>CM076977.1:14288945-14381445 GCA_039105355.1 Benthosema pterotum
CATTTTGCACATGTAGATTGCTATTTTTCAAATTGAATCCTTAAAGTCATCCTTGAAGCATTTTTAAAAATGTTTGAAAAAAAATGTGTCTTAATAAAGTATAGCTGTTATTTATTTTAAAATTACTATCGGATAGTACTAGCTCATGTACTAGGTCATGCAAGTGTTGACAGTAATTCTTTAATTGCTGGACAGATTGTGCTGTTACAAGCGGCATGTGCCTATTCCCTTTTATTTGTTTTTCTCCAAAAGGGAAGTAAACAAATCTGTTGCCCCTCTGCTTCAGAATTCCTGGCAGTGTTAGGTGCCTGCATGCCTCAGTCCACAGAGACCACACAAGGAGCCATGTGAGGCAGGAATTTAATCCAAAAACTACAAGGCAACACATACTTCATCGCTATTCTTACAAGAACACACCCTGTGTGTGGATGGGCGCTGGACAGGGGTGGGCAATTATTTTTCCCAAGGGGCCAAATGAGATATTAATTTAAGTTTTTTATAAAAGTGGTAAATGGCATTGATTTGACACTCTGGTAAGAGTATACAGTATGTATTATTATGTAATGAAAAATTGAGGTTGTCTTCAAAACAATGGTAAACAGGTTCAGGGCAGGACACATGCTTATACATGAATACTGTAAATGTATTGTACTGCATGTTGTATTTTCGTATTTCCAAGTACCCTTAACCCTTTCACGGACCAGTCGGAGTCAGCCAAAGGACCATATTTGGCCCTGAGGTATATCGATCTACCCATACTGGTAGATGATTTTATTTTATTTTATTTATTTTTTCCTTTATTTTATTCTTTTAATTTTTTATCCCACAATTTTGTAACCCATTTTTCACCTATTGTCAATTCCTAATGATGTCATGAGGTCATGTCAGCCTGAGCCCCAGCAGCTTGATGTACAAGTACACCCCCTGTATAATTCTAGTAGGCTATGTTGTAGAATGTAGAGACTTACAGTACCTCCAATCCACTCGGCACCAATCTTGGTGCTGAGTGCCAAGCAGGGGGGCATTGGGTCCCATTTTAGAGTCTTTGGTATGACCTGGCCGGGAATTGAACCCCAACCTTCCAGTCTCAAGACAGACACTCTATTCACAAGACCACTGAGCTGGTTAAAACTGGTTAGAGCTGGTTAGGGGATGTTAAAGTGATATTTCAACACATCATTCACCGATAACACTATAATAATTAGGAAAAATGGCAATGTAAATATCCACTGCCAGATTGTTGTGTATACAGTACTGTTGTTGTATTGTTGCTGTCATGGAGTTGCTGTGTGGTGGTTAAATTAATTTGCCCTACAGGGGAGCTGTCCATCAATTAAATTAAACCAGCAGCCAGCGGAGTGGTGTCTTGTAATTGCGTTTCTGTTTGGTGGATGTCCTCTTGTCTTCACCTTCCACACCTATCTGTTTTAACTACACTTATTTTGTATTTTTTATGTTATTATGTTTTGCTTCAATGGTTATTTATTTCATGTAAACGTTATAAAGCATGTTTTTGAGTATCTAGAAATGTGTTTCGTATGGTTATTATTGATGTTGATGTTATCTTATTCTAATGGAAACCATGCTATTGTTTAGTCTGTAAGTTTGTTATTATTGAATTAGCAAAAAGTATTAAAACTTCATCCAAAACAACTAACACCTCTTTTGCCATCTTTTTTGTTTCTCTTTTTTTCCTCTCATAAAACAGTGCCATTGAACACCCTTTTTATGTATGTTCTTCCATCACTGGTATTTACACTTGGATATTGAAAAGCAAGCTGAATCAAAATGTAGCTAAATCACAATAGTTTAAGTGCAAACACTGTGACTCAGACAGTAGCCTACAACTTAGAAGATACGTTAATAATGAAAGACTGCCACCTTGTGTTGAAAGTCTGACATTTAAAAAAGAGTTTCAGGGAGTTGTTTTTATACAGTAGTAGTGGGACCAGTAAGGCCTGAATTGCTATAAGAACCACACAATTAAGTTTACTCTGTATATATATTGCCTAAGTTCCTATATTGATAATATCCACCTATTGTCATTAGTTTGTAATTGTTAATCCTGATTTCTTCAATCAAGAAGTCAATTCTGTTTGTCAAAACAACAAGCTCTTTGCCCATGGCTGTTTCCAAACCTAATATCACATACTGTAAGTCAGAGAATACACCTGCGCACACAGGATCGTAGTCTGTAGCCTACACATGATCCTAAGTACTTGCATAGTTTCCTGTGTATGTATGTGAATGTGAAATACATTGTAAAGCACTTTGTTGGATCAGAAAGTTATAAAAAATTATATAATGCATGGCCATTACTCCATTATAATGGAGAAATGGTAAATGGTGCATTTACATAGCACCTTTATCCAAGGCGCTTTACATAGCTTATGCATTACATCCACCCATCCACACACTGATGGCAGTGGAAACTATGCAAGGTACCTGCTAGCACATGAGGAGCAATTAGGGGTTAAGTGTCTTGCTCAAGGACACTTCGACACTAACTCTGCGGGAGCCCGGGATCGAACCGGCAACCTTGTGGTGACCATCTGGTGACTCTACCCCTGACCCACTGCCGCCCAAAATGGCGCATTTATATAGCGCCTTTATCCAAGGCGCTTTACATAGATAGTAGATCCCATTTACACACCACTGGTGGGAGAAACCATGCAAGGTACTGAGCAGCACATCTGGAGCAATTACGGGTTAAGTGTTTTGCTCAGACATATCAACACCAACTCTGGGGGAAGCTGGGTTTGAACCAGCAACCTTGCAGTTACCATGCGATTGCGGTGCCTCTACCCCTGAGCCACCGCCACTGCCAAACAACATACTGTAGCTACCTAAAACTGAAAGAAGGGCTCAAACATTCACTTTGCAGATGTCACAAGAAAATCATGATACCACTGAGACGAGTTTCTATCGCCTAATTTCTAAATTAGAGTCGATATTGAAACTCTGTTATCAATAACGGCTGATGATGACTACAGAGCAGAGCACCTCCTCAGCCAATCAGGGTCCTACTAAAAGAGGAAGGAAGTCACATTTTGAACTTCAAAGATGAGAAACAAAGTTGTGGTTTTTGCATACAGACAATCTGAATCAGGTTTCCTGATAAAATAATAATAAAGACATCATTATTGATTTCCATAAATAAATAAATAATCAGGCTATGCAGCTACAGGTTAGTGTGTGTGGGTGCCCCTTGGATAGAGAATTGGGTCTGTGCACTTGTTTTAACAGCTTCCAAATGTTTATATGTGGGTGTAATCCTACAACTGCAGAATGCACAAAATGAGAATAGGACTAGGCCTAGCCTAGAGGTTATTCAGCCACTTACAACATTACAACATAATTGGCATTTGATGTGTAATGATAAAATAGACTACTTAGACAAGTCTCATGTGGCCTAGTTAATGAGCATCCTTCGAAGTTCAGACATGTATTCAGCATACTCTGCTGGGGCATCGGATGGCACTGTCATCAAGTTTAGGGAACAAATTTCTGTAATATCTAAATTCCTTGGTATATATTATATTATATACCCTACTACAATACTTTTTTGTTTTTGTTTCTAGCCTTTATTTATAAATAAAAAGTGAATATAGACATGAAAGAGGGAGAGAGAGTAGACATGCAGCAAAGATCATCATGACATGAACGGGACTCGAACACAACGCGCTGCCAAGCCATGGCCTCCATGTGGCATGTGCCTGTGTTACACACTTAAAGAGCAACTTCGGTCCAGGTTCCAACAATCTGCTTTACTAACTCTGTAGAATGCAAGACATAAAAGAAGACAGTAGTCAATTTCACGTGTTGACCTTCTGACTGTCTTGTCAGGATATGGTAAATCTGAGCTGACTTCCTAGTAAATAGTGAAACTATATTCACCCAGTACACTGAGCACCATAACATACAACATACAATAATTGAATTGTCATTTACAGAAAATACCATTAAACTAATTGTAAAAATAGAATATTAAATGTCACCCATAAATATACAACATGGAATGGCACATGTAAATATCCCACACAACATTGTAGTGATATCGAACCTGAAATGTAATTGAAATATATGGGTTCATGACCTGTAACTTCATTCTCCAACATGAACTGTGCAACCCAACCCAAAACATTACCTACATGGTACAGTGTAGCATTAGCGTGAGTTAGCTGCCTTATATACCAACACTTGCACACAAATGCATAGAGAAATCATGGCTCCACACTCAAGTAATTCTATATATGTCACAAATCAGTGTATGTGTCACGTGTGCACTTCTCTCACCTGTAGAATGCAATCAAAAAGAAGACAGTAGTCAATTTCACGTGTGAGCTGACTTCCTAGTAAATAGTGAATAGCGTCAGACAGTCCCATATGACCAAACCACCACTGCCATCTAGTGGCGAAAGTTAGTATCGTCTCCCAGCCTTTTAGGGTGAAAATCTATGGTTTACAGGTGAGTTTATTTACAAGTGCAGGGGCATAATAGTGGTGAGAGACCACATTAATAATCCACAGTAAATTGAAAATGTTCTTAGCACCTAAAACTTCCAGGGTGCCACACCTGGACCACTAAGCCAGCAGGCACCCCACTATAATACCATTTAATGGACTATGTATGTTACATCACAAGTGGTATACATGTACTACAAGATAGAAAATAGGGTTAGTCTTTGAGTGGAGCAAGCTGTTTGTTTTACAAACTGTGTGAATCTTTTTTATGTGGCTGTAATTACAGTATTAACACACACAATGAATAGGACTACAGGTTATGCTGCGGTCACAAATTTACTCCATGCTAATTCTGAACAATGTTCTCCACCCCTGCTGGACCATACCACTATTGGGGAACCTACACCAGTTATCCCACCTTACTTTGTTAGTCGTTGCATAACATAATCATGACTCACTGTGATGGCACAGTTCTGCCAATCTGGCCGAGTGAACCTCGAATTCATTTGTCCTCATCTCCTTACCACCATTTATTAGCCTGTCAGCCTGCATCCTATCACATTACCTGTCCCAGATAAAACCTTAGTCATAATGGCTGTCAAGCTTGCCTGGCAAGCAGCAGTAGTGAAAAGTGGTTGTTATTTGCGTCCAGGCTAATGTGTATGAGGGGTCGTGACCCAGGCTATAGCCTGGATTTCCATAGCTCCAATGGCATATCCCTAGAGCCACCAAAGATAGTCTGTGCCAGCCACAGATAGCTCCTCTTGTGTGGGACGACTGCCCTGCCCTGACCCAATCCAAGGACACTGGCAGGCACACGAGGATGCAGACAAAGAAAGACTCAGTGCATTTAACCGCTTAAGCCCTTTGTACTTTATTGTACGTTTGCAAAAATGGTTTATCTAAAAGCTTGTCTTTTGTTCCAGTATCCAGCAACTTTGGTATAAAGACCAACTCAGTTGTATTCATTTGTAGCTGCATATTAATGGTAACACTCTTCCTCTTAACCTCACAGATTAATAACAATATCCCAAACCCTAACGTAGTTTTAACTGGCTACGTAGGTTACAAATCCTAAACTCAGTCTTAACCGGCCACATAGGTCAGACTAACAGGGTACTGGCATTTGAAGACTATGTAAAAAAATGTCACCCCATAGTATAAACCAGACATTTATACAAGTTTTGTTTGGCAAGCAGTATAATGAAGTTTGGTCATCTGACTTTTCAGTTGAAAACCTTGCAATTCTTCAATGTGAACATCCACACGTCGGACATACATTAGACTACAGTATAGAAAATTGATATTACAGGAATGTAACAATAAAACACTCAGAAATGCCAACAAAATTATGTTCGGTCAATTTATTAATGGAAACAATAACTTCACAATGTTTAAGCTACCTTCAAAAGTTAACAGTCCCTACCATTTCCTTTCAGACATTTGATCAAGGGTAACCTGTTGAAAGGTGACTCCAAAAAGCAAAGCAGAGACCATGTTTAGGACTCTGATGGACTATTCCTTAGCACAACACCCCCTTCTCTGCTTCATCTAATATTCAAACTGACCACATGTGTGTGAATCCAATTCCAATGATCATTTTGAGATCGATCGCCCCTGACAAAAGAAATAGTTGTGAATATACAGTATATGTACTCTGTTCAGCAGAACAGCAAGCAGACTGAAGTTTGAATCACTGGGTTACAATGTGAGGATCAGACACCAACAAGAACGAGAATTGACTTCGACAAAGTGAATCTAGCAGCAACAACAACATTTTGGTTTCATTTTCTCTTTTTTTTATAGAACAGAACATATTTAAATATTGATATATATGGTTTACACCAAAGTGCAAATAGGTTTGTACTGTATGTATAAATTTTAGTATATTGATAATGATCTAATAAACTACGAGTTATCTTGCAAGAAGGTTGAGGCAGAATATTATGGCACATTTAATAACTGAGGAGAGAACATGTCACACAGGTCATATACTATACCAACAATAGGCAATGCAAACTGTACGATACACTAATATATGTATATATCTTGTGACCAAGGTTTGTAATTAATACATAAATATCTGATAACATTAATATTGTATCATACCTGTTAGCTGAATAAAGGTCTTCACAGCAGTACTGCCATCCTGAAACTGTACAACATAGCCTACTACTCTGCTTCCCATCAGTGCTGCAGGAAAAGTAAAAGCCCACATCCTCCCCAAAAAATGTAATAAAGCCCCACCCCAAAGAAAATGACAGTTAAAAAAAGGAAAAGAAAAAAAAATACCTTTGAATTATTATTTTTAATAACAATCATGACTTTTCTCTCTTCTGACAAACCGTTCCAAGGTCAGAAGAGTGCTCATCTCCAACCTAGCAACAATGCAACATCCTACACTGAAACGTGCGTTATTCGGGCACAATAGCCTTGAGTGACACATATTTTACAGATATATAGCTATAAAGTCACGTATATACCTCCATGTGTGTGCACAATCCAGCCACTATCTCTGATGGGATCAGAACCACTTTGTTGTGACAGAGAGGCCACCATGAAAAGGGTGCATGCAAGAACAATACGACAACCCAATTCAGTTTGTGCGAGACGATGTCAAATTACTTTTTCGAGGGGGGGGGGGGTCTAATAGTCATCTCTGAATGCTCTTTGGCATGGGTTCCTATCCCTCTGCCTCTTCAGTGTTTGCTTTCCTCTTAATATAATAGTCAGTATCGGGGTGACTCAGCAAGATCTTGTCTGGAGGAGGCTTTAGACCTCTTATAAAGCCCGGTCCATTAACTTCTCTCTGGATTATTCTGTCGGTGTAGTTTAAAACAGATACCTTAGAAGTAGTTGGATGTGTCGACGCGCAATTTACTGAATTTAGTGATTTTCGGGGAGAGTTTTATACAGTATTTGCATTAGTTTGGTATTAGCTTTTTGTTTTAGTTTTTAGTTTTCTTAAAGACAGAGTGATCTTAGGAGGACAAGCAATGCAAGAGAGTAAGGTGATGTCGCACTTCATTTGGCAGTCATCATCTGGACAAACTCTGCAAGATAAAACAAAACAAAACAAAAAAACATCAGAGAAATTAAATGAGAACAGGTACATTGCCAGTAATAGATGAGAACATTTTGTGCTTGGTTGGTAGCCCCTCCTATATTGAGTGTAAGTCCATTTGAGCATGGATGTAAGAGCACCAAATGTTGGCAGCATGAATGTAGTGTATGTATTTAAAACATGTTGACGCTATTGAAAGTTGATTGGCTATAACCAATATACTTTAATGGGGGCATGTTTAAGGCAAAGGATAGGTGGTGAAACATCTGGATAAAACAAAGCCAGCAGAGGCTCACCTTCATAATTGACCTGTCCGTCTCCATCAATGTCAGCCTCACGGATCATCTCGTCAACCTCTTCGTCGGTCAGCTTCTCTCCCAGGTTGGTCATTACATGACGAAGCTCTGCTGCACTGATGTAGCCGTTGCCATCCTGCAGAGGGCGTCATAGTTATAACACTGGGCTTTTATTGTGTACTCAAAAATATAAAAAAAAGAACCCACTTGCAAAACCTTGAATTTATACTGTCCAAAATGATTAATGACCCATTCACACACGGGCAGTGGAGGCAACCATGCAAAAGGGACAGTTTTGTTTTAAGGCCCAGGTTACACTAGTCTATGCCAGATTAGGATCAACTGAAGTACAGTATATCTGATTGTGGGCTATCCATGTAAACGTGACAGGGCCGAGGGGAAACCACCAAGCAAGGATTAGGCATGATATGTACTGTATATATACAAAAAAGGCTGCAACACTGAATGCAGCACTTAGATCTAACTTGGCTGAACCAGAGATTCTTCTAGTGAAAGGCCTGGTTTGATTAATTATGGTCAAAAACAACATTAGAGGTCACAAGCATCTCAGTGAACAGGGCACATGATTCCACACAGACATAGAAATGCAGCCAGTTAAGACCATTTCATCTAGGCGGTGGGGCACAGGTTTCAGAACACAAGTCTGACCAATGAACTTTTTGTATTGTATTAGCGCGTGACTCAGCCAAGTGGCAAGCCCCTGGTAGCTTCATAAACCGTTCCCTGTCAAACTAAAGAGTTGCTATAACTACCACACTGTCCCATGTGAAGACGGTAACAGTTTACATGAAACAATGCAGAGGGGAAAGCGTGCACGCATACAATACTGTATGACATTATACTGTATGATGTGATTCTAGTGGGTTTGATCCCCGCTGGGGTCGTGTTCTCTCATCAGTAGTGTCCATAGCCTACATGGGGATGGCAAAAGGCCCTTTTTTCTGCCCGTGTCCCCTTGGGTAGGTATCCTCACAAAAACATGCAATAATCCTGCTCTCCATACTGGATGGAGGGTAAGGCAACTGGTTGGAATAGCATGTTTCTTTACTGTAGGTAAGTATACTATATATTGTAGGCAACAGTGAAACAACCATTTTAAGTACATAATCTAAATCGGCACTAGAACACACCCCTAGTGGCTCCCTGGCTGTAGCATTACATATTGGCGCGATATGCCAAAATAGAAACATTTCAGTCACTGACAGCACCCAACATATGTGCTGTCTGACAGTTATGTCGTCAGTTTAAGTGGCACAGGTTGGCCATTCCACAAAATGGATGGACCTTTCAATCTGAACGAGGCGCGAGTGTATGAAGACGCGCCGTATCGTGCCGCAGTGGCATGTATGTGAAGGCAGGCTGGTGTGAGGAGTGAAGGCGGAACTGTGTAGTCCCTACCTTGTAATACAGTAGCGAGGGCGGCCAGTAAAGTCCGCATTTCAACATGGTTCATGTAATAAAGCCACTGAGATCGCCTGACGTGTTGGGGAGCTGGGCTGTGAGTGAGCTACACAGGGACTCAGCACGCACAAGGATGGTGCATTTCTTTTTCTCGTCTTCATGTCTTTCTCCATTTTTTTTGTTTGTGTATTTGAATTTACGCAGCATCAGATTTTCTATGGTTATTGGAAAACACGAAAAGAGTTTATGGTGCGGCCTTGGGTCACTGACCCCTCCTCTAGATGTACTTCTTGTGTACATTATATTCATGGCTGTGGTTAGTAGACACGCTACGGTTATCAGAGGTTTGCACTCCACTGTTCAATATATGCACTTTGATTTTGCTGACTCTTGGATTTAGTACACATTTGAATTTTGCAGACACTGAAATAGCTCTGTGTGTGTGTTACCGGAAAATACTATTTGCAAGCATCACAATACCCTGTGAGCTTGATCATCATCTATGGTCAGTGAGCAACAGTCAGAAGATGAGCATGACAGTCAGAAAATGAGCATGATAATGAGCATGATAACTAAAAAACAACTTTCTTTTAACATTGTTGGAAGCAGATACCAAGCAACGATATACTGTGCATCAAAAGAACTGAAGTTTTATAGAGCATTTAATAAGCATAATGACCCGTCAGCCTGCCAAATGTTACCCAACAGTTGACAGGGTGGATCAAATCCTAATCTTGTATCTAATAAACTCGGGGAAAATCTCAAATGCAGATGTGACTATTAATTTTTATCACACACCTTGTTTACATAGGCAATGCCCATATGTGGATGAACTCATCACTACCTCCTTTATGCCACCACACAATGATCATGTACCTTGTCAAAAACTCTGAAGGCTTCTCTGATCTCCTCCTCACTGTCTGTGTCCTTCATCTTTCTAGCCATCATGGTCAAGAACTCAGGAAAGTCAATTGTACCGTTACCTACAAAAGAGAAAGAGGTGATGTAGAAGCTATGTTAGTCTTTGAGCCAAGATACATCATATTATGTAATGCAAGAGAGTTGGTGCCCTGAATATCTATCATCGTATCATGTGGTGAGTGATCAGGATCTGATCTAAAGTCCAGGTTTGCTCACTGTGTGTGTGTGTGTGTGTGTATCACAACCGGAGGCACAAATCATGTGTTGTTTGACCACTGACAGAGATGTGCTACAGCCAATAAAAGCACATGACAGATGGATATGAGGGCTTGCTTGTTTGTGTATAACAAGTTATTTTTGTTTCCAGACATGGATATATAAATTAGATAGACCTTTAAAAGGTAATAGAGGCAACTTTAGTGCGAGTTCTCTCAGATGGGACATCATCTCTCTTAGAATAAGAGGTTTGGTCACACGAGAGAAACTTGGTGTAGAGACACTTCTTCGATTGTAAAGGAGCCAGCTTGGGTGGTTTGGGTTAAGGTTTTAATAATTGCCTTACATCGTCCTAATGTTACATTCCCCATCCCTTCCAGTTGTTCTACTGGCCAATCTACCCCTGGGCCACTCTATAACTGCCATTAGGGCTGTGACTCCGATTCAAATGAATCTCTATTTTATAACACAAACTAATAAATCCCATTTAATAAATATTTTGGTCTCTAATAAATTATGTATTGGGCAGGCAAGGTGCAGCGTCATGCACAGTGCAGATTGCACAACACAACAAATATTTATTGGCAAATGTTTTGACGAACAAACTATGAGGAATCCAATTATTCCGTCGGTGCTGATGAATAAAACAGAGTGATCCTGGCACAGTCATGGCTTGTCAGAGGAAACAAAGCTGCTGTTGACAGTATAAGCTCTAGTTGGCATGAATGGAAACAACACCACACATTATCTGAAACATGATGCCTGTGGAAACCAGAGCCACACTGCCAGGAGACCCAACGGAGCATCCCGGAAGGTTCATTAATATTCATGAGGTGCTGCTCCGAGCATCCAATCACGTTCACGCGAGGAGGCGGAACTTCCAAAATGCGGCGCTTGTTTATCTGTCGGCTACTACTAGTCGGGCGGGGCGAAGCATAGTTTTACTGAGGTTCTGTTTAGGGTTAGTTACCGCATAAAGCTCCGTCTAACTCTAACCCTAACCTAACCCTAACCCTAAACATAACCCCAGTAAAACTAGGCTATGCCTAAACCTAATCCTAACCCTAAACTTAACCTCAGTAAACCTATGCCTAAACCTAACCTAACCCTAACCATAACCTCAGTAAAACTTCCTTCGCCCCGCCCGACTAGTAGTAGCCGGCAGATAAAACAAGCGCTGCATTTCGGAAGTTCCGCCTCCTCGCGTAAACGTGATTGGATGCTCGGAGCAGCACTTCATGAATATTAATGAACCTTCCGGGATTATCCTACGATTTGCACCATAGCTGCCAGGAGACCCAACGGACATAACGCACACACCCCTTACTAACTTGGTGATAACTCATGGACACCCGAGTGGCTAGAGCGGTAAAACAAAGCATGCCGAATGTGCACAGAATGCCCCTCTGCAATGTATAATGTACCTGCGGCAGAGTAGAGGTGGGGCGAGTCACTTACCAAATGATACGATGATAGATATTCAGAGCACCAAATTGATTTATATTACGATTCTTAATTATGTGCAATTCATTTCAATATATCGATATATTGTTCCCCCCACAAATGACCTTGCTTTTATTATTGTAAAACAATATGGACCATGGAAAGATAACCATTCATTCATCACACACACACACACACACACACACACACACACACACACACACACACACACACACACACACACACACACACACACACACAAAAAGAGATTTAGAATTTTAGATTTGATTGGCATTAATAGTTGCAATATGTTGTTGATATTTTGCCCACCCCTATTGCAGAGGCACATGCCAGACAGGGTGTTAAACTTACTATACTTGTAGAGCAGAATATATAGTAATACACATATCTGTGTTTGTGTCTGTGTGTGCGCGCACACACACACACTCAGTAATACTATTCTTAAAGCAGGTGTGAGACACTCACCAATGGCTATCAAGAGTCATTACATAATAGTCGATTTTAATTTTTGCGTAATTTTTGCGTAATAGAAACATTAATAGATGCTTTCTGTGAAGAAATGCTCTGCAGTTGATTAGTTTTCTAGGTGTCAGAGCTCGGAAGTGCATGTTTTTGCAATAACGCAACATCCTGCTGCCTCTCCTGCATTATGTGACATTTAGAAACTGGTGGTAAACAGGACCACTGAGTGGTTCAAAACGAGCGCTTCCAAACACGTGCTGTACAATATTTATTTGGGGAGGGGGGGGGGGGGTTGGTATAATGGTGAGAGCCCTTACCATCAGCATCAACCTCGTTGATCATGTCTTGTAGCTCAGCCTCGGTGGGGTTCTGTCCCAGGGAGCGCATGACTGTGCCAAGCTCCTTGGTGGTGATGGTGCCGTCGCCATCCTTATCAAAGAGCGAGAAAGCCTCCTTGAACTCTGTTGAAAGCAAACACACAGGACGGCACACAAGGAGTGGTCGGCGTTAAGACATTTACACAGCTGCATTGCCTTGCAATTAGCAGGCCAATTACCTATATTTGGCAGATCAGTAATGAATATATGAGTTTAGAATGATTCATTTACTAATTTTATGAGCTGTTATTTTAGTGAATGACCAGAATTACATCCTGCAAGCATCGGTTGTCACTACAATTTTTTCCCAATACATTCTGTAATGTCTGCTTAAGTTGTACCCATTTGTTGTCCCCAAAATAGAAGACGTTGGTCAAAAAGTGATGTTCAACATTACAAACTGTGCAAATAATTTTAGTATTCGACGTGTCGGAGAGGCATAACAAGCAATTGCTTCCTTGATGGGCTGGCTGTTCTGATGTCGTGTGCATTTTTGTACTGTTGAATTACGTTGCTTGCTTTGGCAATGTAAATGTATGCCAATAAAGCCCTTTGAATTGAAGTTCAGACACAGCACGGCGTGCTGCAAGAGGAGGGATGGGCGGTTAAAGCAAGGAGAACTGATCTTCAGGCTAAGGATGCTTCAAGCATCAACGCGTTAGCTTGTAGATCTGCTCTTTTTAGCGAACACTGCTGTACTGCAGTGTTCTATGTGTCTTTACAGCGAACACTTCTCTAAAGACGATAGAATGTGCACTTGCCATGTCTATTACAACTGAAAGATCAAAGATTCTCTAGTCGCACCAGTGCTACCAATTTAATCTTACAACTCGCGCTGTGAACCTGGTCAGTGGTGGGTAGTGATTCCAAAACCTGTAGACAGCCTTGTTGTGTAGCAGCTGGGTTTGGTGGCAATTAGCATAGTAGAAAAAACAGGTTAAGGAGCACTTACCAGCAATCTGCTCCTCGGTCAGTTGGTCAGCCTGTTAGGAACACAACAAAGAATAAACTGATATAAGGACAAACTTCAGAGAGTGGTTTGCATTCTAACATTAGTTGGATAGCAGGTGGCGGAGTCCACACACACACACAAAATCAACAGTGAACAATATGTCACTTTCACAGTAGAAACCAAAGAGAACCACTGATAACTGACTCGCAGTAATGTTCATTGTTCATCTTTGATGATTTGCCAAGAATAAGGATGTTATGATTTTTTCTTTTTTTCCCTCTTTTTCTTTTTTCCTGTTTTTCTTTTCTTAATAGCAGAAAACAGACAAGAAAGCCTCTTATCAAATACCTCATGGCTCAAGGGTAGGAGTAGATCTCACACACACACACAAAGTACTAACTTTCTACTTCATCATACAATGTAAGATTGTTTTTTCTTTTTTATGTGCAAAAGGTAAGTTGCTTTGAATGTTTTTTTTAAATAGAAAACATTGAAATGTTAATAAAGACAATCTATTCACGTTGAGTATGTTTTCACATAATCTTTGTGGTTACATCAGCTAAGCTGTTTCTGAAATGAGCGTTGGGTGCGTGCCAGTGATTGTGGTTTACAGAAACAGTAGAAAATGGCACCATCAAATAACACTAGTTTCCGTAATCCATCAATCTTGAACTGTTACCGTGTGTGAAGGAGGTTAGAATGTTCGAATGTAAGCGTGTTTTAAGTATGTTTGATTGACATTTATACCACTTAAATGGTATAAAAGATTGGTTTCTCCAGAAACCAACCCAAAATTGCCGATTATGGGTGCATCTCTACTTGGAACAGATTGAGCTATACAGTCACAGATTAGTTGGAGCTCAACATTGCTAAAATATTATTCCTATCAGAAACTGGTCCACTCTATCTCAGCTATAAAAATAGACTCAGGACCGTGCTGAAATAACGTCATCATGTTAAAGAATGGCTGCTATTCTGCTCCCAATATGGAGCCAATTATGGCCATGCGCAGATCGTGCACAGAAAATAGATGATCTACAAGCTTACAGTGGGTCGTCACACGTCGTTATGGATACTTCATGTGAGGTTTGTTCAAGATTTGTCTCTGGCACACCATAAGATACTTATTAATTAATTGATATTGATGGATACAATTAAATCACTGATTTAACTGACAGGCGAACATGACTGACCATCTACATTACAAGCCCTAAGTGCCGTTAACAGCGTCAAGCATAGAAGCTGACCCGGAGCCATTACCCGCCCAATCCGCTACACATATAAGTGCAAATTGCTCAGTGGCGTTTTGAAGCATCGATATCAACTGCAGTTCATTATCATTGTCAGGCCCCCGGCCTTTCCTACTATGCAATTCATGCAGTGAATTGCTGTCACCACTAGGTCAAACGCTTCAACATTGCATGCAGCACTGGGGCCAAAACGGTTGGCTTGGCCTAACCCCCCGGAATCATCCTCGAATGCCACGAAAACTTTACTACAGCTTTGCATCAGCCGCACATCGCACACCTACCGTCTCCAAGTAACCAGTAGTATAAATCCAGCACATCTTTGTGATTATGCGCCCGATGCGGCCACCTATTTTTCGCAGAAGCACGGAGGGTTGTGTTGTGGAGGAGGCGTGACTCAGCCATCGCTTCACAACTTGGCATCGCCATTACATGAACACAACATCAGCAACAATGCCACAGCGACAGAAAAGCAAACAGACACGAATTCAAAGCAACCACAGCACACGTACACGGAGTGCCAGGGCAAAGAAACGCCCATGCACCGCAGCCCTTCTACTTGCCAGAACTTTACCAGTTTCTTGGGACAGCTCAGCGAGCCTCTTCTACATACAGTACTTCTATTGAGAATGGGGACAACACAGTGGGCCAAGTCCTGGATCCAACAACCGAGCTTTAATGATCATAAATCCCTTTATTTGACATTGTCCTGTAGTAATAGTAGACCTACACCATAAACACAACCCGTCCTTATTGAAAACTATGTATTTTCCAACTCCACTTTGACCCTATACAGGCTGGATGAACAGTGCTCGAACGCTCAGTTTCTGCCCCCCCCCCCCATAGTCACAACTCTGCTCTTATAGTACACAGAGTTGCGCCAACTCCGTAGAGAGGGCATGTACAGTCCAGACCCATCACGGCGCTCGTCTAAAACGTTACTGTTGTAACGAACGCTCCAGTCTACACAACACACACCGTTCATTTCAAGGTCCAGGTGGCTCCAGGTGGTTCCCGGCCACATGATGGAAAGTTGGTTAACCACACATTTGACAGCGGATCTATCAGGGATCATTTGGTTACCATAACTTACTAACTTGACCAACTGTCCATCATTTATCTGGGGACCATCTGGAGCCCTCTCAGGGAAAACAGACGGTGCATTTGCATACCGATAAGCCAATGAAAATGTCTATTGTTCTCCACTTAGCGTGAATTGGAGTGAAACTGGACAACAGCACCTAATTGGGTTTTGAAAGTGTTGTAATAATAACATGCACTTCATTCCATCATTGTTTATATTAAAGCTGGCGTGGTGTTAACACATCTGATGCCCAGAACATCTCCAGACATCTTTATAATAATCCCCTGTCGTGCCCAAGACTTTGGGAATTGTGTGTTTCTTTTTATAAAAAAAAAAAAAGTTCAGAATCAGTTGGCATGATGAAAGAAAATATGAAGACAAGCCCAGAAAACAACTTTCTGTAACTTTCATCTCAGGATTTCTTTTCTCTCATCTTCATCAGGCCTGTCTAAAGGCTCTTTCAGAGTCTGAAATTTCGGTGGCCACCGCGACCACCACTCAGAGCACCGCGCGCTATTATATAGTCCACTGTCAGCACCGCACCGCGCTGTGGTTTGTTGTGCGTTTTCTTTTTTTTGACCAGCCGTTAAAAACAAGCAACCACCGCGGTGCGGTGCGGTGGTTAGTAAAATCCGAGAGGAGGGCTGGGAGGTGCGGTGGTTGCGGTGGTATGACGTCATATTGTAGGAAACGGTGGTCGCGGTGGGCGCGGTGGGCACCGAAAATCCATCTCTGAATAGGCCTTAAGTCAGTCAACATGTGCACACTTCAGACTGAGAAAGTGTGATGATGGAAGGGTATGAATACTTCACCACCCAAAATACACATGCCTGCTATAATTAGTGAGACACGAACAGGGTCGCAAATGTAGAACACAGAACACCAATGCCCCTAACCACCACTTTGTCTCTTTCTGATGATGCGGCCGGGAGATTATAATAGGCTGAGTGAGCCCTGAGGCCTATTCCACAAAATTGGATTATGGATTAAGCCAGGATTTAACAGGTATCCTGGTTTATTATATCCTAGATCACTGATTAACCTGTTTCATGAAAACTGGCTAATCTTTCCAGATTAACTTGGCCAGCTAACCTGGATATGTTGGGGCTTGATTGGGTTTCATGAAAGCAATGTCACACTAGTTACCATGGAAACTGGACCAGGCTAACAGCCAGGTTTAATCTAATCCTGATATCTTTACTGTTCATTAGGCTGCCAATCTAATTACAAACCAATGAGACACATTTATTCAGTTACTATTGCAAGTAAAGCCTGATGGAGAGAGTCGGTCTATCGTATCGTTGGTCATATCGGTAGGTATCGGTTCTATCGGTTGCACAGTGCACACTACTAGCTGCTATAGTGATTTTTTATTTATTGTTTTTAAACAGTCGGCCATATCTGTGGGTCCCCTTCTATCGGTGGTCATAATCATTCCAGCAAAAAAAGAAAAGAAAAAAAAGAACTATATTGGTTGAAAATCGATTATCGGTGGTTCTATCTAGTCTTGATTGTTTTTTTTTTATATCGGTATTGATAACGTGTTAATTAACACGTTAGAGTCAGAGTCGGACACGTTCCACCAGTCATCTAGTTCTCAGAATTGCAACATTGAGGGGTCAGAAACTGAGCGCTCAGCTGTTCAAGCAGCCTACAGCCTACTGTAAATAGGGAAAAACTGGAGTTGGAAATACATTTTTTCCAAAAAGCCTAGCCCAATTAAGGGCTATTTTAGGCAATATGTGTAATGTCAAAATTGTTTGTATAGTTACAAATAAGTCTCATTGCTCATATTTTAATAGAATACAGTATAATGCTGGTATTTGGTGATATTCGGTATTCGATATTTTTTATAGACCAAACGATATTACTCGGTATTGATTTCCAATATCGCGATAAACGGCAATACCGGTATATTGCCCAAGACTAGTTCTATCAGTTATCGCATCGTTCCCATAATTCCATATTTTGGGACGGGCTCTAGAAGAAAAATACAGTTGAAAACGTATGCATTAACATTTTACCCTTAACATTTTAACATGGTCCAGAAAACCTCTGTTCACAACACCTTCATTCATGCATAGCACTGCTTTACGCAAAAATGCACTGGGAAAACAAATCATACTGGCTGACAAAGGACTGCTAAGTTTGTTAGCAGTTGTTTGTTTGATGCCTCAGTTAAGATGTTAGGAGTCTATGCTAAGTTTCTCAACTTTATCTTGCTTCCGAGACCTTTACTTTTTGAAATAAATACCGCTGAAGGTGTTTAATCTACTACTTGTTGAAGGGCGATACCCAGATACTCATTTCCACCAGCGCAGGGATAGCATTTCACGGAGCTAAGCACAGCAGTGTGGAGCTACATAAATTATTTAGATGGGTGCAAATATGAAATTGAATTATGAACTCATCAGGACCACCTAGTACCAACAGTAGTAGATTGCATGATCCAACAGCTCTCTAGCCCAGGGGGGCAATGAGACATGCACTCCTCCCAGGCTCGATCGCATTTGCAATGAGTCACCGTGGAGGAAGAAACAGGGAAGGTGTGTGTGTGAGGGGAGGGGGGGGGGGGGGGGGCTGGTAGCCAGGCTGCAGACTGTCCACTGCCAACTGAACGGTGCTAATTGCTAGAGCAAGTGAGACTCGGATCAAAGCAGAACACTTAAATGTCAGGAGGATGTCAGGAGGATTTACATGGCTGCTATGTGGGAGTGCTGTCTTAGTTTTAGCCAAAGTAAGAGTTTCATCTCAACCGTTTAAGATTAAGGGGCATATTCCATCTTCCGAGGCAGATGAGAAAATATTTAATAGAGTATGTGTTAATGCTTTGAAACTTTTGCAGCAAATCCAATTAGAAAAATAGCTGCAAGCAGCAATAAGATGGGACCATGCAAGCAGCCATAGAAACATTGAAGACTGAACTTGAGAAATACACCATGTAACTCTGGGAGCACGGCAGGGATCATGGAATCACACATTGAATTGTTAGTAGCCGGAGTTAACGCACAACCTTTTGTTCCAAAGTATGGCGCTCTATTGACTGAGCTATCCAGACACAATAATTTGCTTAATTGTAGTTAACAATGAAACACCCCTTTAAGACGGCAACCAGTAGTAAGCAATATGAACAATATGCACAAATAAGCAATCTGAGGGTGAAGCTTACTGGTCAAAGTGTTTCCCATGGGTCAAGGAACATGTGGAAACAAGTTCAATGATCCATGGCCAAACAAGGCTTAAACTACTCCTGTTCAAATGTTTGATTTTCAAAAAGAAGAAGAAAAAAAAGCTATGCCCCCCCCCCCCCCCCATTGACAAATTGCAGTAAGACTGGTTTTAGGGACATTTGGCATCCCCCTCTACCAAACTGTAAAATCTCAAAATCAGATTACGCTGCATGTGTAGATTAGGGGCAACAGAAGAATTTTCACAACAAGCATTTTTTATTGGCTTGTAAAAGCATATATATTTAGCATATATATATTTTTTTCATTAAAAACAAAATTCACACCCATTTCATGTTCGTATGACTGCAAAGTTCATGTGTAGGTCATTTTCATGCATTTTGATCAAAGATTTTAGGAGAGGAGGCATTAACTGTTTTACATATAATTCAAGATGGCAGGCAGCTCATCTAAGGGTCAGAGGTCAAAAGTCAGAGTACAAAAGTTGTTCGGCATAAGGAGACGCATAAGTGAATATAAGTTACATTTCTGACAGTCGGTTCATGAGTTATGAGTGTTCAAAGTTTGCATTTTCAGTTGAGTGCATTAGCGCCACCATTTGGCCAGTGGTCATGGGCTTTGCATCATCACCGTTTGGCATCGCCCTCTACCAGATTACCAAGTTTCACGAAAACCGACTGCACGGTTCAGCCAGAACAGCTATTTTTGGTGGAAGAAGGAGAAGAAGGAAAAGGAGAAGAAAAAAATGACAAAAACAATTAAGTCCACTTTGTGGACTGCTTGGTCCCTTACTAATTTACATTTAGCATGCCACTGCATGTCAATAAAGAGCAATGAAGACAAGGAAGTGTTGAAGACAAGTCTTTGCAGAAATTCCTAGCCTTCCTAGTTTTTGTTTTGTAGAGCATGCACTGCGGATCCCCTCAGCTTACTGCACCAAGCATGGTTTGGTTCAATGCAGGGGGGAAGGAAGGGAGGAAGGGAGGGAGGGAGGCGTGTGGTAGTGTGGCGGCGAAGGAGGAGGTGCCGGGGGTGGGGGGTGGGGGTTCAGGGAGCATCATTTGAGGAGCAGCAGAATGCGGTTCAGCACGGTGGTGCAATATGCCACAGCAAAGATGACAAATGTCAAATCTTAAAATAAAAAAGCACCTAAATGAAAATGGAGGGACATTCACGTCACAAGAAGATGGTTATTGAGGACCATGTGTCGCATATAAATTCAGCGTATGCCTGTGCGCCGGCTTATAGTCATTACATAATCACAATCTGTGCTTGTTGCGCATACCACCCTAGATGTAGACTCAAAACAAACTCCTGTGAGATTTGCTCCCTAACCCTAATGTTAAGACTAAAACAATGATAGTTAAATCAACAAGCTCGTTACTAGGGCAGCTTTAACAGCTAGTTATATGGTGGGTGGTCTGATGATGAGGATCTATTTTTATAGACCCCCCCCCCCCACACACACACACACCCCACCTGCCACCTCTACACACCAACCACGCCCACTCTCGCACTTGAAAGCTGCAAAGTGCATGCAGAACCCTGATCCCGAGAGGTTGTAAAAACATCTGACAGGTTTTTTAACTAAACAACCAATAGAGTCAGTAAGAAGAGATAGAACTACGCGCGTGCCATTACAAAAATAAAACGATAAATGTTATTTCTTTGCCGTCATGAGGAACCATGCACGCCACAATGCTGCGCAGTTGGTGAATAAGAGAGCACTGTTTGCTCAGCCGATTATCATTGTCTAGACTGTAAATCTAAGCTCAACAGCAGCAGTGCACAAGTGCGCGTAATACATACATACATACATACTATAAATAATGTTATGAACCTAGGCTAGTACCGGTCCAGTGCTTAGAGCTGAGCGAGAGTGCTATAGTTATGAACCGTTCTAAATCCGAATGCCTGATGATGACCAGACCCCATTGGGTTTCAACCATTTTCACATCGAGGCCCATCATTTACTCATGGCATTTTGAGCCAACCTACGGACCATCATTTGATGATGGACATCGTCGATTACATAACGGTGGTTACAATCTCTTAATTGTGTAAGGCTTCGTGTAAATTAAGGGGTGCAGACATTTAACAGTCATGGACCCCGGAAGGGTCCATTTGGTTTCACTTTACACTCTAACGATCTATAGATAGACGTTGGTCCGGCCAATTGGTTAACTCTCCATCATTTATCCGGGGAGTGAAGACCACCTGGATGGAATCCCCTCAAAGGACCGCTGGTTGAAGACCCAATGAAATACTAGACCAATGCGTAAAATATGACAATTCTTATGTGCGAGAAATTAGGTGGCCACGACGCGGCCTTCATCTTCACTTGACAATATTATTACGGACCGCACGCTGCTCCTAAGTGTGAATGAACTAGTGCAAAGGGACAATTAGTCACGCTTATTGTTGATGTACAGTAGCCACATTAGCAATAAACACGGAATAATACACTAAATGCAACGGCACGAGCGGCGTTAGCACTTTCAGCAGCCACATTAGCCGAGAGCGCCGCTACGCTCAGAACCATCTAGTAGAGGCCTTGCGACATTGAAGGGTCAGAAACTGGGCTCTAGAGCCCTGTGCATGCAGTCTGGAAGAGGGACAAACTGGAGTTTCAAAAGCACAGCACTTTTCAACGAGTGCCGACTGTTTTAAAAGTGTTTTACAGTCTCTGCAATGTTCATGTTGCACCATTACTACAAAACAATCGAAAATAAGGGGATTTAAGACTAGCTTGGCGCCTTGGCCGTTGCCCGAGTCCGATGCATTTCTGCCTACTTCCGGTCCAGGACTTGTGCCCGTTTGTTGTCTCCACACTCATTGGAAGTCTATGTAGAAGAGCCGCCATTGGACTGGCCCAATGAAGTGAACGGAGTTTGCGTAATTCTGTCTGCGCTATGGGTCGGGCTGTGCTAAACGCCGGCCCCTTTAGCCACTCACC
The DNA here is from genome assembly GCA_039105355.1 of Benthosema pterotum. Taxonomy (NCBI): domain Eukaryota; kingdom Metazoa; phylum Chordata; class Actinopteri; order Myctophiformes; family Myctophidae; genus Benthosema; species Benthosema pterotum. Next base: position 14,311,059 of record CM076977.1, read on the forward strand.
ATCGCCTCGTTGGGTCTTCCTCACTCAGGGAAATAATATCAGACTGACGTGCAGCTGGTCAAGGTGGTTGGTTGCTTATCGAATGCTCCTTATAAAAGAAAAACTCCAGATCCCCTTTCCGTGCTGCTCGCTGACAATTATAGTTAAACTGGCAAAAAAAGTGTCAATATTGTAACGTTAAACTTGACCGGTGGAAAAGCTTCTCTCACTCTAGGTCTGGCTGCACTGTGTCTGGTGGGGTTCTTTCGCTCGTACTGATATGATATCCCTCCGCGATGCGCGCGCACGTGAAGTTGATAGAATAAGCACATTGCGGACCGATTGAGTACTTGTTCCTTGCTTAATTACGACCATTAATGAATTATATTTAGGCCGATTGCTATTTTACGCATAATTCTATGTATTATTTCAAGTAATTGTTGTTCTGATCACATTGAGGAATGTTATGTATAACTGGAAATGGCTGGCAACGGCAGCCAGCAGGGTTTTTTGTTGTTCAAGGTAGGGAAAATTGAAAATTTTATACGAATATGAAAAAATATTCAGGGTTCAGTGCCTGCCTTGCTCAAGGGGTGCTGGGGTGGGCATGTGGTGGCCATTCTTCACCTGTCCACCCCTGCCCAGATGTCTTCTGTCCCAATGAAACCTTTTTGGTTGCAAACTCGCTTCATAGAAGATAAGAGGAAGACAACGAGGATGAGCTGGAGAAGAAGAGAAAAAGATGAGGACCAAATGAAGAAGAGAAGATGAAAATTAAGTGAAGAGAATGAGTGAAGATTACGTGGAAGAATAGAAAGGAGGCACTGTTAACAGGTGGAATCAGAGACACTATTAATTGGTTGATTTAATTCTGTATTAACAGCTTGGGTGAAAACATCACAGTCAGTGTCGCTCAATTAAGGTGTGCTGAGAGTGACTTTTCCCATATATAGGCTACAGTATATGACTGGACCATAATTCCTGACCATTCCAGTTCAAATAGCAAGGTACAATATTTCCCCCTGCTGGAGTGCTGGATTTACCACACACAAATGTCCCTGAATTAGATCTACAACTCAACAACACATCACAATGCAAGGGCTGGAGTTTTAGGTCAGCCAAATGCAGACAGATATCAGGCAAAGGCAGGACTTAATTCCAAGGGGTTTATTCCAAAAATACAAAACAAACAAGACATGTAACTAGAATATACCAGGTGGATCAGAAACATGAGTTGCAGAACACTCTTGACATATATCAGGAGGCAAACTAGCAAAGAACGTAACATACAGGGGAGTACAAATAGACACAGCCTAACTAGGCACAGGTGAACAAAAGACAAAATCAACACAGAGATTGTACATGTACAGGGTCAGACAGGAAGTTTACAAAACAGGACTACAAAATAAGGTGCACTAGGCAAGATCAACTAACTGGAAAAATAAGAATGAACAAAACAATCCGAACAATACGCAATCGCATGGAAACAGTAAATTAACACACTAGAATACAAAGTGACCAATTACGGTACACAAGAAAAAAACACATGTCACAGACCTCTCACAGATCGTGACAACAGTAGGTAAATTTCTTTGTTGTACACAATCCATCACTACAGTCATGAAAGGTCAAAAGAGATACAGAGAAAAAAAAATAAACATAAAAATAAAAACATCCAATATCAACATGCCAGATTGAAATGTGCATGACACCAGTGGTGTAAAGTAACTAAGTGCATTTACTTACGTACAATTTAGAGGTATTTGTACTTTATTTGAGTACCGGTATAATTGTAATTGTGGTTCGATGCTGGTGCCACACTTTGGGCAATTTGTACGATTTGTTGCCACTCCGATCAGGATTAAGAGCACTTCATATACCAGTAGTTATAGTCTATATACAGTAGGTACCTGCTGGCAATGTTCACACTATAGCAGCATTAACAGATTGTGGCGAATACCAAACTGCTCCTAATAACAGTATATATCTTTTGCAAAATCCTTTCCTATAATCATTTTCCAATAATAATAATAATAATAATAATAATAATAATAATACAACGTAATATCATCATCAAAATATTAGTCATATTGTACAGGAAGAGGTCTAGCGCGGACTGCATTTTCGCGAGAGGGATCGTTGCCTTGTACTTGGTTATTATCGGTGACTCCCCTGCCCATTACTACATCGTATACTGTTTCCACTTTGGCTTCATCACATGTACCAGGAGCATTCGACAACGTAGAAGACCTAAACATACTTTGGCCGAAAGCAGTCACTGTTTCATCTGTTTGCGTCTGTTGTGCATTCATGGCAATATCTTCACAACTACAAATCAAGTCAGACTCATAAACAATGTATTTGTGTTGGCGCCTCTTATGGCAGACGCCTCTGCAGGCCAAAGCCCTCAGTATGCAGTCCAAGGCCTGCTTGATGAGGCCAGAGATGGCGTTGAAGAGGGAGTAGGTGCAACACACTCCCAGGAGCATCAGCAGACAGTTGGCCACCTGGTACCCTGTGCTGTCCTCGTGGCGATGCCTCTGGCCACTCACAAAGTCCCCAAAGCCCACCGTGCTGAAGGCCACAAAGCAAAAATATAATGATTCTGTGTAACTCCACCCCTCCATTGATGAGTATAGGGCGGCAGCCCCGCACGCCACCACTAGGACTAGAGTGAGGAGAATGAGAGTAACGTGATGCATGGGGGGCTTCCAATCCTTGGTTCCTGCACCATCGTTGGCTTGACCCTCCTCGCATTGAGTCTGAGAGCCTGCCTGGAGCCGAGCATGGGGTGTTCTCCTTGCATGGCACCAGTGCATGAGACCTCCCAGCAGTGTAATGACTCGCTCCAGGAAGAGATTGAAGAAGAGTAAAGATGCTGAGCACCCCAGTAAACCATAGAAAACAAGCAGTACTTTTCCTGTGGTGGTGGATGGTGCCGTCAATCCGAAACCTATCGGAGAGATGTCAGGTTTAAATCCTTGAGGCGACCAACAGGTCTACATAATGTTTTCAGAACCTGTGAGTTGTAACTTGCCTGACACATTATTATTTTGTTTCGTTTTTTTTTAAGGTGGTGATTTAGGGCTGGGGAGCAGAGTGCTGAAAAGCCCTGATTTTCCTAACCTCAGTCCCCAGGCTTACCTTTGCGCTATGAAAAGGAAAGCCTGGGCATGAACTAACGCAGAGCAATCTATAAGCAGAAGTGTCCGTTGGAACTTCTGTCAGATGTATCCGTATTTCCCCCGGATACGCTATTTCCTGACCACCAACGTCATTTCTTTAGTTGTTAGTTGCACCGAAATACTGCAATTTCTACTGATAGGCTCAGCCAGCGTGTGATTTCCCTATCATAATAATAACATAATATAGTCATTTTGATTAATTCACTAATTGTTTTGTTATACTTGGTATATACTATATCCACTTAAGCATTAAGTCAAAGAAGATAAACATATTTTGATTCAGACCAGTGACGGTTTCATCTGTTTGCACTAAGCCTTAAAAAAACAAACAAAACGTTTCCCAAGGTGGTGGATGGTGATGTCATTCCGAAAGCCACAGAGGTGCCAGGTTAAAGCCTTGAGGCGACCAGGTTTGCATAGCTTTTTCAGAAACTGTGAGTTGCAACACCATGTATATTTCATGACATCTTGTTGGAATACATGAAAAAGATTGTTTTCCATACAAATTGTTCAATTCCAGCTGTCCAAATGCCAATTAAAGGAAAAAAAAATCACAGGTAACTGGTCTATAGGTCCAGGTCTAGGCCTCGTTATAATTATGTTAACATATACACCATAAAGTAAGGGCCCTCTGTAAATATGCAACTTGTTGTAACAAGGAAATTGATCCATATTTGATGCACATGCTCTCTCCGTTTCCATAGTGACATACAGATATAAGTGTAGTGACAATAGAGGGGCACTAAATGTGATTGCCTATTGTGTGTTGATCGTTTCTGTTTTTCATGATTGTTTTTTTTTTTCATCACTTGCAGATGTTTCAGATGTAAAAAAGCACTATACACTCACCCCTGCTAGTTTACAAATAACCCCCCTCTCCCAACCCTCTTTTTTTTCTTAAATGTCATGACACTTATGCTCACCAATGGTGGAGACCACTGTTCCCACAAAGTAGAAGGCTCCCGGGAAGTCCCACAGTGCCCTGCGTTGCTCCGCCCGGATGCCTGCGCGGTTGGCCTCCTCAAAGTGGCGCAGCAGAGAGCTCAGGTCATCGGTAGTGATGTTGTGCTCGCGGCTGAAGTCCTTTAGCCGCTGGTCCCAGAGCTGGTGAGCTTGCAGCTCCCCTGCACGCTCCAAGAAAGAGAAGGCAGCAGCGCCTGCCAACATGTAAAGGGCAATGAGCACACCGAGAAGACAGAAGCGAACCATTTCCCTGGTGGGCCGACGACAAGAGACACTGCAACAAAAGGCCTCCTTCCTCATACCCATTTGTGGACGGTATTAGGCCTCTGCTCTGTGAAATGAGCTCAGTGATATATGCTATTTTTCTAGTTATTAGTGATTCTTATCCGAATATTGCCTTGGTGGTCATTGTTTCCACTCAGATGTAAATGATTTTGAAAAAAGTGAGTCCGTAATCATATCTCTACTTAGCTTTAATATATTTTCTGCGTTTCTCCCTCTGAGGAGCTACTGTCCATCCTCTCCACGTCTGTTGTGTCTTGCTGTGACAATAGCAGCGACTTTAATGATCTGTCTGCTTACCTTATCTCGTTTACTAATCCCATTTTACTATCTATCTTTATGAGCCCCCACCCATCCAGGCACATACAGTATGATGCACTCAAGCATATGCACGCACGTGCACACACACACACACACACACACACACACACACACACACACACACACACACACACACACACACACACACACACATACACACACACACACACACACCCCACACACACACACACACACACACACACACACACACACACACACACACACACACACACACACACACACACACACACACTATAGCTGCAAGAATTGGCCGATAATTATATTTGAATATTCCTTTTAATACACCATTTGGATTCAAACGAATATGAAATATTGCAGCCGAATACGTTGTATGATGTATTGTAAAACATCCTCTTTGTTCCTCTATTTGCTCTGGTTCTGTATTGACCACGGTTGGTGCTGAGAATTGCACTTTCTCTAGTCTTGTGAGTTCAAATTAATGATTAATAATTATCTTAATAGCCTATTTTTTGTATAATGGTCTAGTTCATGTGGCCCAAACTCAACTCAAACAGCATTTTTAGTACTATTTATTTTAAATTTGAACTTAAATTATGACGCACGCACACGCACGCACACACACACACACACACACACACACGCACACACACACACACACACACACACACACACACACGCACGCACACACACACACACACACACACACACACACACACACACACACTAATGCTGCAAGAAGTTTTAAAAGACTAGAAAAGATATAAGCATAAGTGGATATAAGAATAAGTGGTGTTGTAATCAGAGTCATCTTACTGCATATTCAGCAGAATACAGTATATAAATATGCTGGCGAGAGTTGAGAGGGCATCTGGCATTGGGAATGTCCACTGACATTGCCTTCGGTTGGTAATGGAAACGATTATTCCCTAATGGAAGATCACAACATTCCAGATGTGCCTATTTTGGGCATGTTAGGCGATAAAAGCCTGCCTTCCCCTTTTCCTAAATTCATTGTTGCATCATTTACGGGAATTAGTCACGAGCAAATGACTCTGCTGACATGTTTCGAAATGGTCTGTGACTGCCTTGTAGATCATAATCAATGTTTTGTACCGGGTGCAAGTAGCAGCCGGAGTCCGGACATGCATGCACACCCACTCCTGGATGTGATGATTGCGATCCTGCAGGTGAGCAGCAGGTCAAGGCATTGAGGAAGGATCCGGGCTTTTCACATCATTATATATAAATATACCACCCGTGTGATGTAACATCTCCATCTTAGTCATGTCCTGTCATGATCCTGCTGTCGCCATTTCCTTCAAAAAACAAAAACAAAAACAGTTTGAGTTAGAGTCCATAAACTCCTTTTCCTGTCTGCTGTGGGGTAGGGTACATGAGGAGTTATCATGTTTGATCCATATTTGATGCACATCCTCTCTCGGTTTCCACAATGACATACAAATAGAATTGTATGACAATAGAGGGGCGCTAAATGTGATTCCCTGATCGTTTCTGTTCCCTGAACAGAAACGATCAACGTGTGTTGATGGTTTCTGTTTTTCATGATTACAAATAAAACCCCTCTCCCAACCCTCTATTTTTCTTAAATAATGAGTCACAGACACTTAGGTTCACCAATGGTGGAGACCACTGTCGCCAGTTTCACTTCAGAGTCCATAAACTCCTTTTCCTGTCTGCTGTGGGGTACATGAGCAGTTATCATGTTCTCTAGGGGGTTGGGGTTTATTCATGAGCTTATTGTTAGTTTGGTAAAATGCAGGACAAATTAGTGAGGAATACATAAAAAAGGAGGCATGACATACCGGCAATTTGGTGCCTTAATGGAATTAGGAATCAATTAAGGAATTAATTAAGCATACCAATTGTATTTGAGGCAAATTCAGCCAGTACTAGCCTAATGTTGCATATTTGCATAAAAGAAAGCTTTCATCATCAGGCTATGTGGAGCTTCCCCCAGCAAAACCATAGAGCAGCTAGCCATGATGGAGCCGGGAGGGTTGTGCTACCCATCCCATAAAATACAGAATCGTCCCTTATTTGAGAATTAACTTGAAGCATCCTTTATTTAACCAATAACCAATCTAACCGATGTACCGTCTAAGATCAGGAAGGATTTCCAAACCATGGTGCCAAAAAGTCAAGATTCCCTCTTTCAGGTTCTTATATAGACTGTTACCATAATATGTTTGCTCACCTTAAAGGAGTTGAGCTTGCATAGTGAGTGAGAGGCGTTGGTTCTCCATGACGCCACAACACCCTGCTCCCACCCGTGCTTAGCTCCTCAACCCTCCCACGCTGGAATCATTTTACTCTTTATTCCCACAGCACCCGTTAATTTAATGACAACCAGATAACACTGAATATTTCTACACACACGTTGATGCAGACAACTAGGAAGACATTCAGACATGTACAGACATCAGTGGGGAAAAGCGTGGGGAAAGGAATTCAGACAACAATTCAGAAAACGTGAGTGGGACTGCAAGGGTAGACATCTGTCTGAACTCTGTTGTTTTTTTCAGGAGTCTGCCAGGAAAAATGTTCAATATTTCCTTCCAGCTCAATTGTTTTGTCACTTTAAAAACGAGTTAGAGGCCTGCCAAGAAAAAACTAGGGAAGCACTAGGGAAGTGCTCAGACCAGGGCCGGATTTAGCCACCTGGTTAAATCCGCTCCTGGCTTATCTGGCTGGGAGGAATATGCAAATGTGCAGTTAATTTGAACTAGTGTCAAAAAAGTCCTTATGCTCACCTACAAAGGACAGGTGCATAGGAAAAAGTAACTAAATAGAGTCCCTGATGAAGGTACATCAGATCTTCATCAGGCATAAAGAGGCAAGGACTGACAAACAGCCACTATACAGAGCTGCAGAAAAGCGGGAGCCAATCAGGTGTCTGGTACCAATCTGTTGGTGTAGGTGGTTTTACCATGATAAAACGACAAAGGTATCAGTAGAAAATGCAACAGGAGTCATACAAATCGAACAAACCTTAAAAGGTAATGACTGAGGCAAGAATATAGGACAAATTATACAAATAAATAAGGCATGTCCCTGGGAGGGCATAATATCCAAATGAATGTATCGGGGGTCATACCAAGTAAATTATAGGTGTAAGGGTCTGCATTTCCAAAACATCCAAAAGACATCAGCAAAAAAGACAGCTTTAACCGTTAACAGGCAAATCATTCCCAATCAAAAGCGCCATCACATGTGATTCCAGTGGAAACACATGTGATGACGCAAATGTAGCACCGACACCCAGGCTTTCCTTTTTGTCTCGTTGTGCGTAAAAACAAGCCTTAGGCCAAAATTGTTTCACATTCAGCAAATGTGATGAAGCAAATCATGAATGAAAAGCGCCTAGAGGCGGAAACCATGACCTCCTCAAAAGAAGGGAAGCATGTTGTTTTTTTACTTGTGACACCATAACCCCAAAATGTCTACTCTAAATGATGATAAATGTACTCTTTTACATCTGATGATGTGAATTTTGCTTTCTCAGTTGTTTTTCTTCTTATATATATTTTAATGGTTCTTTGCTGTTTTTATTATCTCTTATAAAGCTGTCTTTTTGTGTGATGTCTTTTGGATACATTGGGAATACAGACACTTACACCTGTAATGTAACTTGTTCTGACCCCAATATTATTTGCCCCCCCAATATTATCAGTATCTTTTGCATAATACACCCTGGACATGGTTTATTCATATAAAATGACAATGCTGCATCCGCTGCAGCCTGCACAGTGCAAGTAAAATAGTCTGGTAGTCACGTGTGAATAATCACGTGTGAATAATCATTGGAGCTTTCACTTCAAATGAAACACAGAGGAAACTTTTGTGGCCATTGTCGGTTTTAAAAATGCTGCTCAGTATTTTTATATTGGGGGAAAAAAGAAAAACCGTTGGCTGGGTGGGCAGCCAGGATGCACATTTGCGTGGGCTGTAATCTGTAAATCTCACCCACTATTAAGGCATTAAGTGTGTGTGTGTGTGTGTGTGTGTGTGTGTGTGTGTGTGTGTGTGTGTGTGTGTGTGTGTGTGTGTGTGTGTGTGTGTGTGTGTGTGTGTGTGTGTGTGTGTGTGTGTGTGTGTGTGTGTGTGTGTGTGTGTGTGTGTGTGTGTGTGTGTGTGTGGGCTCAAATAGAGACGAGTATTGGAGGACTGGATGACGTTGGCAAACATGTAGTCTAATAAAATTCACTTTGATCTATGTATGACTGCGGCTCTCGAAAAGCTAGCTATTTCTCCTACGCAATCCAAATGTCACACCCGTCACCCACACAAATTCCTATTCCTCCAAATGTTTATGCTAACATCCGCTTTCCACTTCCACTTATAATGCTGTAATTAATTATCCATACTCTTCTCTCTAGACATGCACACACCCATCCACCCCCCCCCCCCCCACCCCCCCACACACACACACACACAGCTGGACCAACAGTGGTCCTTTAGAGGGTTAACCAGATGTAACTCTTTCAGAGCATAAACATGAAACCAAATGCACCCGCAACATAAACATGACACACTCTCGAGAGTTATAATATCATCACCTGAATGGCAACGGCATGTAAACAACCAAATACGTAGCTAACCAAATGGACCCACTTTGGGGACCTTGATTATGCAGTGGTCAGATATATAGCGGAGGGTGAATTATAGTGTAATATGTTACAGCTCACGTGACCAGAACGCTGGCTTCTGATTGGAGCATTCATTCAAGCCATGTAATAAAATGTTTTAAGGCCTATTTGTAATATCAGCCAGGGATCCAAACACGTAATACTCTCTTGCTAGAGGGTCCCTGCTTTGTCACTCGACAGGAAATATCCCAAATCACTAGTCCAGGGATGTCAAACTCAAATACACAGCGGGCCAAAATAGAACAATCAGAACAAGTCGATTTGCCCCCCGGGAAAGTCGACCTGATTTGCCCCCCGGGCCTCGAGTTTGACATACAACGGTATATGCACTAGTTCATCTGATGCTCACAATGCGTTGCAATGCGACACATCGAATTACTGATGATCACCTATTATTATGAGTTGATATACCTATAATTGGGATGCTACAGCCTTTCATGCCGTTCATTTCAAATCCATGGGGGTCAATAGTTCACCAATAAAACATTATGTCACATCCCATTAATATTTTACATGCACGCATGCACATCCACACGCACAGCATACACACACACATACACACGGGTCACAAAAAACAGATGGCAACACCGGACAACTCAGAACACAATACATCTGGGAATACGGCCAACTGGCCTGACACAAGTTCCTCAAGGTTGTGTGATCCCCTGGTCATGTTCCATGATTACTACACTTACCATGTGGGGTAATATGAAATAAGACCTTTTAAAACTAATGTGTTATTTATTAAGCCTATAGTTAATTTTGCCTCAAGTTACATTGTTTCTAATTACAAATAATATGCTGTAATTAACAACAAATTTGTGCAGAAGTGTACTGCAAATTGTACAGTTCCCACTTGACCTGTATTCTGCACACACACATGCACACGCGATGAGACCATAGACAGTCTCCAGTTCTCTGTCCATGTACAGCATTACAATCCAGTAAAGAACCATCACTCACACACATCAAGCAACATTCTACAAATATATGCATGCACTAGGTACAGCACACAGATAACCTGGTCTTAATTTAATGCATAATTATGTCTGACTCTGAAATGGTAATCAGAAAAACCCTGAGCGAGCCTTACCATGCAGATCCCTTGAAGCCTCTGCACTACTCTGTGAAGTGTGTAGTGTGGGCCGTGCAATATGAACGCCTTGCGTTCATGGAAGAGTAAAGGCTACTCTATGAAATGAGCCTCTCTACTTTTTACGGGGTGGAGCTACAGTATGTTGTGAACATGCAGTCAAGCTTGCATGGTGCACAGTAACATTGTAGAAAAATGGAAAATAATTTTAGAAATTACTGTAGATCTAAGAAACTTTTATCAAAGTTCCGTCCTGAAACTGATCTTTGAGGGTTTTTTTTAACGTAGCACTTTACATTATCTTTTTTTTTTTAAGATTTGTTTTTGGGCTTTTTGCCTTTATTGATAGGACAGTAGGTTGACAGGAAAGGGGGAGAGAGATGGGGAGTGACATGCGGCAAAGTCCGCCGGGCTCAGGAATCGAACCCGGGGCACGCCGTCAGGCTGGCTTAGCAGCCGGGGTGCCCAGACGGTTGAGCTAACCGCCTGGGCCAGCACTTTACATTATCTAATATGATCCTCGGCTCTACACCCCCTCTCCTCTCTCCCTCTCTAGAGACAGCGAAATCCATTGGCGACCGGCGGCAGGTATAAATCCGTCGCAACAGGTGACCTGTCGCTGTAGTCAGAAAAACCTGGAGTGAGCCTTACCATCTACAGTGGATCCCTTGATATGTGGGCAGTACAATAGCGTGGGCAGTTTTAGTAATTGCTGCAGCAGTTTGGCGACTTTTCCCGACTAAACCTAGCCCTAACCGGCCGCTAATCCTAAACATAACCTCAGTAAAACCTATGCCTAAACCCAATTTTAACCATCGACCATTATGCCAACTGTCGTGGCATGTTATGCATAAATTATGTAACTGCTGCGACAGTTATGAAACTGCCACGGCAAGTGGCACCAAAACTGTCGGGGCTGCGACCGTTATGCAAAGCAGTCACACAACAAATTTATGCCCGACGCAATGGATTTATACCTGCCGCAACGCCTGCCACGTTTGCAAATGAATCGCGCCCCTCCTCCCCGCTCTGCCAACCTGGTCCCCATACATGGGGGACATGGGGACAGCAACGGACTTGAACTCACACTTCCTTTAGACATGAGTGCCCAAGTTGCTCCTTTTCTCCTCATGGGGGACTTTCCCCTATTGGTCGTACTGTAGCAGGTGAAAGTTACACAGTTACACACTGATGACGTTGAGTTGGAGACATGCCACCCTCCTTCCCAGATGCAGTTGACACTGACAGTAACATTCAGACGTTAAATGTTGCAATGACAAATGAGGCTGCCTCCAGGCTATAGAAATACTGTACATTGAATATACTTGCATTGCATAATTTATTCACGTTTTATTCACGTTTCTCTTTTTTGCATGACTTGATTAGAATGTTACAATGGCTTTATCTCAAAATCGGCAGGCTTAGATATCCGCCTCTACTGGGGGGGCTGTTGCAGTTGCCAACAGCTTAGTCCTTCTGTAATTTAAATAATTGTTTGCACCTGATATTGCAAAATATTTCATGAAGAATAAGTGTTTGGACAGATGCATAGTTCTCAGGGACTGATTGAATATGTTTCATAATCATTATACCAAACCTAACCATAACCCCTAAAGTAAACGTAACCTCAGTAAAACCAGAGCCTTATAGTGGGAGAGGTGGGATATTTATGCACCCGGAAGCAGTGGAGCAGCCCGGTCACATGGTTCATTACGTGACTATACAGAGCCACTCTGAGTCCTAGCTGCAGTTGCAAATACATTGTTTTCAACAAGAATGGTGCAAATAAGAGCTATTTTAGGTAGGTGTGCAAAAACTGTTTAACAGTGTTGTTCAGTACACAACTGCCGTCTCTGTAATGTTTATGTTGTACTATTAAAATAAAGGGATTTGAAGTCATTAAATGCCTGAGTTTAATGCATTTCTGCATAATCCTACTGCTACTCCTACTTCCCCACTACAGTCTCACGAGACATATACCGTATCGTGAGACTGTCAGTTCTTAACAGTTTGTGAATCTGTCCTGGTTGTGTTGGAGTGGACTGTGACATGTCGCCTGTGAGATCCACCAACAGTGAAAAAGTGTTTGTCAACGGGACTATATCAGAGGCTTCAAAGAGTGACAAGGAAGCGTGTTTGTTCCCCATCACCATCCTGTTTACCCTGAGGGTATACCCACCCTGGGCAAACGGTGCGCTTTTGAGACTATGAACAGTAGTTAATGTATTTACAGTCCCCAGAGAAACAACCCTGTTCTGTCCTCACTAGCGACTTGACTTGTTCACTCTTATTTTCAGATAAAATGATTCCAACGTAGAAAGCAGTTATAGAAGTGTGCAAAGTGCACACAATTTCGTATTTAAAACATTACAACAGCTTTACGAGCACAAAGGGAGAAATAAAATGTTTCAGCGGGGTATACATTTCTGTATATCTATGACCAAAATGTCCTGGTCAAATATACTGCAGTGGGACAGGAACTGGAATAACGTGTTCCATCGCCCTTGCAACTGAGGAACAATGAGTGGCGGGGGATTCGGGGAACTATACATTACAATGGCATTAGGAAGGTTGTTCCAAGGTTAGACTTCATTAATTCAGCCTTTTCTTATCAAATGAGTCAAAACCTGTTTAACTGGTTCTGGAGAATGGAGGTGTCGGATCGTTCTGAAAAGAACAGGATGACTAATGGCCCATCACTGCTTATGTGAAACGGTGGCCCTGTGAGAAATACAACATTTATGTCTTTTTTTGTTGGGGGGGGGGGGGGGGGGGGGGGGGCACCAGAAAGCATTTGTGCTTAGGGCACCCAAATGGCTAGCAACGGCCCTGGATAAAATGATTCCAACGTAGAAAGCAGTTATAGAAGTGTGCAAAGTGCACACAATTTCGTATTTAAAACATTACAACAGCTTTACGAGCACAAAGGGAGAAATAAAATGTTTCAGCGGGGTATACATTTCTGTATATCTATGACCAAAATGTCCTGGTCAAATATACTGCAGTGGGACAGGAACTGGAATAACGTGTTCCTTCCGCACATTATATCCAACTAGGCGAAAAGAAGGCAGCCTGACTCCTCATACATTTGAAGGTTTGCAAAATCGTAAGATACAAATGTGATTAAATATTATTAATAATACTAATAAGGGTAAAAATAAAAGGATGGGATCTTCTTTTAAACCAGGATTTGAAAAAACAAAAAAACAAACAAACTGTGGGATGGAACAGGAGGGTCAGCCTCCAACTTGAAGATCCACCCTTCTATAAATAAACTGTAACTCAGGCACCAACACATTCATTCATCTGACTTGGACACACTATGGGCATCAGAAGACTCAGTAAGCCTCTTTCCTACATGGCATAATGTAATTTGTATGTGGTAAATGTAGCATAATTGACTTACATTTGAGTGTGGATATACAGTATTTCTCATGTTTGTCTTGGTAACATTCTTTCAGTTTGGCTGCATTTCTCAATTTATATTGGTAAGTAGAAACCTACACTTTAGCCTATAATTTTGAATGTGAGTGGCTGCTTTCTAGATACTGGTATCTCACAAAATAATACTTGAATCAATTAATTACTTAATTGATTAATTAATTGCTTTTGTGAACACCCCAGACACAGTTTTTAAGTTGATATTCATATCAGCTGCCCTGTCCTCTTCATTTCAAACAAATAAAAATTGAGTGACTCAGGCAACTTAAAACCGCCTGGGGTGTTTACATAAGCCTGACCAAATGACCAATGACCAAAATAAATCTTGAAAGTGAAATATCTGAATTTACAGACGTACAACAGGTTCTCAACCAAATAAATTCATTTTCAGGGCTAAGCCCATTTGAAAATGTATGGCACTGTATTAGCGGTGATCATTTTAAAGGGTGCCCATTTGACTTGCATAGGCTAATGCCCCCATTTAATGCCATTCTTATCTGGAATTTATCATTTATCTTGTTTATTTTTTTTATCATAAAAGCATGTCACTTGTTTGTAAGAGAGTAATCTGAGTTACCATGAGTTTTATTTTTTGAGGGCTAGAAACTGAGAGTACCAATGGAAGAAATGGATCTGTTATGGTACATGACTCCATGCCAAAAGTGCTAAGAGCCCTGCAATATGATTAAGGATAAATTTACTTTTCATCGCCCTTGTTGCCATGTCTCCTAGCTTAAGATAAGTTAAGCTTAGATAAGATAAACTTAAGATAAGATTTTGCTTGAGATTACACTGTTGTCCATTCTGACATTCTGTCCCTGATGCTGCCCGTAACCTGCAACGAATTCCCTTATTGGTATTTTTGTCACCTTTCCTCTTCCCTTAGCCACTAGTCTTGCTGCTTTGTTTCCACCGAATTCCCGACAGTTACGTTTTTGCTTTCTTTGTACAGGAACATTTTGCTCATATCATTGATGTATACAAGTAAATCAAAAACAAACACACAAACATGAAATGAAAATGAAAAAGTTGTTTGCAGGAGCGTCATTTGGGGAGTTAGTGGATGGCAATAGATGGCAACAGCCACCCCCTATAGCCAACCATATGATTTTATCGCAATCAATGTCTGTCCATCTGTTTGAGGCAGGCGTTAAAATTGAGATTAGCCTTTTATTGTATCCAACTATTAATCTATTAACCACTTTTAAATGTGGTACCCAAAAGCTTGTAGACCAACCTGCTATTTTAGAATTGGGGCTGAAAGGAGAATTCCATCCCAAAAGGCTGTCGTAACTTTATTTGCAGTTGTTTTATTTCCAAAACAATGGTCCAGTTATTATTTAGTGTAAACACTGTTTTCCCTTCCCCAAAATAAGCTCAGAATGGGGCTAATGGGTGTTGTTCAAATTCAACTATTTACATTGCTCCAAAATGCCTTTTCCGCTATATATTGTCTCTCCACCATGGCAACAGTGTGTTGACACTCACACTTTTACTTTTTGTTCAGCAGTGGTTCAGCCATAAAGTGTGCGCCACGCCCACACCTTTTGAGACAGCTGAATCATCACTGCTGAACCAAAAGTGAAAGTGAATGTCCACACACTACTGACATGGTGGCGAGAGAGGGGGCCAAATGAGATACATGAAATATTGTGGAGGGCCAAGACTAAAGGCTGAACTAAAGTCTGTGTAGTATTAATTTAATTTCAAGACGAAAGTAAGAGTAAGACCAAACTTTATGATACCGGGGGCCTGTATTTATTCAGTATTTGAGCCACAGAGGACCACGATTTGACATTTTAGCCGCACAGACTAGACCAAAATAAAGATTTCTTTTGTTTTTGTTCACAATACCAGGCTGGATTTGGGAAACAAAACAGGCAAACATAGATAAAAAAATGACCATTCTTTTACATTATCTGATTGTGTAGATTTTAGGTAATTCAGATTTCAGATGATGAATATTTTAACTCTTGAGAGTGTAAACATGGAACCAAATGGACCGCAAGGGTCCATTTGGTTTCATGTTTACGCTCTCAAAGAGTTACATCTGGTTAACCAACTTTCCATATTGTACTGGAACTCTCTCAAGGACCACTGGTGGTCCCCGGGCCGGTCAGAGTCAGCCAAAGGGCTGCATTTGGCCCCCGGGCCGCATAATGCCCAGGTACGATCTTAATTGTCTAGAATTGTCGTTCAAAGTTTGCATGACTTGCCTGTTTTGAAAAAATAAAAAATAAAAAACGCAATGTGCAATTTACGCGAAATATTTAACACACTTTCATACGAATGCTGGTCGAGTACTACTTGGTCAAATGTAACTGTACCATTGGCCTGTTATAGTGCCACTAACAGGTGGATTTTTGCTAAACACATTTTGGGGGAAATAAATGCCTCAAATCATCCAATTACCCTCAAGGGCATAAGAACGAATGGACCTGTTTTCAAATTGGCCTTTAGCACCAGCAGGAGGCCCATTCTGGTGGAGACCTGTGCCCAGAAGGGCACTTTTTCTAGTTTAGAAATAACTGCACATGAAGTTAGAAATGCCTTTTGGAGTGGAATTCTCCTTTTAGTGGTAAGTCTTTCCGAAGTCACACCTCTGCAGTACAGCATTCAAATGCAATAGGCCCAGTAAGCATCAAAAATGAAAGTATGTTTGTCCTGTGTTCCTCCTCCTTTGGAAAGCCTGGCAAAGCTATATCCTCCTCCTAAATGAACTATATGGTCTTGCACCATCTGTCTGAGAACTTATTATTGGTTATGTCTAGGCTAGGAATAAATGCATGTTATTGTAGCCCAAGAAAGTTGATTCAAAATATGCAGACAGCAGATGGCCACAACCCAGTCAACCTAAGGTGTTGTGGATAAGGTCAGTATGTTAATACAGTACATAAAAAAAAAAAACATAAATTCCTGATCATTCATTTGTTTATGCTTGGTTCCCAACATTTTTGGGCTGTGACCCCCAAAATAATCCTATTTGAACTGGGCACCCTCCACCCTGATAAGCACATGGAGGAGGAGGAGTTTAGCCACAAATACTTAAATATCCATACTATCACTTGCCCAAGATTTGAACACTCATAGAGAGGTGTTTGTGACATGATAGCTCTACAAGAGTCCAAAATCGCCTATCATATTTCCTCCTCGCCTATCGTAAGTCTTAGCGTGCACAAATGCAACATGTCATCATGTTGCATAAGGGAAATAGCACCCTTTTCACATTGGATTATATAGCGCCACCAGGAGGCCACAACCTGATCTGTATGGAGACCTGTGCCCAGACGGGCACTTTTTCTATAGTTAATAATGCATTGATTGGTGCAGTACAATTTCCCCATTGACTTTACATCAGAAACTGTGCCCGCCACCCTAGTATTACACAAACCACAGGCCACCGTTCTCGCTGTTACCTCACTGTCATGTTTCCACTACAAGCAATACAACAAATAGTAGGCCTACCATATACAATTTTGCGCCTCGGCCATGGCTGCCACATATTGTTACGGCCATCTCTCTCTCTGTCTCTCTCTCTCTGCACTGGATTGTCACATTTCCATCATGGCACACTCGAAAAGTGCATAAACTGCATCTCTATAATGGAAGCGAATGAACGTTTGTGACGTCACATGCGTCATAACGGCACCTATGTCATGTGGCCACCAAAATTTGGTGGGTGGAAGTAGGCTACAATGTTATTCTATGTTATTCTAACTACTTCAGTAAAGTCAGAAACAGCAAATCATGGAGATAAAATCATAGTGGAGGTAAAAAGGGACCAGAGAAATGTACCCCTTTAAGGGATTAAACCTCTTTAAGGCTATATTCACAATGTTTGCCTCGTCTCTTTACTTGCGAGAGCAGAGTGAGCCTGGAGGTTTACATCCAAGTGCACTGATCAAAAAAAACAAAAAAAAAACAAAAAGACGAGCCTCACAGGGCAAAATAGTCTACAAACACGACACTGGTAAAAATGAGAAGTCTTTGTTCTCTTTGTGTGGTGATGATGTGATAGTGATTTGAATAATTGAATGATTGAATAATGATTCAATGATTGAATAATTAAAAGATGAACCATGAATGCATGCATAGAATGATGACATCTTAACTATTATGTTGACAGGCTGCTGTGGGGCAAGGTCTGGGTTTAATGCCCAACGTTGCGGAAAAGGTAATACAAGTATTATCACCTGGTCATTCGTTGTTGCTCTGTTTTGACCATCTGAGGGATAATGTTTGAATTGAACTGAATTGCACTGAATTGAACTTCTTTCACAGAAGCCTTTGATGGTGACAAACAGTTATGTTGTGGACCTCATGGCAGTGAAGTGGTCTTGGCCAAAGAGTCCAAAGCCCACATCTGCTGTGGGGACAAGCAGTACAACCCAACAACCAACTGCTGCTGTGGATCTCCTCTTCAGATACAACCTATTTGTTCCAGTTGCTGTGAACAGGAAAAGACCCAGACTCTTTCTAGTTAGTAGGCTGCTGTATGGTGGAAATGAGAACTCAGCTATTTTGACTTTGACACACACACACACACACACACACACACACACACACACACACACACACACACACACACACACACACACACACACACACACACACACACACACACACACACACACACACACACACACACACACTCTGCCTTTTCATCACTGCTTTCATAGTATAAAAGCCTTGCTCATAGGCTCACTGCATTCGTAATCAATGACAAGACCATTAATCACTGACAAGACCATGACTGCATGCATGTTGAGTGTTGACGCTTAATACTATATTTTTCAGGGGCACTAGCCACTCCTATTTTGAATGTTTGTTTTTTCAACCATTGGCAATGAAGAGAAATTCATGTTTGTTGATAACACAGACATTACTGCATGTTGTAATTGAAGATGTAAGATGATAGCATGGTGTGACTTTCATTACAGGTATGTTGACCGGCTGTTGTGGAGGAAAATCTTACAACTCAACCCACCAGATATGCTGTAGCTCAACGATCCGTGACAAACCTGGTTTGAATTGCAAATGTTGTGGGAAAGGTACGTTGAACCATAGTAGATAACCTCTTTGGTGCTGGGAAGTCCAAAATATTGTTTTAAACAGATCATTTAAAGTAAATTGAATAGCAATAGAGGGTAGGTGCCCGTTACATCACATCATACCAGAAAGTTAGGCGGGGATGCTTACTGACGGCCCATAATCCAAAAAAAGACATTAAACGTTAAACTTTGTGTTTCACTTTCACTATTACATTACAAGTACGTTTAAGCATGGCCAGCCTAGTACTGTATATACACCATATACACGCATGTTAAGTACTGACTGTAAAGAATATTTATCGTTGGATATGACTTTGTCCACAATTCCAGTTCTCCATTGATGTGGTATAGGAGAGATACCAGGCAAACATTGTCAAAGAAACAGTTATTTGACTTTTTTTTGTCATTTCCTGTTTTTTCTTTCCCCCCCTATACCTAGTTGTGTAGATGTCTCATGATTCAGATGTTTAACAAAAACTCGAGAGTGTATTGAAAGTTTATGCTCTCAGATAGTTAATGATTTAAGGATCCATTTGGTTACCAATTCTTTTACCCGGAGGACATTTTACTGGTCTATTTTGACAATAGTAATAGTTATTAGTTAGTATGTAAACCAGGAAGAAACTAATCATGCTATAGCGTGTGCTGTAACCCTATGCGTTGATGCTTACTCCTACTGTGTTGTTCCTGTACGCGCATGTATGCACACACGGCGCACGCACACACACACACACACACACACACACACACACACACACACACACACACACACACACACACACACACACACACACACACACACACACACACATACACACACACACACTGAGTGTTGATTATCCATTATTTTGCCACCACCATCCTCATAGTGTGTTGTATAATGTAAGAATATGACAGATTAACACACACAATTCATATTACTTTCTTCATAAACTGCGAGTGTGTTGTTTATCCACCAGCGCACAACGTTGCTAGTGTGTAGTTTCATGATCCGAAACGACGACGATTTTTATCCACCAACACTAGCAGTAGCTGATATTGCAGGGAATTGCACACATTATACAACAAAGGGGGCAGTGCTGCTGCTATATCCAGGGATGTTCACAGACATATCAAAAGCCCTTTTACTCGTCTGTATAACAACTTCCCTTTCCAGTAAATAATAATAATAATAACATCCAACCTGTGGTTGCTTCGCGCCCATAATTACTTGTAGGCTAGTATACTCCTAGTGGAGTCTGGGGACCCCCAGGGTTGTCCTTTAATGTCTTCAACCCCCCTGCTAATAGTTTTTAACACAAACAAATTGAATTGGAGTGAACGTTTCCTTTCACAGAAGCCTTTGATGCTGACAAACAGTTATGTTGTGGACCTCATGGCAGTGAAGTGATCTTGGCCAAAGAGTCCAAAGCCCACATCTGCTGTGGGGACAAGCAGTACAACCCAACAAACAACTGCTGCTGTGGATCTCCTCTTCAGATACAACCTCTTTGTTCCAGTTGCTGTGAAGAGGACAAGACCCAGACCAGTAGTAAGCTGTTGTATGGTAGAGCTCAGCTATGACTTTGACTTTGTGGTGATGATGTGGTACAGTATATGTATCATAGAATGGTGACATGAATCATATCACCAGTGTTGGGCAGTAACAAATTACACATTACATACCTGTATTACTGTAATATTTACTGTATAGGCTATTGTTATTACATTTTCCAACAAAACACTGCATACCGGTAAGATGCTGCATCATGTCTTACACTGATTGCTTGACTGAAAAGACTTGCTGAACTGTATACAAAAAAGGAAAGAATCCTTAGATGAGACTTTAGAACAACATACCGGTAGTTACTTGCCCATAAGCCAGTCACACCAGTGTGAATGGCTGTTGTTGTTGACAGGCTTTTGAATGGCTGCTATGTTGACAGGCTGCTGTGGAGGAAAGTCTTATAACTCAACCCACCAGATATGTTGTAGCTCAACGATCCTGGTCAAGCCTGGGTTGAATTCAAAATGTTGTGGAAAAGGTATGTTGAAACATAGTAGGCAACCTCCTTGCTGCTGGGAAATCAGAAATCTTGGTATAAAACACATCATTTAACATAGCTGGAGTGCCCAGCCATAACTACAAACCAATTCACTTGAGTCAAGGTAACTGGCCATTAAGGGGGATTTAAAGTGACAGACACAAGTATACATAAGGGACATAAAAAACAAATAGCCTATGATTGCTCTGTTTTTTATGTGTTTGTTTTGGGAATAATAATGAATTAATTAATGCATGTAACTGGAACCTCACGGGGGAGGGTCACAATAGCTTCTAAGGACTTTTGAACATCGAGTAGCAATAGAGGGTATGTGTGTGACATCACGTCATACCTGGAAGTTAGGTAGGTGGGATAACTACTTTCTGGCCTTGACAGCCCATTCATCCAAACAGAGTAAGTAATTAAACTCGATTTGCCGTTCGCTTTCACTATTACAAAGCCCAATTCCGTTGAAGTTGGGACGTTGTGAAAGATGTCAATAAAAACAGAATGCATTGATTTGCAAATCGTTTTCAACCAATATTCAGTTGAATACACCACAAAGACAATATATTTAATGTTCAAACTGATAAACTTTATTGATTTTTGAAATTACACAATCTTTTGTAAATTGATCCCTGCAACATGTACCAAAAAAGTTGGGACAGGGGCAACAAAAGACTGGGAAAGGTCATGAATGCACAAATAACGCCCGTTTGGAACATTTCACAGGTAAACAGGTTAATTTTAAACAGTTTAATATCGTTATTGAGTATAACAGGACCATACCAGTCGTTCACAATCAAAGAACAATTCTTTGAGAAAATCATCCAACGGTTTAAAAACAATGTTTCTCAACATTCAATTGCAAGGAATTTGGTGATTTCATCATCTACAGTCCATAATATAATCAAAACATTCAAAGAATCTGAAGAACTTTCTATACTAAAGCGACAAGGCCGAAAACCAACACCGAACACTTGTGACCTTTGATCCCTCAGGTGGCTCTGCATTAAAAACTGACATCATTGTGTAAAGGATATTACTGTGTGGACTCAGGAACACTCAGAAAACCATTGTCAGTTTACATAATTTGTCGCTACACCTGCGATTGCAAGTTAAAACTCTACCATGCAAAGCAAAGCCATACATCAGAAAGGTTGGTTTGAAAAACAACCAGATAAACAACCAGAAATGCCTTCTCTGGGTCCACTATCATTAGAAATGTGGACTCATCAGACCACAGCACACTTTTCCCTTTTTTTGTGTCTAACCATTTCAAATGATATTGTACCCAGAGAAGGCATTTCTGGTTGTTTTTTCAAGCAGATTTATGTATTAATTTATGTATTACTATCTTGTGTATATACCGTATATATCCACTAATTTGTTTTTAGTTTTATCTATGGACGGTGCTATCGTCATCATTAAACTACACAGCATGAGAAGTGAAAATTAGCTCAGCCCAACATATTTGAGACAATTATGTTAACCTGTCTGTAGATTTTAGTAATAATTTGGTTTTTGTATGTCCTCTTCTACAGTTGCCTATGATGCAGACAAACAGTTATGTTGTGGTCCTCACGGACGTGACAAGATCTTGACCAAGAAGTCCAAAGCCCATATTTGCTGTGGGAATAAGCAGTATAACCCAATAACCAACTGCTGCTGTGGATCTCCTCTTCGTAAAAAACGTCTATGTTCACGTTTCTGTGAAGAAGACATGAACCATAACTCTTCCAGTAAGTCAGTTGCTATGTCAGATAGGCTACTTATTGTATCTAGGAATAACTCTTTTTGCTTTCTAGTGATGATGTGCTGGAGATCGCAGAATGATTAGTATCAAACATTGGAGAAAGAAAAAAAGTGAAAACTATCAGACTGCTTTTGGTGATAAGGATCATAGAATGATTAGTAATTGATTAAACAATCATAAGATCATGATTGCATGCATGTTGATGTTGTATCAATAATTATGTTGACAGACTGCTGTGGAGAAAAGCCTTACAACTCAGCTCATGAGATATGCTGTAACTCAACGATCCTCAACAAACCTGGACTGAATGGCAAATGTTGTGGAGAAAGTGAGTTCAAATTTGGACCACAGTGATTAGGGTAATAGGATAGGATAACAAGGTCCCATCTCTCAGACAGTCCCCGTCAATCAGTTGGCTTTATTTGGCCCAGTGGATGATGGGAAATATTGATTTGGAAAAACTCAATCAGTGATACACTACTACAGTATATGCCTATATGTTTTGATTGAGCTGAAAATGCTTCTCAGGTCAAATATTGATATGTGATTAATTGAGATTAAGTAATTACAAACCTTTAATTATAGGTATGGGCAGATATATAGCCATACAGATATTATTGTCCAATAAGGCTTCAATGAATATCAGAAAAAGGTATATGGAAAATATGATAAAATATGACTTTAAAAAATGGTAAAACACCATTTACAGATATGCCACACCATCCAGAAAAATGTTGTATATGGAGACCTTTCTCCAATTATGAGCGATTGGTGGCAGGCCTTGGTGCATGTGCTGTAGGTCTGCTGTGGCAAATCACTGCATGCTCCCATTATTTTTTTTCCAATACCATATATCGGTATCAGTTGATAACGGTTGATATTGGTAAAATTTGGACAATATTGTGATATTGTATATTGGTAAAACTAAAAAGAAAACATTTTCAGCTACTGCAATGTGTACTACTCACTTAAAATATTTTCAAAATCATTCTTGAGACATGACATGTCATGTTGACAGAAAATCAAGCAGCGCAGATTGATGCAGACTGATAGGTGCTTGTGGGGCTTTGATTAGACATCGGCCTATCATTAAGCAGATTTGTGATAATCCAGATACGAGCTGTATAATAATAACATGAATTACTAACATGATTCTTGCGCCCTCTCACTTCCACAGAGGCCTATGATGCAGACAAACAGTTGTGTTGTGGACGGCATGGCCATGATAGGATCTTGACCAAAGAGTCCAGAGCCCATATCTGCTGTGGGGACCAGCAGTACAACCCAACAACCAACTGCTGCTGTGAATCCCCTCTGCGTGTAGAACCTCTTTGTTCCAGTTGCTGTGAACAAGACATGAACTATAACTCTTCCAGTAAGTCAGTTGCTATGTCAGATACTTATTGCATCTATAGTTGTAGGAATAACTCTTTTTGCTTTCTAGTGATGATGTGCTGGAGATGCATAATAGAATGATTAGTATCAAACATTGGAGAAAGAAAAACAACCGTTGGTGCTCTAACAGACTGCTTTTGGCTTTATGATTATGATGTGGTGATGAGGATCATAGAATGATTAGTAATCAATTTAACAATGACAGGTTCATGATTGCATGCATGTTGATGATGTCTCAATAATTATGTTGACAGACTGCTGTGACTCAACGATCCTCAGCAAACCTGGGCTAGTTGGCAAATGTTGTGGAAAAAGTGAGTTCAAATGAAGCACATTGGGCACAGGACAGGAGAACAAGGTTCAGGCAGGAAAATGACAATGATCGTTGATCAATCTTAACAGATGCGCAACATTATCACCCAGGCATTGGCCACCTGGTGTATTCTAACCGCAAGTGCAGGTTTGATATGTGGCCAATGTCTGACACATGGCCATAGACCAATTTATTCATAAAAAACTGAAATTTTGATTAATACTTGTATTATCTCCTCATCAAGTGACAATATGCATGCTGCAGTGATAGTTGTGTTTAATCACCCGACTGGATGATTAAACACAGGCAGAATCTGAGGTGTTTAATTAATTTACCCAAAAAGCAACAGCAAAACAATTTCCTTGCTTATGGTAATGAAAGTAGTTTTGATCAAATATAATTAGGGCTGGGACTTTAACTGATTAATTGAGATGAATCAATTACAGAAGCAATAACACAATTAAAAACTGATTTTAATCAGACAGATTTTGCACCACAGAACCTTTTTCACTGGGCGAATTTCACTGGAGTACTAATCATACCAGTGCATTGCAATGGGAGAAGACAATCAGTGTAACCTACCATCGATTTGACCTCCCATTGTTTCGTCCTTCCACTGGTCCAAAATTACTACTAACCCCATCTCGAACCCTCACCCTCAACATAACATGTCGCAGTGTGGACACAGGGTGGCTAACCATTATGCCGATGGTGGATTTCCAGCGCATGTTTGGGCTAATGGGTGCATGCAAATGTTCTCAAAATCATTCTTGAGACAGGACATATCATATTGACAGAAAATCAATCAAGCAGCGCAGATTGATGCAGATTGATTGGTGCTTGCGGGGCTTTGGTCATTGACCCGATTAGTGATAGTCCAGATACGAGCTGTGTAATAACATGTGTTACTAACATGATTCTTGCATCCTCTCTCTTCCACAGAGACCTATAATGCAGAAAAGGAGTTGTGTTGTGGACATCATGACCATGAAAGGATCTTGACGAAAGAGTCCGGAGGCCATATCTGCTGTGGGGACCAGCAGTACAACCCAACAACCGACTGCTGCTGTGAATTCCCTCTGCGTGTAGAACCTCTTGGCGCCAGTTGCTGTGAAGACTAAAAGGACAGGCTGCAGACCCAGGCTGCTGTATGGCTAGTCGGCTCTGTGGTGAATGGTGAAGAACTGGAGGAAATATATATTAGACACTAATGTTCCATGTTGGAAGAGTAGTGTGGCTTTGTAATTTTATTTGTGTGATTTTGGTGCTCCCACGTTTGTTTTCTATCCCCCAAATGACCTAGTTTGAACAATCAGTCTTTGATATCATATAGAGGAGCTTTAATGTAAATTGCTCTGAGTAACAGCTTGTTTGATTTTGGCCTCATAATGATGTCATCAATGCACCCTGCTTTGTAAAATTCCTCCTCTCCTTTCGTCTTCAGTTCCAAATTTGCATGTCCACTTTGTTTATAATGTCCACCATTGTTGATTTCCCAAGTTGACATGGAATTTAAACAAGCCTGTTTTTTTTTTATCTAGCATGAGTATTATAATACTATACTACTATAAAATACCCTCCATGGTTGCCTTGGCGACTCAGGTACTGCAGCTAAAATGTCCATAAAGAAATGGCAAGGTGATTGAGGTTCAAACGATCAGAAATAAGCTTGAGGGACATATAAAATATGATATTAAGTATTGAAAACAATTTTGGGAATCCATATTATTTGCGCTTTAAACCTGCTGTGTAGTGAAGATTTGTATTTCAATACAAATTCAGAGTTTCAGGCTTTTAAAGTAATTTACCTAATTGCTTTAAAAGCCTTTATGCCACTCTCTCCTTATGAACACCAGGCAATTAATGCAGACAAACTGTGGTTGGATTTAAAATAACTCTGCCACCTCTTACCTAGCTCCAGATATGGATAGTGAGTCTTTGACAACCAAGGAGAGGCAGTGACACAAAGATACTTGTTCTCAGGAATGCTGAATGTATGACAATTCATCCTTTACAGTACAATCATGTGCATGATATGTACATATATGTACATGATAGTTCTAATCAGCTATAGACACAGTACACAGTTGTCAAATCTCAGGTATAATGCCGGTACATACAGTAAAAGCGGTTCAGAAGATCCCTGAAATAGCTAAGCATGCTAACTCAGAAAGCTTCCGTGGGTATAATGTGTAGCACAAGCCTGCTGCAGATTTCAGAGATGTATTAACGCAAGCGTGGTATTGCGCTGAGACGGGGATAGAACACCGCACAGTGGCGCCAATAGGGCTGAGCCCATTTGGCGGGGCTGTAGTGGTTGGCTCATGGCTGGGTGCCACATACATCCCAAAAGTGGTGATCCTGCAATGTGAAATGATGTAGCAGGAAGCAACATCAACACATTACATCAGAGACAGCAGTACTACGAGATGTCAGTATTTATCCAGAGAATAAGCATTTACGTGTAGCTACAAGCAGAGCAACCAGGTAGCAGCACAAAGTACAGTCTAAAGCTTTGCCAGCACCAGCGTGTTGCAGAATGGATGTAGAAGAAACACTACCTACTCTACTTGCCAGTCCATAGAGCCCCATTGTGAACCCATTTTGTTTGGTTGTACTCAGGTGCTGGGCTCTAAAAATGGCAAATCTACAAGTAACTTGTAACTTTGTTTCGAAAGGTGCTTTATAAATAAATTTTACTTACTTACAAGTTCACACCATGTCACTGCAAAATGTGTACAGACTTTCAGCATGCTGAAGTGTAAAATCAGCCATTATGACACCATCAAGGCACTATATAACCATATATTCAGTTGATATCATAACTAACATCAACAACTGTCAAAATCAACATTGGACTGTTCAGCTAATATTACCGGTATATTGTCTAATTTATAAGCTACATCTATAAGCTTCAAGTCCATAATACTAATGACATATGTTATGTCAATATTTACATTTGCCATCAGTATCTACCGGTAATCTATTCCAAGCTAGTACAGATGGCCAAGCCAGTCTTTTTTTTTTTTTTTTTTAAAGATTCATTCTATTTACCATTACAGGTAATTGGAGTTTTAACAGTGTTGGACAAGCTAGTTAACGTAAAATTTGATGGGTGAACTGCTTTATAATCACTTAATTAGGCTACAAGTTTTCATAATAGTAATGGATGCCAAACAAAAGGAAAGAAATCAATGATTGTGTAGGCTAATTGTGTAATTGATGACATCTTGTAACATGTGTGTCTGATTATATTGCTTATGCAGATGCACTATGCATTTAGTTAATAAACTTCATTGGTGAGAAATAGAAGTTGTTTGTCTATTTGAATATTGTTGGATGATCTATAACAGGGGTTTTCAACAGGTGGTCCGGGGACCACTAGTGGTCCCTCAGAGGGTTCCACGTGGTCCCCAGGCTAAATGATAGAAAGTTGGTTAACCAACTCCTGAGAATGTAAAAATGAAACCAAATGGACCCTTTCGGGTCCATTTGGT
Organism: Benthosema pterotum; assembly: GCA_039105355.1. NCBI lineage: Eukaryota > Metazoa > Chordata > Actinopteri > Myctophiformes > Myctophidae > Benthosema > Benthosema pterotum. The sequence continues at coordinate 14,339,008 of CM076977.1, forward strand.
TTCATTTTCACACTCTCAAGAGTTAAAATATTCTTCATCTGAATTAGCACCACTCATCTGAATTAGCACCACTAAGAAGTTTACACTGTTTGGTTACAGCCTGGAATTGTGGACAAAACCAAAATAATTCTTAGGTCTTTAGGGTGAAAATGTAATCAAATGGTGGTCCGTGGCTGAAATGCTGAATAAATGGTGGTCCCTGGTGTCAAAAAGGTTGAAAACCTCTGATCTATAACCTGGAAACAGGATTCCAGACTACACCACACTGAGATTTTCACTCTGAGAAGAGGAGCGGAGACGTGTTTTTCCAGTTACAAAAATATATACCTGTATTGTCCCGAATATAAGACGACCCTCATTTTTCAAGACCCATTTACAGAAAAAAGAACATTGAATGTCAAATAGTATAGCCCCTGAATATAAGACGATTCCATTTTTGGGGATATTTCCATTGGGAAAAAAACAGTCTTATATTCAGGCCAATAGTATAGCCGCAGTACTATTGTAGTGTGCCAGAACTGGGCACACTACACTAACTCTCTTCTACTCTAGCTGTATACGAGACAGTAGCTGAGGAGAAGAGGAATTATCAGAAATGCATTGGACTCAGGCAATAGTCCAGCATTTAAATTACTTTAAATCCGTTTATTTTAGGTCGTTCTTTAATAATAGTACAACATAAACATTAGTAATGTGACATTACAGAGACTTCAGTTGCCATTGACATTGAACAACACTTTAAAACATTGCCATTTTGCATACATAGGCTATTTAAAATAATTTAGTTCTTATTTTAGACACTCGTTGAAAATGATGTATTTCAACTGCAGTTAGTCAGCATTTCAGCTCTGCATGAACCACGTGACCGGGCTTGCGCCAACTCCGTTCCCTTCATGGGACCAGTTCAATTGCAGCTTTCAGCTGTCTATGATTATAGGCCAGTAATTTTAGCTCATGTGTTACCTAAAATTGGAATAAATTGTAACATGGGATTTTTCTTCACAGATCATTTTTTGAGGTCTCCAGAACAACATATTAAAAGTCCCGAAAAATCCCAGTTGCGCAAATATGTTTAATTTCATAAAGGGCACGTTCGGAAATACCACACCGGAGCGCACTCGCCTATTAGTTTGCATTGCTCAGTGTACTCAGTGCGCAATTTCCGAACGCGCCCGAAGTAATAGAATACATAGGCTCCAATGGAGTGATAGCCCCGCCCCCTCCTATACAAACCCATTATAACTTAAAACTCCATTTTAACCATGATGGATTATTCAAAAACAACCCATCTTTTTTCTGGTGACTGATATTGTCCTACTAATACGTGAGAGGACCGTGGAATTTCATTCACAGGTTTCAGTTATTTTTAAAATATTGTTTTGGAAAATGTAGCTGCCTCCATATCTGGCTATGCCCACCCAAATGAATATTAAATAAATAAATAAATGAAACCTGTAAATGAAATTCCACTGCGCTCTCACATATTAGGAGGACTATATCAGTCACCAGAAAAAGGTGAGGGCAGTGGAATTTCATTTACAGGTTTCATTTATTTATTTATTTTAATATTCATTTGGATGGGCATAGCCAGATATGGAGGCAGCTACATTTTCCAAAACAATATTTTAAAAATAACTGAAACTTGTGAATGAAATTCCATGGTCCTCTCACGTATTAGGAGGACACTATCAGTCACCAGAAAAAAGATGGGTTGTTTTTGAATAATCCATCATGGTTAAAATGGAGTTTTAAGTTATAATGGGTTTGTATAGGAGGGGGCGGGGCTATCACTCCATTGGAGCCTATGTATTCTATTACTTTATGAAATTAAACATATTTGCGCAACTGGGATTTTTCGGGACTTTTAATATGTTGTTCTGGAGACCTCAAAGAAATGATCTGTGAAGAAAAATCCCATGTTACAATTTATTCCACTTGAAAATTCATTTTGCCTGGACTATTAGTGACAACCGCAAGTTGAACGGACATAGACAGCCAGAAGTTATTGAATGCATTGGAGTCGACCAACGTGACCAGGCTGTTTTCTGGCCCTTCGATGTCGCAACTGTTCTGTTAGATGCATAGAGTAATAAAATAAGGTTAGATGGCACTGGCTCAGAATGGCTCTGGGCAGAGCATAGAGACACACGGAGACTAGCTCTGGTCCAGAGCTCCACTGCTTCTGAGTCTGACCTGCATTGGAGCTCTGTTGGTCTCCGTGCATTCGGCCATTACTCCACCCGACCAGCCTCTCTTCTCTAGTGGATATATAAAGAACGTTTTACCTACTCACCAAAATAAACACGTCTTGTGTCATTAGAAAGCCTACTTACCTTAGTGGTCGCACTCTTAGCCCCCCACCACACGGATAAATTGGACTTTTTGGCCAGAACGCGATTGTTTTTCACTGAAGGAAAAATATTTCCTATGGAACTTTTCTATTGGCAATTTCGGTAGAGGGCGCAAATCCTGGTTGTTTTTCCGGTGAAAAACGATCGCGTTCTGGCCAAAAAGTCCAATTTATCCGTGTGGTGGGGGGCTAAGAGTGCGACCACTAAGGTAAGTAGGCTTTCTAATGACATAAGACGTGTTTATTTTGGTGAGTAGGTAAAACGTTCTTTATATATCCACTAGAGAAGAGAGGCTGGTCGGGTGGAGTAATGGCCGAATGCACGGAGACCAACAGAGCTCCAATGCAAGTCAGACTCAGAAGCAGTGGAGCTCTGGACCAGAGCTACACGGAGACTACAAATTTCACGCCCCCAAATGAAACAGCGGCTACCCAAAGGGTTCGTTAGAACAGGGTATTCCAGCGGTCAATGCAATCCCTGCAATCCCTGTCACAAAATACCGTAATTTCACTAATTTATTACTGAGGCTGTAGCACTTTATTCTGTGTTCTGATGACGTGTAAAATATGATTTATTTATCCTTATTACTGTCACACACCTGCCATCTGAATATACAGCCCACAATGTACTATAATATACTCCATCAGAAATTCACATGTACTAGCATTATAAATCTCAACTTAATGTGGTCGCACAGTATATACGTCATTGTCCCATCCCTTGAGATTTTCAATACTCAGATATATTAGCTGTGTTTTGTTTCATATGCTATGTATTTGTTTATAATGATCCAAACGGCATTTTACAAGACTAGTTAATACTCCTCTGCATAATTCACTATGGTAGTTGAAAATGTCAGTATATGTCACTCCTCCAAATATAGCTGGCTTATTTTCCCAATTAATCAGCCAACATTTATTAATACAACAAGCTGACAACAGTAAAACAGCTGTCAGAGCTCCGAGGTAGGTAAAACATAATAATAAGCTGTGACATGTGTAGCAGGTGGCTACAGCCTCTGTCGTGATGGCCTGGAAAAACCAATATCTGCCCCCGGACCAAGGGGATGTCCTCTTGGTCTAGTGGTTAAGATGTTGGACTTTCACGCGGGAGACCCGGGTTCGAATCCCGGGCGTTACATTGGTGCCGTGACCCGGATCGGGTTTCCCCGTGGAAGCAGGTCAAAAGGGAGGTGAGTGTAGCAGGTGGCTACAGCCTCTGCCGTGATGGCCTGGAAAAACCAATATCTGCCCCCGGACCAAGGGGATGTCCTCTTGGTCTAGTGGTTAAGATGTTGGACTTTCACGCGGGAGACCGGGTTCGAATCCCGGGCGTTACACATGTACCAAATATAGACATGAATGAACAAAGTCAGTCGGGATTGGTGTGTATTGTTGAGAATTCGACTCTTCAAAGTCGGCGTTTGTAGCCTCGTAAAGACAGTGACGTCATTTAAAAGCGACAGGTTCTCTGTCTGCAGTCTCCTCTCTGCTCTGTTAGCATTATGGGTAACTAATTCAAGTGGTAAATTAAATGTGAAACACGACCTCTATTGAGAAAAAACAACAACATGTGTTGAGAAAGACTTCATACATTTGGAATCATATTTTTATTCAAATCAATATTGTCTTCTGTTCATTTCATATTGTTTTAAGGGTAGGCTAACTACAGTGGAATTTCAGTGGACTTCAGTGGACTGCCGGCAGTCCCCCTTTCTGACGTACCCTCTTGCGTCTCCGCTGTTTCATGACATTTGTAGTCCCCGTGTGTCTCTATGGGGCAGAGCCTTCTACTCAGAGCCTTAGAAATAGACAGAGTTGCGACATTGAGGGGGCAAAAAAATAGTGTGGTCACGTGGTTCTAGTACTCGCAAGAGCCCCTAGGCTCCAATGCATTCGGTAACTTCCGGCTGTCACTATTCGTTGTCACTATCCAATAGAAGTCTATGTAGAAGAGCCGCCATTGCACTGGCCCCATGAAGTGAACGAAGTTGGCGTAACTCTGTATTTCAAGGCTCTGCTTCTACTCTGGGTCGGCGCTGCTCGTCATATTCGTGCGACGAAGAGTGGACGGAAGTTTGCACTTCGCAGCGTCGCCAAAACATTTTGAAGTGGATCGATCGAGTAAAGAAAGCAAACGGGATCAAAAAGAAAGCAAACGGGATCATCATCACCGTTAATAAATCAAACGTGTAAGTTAGACAGTACTGTCGGCATTTAAAAATGCGTGTTGGTGTGTACGCTATTATTATTAGCTGACATTGTTTGGTTACTTCACATGATGCCACCATAGATATATCTATGATTGCCACTCGATCGTCTTATAACGAACTTCAACCTTTCTCTTGCGCTCAAACGATCAGATTGAAAATATAAAATGCATTAGCCCTAGAATGTTTCCCCTATTCCATACAGTAATACAGTATTCCATATTAAGGGCCATAATTTGCTACAGGGACATGTGGTTAAATCGACACCGCTAATGACTGTGGTCATGTGGTTCGTGTGTACTCACCCTCTAGTTTCATATTCTTGCGATTGTTATGGTACACGAACTCACACGGACATTTCCTCCCTCAGACAAACTGGCAAAGGGGGTGGGCTACTTAATTTTGCCGCAAGCGTCACCAGGAAAACAAAATTTGGGTAGGGGATGGGTAATTAATCACATCACCTGGCAATTAATTAAAGGGGAACTCCACGCATTTTAATATTTTATTTTAATATTAGTATACCCTAGAGGTGCTGGGTGGACATGGTAAAGTTCCCCCATTCTGTGTTCCCAAGACATGGAGGTCTGAAGAAAACCACTAACATGGTGAAACATCTTGATGACACCATCAAGATGTATTTTCACCATGTTAATGGATTTCTTTGGACACTTCTTTTTTCTGAGAGCGTACAAATGCGTACAGAGCCTCTCCGAAAATGTTGAAAACTGGTGGAATTCCCACACCACCTGCCAATTACACCAGATATACCCTGACCAAGAAATTGAGTGGTTGAATCATATTGGTCATTTTCAGTCGCATTAAATTCAGTCGCTCATAAATAAAATATGTTATACTTTCCCCCCACTAAAGACGGAGTGCCTTGGTTTTCCTTTTAAAGTCTGCCATTCAATTCAATTCAAAGGAGCTTTATTGGCATGAGAAAACAGACATACAAACAGACATATTGCCAAAGCAAGTGTCACAAAACAATACAATAAAAACAGTTGAAAATGGGGACAAATGTGCAATTCATACTCTGAATTAAAGGGGGTATTTCACTTTCAAACAAACTTATAGGTCACTGTAGGCTACTACAGTTATGTGATTGCCCGTTTGACGATGATAACACTACTCTAGCTATGCTTCACATGACTCATGACAGTCCTGTTAACAAAGGCTGTAGCCTACCCAAATCTAAATCTAGCCTACCCTGATTCAAGAGAACGAAAGACAACATTGCCAAGCTTAAGTTAGAACCATATGAGAGCTTGTGATAACTCCACGGGCGTTGACCATTAAAATCCACCCTTCATACACATGCAAATTCAACGCTTTGCACGTTCTCAATAAATCTGTAGTGTAGTTTTAGCTGTCTGCCATGCAGTATCTCCGGAAAACGAACCAACAACCATATCTGAGCCATTGAGCTGCTCCCACACAGATCCCACACAGGATTGTCACAGCGCAAGGTCCAAAGTGTATGATGATGAAACTGAAATATCATTACCGCATGTTATATTTTTCACTTACAATTCTACTCTATTTCTAATTCTACTATTTTTTTTTACTCCAATCCCATTGCAGGGATAATCAAGCATGAAAACCCCTGTGTCTGTGCTTCGGCTACCCAGAGGACCTGACCCCAACAGCCGGGGATTTGATCCCAACTCGCCCCGCTTCATCGCCCTCTGTCCGACATCCATCTCCAGTTCCGCCGGATCAAAAACGGACGCAGCCCACCTGCAGGAGGAGCAGCGTGCGCGGTCATCCATGAGAGAGGACTTTTTGAGATGTCTCATTTCCATGACCAACAAGCAGGTCCAGTTCCACATGCACGAGAAGGTGAAGGTGGCGGCGACCTTCGGAGCGTCAGACATCGACGTGCTCAACTTCCAGGTGTCGGGTCTGCAGACTCCCATTGGGGTGCAAAAAGAGGCGCTGATCCGCTGCCAGGATGTGATTTCATGTTCCTTTCATGTGTGACGTTTTCCGTTCCTTTGGGACGATTTTTCACCGAGATCAAAGGTTGAACTCTGCTATTAGTTCTGCTTAAAAGAAGCCTATTGTGATTTCCATGCTATGATGGATTTCTTTGATGGGGTACAGTATTGTACAGGATATCGGAAGAAAGATGGGGTGGGCACTGGGCACACTCGACAAAGGCAGACAGCCTCGGGGCTCAAACGCACAACACAGTCAGGCCTAGGTGCCTGGACTGTATGGTTGGATTTCTAAAGCCATTGCCATTGGGTGGAGGAGTGAATGTGATATCACATACCAGACACTTAAGCATTTCCATTGTTCAGCACTGGGGGGAGCTATATACCATCATCACGGGCTATGTAGACCTTGAGGCTTCACTGTTCTTGGCTCCCATCATAATATTTGCTGGAAGTATTAGAAATGACATTACAAATTATAGCAGTGGTTCCCAAACCTTTTCATGTCAAGGACCCCCAAATTGACATTAATAAACCTGCAGACCACCCATTTGAAAAGATATGCCAGGGACCCGCATAAGAGACGATTTTATGGCTCTAGCAGAGATCCTCAACCCATGTAATTCCAAGGACACCAGACCATTAGTCTCTAGACCCCCAATTAATGGCTTTTCTACCACTGAGACCCTCAATTTATTGTAAAATCGATATTGATTTAACTCTTGATTGTATAATTTAGCTGGGGACCCCCTGGAACTCCCTCAAGGACCCCACTCTGAATTAATATGATGAAACATGATGTTGCTATATTTTTGCTGTAACTTCACAAAAGTATTCATCACTACATAGGGTACATGTTCACGTCTCAGGTTTAAGCACTTGCGTTATCACTTTGGGAAGTTTTTGTTTTTGTTGTATAGTTAAGTATGGTTTAAAGTCAGCAAATGATCATTTCGTTGCGTGCATTTTTTAATAATAAACATATACTATACATATATTTTAAATTCAGTCTGTATTTGTTCTAGGTAGGCATTTTAACACAAACTATGCTAATAGAGTCCCTCAAATTATTTGTGCCTTTGTAACTGTGTAAAGGCTGGAATTTAAATATTGCAGCATAATCTGACATTTTTCAGCAGGTAAAATTAATGCGGTATGGATTTCCAATCTCTACTTTTATCCCCCTGTCATTTATATCAGTTTAATACCCACCAGACAGGTCTGGTATGCAGATATATTAATTATATGACCTGAAATGTATTGATGTCTGATAACTGTGCATCAGACTAATTGCACCCATTTGTCACTCAGGACAAAGTACCGTAACCAACATGGCTTAAGACTTAAGATAATAGGTCAAACGCTTGTTATTCAAATCTGGCTCCATAAATTGCATTATATAAGGCCGAGAGTGATCAACATTTCGGATTGGTCTTATTACAGGGGAGGCATCAATAACATTTAATCTTACTAAAAGGTGTATTTTTTGTGTTCCCAATAAGTCATTTTATTTGAGTGCCATTAGGCGGTCATACCGTGTTTGTGTGTCTTTCTGTACCTGAATTATCTGACCACTCACTGAAGACAGTCATCAATGAGGCGGTGACTCATCCGCTCTCCCTCCCACCAGCGCAGTCCCTCGCTTTTCATCTTCAACCCCACTCCAAAATATGACTTAAACCCCGTATGACGTCATTGGGCCTCTGTGATTCAATCAGGATGCCCTCAAGGACACTCAATGTTAATTTCATATATACCCCTGACGCTATTTCACTATTGGGGAGCCTTCGGCTCCATTAGTTCACATTCTCACTTCTCCGATACAGTCTGCATTCCGTACCAAGCTTGTGGAAACATTTTTCTGTCACTGGCTCTGGGTTTGCTGCTGTTATTGCTGCATTAATGAGGTGTACGTGCATCTTATTCCAACTATGAATGATCACTTGGCATGAAGGTAGTTGGATCCATACTTGGTAAATCGTAGCAGCACATACGGGCACACTGTCTCAATGTTATCTACTCTTAACTGTTTCTCTTTCCTGGCGGTCTGCTTCACCCTGATTCCACTGGAAAAACGTGTGTGTGTGTGTGTGTGTGTGTGTGTGAGACGATGGTATAAGGAATCTGCCCTGTCTACCACTGGCCAACAGGAAGCACATTCCACTCCTTCCTGTTTGTGGCCTTCTCTCACTTCCTGTCAAGTGTCTGTGATAACTTATAAAAATACATGGCCACAGTCACTTCATCATTACGCTCTGCCCTTGCCCAAAAATACAGCCGGACAAAGAATGTACATTAACAGGGCTTAACAATGCACTGCTTTGGATACAGTTCTATTACCATTTGTTTTCATATTTTCGCAATATGTATAACCAGTAAGACGCTTGAGGGCGAGAAGTCACATCATGGAGATCTTGACTCTTGACTGTACAAGGTCTGATGAGGTCAGATCAACATATGGAATGCCATAATATGTTAGCTCCATATATGGAGATTTAATAGTGTGAAGTATTGAATTTCAACAACTTGTTGCAAGAATGGGGCCTGAGACAGATTCTTATTCTTTCTGCTGGCATAATAGCCAAACATTGTGGAAGTGCTGGTGTGGATCGCGCTCTTCTTGATAACCTGTATTTCTGTATGCATTCAAGACAATCCAGGTGGACACAACGATGTTCTCTATTTCTATGCAGCACCGTCATGCAACGAAGAATGAGAGGGGTGTGCTTACCACCGCAGACATGGTTTTTGTTTCGTCCACCACTTAAAGGTAGGGGAAGTGATTTCACTTTTGTCAGATATCACCCCCAATTTTTTTTCTGTTAAAATGCTCTATTATAGGTGTGCAGACCATATATGGAGTTTCCCCCTCCCCCACGTTAGCAGAGGAGCTAATAAAAGTTCCCCGGGTGGAGGGTGAATTCTCCTCCAATCAGGATCGAGCAGCAGGTTCACATAGTGTAGCTACTCTTGGGGGCCCCTAGTGCACCAGGCTGGTACTACACGATGAATTTCAAATCACTTACCCTACCTTTAATTGGGTGTCTATGTGACACAATTGGCCTGTCCGTGTTCAGGGGAGAGCTGCCTAGAGGGACACCTGCTTCGACCGTTATCAAGTGATAATTCCCAGGAAGCTGCTTATTAAGCCGATCTTCTTGACCAGACATGTTGTCTGGGAGTCGACTGACATGATTGCATTGATAAGACGGAAACCTGTAAATCCTTGATCAGCATGGCCGGTTGGCCGCCTTGTTTTAAGACCTGTGTCAGCATGGCGACGTGGTTGCGGTTATGGTTAGGGTTTGTGTTAGAGGAGGCTTGTATATTGACCAAAACGACCGCAATAAAGTACAGGTAGCCAAAAGTGTGTTAAAACGGACTGCATCGCGACACACTCGCGGTGTGGTCGGGGTTGGGGGCTGAGGACGCTTATCAACTATCAGCATGTGACAAGATGCAACAACATTGGCATAATAAGCAACCTACGTGGAATCCTTGCTTGATTTTCGATAGAATCCGCTGCGTGTACAGTACACCTGTTAGCAGGAAGTGATGCACGGGAGGAGGACTATAGGGCGAGGTTTCCATGTCCTTACAGTGGATGTAGTGTATAATAAATACACTACAGTGAATGAATAATGTTAATATTACAATAATATTAATATAATATTACAGCCATAGATAAAGGCCTCATTTGCCACTGTAGTATTCACACACAGTAGTATCGCAGTATCGAATGGCTGAGGCATGCAGTCACTCACGTTTCTTCCTTTCATTACTTTCCTAGGCACTAACGCAGAGAGCATACTATGCCCTAAAGCAGTGGTGTCAAAGTCATTTGGGGTGGGGGCCGCATTGGACTTAATGTGACTTCATGGGGGCCGGAGCGCCGGGGTGCAACCAGTCGCAGACCGCAAGCACGCACGGCACACGCCTGTTTATGTACACAGCCGTTACTTCTATACCGTATATCACACAAGTCATATTTATTATTAAAGGTAGGGGAAGTGATTTCACTTTTGTCAGATATCACCCAAAAATATTTTTTTTCTGTTAAAATGCTCTATTATAAGGTGTGGAAACCACATATGGAGTTTCCCCCTCCCCCACGTTAGCAGAGGAGCTAATAAAAGTTCCCTAGGTCACCACCAATTCTCCTCCAATCAGGAGCGAGCAGCAGGTTCACATAGTGTAGCTACTTTTGGGGGCCCCTAGTGCACCAGGCTGGTACTACACCATGAATTTCAAATCACTTCCCCTACCTTTAAGAATAGCTATTAATATATATTAATGACTTTTCATTATTGGTTTTATACTTGTAGCCTAGATTAAGACATTTGCTATGAAAGATGCTATTTTTATTTACAGAGCATCAATAAACCATACGAAAATAGCATTTAAATTTCAAATACTAAATTTACCCTTGTACTGCTGAAGTATAGTTCTCTCGGTTACACACCCTTGTACTGCTGAAGTATAGTTCTCACTTTGCAGTGCCAGCAGCCTAGCCTGGTAAAACGACTCCCCCTGCTGGACAACATGCATTACATGCTGTTCAGAAGAGAGCTCAAAAGCATTTCTTTAAACGATCATAACTTTTGATAGGAACGTGCTAGAGACTTACTTTTTTTTTTAATAGACTCAGACATTTTTGCTCTACAAGCCTGGGGCCGGATTAAATCATCTCGCGGGCCGGATCTGGCCCGCGGGCCTTGACTTTGACACAGAGAGCATACTGTGCCCTAAAGCCTTTCTACGTCTATGGCTACAGCTATGTAAAACCGTGCCTTTTTTGTGTTATTATCATGTTTTATGGCCGAAGAAAATGGCCACCGCCTGCTATGCTCTATTATGATATTTACAGGTATGTGCCCATTGTTTAATGGTGCTGTTAATATGACACAAGGAATGGCTGAGTCACAGGCAGTCCTCTGGTTTGTTTAACTTGCAGCTATGAGAATGTTGGAGTAGCTCCAGTGATTGTGCGGCTCAGGCGCTGCGTAGCGGCCTCACTTCCCCAGCTCAAGTGGTCATGGAGATAAAGCCCCAGGCCAGGGGAGAATGCCAGCCAGATATGCCACAGAGTGGCAGACTGGCCCCCAAACCTACTTGGGTTGTGTCCTTATTTTGAGCATGTCACTATTGGCAACCATTTTCAAGGGCTTAATTGGTTAAAACTTTGATTGCAGTGCTTCTTAACTAGAACTTGTTGAGGTTCCTCAACCAAACTTCATCAAACTTTGGTTCTGTTCCAGACTCTTGGAACTATGGTGCTTTCATGGAACAGGTGCCCATTTTTTTTGTTCCAGTTCCAACCTTTTGGGTTCTGAACCAATTCATTTTCAGGGGAAATACTACTGACTTGCGTCAATATTAGGCATGAAAGAAGAACTAAGTCCGTAGAACCTTGTTGTGGCACCCAAGGCATGCAAGTCCAGGTGTCACTTCATTATCACTTCATTTTAACCAGTTAGACCGTCTCTAGATGTAAAATGGACCTGAGTTCCGAACACTTATTACCTGTTTGGAAATTGATTCTTCATTTGCAAACGCTCTTGAGTGAAGTATGATGGCCAATTCTGGGGCCACACACTACAGGCTTCATTTTCATCACATGCTAAACCCCTTATCCCTAACTTCTTTGTCTTATTTACTATTTTGAAAAAAGAAAAAACAAACAAACTTTGGGATAGTTTAACATGTCAATCTATTGACATGTTGTTAGCTGGTAGACTTTCTTTTCTGTCACTGGAGCATTTCATGGAATGGCTTACGTGGATCATTCATATTTACTGTGGGCTCCATTTTCGTCACACGCTAAACCCCTTGAGCTCCATTTTCGTTACCATCTAAACCCCTTATCATTTTTTTTTACTTTTTTTTTTAAACCCTTTTGGAATAGTTCAACGTGCCAGTCTATTGACACATTGTGAGCTTGTAGACTGGCCATTTAAACTATTGAAAAATGTAATAAGATGTAAGTATAATAGATCTGTAAAAACAACACAGTTTGCCTTGATGTCTTTGATGTCCTTGATTGTCCTTGATGCCTTGATATTAACGACCTTGTACCGTAAGCCTGAACCATGAAGGGCAAGTCAGAAAATTCCAATTTTTTGAAATTGAACTCTTTTTAGGTCATAAAAGAAAATTTTAAAAAAAGTTTTTTCAAAAAACATGTATATATATGTTATTTTTATTGTATCATAAATGATACATTGGGTCTTAACAACTTAGTACTCAGTACTAGAGTACACTGGACTCACTGTACTCAGTGTAGTCTCCACAGAGTACACTGTACTCACTGTGTTCAGTGTAGTGTCCATAGAGTACACAGTAGTCACTGTACTCAGTGTAGAGTCCATAGAGTACACTGCACTCACAGTACTCACTGTACTCAGTGTAGTGTCCATAGAGTACACTGTACTTACTGTACTCACTGTACTCTGTGTAATGTACATGGATTACACTGTACCCACTGTACTCAGTGTATTGTACATGGATTACACTGTACTCACTGTAGTCACTGTATTGTCTATAGAGTACTCTGTACTCACTGTACTCACTGTAGTATCCATAGAGTATACTGTACTCACTGTACGTAGTACTTATGTAGTACTCTATTCAGGTCAGTGAGGTCAGGCATTTGGGGTTTGGGGTTCAACATTTAAAATTTGAGTAAAGATGTTCTCTATTACACATGCATAACAACATTGAATGCCCAGCATGTTTGATTGATAGAAAAATAATTATAAGAATGAAAGTTGTGTAGAGCATAATAGATATTCCCATAGGCAGTGTGCAATGACTAAAGCCTGTCGTATCATATATGATACATCATTATATGGTACTAAAAACCTGTAGTATCATATATGATACATACTTTTCAGACGTGGTAAACAACAAACTAAAATTATATTTTTTGAGAATGACTAAGTTCAATCACATTATGCAACCTTTATTTCAAAATATCAGTAAAGATATACAAGGAAAACTCACCAAAATGTCCTCAAAACCAAAATGTTTGGACAGTGGCTTCTGCTGTTGCAAATTAGATGGAGGCAGCCATTTTGGGTCATACCATCTGAGGCTCTGTATCTACTTGCAGTGCAAATGGTATGGTCCAGGTGGGGCAGGGGACGTATCAGATGTGATACAACAGGTTTTTGAACCAAGTAGTGGTTACACTGAAACATGAGCCAGCTGAAGAATTGGTGTATCATATATGATACCAACGGCGTTATAGGGCTTGATGCCTTGATATTAAAGACATTGTACCGTAAGCAGTGCAATGTGACACGTTTCCCATCAGGTCAGGAGATAGCCCCGGATATATCATTCCAGAAGTGCAGTACCAAAGTATATGGGATGGACTCCCTTGGGCAAAATAAATCCTACGTTGTAGTTCATAGCATTTCTCACGGCGGTGTAGCTCATTTGTAAATAACATATTTCTCAAACTAACGATTTAGGCTTTGGTCTAGACAGGAAGACATACTACAAGAGAAGGTGGGGAGGAGAAGGGAAGCTCTAATTAGCGTGCGATTAAAGTTATCTTCATTTATCTACTTCAAAGTCCAGACAGCCGCATGTGGTTTGACTCCCTTTCCCAAAGGAATAAACAGGAAGATGTGCATGCGGCCCGATACGAGTCCACCATTCTGGTCACGAACCTCCAATATCTTGTAAAATATTTCAAAAAATACGTTTGTAAGACATTTTTATTCCCCATACTCTTGTGAAATTACTTAATCAGTTTTTCCCTCCTAAAAGTTTCTGGTTGAAAGTTATATGGCGTTTGTGAACGAGGCAGTTAGGTTGTATGGTAGTTGGATTGCGATGTGTCTAAAGGGGAACTATGCTGCCAGAGAGAGTTTTATGTCCACACAGTTATTTAATCAGGGTTGAGATCACATTCCTGTGAAGGTTTATCTTCCTGCATGTGGTCATTAGAGTCTGTGGCACCACGCACTGAGGAGTTCCAGTGCTAAGTGTTTCAGGCACTTCCCATGAAAACACAGGATCACTCCAGACACCCACGTCTCTCTCCCTTCCATAGCCCCGGTCTGTCATCTAAGTGATAGATTGTCTTTCTCTCCTGTGTCCACTTGACTTTGAACATGCAATGTAAACGTGCCAATCTGTTGTGGTTCCTGTATACGAACTTACGATGTGTCATTGTCAAATTCAAATTCCTTGTGTACATGCACGTTTGCAAATAAAGAATTCAGATTCTGTTAAGTAAGTCAAACCTTTCCTTCTTCTGTCTGCCCCCTCTCCTTTCCCACATCTTCAGGGGACAAACTTATGACTTATATTAATTTAAAAACCCTCCCTCACCCATCCCATCCAGATCCCATCCTATAACAGACTGCAATGTCCTTCCCCCTTCCTCATTTTATCCCATGCCTTCAGCTCTATTTCTCGCCCTCCACATTTCTTTCTTTCTTTCTTTCTTTCTTTCTTTCTTTCTTTCTTTCTTTCTTTCTTTCTTTCTTTCTTTCTTTCTTTCTTTCTTTCTTTCTTTCTTTCTTTCTTTCTTTCTTTCTTTTCTTTCTTTCTTTCTTTCTTTCTTTCTTTCTTTCTTTCTCCTGTACTCAAAGAGAGAGACTTGATTTAGTTGTGTCAGGGACAAGGACATTTGTCTATTAGCGAGAACGACTGACGTAGGTACAGCTGTCCCCTCCTCCTTATCATCTCCCTTTCTCTCATCTCCCTCCGTCTTCCTCCTCCTCCTCTGTCCTCCCTCATGCCTAATTTGTAATCCGTCGCGCGACGGCATTGCCAACGGAAAAATGGCAGATCTATAAGCTCACAACGTGGCGCGGCGGCGCCTCGTGGTGAGCCTATCGGTCGGCTGTTTTGGGGTCTGAGGCACTGCAGCACGGCGGCGCGTACAACCGAGCTTCAGTCAGATTGGGGTCGCCGACCTTCATCGCGCAGGCTGGTGAATCATCAATGAGACTGAGAGAGGGATGCTCTACCCGCCCAGGGTACTTCCGTCCTCCTTCCTAAATTGCTACTGTAACCCGACATTGTCTGCTCTCTACTGTCACATCAGTCTGTCGCACAGAGAGAGAGAGAGAGAGAGGGATAAAGGGATAAGGAGAGAGAGAGAGAGGTAGTGCAAAAGACAAATGAAGGGAAGTGGGATTTGTGTGTGTGTGTGTGCGTGAGTGTTGCAGGGGGGGAGGGAGCAGATAGTGAGATGCCCAATGTTAAATACTGAAGTTCTGTGACTTACCCTGGCTAAATCAAAGAACCATCTTGGTGTTAATAAAATAGTCTCTCATTAAGCTGTGTCACATTCTGGTGTCTATTAGTTGGGGTCATTTCAAATGCGGAGGCCAATGGTTCGACTCAAGAGGTCTGCTTTCTGGGTTCACCACTCAAGTGACTGCTGCCTTAAATGGCTCAGGCCCTTTGACCAGGGCATCATCGGTTTACAGTACGTTTTACAGGCACTGCTGGGTTGGACTGTATTCATCTTCCACCGGGAACAGTCCATGGCCATCTCAAGGTCGATGCTGAGAGCTTAAATCTAGAATCTAGTGTTAGCCTAGAGCTACAAGCCTGATAAGCCTTATTATATTGGTACTCGGTACAGTGCAAACTTGCGTGTTGCAAGTTTGCACTGGATGCCATAGCCTACTTGTGCGTAAGCGGAGCGAGAGAATAGCCTACTTATGACATCAGTTATATAGGTCTCTTATTTACATCACCATTACGTCATTACCTAAACCGGCCAATCGTACTAGTACCTCGAGGGATCACGGCCGCTGACCACCGAACACTGTGCACCGTTCACTTAACTTGCGCCCACTCCACTCACGCAGGTAATGAAGATAGAGTTTGTTGATACAACATTGTCCGTAGTCCGTAATTGTAGTTTGGAAATTGTTGCGATTGCCTATAGACAACAAACATGAAACGAACATGCTGCATACATGTTCAGACCAACACGTATTAGTGTGGTGCTGTGGACAGCGAGCATGGGTGTTGGTTTTCTTGTGTGGGTGATTGTCAATTCACTGTACAGCCCACCTTGCAAAACAGATTTTAAATTTTCATTCAGAATTTTACTGTGGCAATTCTCCTGTGTTATAGGCATTATTGACATTCCGCATGTGCACACATACATGTCACATACAGTGTACAGTGTGTGAGGCAGCAGTGGCTAAAGATCGCGGTGAAGAGTGGCCAGTTGCAAAACGGGACGGTTTGAGTTGATGTGTGTGTGTGTGTGTGTGTGTGTGTGTGTGTGTGTGTGTGTGTGTGTGTGTGTGTGTGTGTGTGTGTGTGTGTGTGTGTGTGTGTGTGTGTGTGTGTGTGTGTGTGTGTGTGTGTGTGTGTGTGTGTGTGTGTGTGCGCGTATGAGTGTACACAGGCAATAGGTCAGTTTTGGCCCGTCTTCTCAAAGCATGTCTCTGTTGCCTTGGCTTATTTACTGATGCTATCTGAGTGTAGTGATCTGGGTAAACAGTGAGGTTAGATAACAAGAGGACATCTTTTTCCATCCTGCAAACCCCACCCCGCAACCACTCAACCACAAACACAAATCCAGTCTGGGTATCTAGTCAGTGAGAACAAATGGATTATTCTCCTTCTGCCCTTTCCGTTTACAGGATATCTATTTTTTAACCTCATTAAAATCTCTTTAACTTTCTTTTTTACAAACACAGCGTTCCCAGTTGATTCTTTTCTTTTTTTTACAACTGTACTTTATATATTCCATACTCTTACCTGAGGGACTGAATCCCTCCCGTGGTATAATAAGTGATTTACTGTATGCATCAGCCAGGAGGGTCTCATCATTACAGCAAACATTCCCTGGTGCTGTTCCTGTAGTTAGTGACTTTGCTGACACGAATGTATAAATCATTGTGCCCAGACAATAATAAAGCCTACCTTTTAAATCTAAAATACACAGCGCAAAAACGCTTTACAACACATTTCTAGTGACAGGCATGTTGGATACACAAAGTTCCTCTGTTTAGTGCCCACAAAAAGTGAGCTCAAATCAATAGGTCCCGTGTGAGCTAACACTTAAACGACACCAGTATGT
This sequence comes from Benthosema pterotum, assembly GCA_039105355.1. Lineage (NCBI taxonomy): Eukaryota > Metazoa > Chordata > Actinopteri > Myctophiformes > Myctophidae > Benthosema > Benthosema pterotum. The sequence goes on from CM076977.1 coordinate 14,356,579, forward strand.
TGTGCTGTTAGTTTTGTATATCAGTCAACGGGTAGCCTTGATACCCAGGCTTTTCATTTTCATCCGTGCTGCACGAAAAGTGAAAGCCTGGACTAAATCATTGGCCACGGTGGCGTAGAAGAGACGGTTCTGGGCTTGACTAATCGGTGAGAAAATCCCCACCTCTCTATGCCAAAATGCTTTGAGGTTAGTCCTCTGTGTAAGGTGTGTAGATAGATAGAAAAACGCTTTGTACCAACCCAATCGACCCTCGGGGTGTGATTTGGGCCTTACTTTGACTTTTATACTTTCACATTTCCGAAGGCTTAGAAAAATCTAGGTTTGTTTGCTTCCACCACTGACCACACCTGGACTCAGCAAGATCCCTGCTGTGACCCTGGCACATCTGGAGCTAACCCTCTTTTGACACAGCGAAGTGATGCATAAATAACACACACCACACACCACATGCACGGAAGTCCATACACACACGCGCGCGTGTGCACGCTTCCACTGAGAAATACACAAATGTGCACGTTGACAACAGATGCTCACACAAATGAACATAAATCATAAGTACACATTATGTGCATACAGCTGCACAACTGGATTGACACACAGACAGTCGACATGCAGATGCACGCACCGCCAGCAATGTACACTGCATATGTTAAGTCACACTATTGCATGCTCACATGCACACACACAAGCACACACAGACACCCACACACCAGATGGTTGCTGAACTGACCTGCCAGGTGTGAGCTCTGCTCAACATTATATTTTATGTATCAATGAAGATTCATGTTTTATCCCACCATCTTGGAGAGGAATGCAACCAGGTGCTGCAGACCCCACTAAAGCTATCAGACAGGACATTACCCAGATTGGCTGCAGTCGAGCCCCCTCGGGGGTTACAAAGACGCTAAATAATCTCTCTTCAACTTGACACAATGGGGTGCATTTAGATGAATTTAGTGTGGCTCCATGCGATCAAGTTCAGCACTTAATTCATGAGACACACCTGGATCGGTCAGAAAGTGATTTTCAGCGTGTCCAGCTGCACTTACTGCCTGGATGACTGGACATGACTGCATGGAGGTTGGAGACAAATGATTCTCAAATCCCTCACAACTTTACAACTTGCTACAACATAACTCCATCAAGTCTTTGGACCACACCTCATTATAAAAGGTAATTTTGACATCATCTACAAAATATGGACAATTTGACCCACTAGTATTAATAATAACACCCTCAATATTATTAGAGAGCGATTATGCACGGCTACATATTTTGCGATGGGATGTCAATGGAAAGCTTGGCATAGTGCAGTGTTGTCCACCCACACAGGCACTTCTGTGTTTATTATATTAGTTATATTGTTGTAAGCAAGTTGGTTCACACGATCTACGTGTCAAATTTGAGTCTCCCTATGGTTAAAGTGGTTAAACACAATATAATTAACAATTATTTTCAATCCTAATTCCTAATGAAAACTGATAGTTTTCCTCATGGCTCAAGATTCACATTGGTACATATGTAGGCTTTGTGATTGATTGTTTTTTTTATATACATTATGGTTCTCAGGGATGCGACATGTTTGGATGTGTATACTTGATCCTGTTGGCTCACTGTTTGTTCAGTTCTGGGGGTTGTGCACTTTATGTTTTTTTCCCCTCTTGTGCCTTGTTTTTTGAGAAGGGTCCAGCTACAGACCTAGCCTAGGAGTGGACGTGCCTCACAGTTGATGTGATGACGTCACATCAACCCACAGGACAATTTGTAGCGCAAAACCCTAACTGTCAGGTCTGTGAGGTGGTTGAGCGTCGGGGATTTAGGCTTAGGGTTACGGTTGGAGGGGGCTATAGGGTTTTGATACAAACATTGCTACACCCTTCTCTAAACCTACCCCTAAACCTAACCGCAAGCTAAGATGGTGCTGATAAACAGCCTATTGGGAATTATCGCTTCATAACGGTAGAAGCACGTGGGACATGGTAACAACAGGGGCCTGTGGGTTGATGTGTGACATCATCACATCAACTGTGAGGCACGTCCACTTCTGGGCTAGGTCTGCAGCTGGAGCCTTTTGGGGTTTTTTTGCATTGAAATGAGGACATCACTTTTTGTATGGGGGGACGGATGTAGGCTCGGGGATTGGTTGGTATTGTCAGCCTCTGCTGATGTTGTCCTGCTTTGATGACGTTGTATTGTTGACACAGTTGGTGTGCGTCCGTTTTATTCTGGCGGGACCACCCGCGTTGTTATTCATTCATTAATAAACAGAGCGACCGGTGGCGTTTCGACTTCAACACTATATTGTCATCTGTCTTTATAAAGAGAGTCTTTTACTGCCTAATACACTGCTCTCGGACGCTACACATACGGTGCTAAAATTCATTCATTCATGCTTTTTGGGACACAGTTTGGGTATTTGTAGCTGACGCCCTATATAAGGATGAAAGCATTATTTACACCTTGGGGTGACCTGAGGCAATTAAAACAACTGAAGAGAAGAATGCAAACTTGCACGTTGCGCACAAGTAGGCCATGACCTATAGTGGAGTGAGCTGATACAGTCGGACCACCGACCGTGCACCGATCGCTTATATTGCGCTCGTTCCGCTTACTTATGCAAGTATAATGAATACTGTCTGATTGAAACATACCTAAAATTCCTCTTCCACCCCGTATTGTTACCGTTGTCTTCTTGGACATCTTTCTGATTTGTAATTTCTTAGTTTTCCTGACATAGACAATGCACCGCCACGCCATGGCGTTGGCGTTCTGTTTCTGTTAGTGAAGCTCATGCTCATATTGGAGCATTCCTGTTGTCAACTCTGTGGTCTTACTGCTGCACAACCTGCTGATACGGAACCCTGCTGTCCACGCCTACTCAAAACCACATCCCAACCTGGCGCAAAGTTTTACTGGCACACACACACACACACACACACACACACACATACACGCACGCACACACACACACACACACACACACACACACACACACACACACACATGCACACACACTCTGCCTTTCCCATACTTACTCTAGGATTATAGGAGGAGGACGAGACAAAGCTTACAGTGAAGGTTATCCTCTCAGTATAGGCCATAAGGGATCTAAAAATCTATGGGGCCCTGAGACTGAGACTGCATCCTTCTTTTCTCTGTACTTAAATTTGCCATCCATGATGTCGGTATAATACATAATACTAGATCAGCACTAGTCGCTGAGTGCAAACTTACGCGTTGCACACAATGGGCCATGGCCTACTTGTGTGTGAGCGAAGCGAGCTAATATGTGTAATCATGACATTAGTTATAAAGGTCTCTTACTTCTTTACGTCACCATTACGTCTCGCCCAGACGAGCCAATTCCTTCACTCTGCTGCAATCAATTCATAATTACAATACTTAAACCTATTCAACAGCATTTTGCTGTCTCATGTGTTAATAATTGTGATCCACCAACAGGTCCTTTTTTATGTCAATCAATCAAGTCACCTTAATTCACGTGGCAGATAAATTGTATAATCTTCAGGCATGTCAGGTGGTAGATCAGCATCTACCTTTTGGGCACACCTGGTCTACAGCATTAATCAAGAGAATTTGAGAAAGAGAATTTAATGAAGATTTGTGTGCTGAATTGCTAAAAATCACTGCTTGAGACACCACTGATTATCTTATAAATCAGATTCTTTGAACATTCCACTTACCACCTTCCGCTTTCCTTTTTCTTCACCCCCTTGTCAGCTTATACTCTCTCTAGTATACAAACGTAGCATATTACACGATTCATTGTAGACTTATTTCCAAGATCATCCCTTTTTTTAACTCTCCCAAAATCCACACATCTCTCCCCACCCACTCGTATTCCACTGTAAACTGTTTACTTGCAATGCAAGTGGTTGTCATGCCGACTGGCCGTGCGCAGGGGGCAGGCTGCAGGTGTTTGTGTTTGAGGAAGCTCTCAGCTTTTCATATTTTTAGTCCTATAGAGAATTCCGTTGCTGTTCCGTTCGTCCTCATGTGTTTGTTTATTTCCCTTGGATGGCCGGTCAATCGTGCAGGTTTGTGTCAACACTGAAGTCTACAGTATGGCTTCCTGTTATTATTACTGCACGCACAAGATATATCTGAACATAAATCCGTGTACTCTGTGTCCAGGGTGTTAAGCACACAACCTGGAGACACTTCTAGCGACCCTCGTCAACAGAGAATGCAACAACATCGATGCTTTTTTGGAAAGAGCTTTGGATATACAGTACTCATTCATTCATGCTTTTTGGCACACAGCTTGGGTATTTGAGAGTTATGTACAGTAAGCAAGAACAACACAAGGTAATACATTTGTACATCAAATACTGATGTACAAACATACTGTCATCTAAGACAGTGTTTCCCAAATTGGTATCTGGGTATGCATGCCCAGGGGTCCTTGAGGGACCAAATGTAGCCTATTGGGTATGTAAGTCTGTGCAACATATCAATACTGATTTTCTCCACCGGACAGGGGGTGAAACTACCCCCTGTCCGTCTGTCCGTACGTACGTCTGTCCTGTCCGTCTGCATGTCTGTCTGTTCACTGTTACGTCACCCCCAGGGTGACATTACAGTTGCCTTACGGTGACTGTTACATCACCCTACGTCACCCTGTGGGGGTGACTGTTGCCCTCACAGGGTGACGTGACCTGAGCTGGTGCAGACCTGTGCCCCAGATCTAGTTTTAAATTGGACCTCTCTGAGGTCTGAAAATGCCATTATGGTCCATGGCCTAATTCATGTCAAACTGGGGGTCCTTGAAATTAAACAGGTTGAGAACCAAACCCGTAAAAATCTTCTCTTATGGGGATCTTTGCCATATCTCTTCAAAAGGCGGTGAGTGGGCTCATTAGTGTCAATTTGTCAGAATGAATTCCTATGATGATGTGGATTTGATGTAACAAATCGGCTGTAGGGTGCACGACAGCATGCCTGAGTCTTTAGCCGACTGGTAACATAATATACACACATGGATCTAGGAGGTCCAAGTTTGGCTCCTGGCCGGAGCTTCAACATTTATAGTGAGATTCAAGCCCCAGGCAAGCCCAAGGACATGCTCCTCTCACACAAAGACTGTCCTTCACTTCCTGTTTCTCTGTTAAATTCAGTTAATTTTATAGTTTATGTTGTTGGCAGTCCCACCTCAAATGAACAGTCAGACAGGAGGATGGTTGATGGAGGCTGATTTACTGAAGCATGAGCAATAATGCAAAGGGCAAAAAGACAATGAATCACTACTGAATCACTGGTCTGGTCGAGTGTGAAATCACATTTAGACTTTCACTTTCAAACTATAAAGAAAGTATAGTTATCAGCAGGGTTTGATTTGCTAAAAAATACAATCTTGATCCCTACTTTAGAATAAATGGAGTTATGGAGTCTACCAACTAAAACGGCCGGTCCGGTGCCTCACAGGGGCAGGGACATCATAATGCAAAACAAAAGGAGGAGAGAACACAGAACCAAATACTGACGCTTCTGGCCTTTTATTAGGTGCTAATATACAGAAAACGTTTGCCATACATACTTTGTTGTACAACAAGACAGACGGAAAATAATAGCAACTACGAAATTGGAATGTGTACAAGCATGGTGACATGTTGTGATGGTGGAGGCATGGATGAGATTTTTTCCCTCATCCCCAATCCACCACTTATTTTAGGCTATAATGTCTGCCAATAAGGTGTGTATTCTTAAATTATTCGTCATATTGATAGGACGTTATTCTCCATAGAGAAAATAAATTCAAGTGCAGAGGTAGAGATACATAGGTTAGGAAATCCATGCATGTAGAGAATTATCCCTTCACGATATCATAGTCTGTATGGCCTATATGCTGTAAGCTCCCATCAGATTTTTGAAAAATACATTTTTTGAAATTATTCCTCATGAATTTATCCAAAGGCCATGTGAATTGACACAGAATATATATAGAATTATCTCTATAATCAGCACGGATCTAGCCTGTTTTGAACACAATGCCTCAGATGTTTTAAGAAATCGAATCAGAGGGTGTTTTTACAGACAGTGTTGGGACATGTGCATTACGTAACTTAATATACTGTACATATATACAACATATTACCAAAATGCAGTAACTTGTAATATACCGGTAAATATATTACTTAACAAAAAAAATCTAATATATTATTTTTCTTTCTGCATTACTGCATTACTTTCAATAATACTTTCTGTCATTCTGTCTCGTTGTAAGTGTTCTTGTAAAATTATCTTACCGACAACTGCAGAAGTTAAATTAGTTATTTTCTATAATTTGTCATCAAATTGTTTACTGGCTTCCATGAATTAAAGGAATACATTTAACTAAACTCTTGAACTCACTCCTGACGTTTTTTCAAGTTGATTTCATATGGATTTGGCCAGATAGCAAAGTGGGCTTGCTTTATTGTAGGTATGCCACTGGCTTATACAATATTTGATTAATAGTGATACTACATATTTAATTAAACATTTTGTATTTTTTTAAGTAATATGTAATAGTAATGTTAATATACTACTCTTGCTCAGACAATAATATTGTACTATAATATATTGCTTTAAAATGAAGGTAATAATTAATAAGTAATATATTAACAGTAAAGTAATATTCCCAACACTGCTTACAGATGTACACACGACTGCCACGACTTCACTTCGAGGTGAAGTCGTGGCAGATACTGATTTGCTTCACTGCTTTTTGTAGATGACATGGTCCTGTCGTGGTCCACCATCAGTCCAGTCCTAGAACCTCTGCAGCTCTCACTGGACCAGTTCGCCATCGAGAGCACAGTGGTAGGATAGGATCAGCATCTCCAAATCCTGAGGTCATGGTTCTCAGCAGGAAACCAATGGATTGTGCAGTGCAGGTGGGGAGTGCCCGCAGGTCCAACCTCACAATAGTCCGACATGTCATTAATCCGACCTGTCTGACTAGGGGATGAGAACAGAACTTAGTCATACAGTGTACACTGTTGAGTTAACACTTTTACTGATTTTACTGTCTGCGCCGCGTTCCCCAGAGAGACAAAAGTCAAAGCTTAGAAAGCCTGAATCAATCTGTCCCATTATTCTATACGCACATGTTCCTTAATAAAATCACCCAAGTGCTAACAGTCGAGTGTCCTAGCTCACAAACACACACACACACACACACACACACACACACACACACACACACACACACACACACACACACACACACACACAATTCTCCATCTTTGTCCGCTCCACGACCTTGTCTTTAGGATTCCTAGTGATGATATCACTGGAATGTGTTGTGGAGGAGGGACTGACTGAGTGTATGCGTGTCTGACTGAGTGTATGCACGCGCACGTGTGTGTTTGTGTGTGTGGGTGTGCCCATGCACTTTTGGGCTTGTGCATGTCTGTGACCGTGAGCGAACGCGAGTGTGCGCCTGTGTCTGTGTGTGTGTGTGTCTGCCTGCCTGCCTGCGATGGACAGAGATGCCTTAAAACAGTGAACATATCATCATGCAATGTGAAAGGAAGGGAAAGTGTGTGCACAGCAGCTTTTCTTTTCGCTGCAGCGCGTTCACAGGAAGAGGATTCCATGTTAAAAGGACAGACAGAGGAAGCCTGCTGGCCATCAAACTCTCCCGGTCAAAACCGTGCCGTATGCAGGGGAGGATCTAGGCATGGGCATGGGGGGGCAATGCCCCCCTAAATGACCAGTCTGCCCCACCAAACACAATGGCATGCAAAACAACCCAAGATAATTCAGTGCTTATATTTATTTAAATGATTTGAAACACTATTTAAATGATTTGCAACACTACTACTGCGACTGACTAACTACAACTGTGTCACCACTAAACCAACAGCATTTTATCATTGAAAACAGAAAACTCTGAGTCAGACCTTTAGCTTATATATGCATGCTGCGTGTCTGTTGCAACTTCAACAACAACTGATATTATTGTTATTATTGATGCTTTACTTGCCTAATAAAAGTCCTGAAACCGAAAATGCTATGGGTGCGACTTCATCGCCCGTACCGCCCCCATACCATTTTCTCTTGCCCCTCCACCATGTTCTCTTGCCCCCCCAAACGGGACATGTTACATCCGCCCCTGGCCGTATGGACAGGGCAGGGGTGAGTTAGGAGATGAGGGGCACTCCTCCCACCCCACCCCACCCTATGACCACTCCCTGCCAACCTCCAACTCCAAAAGAGTGACCTCAGGAGTGTGGAACGGAATCTTATCTCAGGAAAAAAAAATGCACTTTGGAATTCCTTGCCAGTGAATGCAAAACGTCTGTGTGCAGCTGGACTGGACCTGCATGTGTTGTAGTCTTAAAAAAAAAAACATTTTACAGAGTACTGGGAGTGGTCTTTACTTTTACGTAAAGCACTTTGTAACTTTGTTTCGACAAGTGCTCCATAAATAAAGTTTATTATTGCTTTATTGTTATTATGTGTCTTGTCTGTCCCTCTTGCCCGTGTGTCATCGGCTTGTGTGTGTGTGTGTGTGTGTGTCTGTGTGTGTGTGTGCGTGTGCGTGTGCGTGTGTGTGTGTGTGTGTGTGTGTGTGTGTGTGTGTGTGTGTGTGTGTGTATGTGTGTATGTTATTTGTGGACCTTCACTTGAGTGAAATCCCCTTTTCTTTTCGTTGTTTTTTGTTAGTGGCTAATGAAAGTTGGTCTTGGTCCCCTCCCTTCCCTCTCTGCTCCTCTACCTCTCTGACATCAGTCTGATTGTCCTTCGCTGCACGCAGTGCTCACAAATCATCCACTCCACTTGTTTCGCACTGTCATTCGCCTCCGTGACCTAACTCTTAAAGTCTTGTTCTTAGTGTCTTGAATGGTAACTAACTTGTATATCGGATCACGCAAACACAATAAAAACTTTACGACCTGTCTTTATAATAAAAACATCTCATTGTTGATAGGCTAATATTTATTATATTCATTGTTGATGGATGGACTAATATATTATCCAGATAATACATGTCATTGTAGGTCAATGGATGTTTACATGTGTCTTCAGCCTCTCATTGGTGTCATTCAGAAGCTTTTTAAAATAGATCAATGCTCTACGTAGACTCTCGTACAAGTTAGATCACAATTCTCCCCACATTCATTAATTCAGTGTTCAACTCACGCATCTACTTCATTCCCCTTTTCTATCAAGCTTAAATGTATACGCCTTCAATCTAATGGTTTACTAAGGTAGTCTATTTAAGCAGATCTCTTCTCATCCCTTATGATACTACAATCATAAGGGATGGTTCAGATTTTGTTGAAGTTAAGCTGTATATGAAATACATGCCATATATAGTGGTTGCAACTATGTTTATTGATTGCCAGAGTCCTGCTCTGGTGGGAGTTCTGCTCTGGTTTTGGTGAAATACTAAGGCAACACAGAAAAAGAAAATTAATCCAAAATGAACTTCATTTGTATTGTTTGACGCCTCTATAACAGGGAAATATGTTTTTTTTTATGTCCACATCACTATAGGCCCAAAAAATAGTTCGAATAGTTAGAATACATGAAGGCTCGGCCCAAATAATACTCTGGACCCTACTCCATTTGGTTCCGAAAAAAGGTCCTGAAAGAAAAAATATTAACACGGTGAAACATAACTTGATGTTAGAGCCACCATTGGACTGATCCCATGAAGTGAACCGAGTTTGCGTCAGCGTAACTCTGTCTAGACTCAGGGCCGAGTAGCCTATTATTTGGCCGAGCCTTCGTGTTACCGTTTGTTACATGTCACGTTGATTAGGGTTGCTGTTTTTCTCCCCTGCCTCTCCTTCCCTCCACTCTTCACTCTCTACAGGTGTGAAGTCCCCAGCCATCTCCAATCAGGCAATCAGCCTGTTACCTGAACCCACCTGCTGGCTATAAAAGGCTCACCTCGACCTGTGTGCTTCCTTTCAACCAGTTCATTCGTTTGTTTGTAGTCCTGTCATACAGCTTAGTTTTTGTCTCCTCTTGTTAGTCCCTGAGTAACCCTACCTTGTTTGCCTACACAGAGGCCTCTATACAGAGGCATCACGTAGGTTGAACCTGTTAAGCACTCTAGGTAAGGGGTGGTTGCCGCCACATGTATTGTTAAACTTGCTTGGTTAGAGTCGGTTAGAGTTCGGTAGGCAGGCTTTTGTTTTACTAATTATGAGGTAGCTAGTTAAACTGTCTTTTGCTTTTCCTAGCTACTTTGTTTGTTGTTTTGGCAACCCCCGCGTCCACTCCGCTGGTTGTGGCTTAGATTTTTGCCAAATGTAAATATTGTAAATAATTTGAAAAGCAGAGTAAAGCACCTGCACATTGACTCTGAAACTGTGTCAACTTCGATTATTTGCTTGATATGATCCTGTCCACTTTATTTCATGTTGGTGAAACCTTAGCCTCTAGACTTTAACAAAACTTAACTTCTGAGTTTTCCATGTGGTAAGGGGGTCAAAAATGAACAAAGGATGTGCTAATATTTTAGACATGGGTCAACAATACAAATTAAGCGCATTTTTAGATTAATTTACTTAAACCGCGTGGCCTCAGTGGCCCCTGGAAAAAAACAAGCCATGTCATTATTCCGACCTCCCATTGTTCCGAATTCGCTAACCCTGTCTCTAACCCTCATCCTCAACATAACCACAAGCGCGTCGCTGTGTAGACACAGGGGCTTAAAACCAGGCGGCCAACCGCCAGAGCTGATGGTGGATTTCCAGCGCGTGTTCTGATCTATGTGACTTGGATTTTAGATCAGCCCCCCCCCTCCCAAAAAAAACGTCTGAAACTACTTAATATTCACCAAAACCAGAGCAGAGCTCCCACCAAGAGACTGGACATCAATTAATACAGTTGAAACCACAATACTGATGGCAAGTATTTCATACAACTTTCCACAATGTTCCACAATGTTCCAAAAATCTTAACCATTTAATATTTCTTGATCTATTCAGCATTGGATAGTGAATACAGCTCTGTTCCTGTTGCCTTTCGAAGTTAATCTTTATAATAAGTCATGCCATTGCAGGGTTTTATGTTGACCCATAATTGAATCTCATGCATTCTTCTGAGGAGTTTGTAATTCTGTCATGCTTGTAATCTCATGTACCTTACAAGTGATACAGTGACACCGCAAAACTGAATGCAATACCATTGCAATAACGTGTAAATTTGTTGTTCCTGCAGCTGAAGTGTCACCTGAAATGTAGCATATTGGAAGTGTTTAGAAGTCTGTCCGTGTCCATAGATTTTTACAGTATAAATAACAATGAAATGTAGGGATAAAATATAATGGATTACAAATGGCAACGACGAGACAATATTATACAGTCAGTCTTTTTCTTCACATAATTGTCTCTACATATCATTCATAGGTTCTGAGATTAGCTATGCAAGTTGCACAAATGGTTTCATCTGCATTTCAAACCTCTAATGAAATGATATCCTTGAGAATTTCTCTGAAAATGTCCAACCTTTATCAATTAAATAATGGCAAAACTAAAGTATCTTTGGAGCCAAGGAAGAACAATTAAAAGTCAAGGCGCTTGCAGCTTCAATCGGTAATGTTAAAAAATGAAATCGAAGCCAGAGCTCTTGACGTAGTCATGGACTCGGAGCTGAATCTCAACAGCCACATTAAAACAATTACAAAGTCGGCCAACTATCACCTTAAGAATACATCAAGGATTAAAGATTTGGAAAAACCTGTCCAATGCAGTAGGGTTTTAAAAGCTGTCCATGCATTCATCTTCAGTAAACTTGAGTACTGTCGTGATGTCTTAACAGGCATCTGTAAAAAGAACAACTTCTGAATAAATCCTTAGTCCTACTCCTAAAGTGGATCAGATCACAAATTCATTGCTTTTGAAATGTCATCTGGCAGCAGGACAATGAGATGTCACCTAGCCAATAAAAAATACATGTATATTGAGGGGCAATAGCTCCTCCAGGTTTTTGGTGCATATGTATTATGTAACCCAAATGTTGTCCAAAAATTATACAATAACGAATCTGCAATGTGGTGGCTGCACAGTGGGAGCCCCACACTTCATAATGAGTGATCTTAAAGATGGAGTGCCATGAATTTTTTCTACCCTAAAACATGATCAGTAAGATTTTTTTCCCCAAAAAGTGTACAGTGTTTGTTAAACTGTCATTTTTATGATTCCACCCAGCCAGTTCATTAAGTATACCTGGTTTGCCTGGTGGGTGGTGATGGGTGGAGATCCACCTGAACTGAAGCCACGCCCACAGCTTTAGTTGCATGATAAAGGGGGAGGAGTTAGTGGAGGGGCTGAGCACATGATGTCACTATATTGATTATTTTCATTGGCACATTTGGTTGGAAAGGTTCAGCCCCCAGGAAGAAACCCTAAATACAAAGGAAAGACATCATTGCACATAAAAACAGACCAAGGGGTCTATTCACATACGGTCACCTCTTAAACATGTACAAAATTGGAAAAGATACAAAAATCATGGCACCCTCTCTTTATAGTTTTTGTGACTTAAAGGAGAATTCCACACCAAACACATTGGGCATCAATCTACCTTGATCTCTGTGCCATCATATACTGTATATAGTGTACTTTATTTTTGTCATAGATTGTCTTTATTCTAACGCGGGTATTTTAGTAGCTCAAAACTTATTTTTTTAACATGCATCACATCAAACCACACTCTACAGGATAATTGGGCGGCATTATTTTATCCAGCACACACTGCATGACTTTTAAAAAACCCGGGAAGTACCACCACTTCTCGTGTGGCGATGCTCTGGAGGAGGAGGTTTGACCTGAGTGATTGGAGAGGAGAGACGCACAAGGGACGGGAGGAGAATAGTTTACCTCAGGGATTACAAGTAATGTCTGCCTCGGAGTAGCCTCGACACCCAGGCTTTCATTTTCGTTCGCCTTGCGCGAAAACGGAAAGCCTGGACTAACGCACGTTGGAAAGTGGCCTTCAAGTGGGAGTGAACCTTCCGGGGTGGGCGTCGCTCTAAATGATGTGACGTAGAACAGCAGTGGACGGGCGCGGGAGGGGCCGGAGATGACGACACGTTAGTGAGATCAAATCAGAGCGCAGCACTTCCGCCGTGTGGATCCCACGACACCCTGCCCCCCCAAGGCCAAAATCATTGAGGGCTAGACCAGGCTAGCCTCGGAGTAGCCTGGCCTAACCCGAGATGATTTTGGCCTGGGGGGGGGGGTGCCGTGGGATCCACACGGCAGATCCAGCTGATCTGATTTGATCTCACGAACGTGTCGTCATCCCCGGCCCCTCCCCCGCCCGTCCACTGCTCTTCTACGTCACATCATTTAGAGCGACGCCCACCCCGGAAGGTTGACTCCCCCCTCTAGGCCACGGTATGTAACAGGTTAGTCCAGGCTTTCCGTTTTCGCGCAACACGAACGAAAATGAAAGCCTGGGTGTCGAGGCTAGCCTCGGAGTGACATGAATTGCATGCACATGAGTATCAGTAGTATACTAGTAAAATGTGATAAACTAAATTTGGAGCTACTAAAATACCTGCATGAAACTGTGGGAGGGGAGGGGGACCTCCCCCTCCCCTCATGTACTTGACAAAAATCAAGTTCATTATCACAAGGATCATAGTAGCTTGATGCCCAATGCGTTTTGGTGTGGAATTTTCCTTTAAATTTGAATTTATATTGTTATTATTTAGTTTAGGTATTATCACGTCATTTACCCAGCTGCATGGACTGTGAACATTTTTTCATTTTTTGGTATGGGGTTTTACACGGGAAAATCAGAGCACTTGTTTGAGCCAGAAAACCCCAGAAACTATATTGAATGTTAAACTTTTTTTGTCACGATCCCTTTAATCTTTTATCTGGCTTCGTGTCTGTCAAATATTTGATTTCAAAATAATTGCTTCATAAAGCATCATCATGGTTTAGGGCCAAAATGCATTTTTTGATCTGCTATACATCATAAACCATCTCTATAGATCTCTTAGGTCATCTGGGAAAGGTCTGCTTTGTGAATTCAGAATGGAGACTGAACTACATGCGGAGCAGCATGCAGGCAGCCATGTGGCTGGAAAAAATACTCGTAAAAGTATCATTAATAAAGAAACTACTACATGTCCAGGATTCAAAATGTAATGTAAATTTGTTGATTAAAGTAGCCTCATAAAATCTATTAAACAGAAGATCTACGAGCTCACAATGCATCACAATGCATATTTACTGCAAATTTGTACTTACAGTAAGTAAATGTACTACTACTGCATGTCCCTCAGAACTCACAGTTCTTTCAAATGTGTTTTATGTGTTTGCCCCCCCCCCCCCCCCCCCCCCCCACACACACACACACACACACACATACAATTGTATTCTCACGTTCCATTTAATCGTAACATCTTAATTGCCTTCAAATGTTTCTTTGGTATTTATGCTCTGTCTTCTCTCATATGCTTAATGTGTAAATCAGTTGTGCTATCGTGCGACCGATGTGCTACCCTGTATACAGACTTAATTGGCTGTGAATATCAAGTTGAGTAGCTACTACTGTATACTGTGTTACCAGTGGTCAAGTATAATGTATTTATCCATATTAGGCATATTTGCCTGCATGGTATCCTTTTAAAGCATGTCTGGTGGTCGTCCCCCTCCCCTCATGGCGCACTAGGCAACTGCCTATAGTCTGCCTAATGGCAAAACGCCGCTGATGGCAGTGCATGTGCTACTACTACTGCTGCTTGGCGATTAAGTACATGTACATGTATACTTTGTGATACAGCCGTGTCTGAGTATGGGCATCATTCTTCACTTACTTTAGATGATGGCACTCTTCTCTTATGACTCACTTTGTTCCATGAGTCACTGATTGCTCTGAGGAAAATGTAATTGTTGAAATGAATTAGGCCACAGACTGTTATAGGCTACATTTCTTTTGATACCACAAACCAGGGCCTTACATTATGTTGATCTTTATTAGTGTAGTAGGAGTTACTCTTTATTTTCATTCTAGTAAAACAGTCATTACTCATATTCATTGTTGTTTTGTCTGCCAGGTTCAACAATGCTGAGATATCATGTGTTCTTTGAAGAACTCCCAAGTCACCTGTGTGTGTGTGTGTGTGTGTGTGTGCGTGTGTGTGTGTGTATGTGTGTGTGTGTGTGTGTGTGTGTGTGTGTGTGTGTGTGTGTGTGTGTGTGTGTGTGTGTGTGTGTGTGTGTGTGCGTGTGCGTGCGTGCGTGCGTGCGTGTGTGTGCGTGCAGGTGTGTGCGTGTGTGCGCGCACGCGCGTGAGAGACAGAGAGAGAGAGAGAGAATTGTATAGCTGAGTAAAAAATACAATATTTGCATCTGTTGAAGTAAAAGTACAGGAAATTGGAAATGCAGGATACAGAAATACAGTAAAGGAAAAAAAAACGTAATTACTGTACTTAAGTAAATGTACTTTAAAACAGAACGTAATGAGAGGGTCACCTGAGTAAACACATGTTTAGCTGGCCATAGATAACATGTTGGGTTTGGACCTCTCCTTAGGCACTTTTATCACAGTGTAAAGAGGCCTCGTAAATTCCCACATTATCTCTCGGGAAGCGTGTGTGTGTGTGTGTGTGTGTGTGTGTGTGTGTGTGTGTGTGTGTGTGTGTGTGTGTGTGTGTGTGTGTGTGTGTGTGTGTGTGTGTGTGTGTGTGTGTTGTGTGTATTGCAGATGTTAGTATTATTGCTGCGGGGCAAAGGATCACATTAACCAGTAAGCTCCAGGTGACACTATCTATCCAGGTTTACTGCTCTCCTTCTGACCTCAGCCTGCTTTTCTGATTAACCAACGGCCAGCCAGTGACGTATACGTCCGTTTCCGTGCTCTCCCGACCCTATTTTGCTAAATGGTATAAATGGTGCATTTCGCTTTTATTAAACGATTTACATTCACCACTTGTTTTGTGGAAGCACTTGTTTTCACTAAAGCAACGTCCTGCTACTTCCTACTTTTTGTGCAATTCCAAAAAAGGTGGTACACCTGGGCTGTTGACTGAGTGATCTCTAATGAGCGCTTCCAAACTGCAAAAAAAAGAAGAATCACCTGCAAGGATAGAAAGTATCTCATAAAATGTCTGCAGCTTTTCTGTTTTGAACGATTGGGCTGTAATGGGAAGTTGCACCTTGTTAGCACCTTGCCATTAACGTACATGGTAAAATGGCTGCAGTGTGAATACGGTCCATTCACTGTGCGTTGGCCTACGTTCACCCATTCACACACACATGGCGGAGGAAACCGCCAGCAGGCGTTCAGTGTGTTGCCCGAGGAAGGACACTTTGACACCAAGTCCGGGAACCTCACAGTTTCCCTCCCGCTGTTCTGCACAGTGTCCTGAGCCACTGCTGCCTTTAATAGGGACTTTAAACTGAGCCTACGACGGATAGCCTTTAGTACGGCAACAGGAAGTCGATCTGTGCTCGATTGATAAACCTGCTTGCCGTAGCACCCGTTCCTACTATAAACTATTTAAAAAAAAAACATTTTTCAATCGTTAAAATGGCCAGTCTACATGCTCACAACGTGTGAATAGATTGGTACATTGAACTATTCCAAAAAGTTTTTAAAAATAGTAAAAAAATGAATAAGGGGTTTAGCGTGTAACGAAAATGGAGCCCATAGTGTTCCAGCAGTCCAGGTCAGAGATGAGTTCTCTCTGTCTTGCCCACTGATCCAGATAAGACCTGCATGACCCTTCGTGGAGAAATGAAGCAGCACTATACGGAGGTGGGAAGTCTGGCGTGCAAGATGGATGGATGGCTTGTTAAGAGGGCGGTATGGTATTACTTTAAAAGTTCTCCCGCCCCCGTCGGAAGTCAGTGGGACAGGCAGTCGACGTCTTTTCCAGAGGATGGGAAACCCGTAGGTTGGAATTACTGTTCATTTGGTAATGGCTGCAGCCTCCTGATTTGCTGCACTGCACTGCCCTGCTTGAAGTGCCAAAGTGACTACACTCTACACTGCAAAAAATTCTGAACTAAGCAAGACTTGTAATCTTAGATTTAGACTTAAAGAATGATTGCACTTGTTTTAATAAGGATATACTAACCAAGATTTTTGCTTGTCTCTAGTACTTTTACACTCAGCCTTTTTTTGCAGTGTGCGATTTGGATCACTTGACTCTCGCCAAAGGAGACCCCCCCCCCCCCCCCCCCCCCCCCCCCCCCCACACACACACACACACACAGGGCCTGATAGCGTCCCACAATATCAAATCTCAATATATTGAGATAATGGGTTATATATTGAGATAATGGGTTTGTATATGTGTACTCTATATGAATGCAAGCCCTGAAGGGAGTTGCAGATGTTTATTTACAAACGGCGCAGCTCAACCCTACCAGTACAGCTTCCCTTCCAAAGAATAGCGCAATCACAGCAGCAATTATTTGTACTCTTTCACAGCAGGCTAACAAGTTAGGGTTATATACATTACACTATACATCCTGCATATACATTATGTCTGACTGGAAATCAACTGGTCTAGCTATAATATGTTTTAACATAGGGAGTCAGCAGTTCATGGTGCTTGGACTGGACAATGCTAAAAGAGGCATAGACCTACATAGACCTAGACTCTACATAAACCTCTATTGAACTGTGACAACTAGGCAGAAATGCATTCAACAACAGCCCAGCTTTAATGATCTTAAATCCCTTGATTTTAGATTGTTTTGCAGCTGTAGTACACCCTATTAATTGTTACTGTACAGTAGCCTACTTTTGCCATGTTTCACAAATTGCCATGTTTCACAAATTGCCATGTTTCACGAATGCCTAAAATATTCTCTTATTTGCGCCACCCTTGTTGAAAACAAATTGTATTTCCAACTCCACATTGTCCCTATTCAGGCTGCATGAACAGCAGCTTGTGCGTTCAGTTTCCAACCCATCAATGTCGCAACTCTTCCACTAGATGGCTGTGGACGTAAGGTGGAGAAGCTGCTAGCTGCTTCTGTTCCATTGGCTGGTGTATGTCACTGCCGGGTGACGCGCATTTGTAGGCAGCGTCTTTTTTCCGCCAGGCCGGGCGCACCAAAGAAGCTGGTCTATGCGGCCCTTTTCTGTCACGGCCATTTGTATTTCCCATCCACATCCATTCAAAAACTCCAAAGATGGCGGAAAAGCCGCCAGATTTTTTGCGCTGTAGTGTAGCCATACCCCCATAGGGCAGTCCTCTCCCTCCTTATATACTGGCTGCTTGATGAGGCCCAGGTGTGTGCAGCCAATCTCTAGCCACTCCTCCCAAGCACTCCTGCCACTCCCACCATCAGCACTGCAAGACACTGAGGGCCCTATTTTGATTGTCTTAAGTATCGGGTCTTAAGTCTTAAGTCAAAACTTGGAGGCGTAGCAAAGCTGTTTGGCCACTCAAAACAGCCAAACAGCTGTTTGAGTGGCCAACATTCAAAATAGGGCCCTGACAGTGTATTAGACACACTCCATCGTTATGGTAATATAGGGCCATAACAATGTTTGACAGTTACTTATTATATAACTGTGCAGTTATATTCCAGATTTTGACATTCTGCACAACACTTGACAAATGCGTGCAAATAATAGACGGGCAGACAGACAGAAGACGGACAGTTGGACAGAGAGAGAGACAGAGGTTGTTCTCATGTGTCGAGTCAATTTATCAGACTGAATGAATAGAGTCTGCGTGTGCGCGTGTATGTGCGTGCGTGAGTTGTGCACGTACAGGCAAGAGAGCAGAGGAGAAGATGAGCAAGTGAAGTGCATGGGGACAAAGGGGAGGGGAGGGGAGGGGGGGCTGTGCGAGTGATTCTCCAGATGAGATCTAATATGAGAGATGATGCATCCTAAACAGACGTTTCCTCATGGCTCCGTCTCATGAATACCAATTCAGCAGCGCGCAGGCACACGGCCGCCCACCCAGCCTTGAGCGTCCGCACAGCCGGCCGCCCTCCCGCCTTGCCACTGGAAGGACACATGCACCTTGCTTCCACACACACACACACACACACACACACACACACACACACACACACACACACACACACACACACACACACACACACACACACACACACACACACACACACAAAACAGAGAAGTGCACAGCCTGTCATTTTCCCTGGCTCTTTTTTTATGTTCTCTCCCTCCGTCCAATCACGACTTTGGACACCGCTTATGACTCATCCGTCCATTCATGCCGTCCATTCATTGTCGGTGTTGTCCTCCCCAAAGCACGGTGGCGTCGCGCCTCCAACACACCGGTTGCCAAAGATGTAAACTGACGTCCTATACTACAAAGGTGTCCGTGCCAATAAAGACGTATGATGAAGATACATCCTATATTGTCTTTAATTGTGTTTTTTATGATAGATCCTGGTCGTTAAAACTACATCTGATTCGCTCTGGAATGCTATATTGCGATGACCTGAACATCCAGTCACGCTCTGTTTACGTTTTTTCCAATGCTTTTTTATATATCGGATTCCTATCCCAGACCTAATCAAAACAAGCGGTTGTTTTGATTAGTCTCTGGGTAATTCTTTTCGACAGTTGAGTAAGACACGTCTGAAAGACTTCGGCACAGGTGAATTACGAAAGGGGATCAACTCCAAAGTGAGGGTCTGTCCAAATGGACTTAGGGGGGTTTCACAGTGTGTCACAGAGCTGTGAGTTTGAGTTTGTTCTATTGTCTGTGTGAGTGGGACTGCGTAAAGGTATAAAACAACCACTGGCAATGACATCCTGCTGGTCAGATTGTTTAATGATCGCTCTGCCCTCTGCATGCTGATTAGTGAGCTTCCATTCTGAGCAAGGTGTGTGTCAGGGGCGGATGTAAGATTTCCCAATTGGGGGGGGCAGGCAAAAATGGTATGGGAGCGGCTTCATCGCACCCATACCATTTTCGGTTACAGGACTTTTATTAGGCAAGTAAAGCATCAATAATAACATCAGTTGTTGTTGAAGTTGCAACAGGCACGCAGCATGCATAAAGCTAAAGGTCTGAGTCAGAGAGTTTTCTGTTTTCAATTATGAAATCCTGTTGGTTTAGTGGTGCCACAGCTGTAGTTAGTTAATAGTAGTAGTAGTGTTTCAAATAATTTGAAATATAAGCACTTTAATTTGAAATATCTTGGGTTGTTTTGCATGCCATCATGTTTGGTGGGGCAGTCAGGGCATTTAGGGGGGCATTGCCCCCCCATGCCCATGCCTAGATCCGCCCCTGGTGTGTGTGCGTGCACGCGTGCATGTGGAGGCGTGTATGTGTTTGTGAAAGAGAGCAAAACATAGTGGGATGGGTCTACATGATGACATCACAACCAGGGAGGATCTGAATGGGCAGGAAAGTCAATTAGAGTTAAACTGAGTTTACAGCTGGACTGTCAGTGTAGTGGGGGATGAGAGAAAGAGAGAGAGAGAGAGAGAGAGAGAGAGAGAGAGAGAGAGAGAGAGAGAGAGAGAGAGAGAGAGAGAGAGAGAGAGAGAGAGAGGGAGGGAGGGAGGGAGGGAGGGGGTAAGGAATGGGGAGTGGGGGGGATAAGGGGAGGAGATACATAAGGGAGAGACAGAGAGTGGAGAGGAAGGGAGAGGGACTCACTGAGGAAACTTAGGGACAAGAGGGAATTCAGTCATATGCATGTGGACAGACAGACTGACAAGAGGAAACAGCCCCTGACACAGCAGCAGCAGCAGCAGCACCCACACACACACACACACACACAGACACACAGAAAGTTCCAGTTGGACACACAGCAGTATAGTGCAGCCAGTCCGTCCGTCAGTCAGTCAGTCAGTCAGTCAGTCAGTCAGTCAGTCAGTCAGTCAGTCAGTCAGTCAGTCAGTCAGTCAGTCAGTCAGCAGTCAGACAGACAAACAGACAGACAGACAGACAGACAGACAGACAGACAGACAGACAGACAGACAGACAGACAGACAGACAGACACTGCTCCACTGAGCAGCAGAGGTGGAAGTTGGAGGCACCAAGAGAAAAGGGAGTTCCCTACCCAGAGAGGTCAGGCAGCCGGCGTTGGGGGAAGCCGGTGGATATTTGTTAAGAGGGTTGCTTATCTGAAGCTGACAACAGGATGAACGCTTGAGCGAGAGGGAGAGAGAGAGGGAGGCCGTAGTGGACGAGAGAGAGAGAGAAAGACAGAAATAGGAGGAACAGAGAGAAAAAGAGAGAGAGACGTTGGTGTGGTGTGTGTGTGTGTGTGTCTGTGTGGAGTGTGGGGGGAGTCATGGAGAGAGTGGCATTACCAATCATCCATTTCTACAGCCTGGGACAGAGGAGACACGGTCAGGTACTGGTCAGCCTGAGAGACAGAATGGAGGGGACGAAAGCATAGTAGAGTGAGAGAGAGAGAGAGAGAGAGAGAGAGAGAGAGAGAGAGAGAGAGAGAGAGAGAGAGAGAGAGAGAGAGAGAGAGAGAGAGAGAGAGAGGGGTGAGGCGTCTATTTTGTCCATTTGGTACAAAGGAGCTGGAGTGTGGGACAGGGATCATAACACTGGAGCTCAAGGATAAATCATGGACTCTGCACACATCCAACCACTTCTTGATGTGAGTAGATCACACACACACACACACACACACACACACACACACACACACACACATGCACGCACAAAGTCACCTGCACACACACATTCACACAGGTGCATGCAGCCATGCACTCACACACTCGCACACCTCTATGTGTGTTGAGCCAACTTTAACAGGCTGTATAGGAACTTCACTGCTCAAGCCATTAGCCACTCCAGGGACAAGGCACCCGCATGCCCGTGCACCCCCCCCCCCCCCCCCCCCCCCCCCCCCCCCCCCCCCCACACACACACACACACACATGCACTTGGAAATGGCAGCAAACCTCACTGCTCTCAATTGAAATCTTTGAACTCTAAGCGAGGAGCCCGAGCATAATAGGCCTATTATGTGTTCAAAGACTGTAGCCTAACATGAGAACTACTAACATATGTATTAGTCCATAGTGTTAATGTTCAGCAGATTTAATGAGCAAATTGGAGCTGCGCTTTTTCTTTTTTTTAATGTTTCCAGCAGTCAGGGTCAGTGTGCCAAGTCTGGCCAACCTAAATTGATTTGTTATAAGCTGTTTCTATTGCTGTATCAGTGTTTTCAACAATGTTCTGTCACATGAAGGCACCCTGCTATAAGTCAAATACACTGATGAATCTATAAAATTAGAGATGCAAACAACAGAGACAGCTGACATACAGGGAAGAGGGCAGACAGACAGATGGTTGAACTGTGTATGTTGATGGTGGCTCAGGGTAGTAGAGTGGCCCGATGTAAACCGCAAGGTTCATAGTTCGAACCCGGGCGGGCTCCCCCAGAGTTGATGTCGATGTGTCTTTGAGCAAGACTCTGAACTCTGCTCTTGATGTGCTGGTTCATGCTTTGGACGATTTCCTCTGTCATCATTGTATACAGGTGTCAAGTGCTTGCATCATGGGGCAACATAAATTTAATTGATAGTAGTGTCATAACCAGATCTATACTATGTAAAGTGTTGATTGCTGAGGTGTTTTAGTCAGTGCACAAAACAGTATACTGGTAGCTACATGTATATAGGTACACTAAATTGCCTTGTTTATGAGATGTGAGGCTTTTCCAGGTCATTTTTGGCGCTGAGTTTGTAGATCAGCTATCAAAGGGATCAAAGAAATGGCCAAAATGCAAGGTTAAAGTGGGAATCTCATTTTATTTTTCAAAAGATGAAATAAAAGTATTGGAAATTGGAATCATGATACTGGTCTCTGGCCTTTAGTCTGGAAGTCTAAATCTAAGCCTTGTGGTGCTGGGCGAGGAACGGAGAACATTATGCCAATTAACACATAGTGTTAATTGGCGGGTCCATTTGGTTTCATTTTTACACTCTCAAGAGTTAAAATATTCATCATGTGAATTAGCCCCAAGTCTACACAACTAGAGAATGTAGAAGATTAATGGTCATTTTGATCTCTGTGTTTGACTGTTTTGTTTCCCCAAATCCAGCCTGGAATTGTGGACAAAAGCAAAATAAATCTTTAGTTTTGGGGGTCTGTTGGGCTAAAATGTCCTCAAATCGTGGTCCGTGGCTCCAATGCTGAATAAATGGTGGGCCCTGGAATCAAAAAGGTTGAAAACCCCTGCTTTACGCCACTGTGGACAGACAGTAGGACAGCTGTTTCTGCTCGCTCCACTCCACTCATCCATGGGGAGGTGGATTGACAGCTCTCAACTGAACTCTGGATGAAGACACCACCAGGCTCCCCTCAGTGGGAGAGTTGGAGAGAGTCAGAGAGAGACACAGAGAGAGAGAGGCAGAGAGAGAGAGAGAGAGAGAGAGAGAGAGAGAGAGAGAGAGAGAGAGAGAGAGAGAGAGAGAGAGAGAGAGAGAGAGAGAGAGAGAGAGAGAGAGAGAGAGAGAGAGAGAGAGAGAGAGAGAGAGCCTGTGTGTCTGTGTGCACACACGTTCTTAGATTCCCACTACTGTAAATGGTCTTTATCCGTTTCCAAGTGGTTTCACATTCATAACTCGCTCGCTGGCTGCACCCACACATCTGTGCGTCTTGGCAAACGCTCCTGCGTATTGTATTGTGTGAAACATTCCTCCTGTCTAGAGAATCCACAGAGTACAGTATGGTGCATATATGTAGGTGTGTGCAGTGTTAAAGCTTTATGTAATTGGCCTGTGTGTGTGTGTGTGTGTGTGTGTGTGTGTGTGTGTGTGTGTGTGTGTGTGTGTGTGTGTGTGTGTGTGTGTGTGTGTGTGTGTGTGTGTGTGTGCGCGCGTGCGTGCGTGCGTGTGTGCAAGTGTGTGTGTACACCGTGCATGTTTCTGTGAGGAGTCATTAGCACCGGCTGTTTCCATGTGGACTCAATTAAAAATGCTGCTGTAAAATACCATACATGCAGTCACACCAAGCAGACTGTATGTACTGTATATACCTGTGATATTGTCCTTGGATGATTTCACATGTCACACCTCAGAAAGTGGAGCCCCTGCCTGCATGGGACTTCACGTTTTGAAACCTCTACATAGCCAGTGATGCGGTCTGGTCCATCTTAGGTCTCTCTTCACATGGGTCCAATTCTTACGCTCTTATACACGGATATAAAAGCACGTGCAGGTTACTACAGGTTACTAACCTGTAGTAACCTGTCATTGTTGTTAACCTCATATAGTTACTGTAAACCGGACTAAAATCATGTTTGACCAATAATACCAGAGTGGCGTGCGACCTTGGGCAAATGAGTTTGTGTGTGTGTGTGTGTGTGTGTGTGTGTGTGTGTGTGTGTGTGTGTGTGTGTGTGTGTGTGTGTGTGTGTGTGTGTGTGTGTGTGTGTGTGTGTGTGTGTGTGTGTGTGCGTGTGTGTGTGTGTGTGCGTGAGAGAGAGAGAGAGAGAGAGAGAGAGTGTGGCATGTATCAGACATTACAGTAGATATGCATGCCTGTCGTCAGTTTTGATAGAGGATGCCATGTTTTCAAAGAACACGAGAATAGGGCCGAAAGAATAATAATGAGTCCAGATAGGGGAGGGCGGTTGAAGGGATTTGGGGAAAAACAGGGCAGAGAGGGAGAGAGAGAGAGAGAGAGAGAGAGAGAGAGAGAGAGAGAGAGAGAGAGAGAGAGAGGGAGAGAGAGAGAGAGAGAAGGAATCTCTGGTCAAAGAAACACGGGAAGCACAACAGGAAGGGAAAGTGGAGGGACCCGGCGTAGCGGCTGTGGATAAATCAGCCGGCTTGCGGTGACACTCCGCCGCACTCTTCCGCAAAAACACCATTCATTTAAGGGGCTAGAAGAAAAATAAAAAAGGCCTGCCTTAATGGGGGAGAGAGAAGAGAGAGAGAGAGAGAGAGAGAGAGAGAGAGAGAGA
>CM076977.1:14386445-14521445 GCA_039105355.1 Benthosema pterotum
TAAAAAAAATACTCGAATAACAGTGCAAACGTACAGTATAGGCATCAAAATCAAAACTTAATGTAGGCTACTAAAAGTAGAAAGTACTTACTATCCAGAAATGTCTCGTTTCAAGTTCTCAAACATTTTTGAAAGAACTACAAGCTCACAAAGCGCCACACGTCTGGACCGGCAGATGCCGAATGGGACAGCAGTGGGGTGTCATATGCAGTACATTTTCAAATGGACAGGTAGCCCCAAAAGACTAGCCTGGTCCAGACCCATAGAGTCTCTTGGTCTGGGCTTTTATTGTCAAACTATAATTTGCTTCAGTGCTGTATTGTATTTAACAACAAATCCGAACAGACGCAGCTGATTGGCCAGCAGCCCCATCACTCAACAGTGCAACAGTTACCGTGGAAAACAACAAACATGGCGGCCGCAACTGCGGTGAATCACGGCCGAATCAATCTGTCCATTAAACCGACCAATGATAAATAGTTTCTTCAAAGAAGCGTCTGGTTTTATATACATCCTCATCCCACATATAATATTTTACTGCTTTTGTTCACATGCAAGTAGCGCTCGTCGGCTGTGCAAACAGGCTAGCCCATTTGCCACATTATTGAAAGCAACCTCTGGTTTGTTTGGTATGAGCCAACCCCTTCCCCCTTGAAATCTCACAGACAGCGGAAAATTTCAGATTCAAGCTTTAGGCAGCTGAGCTTGAGTCTGATAATCAGGCTACCAAAAACAGTCCTTGCTGCCTTTTTTCCTTATCTTGTTGCTCACCTCAATATATTTGTCTCTCAACCACCAGGTCCACCATGTTCCCTGCTAACCTCCTGCTCCTCATGGTCCTGCTGCTACCTCAAGCCTCGTCCGGCCGCCGGGGCGAAGACGCCAGCGAGGAGGCCCACCATGGCGGGGCGTCTCCGCCCTCCTCCTCCTCCTCTGTGCCGGGTGACCCCACCCTGGCCGCCGTGCCCAGTCTGGCTCAGGCCATCCAGAGCCTTCTGCTGAGTCGGCTGGGGCTGGAGGCGCGGCCGGAGCCGCGGCCCGGGGCGCCCGTGCCACAGTACCTGCTGGACCTCTACCGCTTCCACCAGCAGCAGTACCACCTGGTGGCCGACCCCGCCTTCAGCTTCCCCAGCCAGCACGTCCGGCAGGCCAACACCGTACGCAGCTTCCATCACACTGGTGAGCATCCTGCATGCTGGGAAAATGTACTCACATTGAAACCTGACTAATGAAAGCTCAGGGAATGTAAGCAACCTGGTCATTAAAGTAGTAGTGGCACATCCCCAGAGAGCCTCTCCATCGGCCCTAGTGTTTATAGTATGAACTGCAGGCAGCCTGTGGATTCATGACTAGGAAACCCCGTGCTCCTGGAGTTTAACATTGGGCAGTCGTTCATGTGCACGTTCATGGAGGAAACAATTAGACGCTTAGACACTTAGAAGTAGACGCTACTTCCGACAGTCTTCCGGGTGCTTCAAAACGCCACTGAGCAACTGGTATTGAAATGAACCGCAAGGGGGCAGGGCTATCGCTCCAGTTAAGCCTCTATATTTAGTATTAGTAGCGACCTAGTTATCACTGGCAGTACCAGCTCATGCTGCCTAAGCCAATGGGAGTCTGACCCTGTAACGCCACCAGCCAATCACATAGTATGATTGGCTGCTTCCTAAGATATAACACAAGCAACATGGAAGGTCTGCTTCCACCCAAAGATGCACAATGGACACAGCATTCATTTGACCTGACAAAGTGTACGAGTTTGAAATTCGAAATGTATGTGAGTGAAAGCTCACACGCAGTTATCAGAGTTAAATTAACAATAATTCTACAATATAAATTGGGGTCCCTCGGGTCCCTGCCTGTAGACCATGGGTTTTCCATGAACAACTGGTGGTCCATGAAGGTATGGTAGACATGTGGTCCTTGAACATGCATTTAGCAATGTAGAAACCTAAGCAAAGATTAGTAGTTTAGTAATGTAGAAGCAAAGATTAATTTCAAATCTTTTTAAATGGGTTCATGGGCTAATTAGTGTCCTTGATATGAAAACGTTTGGGAACCACTGACTTAAAGATATTATGCTTTAAGTCAGTGGTTGCTTTGTTGCTATCTCCCATGTGTCTATATTTATAGGTCCCTACCAGTTTTTCCCTATACAATTTTGTCCCAATTCACTATTAGACTGCATTAATACAGTACATGTTTGAATATTTATGCATGAATGAAATGAAATGTACAGTATGAAAAGGTCAGTATAGCTATCCTATGGTCAAGGAAAAGCAACAGTATCTGGACATTGAATTGCTGTCTCTTATCAGAGGTGATGACGTACTGGTCCAGTTTATGATAGACAAATAGATGTCTGTTATTGTGAGCCTCCAAGTAACAACACAAAACGAAGCGAGGCTCATCTATCACCCTGTTTGATAAGACAGTTTGTCACAACACTGGGCACTATAAAACCTTGTTCTGTTGAAGTGGGTGTGATGAAGAGCTTATCTAACTGCTTATGGCTTGATATGTGGCTGATATTTAAGGCTTGTTGTTTGACAGGATCATTTTATATCATTTATAAGGCAGCATTAAATGATAGTTTGATGATAATCCCTACATTCTGGAGATCACTCAAGAGCAATTGCATAAGTAGTGGTGCATGCATGGCTGCCAGTGTGAGTGTGTGGATGTCCATTAATACCTACTGCTACTACCTATAGATTGACCTACTGTGCTGAATATGCAGTAAGACATGTATTTTAGCAATGGAATCATCCTAAACAGGGTCATATTATATGTTTGTAAATCGTGAATAGACAATTTGGTCTTCAGTATACTTTTTCACAAATGAGTCTTGAAAAAAGGACGGTTGTTTTGATCAGTTGATCATGATCATGATCACTTGATGATGACCATGATCAGTCCTGTTGCTCGTTGACGCTTTGTTCCTCAACATGTGGAATTCAACGGACTAAACCACACCAAAGGGTCAAGACGGTTTTAGCGTCAGCGTTACCCCTTGCAACCGTTTGCACTTAAGGGTTTATATTCGACAATTTGTCTAATTTTACCCTGGTTTATTTCCACCCCAGATGCCCTGGCAGCGAGTGCCCTCGCAGAGGATCACAGGAGGCTCCGCATCTTCTTCAACGTCTCCTCCATCCCGCAGGACGAGAGCATGGTCTCCGCTGAGCTGCGGCTCCTCCGGAGTGGGAGTTCCTCGCCCCTGCAGGTCTCCCTGCGCTCCCACAGACTCAGCCTGTTCCTGGACCACGGGGACCCTCAGCCCACTCTATTGGAGACCAGGTTACTCACCTCTGAACCCACCTCGCCCTGGGAAGCGTTCAGCCTCGGCGCGGCGCTCCTCCGCAAGGCCCTGGCGGCGACAGGCGGCCTGGACTTCCTGTTGGAACTCGGCCCGGAGGAGCAGGAGGAGGAGGAGGCGGACAACGCCACTCGGCTCCTTGACCCGGGGCTGTCCTCTGAAGTGGCAGGACGGGGACAGGAACAGGAAGAGGAGGGAGAGAGGTCGAGCAGAGAGGGTCACTTCAGGGTGCGCAGGTCCACCGGTCAGGACGAGCACAGCTGGGCCCGAGAGAGACCCCTGCTGGTGACGTACAGTCACGACGGGCGCGGAGAGCCTCTGGCCACACACGGCAGGAGGACCCCCGGCTCTGCAGGGGGTCAGAGGTCCAGAGGCAGGAAGAAGGCCTACAAAGACCGGTCCAGGAGCAGCAAGAAGGGCCGCGGCAGAGGCCAGAACGGAGGGAGGGACGCTAACAAACGGGGTTACTCGGGACCGGGCTGGGGAGGAGGAGGAGGAGATGGGGGCGGAGGCGGGGCGGGCTGGAGCGACCGGGGCCGGGTGAAGCGGAACGGCGGCCGTGCGGCCAAGCTGAAGCGGCTGTCGCGCGCGCGCTGCCGCCGCCACCCGCTCTACGTGGACTTCAACGACGTGGGCTGGCACAAGTGGATCATCGCGCCCAGCGGCTACGACGCCTTCTTCTGCCTGGGCGAGTGCCGCTTCCCGCTGGCCGACCACATGAACTCGTCCAGCCACGCCATGGTGCAGACGCTGGTCAACTCGGTCAACGGCGCCGTGCCGCGTGCCTGCTGCGTGCCCACCTCCCTCAGCCCCATCGCCCTGCTCTACCTGGACCCCCAGGACAGGGTGGTCCTCAAGAACTACCAGGATATGGTGGTGGAGGGCTGCGGCTGCCGGTAATTGGAACTCTGCGAGAGAGAGAGAGAGAGAGAGAGAGAGAGGTAGAGGGAGGGAGGGGAGAGAGAGGACTAGCGGCCTAAAGGGAATAGCATATAGTAGCATGGACAACTGTAAATTATATATTGATAAAAGGCTAGTAACAGAGAGAGATTGATATAATGATGGTGACCTCAAGCACCCATGCAAGGGCACACTTGGTTATATCAGGCAAGTGGATCTGTTCAGAATAACAGAATCAACATGATCAAAACGAGACAAAGAGAGTGAAAGGAAACTGGCAGATATGCGAAATAGAGAGAAACTGTGAGAAATACCACAGATTACATGCTTAACATGAAGAGAACAGAGAGATAAATAAGTCATTCATAAATTCAAACCCTAAAGGTGTAAAAAATGTAGCTTCATGGGGATATGCAAGCAGAGAGACTATATGATACACAGAACAGAAGATGGTCTGTACATTGAACCCCCCCACTTGGAATGTATTTATCATTCGACCCACTGCACTGACGACGTGGGGATCTGCGGCCATCGGACGACATTGTTGACGAAGGACACCTCTGTACAGCAACAGCCGGTGTATGTAGCTCTGTTACCAATGTCATCCTCAAAATGATTCTGGCAGACACATGCAGTCATTAAACAGACAGACAGACAGCCTGCGCATGACTGTTGATGAGAGAATTGGCAGGTGTCTGGATTGGTCTATATGTCGTATAGACTATATACGACGTGTCAGCGTGCACCAATCTGCAATGGACAGCATCTAAGCGCATACGCATAGCGTACGCTCAACAATTATGCTGACTGAAGTGATGATAGCAGAGGTTTGTGGGACGACAACTGTGTTTATATTTCATGGTTGAACCTATAGGGACAAGGGGTGGAATTATCCAGTGAAAAAGCAACAGAGACTGACAACTGTACTGAAAATGCACCCGCCTCACAGTGTATTTAAGAACCACAACGACCATACAGAGGAACTATTACGCTGAATGTACTATTATTATCATGATTATTTAAAGAGCCCCCCCACCCCACCCCATGTACATTTCTTATACCGTGATGAAGAAAGTCCAAGCAATAGTTGTGTTATCATTCAACATAATTCCATAAATCTAACTTAAATGACACATTGTGTATTTAAATAGCAACCATAAGGTGTATTTAATCTTTAATATTTAAGATATGCGCACTCTTCAAAATGGTCAAACTTTAAGCCTATAATAGTCAATACCATTATTTCCACGGTGGCCATTTTGCTCTTACCTTACACTAAATGGTAACAGGAAGGCTCAGCCTAAATAATACTCTGCCCTGACAGAGTTATGCAGTCGCAAACTCTGCTCACTTCATGATATCTATCAGTCCAATGGCGGCTCTATCATCAAGCTGTGTTTCACCGTGTTAACGATTTTTCTTTTAGGACCTTTTTTTTCTGAGAGTGTACAAATGTACACTTGCACATTCTCAGGAAGATTTTGTTGATGTCTCTCTTTTGTCCCTCTTTTACTGCTGCAACAGCCCTCCCGCGAGCACAGTTTTCGGGCCCGTCAATGTCATAACATTTCGGCTGGTCCGGGTATTAGTTGGGCCGAGCCTTCATGTATTCACACTAAAATCCTGTGGTCTCCAAGGCTACGCTAAGGGCAGGAACCCCATACTTACATAAGTTACATTTCCATGGATACTGTACATAACTTTATGGGGATTTACCGGCCTGTGGGTGATGTAAGAGCCATGTGGCCGCTGTGTAAATATGGTCAATTGCTTTGGTACAGTAAATTATGGTGGCGCTACATCTGTACTTACTGTATATGGTCTGTGTGCGTGCGTGCGTGTGTGTTGAATTAACAGTCATTGTTACTTCAAATGTCTATCCTGTCATTCACATATTTTGATGTACAATACATGATAGCAGAGTTAAGTGGTGTTTTGCCTTTATAAGCTCAACTAATAAGTCACATTGAAGCTCAATGTATTGTAGTCTACTGAACCATGTAGCAGCAGGTGTTTTTTGCTAATAAAGTTGTAGCCTATATCTGCATGTCTTTAAAGACTAATGCTAGAAACAGGACTATAGAGTGCCTTTCAGACATGGGGCTTTGCAAAGTGTTGTCTTCCGAGCTAAATATTCAGAGTAATTGTTTTTCAGTGTTGCTTTGTCCCTCTCTAAACGGTATCATTTAAACAGCCTGTAAAATGTCTTGAGAAGTCATTATACCTGTAATAAACAGAGCAATGAGGATGTCTGTCATGTGGCTATTCTTTTTCATTCATCAGGCAGCATGTCCTCCTTTTTGTTTTATATTCAACCTGCACACTTTTTACTGGCCTAATGCACACTCCCATAGCTATATATTTACAGCTTGGCCAGGCCTGATCTCATTGCTGTGAATGGCTACAGATGTCTGGGGGGTTGGACTTGATGATTAGTAGTAAATAGAGAATATAATACTGTTGCCTACCTGATGTGAGGACCTAGGTTACTATATCAATATTTATCAAATATAGTCAAAATGGCGAGGCTCCAATTGTGGATCTTGGACTTCATTTGGCTGGCCTTTGATCAGACCTCAGAGCACAATTCATTCACTACTATCACATTTAATTAAAGGATGGTTAAAATATGTCATATAGCTCTATATTTGACATAATCGAATATTGTTATATTGGCTATATGCAGACCACAGCCATCTTTCTGCAAGATGAATATGCCATTTTTCATGACTGCCCAATGCCCATACATACATTCAAGCTACAGAAAGCTTGAATGTATGAGATTCGAACCGCCAACACTCAGATCATTGGATGACCTTCTCTACTTCCTGATCCATAGTCCTTGCCACAGGGATTTCTTGACAGGAGGTAAAATAGTTCATATATACGGCAGATTTTTAGGAAACAAACACTGAGTTTGACAATGTTTGGCCACCTTGCTGGCAAGATGGCTGTGGTATGGATATGGTAACCCGATGTATTACAGTAAGATGGCTATACAGTAGACCCCTACAGAGCCACACCATAAAAACACTTCATTTACAAGAACTGAAGTGTGAACGTCTTTGTTGAGTGCAGCAGACCAGACTGCTGACGTCCGCTGTCATAATGTATTTGTTGAGGAGAAACGTTCAGATCACCACATGTGGAATTAAAGCACTGTACAAGGCTCCACGTCTCACTATACCGTACACCTCCCACTCTGAATGCCATTAAAACCAGCTTATCAATTCACCATAACGGAGTACACACACACACACACACACACACACACACACACACACACACACACACACACACACACACACACACACACACACACACACACACACACACACACACACACACACACACACACACACACACACACACACACACACACACACACACACACACAGGACTCCATTGACATATCTGCTTCTGATCCCAGAGCCCAAAAGAGGAAGACAGAGCTAAAGAGAGATGGAAGCCAGGAGGTGGAGAAGAGAAGAGAAGAGAAGAGAAGAGAAGAGAAGAGAAGAGAAGAGAAGAGAAGAGAAGAGAAGAGAAGAGAAGAGAAGAGAAGAGAAGAGAAGAGAAGAGAAGAGAAGAGAAGAGAAGATGGAGAAGAGAAGGAGATGGCCGGTGTGTTTGGTCGCAGACCATTACTCATGTTGTGCATGCAGCGGGGGGCAAACCGACTCTGCAGCCTGCCTGACCCCCTGCATTCCTGTGTGTTTGAAAGGGAACCAACGGGCCGCCTCCCGCCAGCCAGATGGGCCTCCGTTCACTGGAGAGGTAGGTGGCTGGCGTGAAACCTGCAGCGCCATATCACCCCGTCCTGGGAGGGAGAGGGGATGACCCGGCTCCTGTTGGGGGCTGGAAGGGAGCCAGGTCACTCTGGAGCACCTGGGTCCCAACATACACCTCTCACCACCTGTCAGCGGCACACAGTGGGGGGCTCCTGAGAGAGTGCATGCGCGCGTGTGTGTGTGTGTGTGTGTGTGTGTGTGTGTGTGTGTGTGTGTGTGTGTGTGTGTGTGCCTCTAGGTTGCATACAGTATATTGCCACCCAAATACATCTCTATTATTATTTTATTTAAATTTTCAAGTCAACTACACTCCTTCCTGGTCATAGCCAGAGCATCTGGTCATAGTTGTAATTTCCAGGAGGGTTACGAAATATAACATTGGATGAATAATCACATTGCATCTAAAAACAAAACAAAACAAAACAAAAAAACATTTGTCTTTGAAATCAGGGAATATCTGGCTACTATAGGCTACTAGTCTATGCTTGACACAAGTCATCACAGGAGGTGAGTCACTTCACCACTTTTCAACGTATCTTCATATCCTCACTAATGTATGATAAAATACCACTATTTTTTTGTTTTGGTGAAATATGAAGTAGTTCCGGTAAACTATCTCTGTATTGTTGACCTATTTCTAAAATATTAGCACATCCTCTGTTCATTTTTGAACCCTCTGTCACAGGGAAATGTATTTTATTTTGTATTTTTGTGTCCATATGATTCCCAAAAAGTAGTTCCATGTGATAGGGGGTTTAAAAATGAACAAAGGAGATCGTAATATTTTAGACATAATTCAACAATACAAATTACATAGTTTTGTGGATTAATTAACTTTTCCTGTGTGGCCCCAGTGACCCCCACAAAATGACGTGAACTACTCAAAGGAGAATTCCACCCATTTTCAGAATTCTCCTGAGAGGATACAAATGTGAACCAAATGGACTCTAGCGGGTCCATTTGGTTCCATTTGTACCCTCTCAGGAAAAAGGGGTCTGAAAGAAAAATCATTAACATGGTGAAATCTTGATGATGTCATCAGATGTATTTCACCATGTTAATGATTTTTTCCAGACCTCGATTTTTAGGAAATACAGAATTGGGGGAACTTTTTTATCATGTCCACACAACATCTCTATTAATGACATATTAAAATGTTGAAAATGGGTGGAGTACCCCTTAATATTGACCAAAACCAGAGCAGAATAAGTAATACAGTTGGCACCACTCTATTAATGGACAGTGTTTCACACAACTTAAGTTCCAAGAATCTGAACTATCCCTTTAACTCTCCCTCTCGGGATGTTTTCATGTCCAATGGGACTGCGGTAATCATGTTCATGTTTTTTGCATTAGCATCTCTTTCACAACTAAAATACATTCTTCATCGCCCCCCTCCCTCCCTCCCTCTCTCACAGGGGCGGATTGGCACATATTTTCCCACCGGGACAATTTTGCCTTTGCCAGGCCACCCTGGTGGGGGCAGCTGGTTAACCAGATGTAACTCTTTGAGAGCGTAAAAATGAAACCAAACGGACCCTTGCGGGTCCGTTTGGTTTCATTTTTACACCCCCAAGAGTTAAAATATTCATCATGTGAATTAGCCCAACTCAGTCCACACAACTAGAGAATGTAGAAGATTAATGGTCATTTTGATCTGTATGTTCCAGGCGAGCATCTTTCTAGCACATTCTAGTGCATTTTGGAAGTGCCATTAGTGCATTTCGAATTTTGTCCAGGCCACTAGGTGGCGCAGGCCACCGGGAAAACTCCCTGTACTCCAGATGGCCAATCCGCCCCTCCCTCTCTCAGGTCAGAGACGGACCAGGAATGTCTCTGAGGCTGTGAGGCAGGCAGCATCCTTGACCCCCACTAGCCCTCAAGAACACCTTCCCTTCGCCCACAATAAATCTCAATGGAGCCTACAAAACACAGACACCCCTGCGCCTCAGACCAGGTGCCTGGATTTATCTGTGATGGACGCCAGATAGACCGGGGGGAGAACAGCCTGGTATCTCACAGAATGAAGATTTCTTCATTGACTTGATTGAAGTTTTGCCCACAAATCTTTACGACAAAACAGCAATGTGCAAAACAATTCTCCCTCACCCAGCTGTCGGCCAGGAATGGTACACTATCTTTTTCACCATGACGTAATTTTAACACAGCAGGTACAACGGGAACGATGAGCATTTAGCAGTCTGCAAAAGAGTCTGAGAATTATGGCATAGGCCTGCTGTGTTGCAGATAAAAACAAAATTCTCTACTTTGTTGTCGTCAACTTTTTGTTTTCACTACACCAATACCTTTTGCCAAAGACAAGTTATAGATCTCACAATCCTTTAATGATCAACTAACTGATTCGCACTGAGTTTAGATCTAATCAGAAGTTACATTAAGTTCCTGTGCTATTTTTCCCCCATGAAGTATAACATGAAGAATTTGACACAAAGGGGTTAAAGACTGAATTATTCTTTATTCTGATTTATGTTGCAAAGTTATATTTGTTTGAGTTTATATTAATTGTTTTCAAGTTGATTGCCACTTGGCTCCAGTGTAGGGAGTCCACCAACTATTAGGTTGAGTGGGGGACATGTGAATGTTGCTTCTGTACATACATAACTCTAATTGTCATTATGTGTCATTTTTTGTTAACTTATGTGTCATTTATTATGTTTGGTTTATTTCTGACACTTTGAATGTATGGGTGACATTTGAATGTAAGCAATGTGATGTCTCTAGACATAGTGAACTGAGTTGTTCCTGTTCGTAATTGTGGATTCAATTCAGATGTGGTAGAGTCCAGTGGGTGGGGTTTGTCCTATAAGTAGGGATACCTGCCACTACCAGAGATCAGGCAGTGTAGGACTGTGCTGGTGAAGGACCTGGAGGCTGTTGCCAATCTGTCCAGTTGATGTAAATACTTTTTTGTGAATGAAGAAAATCAGTCTTTTACGGTTCTACAACAAGAACTCTTTCTTCTTCTTGGTCAAGGTGTGACAGACTGACAGTCAGTGAAATAATATTGCTATAGAAAAGTGATGAACACTCAGGCCAGCTCTCCTGCATTAAACCCTCCCTTTAATTAATTAAAGAAAATGCATAAAATTGGAGTGACACTATCTGCAATGCATCTCTAGATTATTTTATAATTGAGCTGAAGTTGCAATTTGGTCCATCAACTCCCCCATAACAAGAATTTTCATTTGCGATTTGCTTGTATTAAACATTATAGATGCCAACATTGCAGCTACATAGAAAGGTTGAATTATCTTTCTATCTGCAAGTTGATACAAATCCACAGTAGACATGTTATGAGCAACTTTCTGTCAGTAAATTAAAGTGCTGGAGTTGGGAGGCACTCGTTTGTATTAACAGGTTGGGCTGCTGCCTCCTGCATTGAATGAATGAATGAATGAATGAATGAATGAATGAATGAATGAATGAATGAATGAATGATGTGCAAATTCTAAACAGTTGGTGCAAAGGGCCGTTCAGTGGCTAATGATGAGCACTTCCAAACTCCTTCCAAACAAAATAACAATGACATGCAGATAGTGTATTGACAGAAAGTATCTCATAGCATGTCTATGATGGATTTTTATCAAAGAAATGCTTTGCAGATTGAAAGAGGGCAATTCAAGCTTTCCATACAGCTGCAATGTTTGTGAGTTTAACGTTTAATACAAGCAAATAACAGATGAAAATTCTTATTATTGGTGGAGTCAATGGACCAAAGATTGACTCCCAAAGATTTGCATTGCTGCAAGTTTGTGAGTATCTGACTGTCTTTTGCATAGCGCAAAACACATTCATTCAATTTCATACTTGGCGAAGATGTATTCTTGAAGGAAGCAGGGAAGTGCAGTGTTCAGTGTGAAGTCGATCAGAACAGTGGTATTCCAGCACTGACCCATGGACTCCAAGCGCCACGTGTATCCTGCAAACTGCTCATCTGATCAACTTTACGCTTGGCAGGTGCATTCCAAGGGAGCGCAGTGTGTGGATCAGATCAGTGAGAATCGGCCCATTCCGGTCAGCAACGCAAATGGTGGACATTCCCCCTAAACAGGCACACGCCGAGGCCGTTTTATGGTGACGAATGAAGGGAAAATGAACGTTCAAATTTGTTTCAGCATTTTCCACAACACTCAAATGGAAGTTATATTTGGCAGGCGGCTAGAGTGGGTGCTTCCTGACTCACAACAGTGTGGTCTGACTGTAAAGCAAGCTCATCATGGAAATGGAGTTAAGACCTTTTCTCCTGACTGGGCCTGCCAATCTTACCCCACACACACGCACACGCACACGCACACGCACACACACACACACACACACGCACACACACACACACACGCGCACACACGCACACACGCACGCACGCACGCACACACACACACACACACACACACACACACACACACACACACACACACACACACACACACACACACACACACACACACACACACACACACACACACACAGCCAAGCCGTAGAATGTCCCTGGTGTCCCCGGCAGATTGACAGGCTGCTACTCGCTCACATTGGCACATGGAAACTCCTTGGACCATTCCTAGTTAGTAATTCTCTTCTCCCCATCGCCTCCCTGTCTGTCAAATGTCTGGCTATGGGGTCAACTGTGCAGCCCACCCACCAGAAAGAGACACACAAGCACACACATGCGCGCGCACACACACTTGGTGCACTTAAACAAATCAAATAAGACAATGCACAACGTAAAAGGCGCTATGCTATTACTGACTATTATGGTAAATTTTACACCCATGCAACAGTTTAATTGCCAATAGTTAATAGATCCATTGAATTACCATTAAAGCCATGCTTGCAGTGATGAGAGCAATAAGCCACAAGAGGTCTCATGTTACTGTGTATTTTATAATGGCTTAGAGGCCTGGTGAGAGTGATACAAGATTCTTAGTAAAATGCTCCCAAGCCCATTCAGCCATTATAAAATACATGGTAAACTCGGACCTGGTATGTGGTTTATTGGTTTCGATAGTTACAAACAATTATCATATAACAATATTAACCTTATAAAAGTAGTATTCCTAATCCACAGAAGTAGCTATACACACCAGAGTGAGCACAACTTCCTTGTATTCATTTACTCGGCTGGTCTCTGTGATGGGGGAATAGGAGGCGCTTGATGTCTTTACAAGGCCACCCGGAGCCACACATTCACAGTCATGAGCGCGGGTGGGGCTTAGACACCCTTCACCTGCACAGCCAGGGTTGGTAAGACAGTCAAGTGCCCCCCCTTCCGCAGTTCAACTAGGAATCATGTAAAGCAGGGGTTTTCAACCGGTGGTCCGGGGACCACCAGTGGTCCTTGAGAGGGTTCCAGGTGGTCCCAAGGCTAAATGATTGAAAGTTGGTTAACCAGATGTAACTCTTTGAGAATGTAAAAGTGAAACCCAATAGACCCTTGCAGGTCCATTTGGTTTCATTTTCACACTCTCAAGAGTTAAAATATTCATCTGAATTAGCACTATTTAATTAATAAGTCTACACTGTTTTGTTTTCCAAATCCAGCCTGGAATTGTGAACAAAACCAAAAGAATTCTTTAGTTTTACGTGTTTGGGACTAAAATGTCATCAAATGGTGGTCTGTGGCACAAATGCTGAATAAATGGTGGTCCCTGGTGTTAAAAAGGTTGAAAACCTCTGATGTAAAGTGACTGAAGGTATAGATTATCATAATATTTATCATAATATATCATAATATTTACCACGTGGTCTAATCAGAAACCAGCCGTTTTAGTACATGTAACCCGAAATCATTCTAGGGTTCAGACATTTTTCCAATATACATTAGAAATTTGAAATATTCCATGTTGCGTGTTGGGTTCCACTTGGTCATACACTCAGTAAATAGCAGTATGATACATATTGTATATCAAACAATAAAACAATGGCGTCCTAAATCACCATACCAGGTGCGGTCGAAACGTTTCCATGCATGTCGCTGCTGAGTTGGTGCTTTTTCTTTTTCTGCATTTTCTTCTTTTTTTCTTCTTCTTCTTCTTTTTTCTTTGGTCTGGAATGCATAAAACAGATAGCGAGGGTTTCGGGTTTCGGACCCTCTGCTTCAAAGAGAGACACATGGCCGAAACGGAGAGGCCAAAGCTGGACCTCTGGGGTACGGAGCGAGGCAGGTGCGGCGCGTCAACTAGCCGGGCAGGCCGACCGGAAGCAGACCTGTCATGAAACAGGGTCCCTGATCCAGGAAATGGTGTGTGTGTGTGTGTGTGTGTGTGTGTGTGTGTGTGTGTGTGTGTGTGTGTGTGTGTGTGTGTGTGTGTGTGTGTGTGTGTGCGTGTGTGTGTGTCTGTGTGTGTGTGCATGCGATGCGATGCGATGCGATGCGGACTTGGGTGCAGCCACATGCGTCTGTGCATTTGCATGTGTAACACACATAGCTTACACATGTGTCAGCGTGCGTGTGCATGTGTGTGTGAGCGTACATGCAACACAATGCAAGTGGGTTTGTGCCTTTGCATGCATGCGTTTTCATGCATTGTATTTGTTGTGTGTGTGCATTGTGATGTGCATGCATGTAGGTATACTGTAGCCTACATGTATGTGTAGGCTTATGTATGCGAATGACATGCATGTGCATGAGGGCGTGTGAGCCTCATGTGTGCATGCATGTGCGTGTCTCACATGCATGTGTGAATTTGTGTAAGGATTGTGTGCGCATGCAGTGCGTGCTATCGGTTCATCCGTCGTTGGATCCATTCCTCTCCGTGTCATCTCCCACTGTCCCGCTCAGTTCACAGGGAAGAAAAATGATGTTTTTACAGGTGTCCCACAATGCCGATATGCGCTCCCCGCTTGAATGGAAATCACATTCATTCCTTGCCTCCGCTCTACCATTCCTATATCCTT
The DNA here is from genome assembly GCA_039105355.1 of Benthosema pterotum. Lineage (NCBI taxonomy): Eukaryota > Metazoa > Chordata > Actinopteri > Myctophiformes > Myctophidae > Benthosema > Benthosema pterotum. The sequence goes on from CM076977.1 coordinate 14,401,368, forward strand.
CTCTGACCACCTCCGATATGCTTTTCGACGCTCACTCCAGACATGTGTCTATAGTGGACATATATCACCCGATTTGAGAAAGACGAGATGTCTGCACATCTCGTCTTCCCTCTCAAATTGTTGATTTAATGAGTCTGTAGTGTGAAGACAGACGTATATGGATGCTCCCTGCAGGAGAGCTTCCCGCTCCTATAGCTTCCCCCAAGCCCAACAACTCTTCGAAAAGTGCAACTGAGTGGTGAAAGACACATTCTCCTCATCTAATCATCTGAAACTATCTTTCAGGATGTCCTTAATGTCCTGGCTTACTACCAACACAAAGGCGCAGCGCAGCATGATAAAAATGGCATAAACACATCCATCACTTCGCTTGTGGTCAGTTCTGGTTTGATGAGCCGGCAGACAAGAACGAAAGGGGCCGGGCCCAAACTGACAGGAAAGGAGAAAGAGAGTTCAAGTGTACATAATAATAGAGAAGAGGGTTCTCAAAGTAGGGTCAAGGGACCCTAAATGTTCCACTAGGGGATTCCAAAATGGGCCCCGACAGGTCGAAGAGAGAGTGATGCAACTATATAGGTTCTAGTTGTACACTCACAAGTTAAAACTTTGAATATAAAAATATGCTAGAGCGACGGACGGAGGGACAGCGAGGAGAGAGGAGGAAGAAGCGAATTCAAGATAGCCGGGCTGGTGGACAGCTGTTGCGTCTGTTTACTCAGAGAGGATGTCACTCTTCTCCAGATGTTTAGGAGTATGGCCTACACAGAGGAAGATGAGAGGAGTGTGTGTGTGTGTGTGTGTGTGTGTGTGTGTGTGTGTGTGTGTGTGTGTGTGTGTGTGTGTGTGTGTGTGTGTGTGTGTGTGTGTGTGTGTGTGTGCTCTTCCTTTCATATGGCGAAGGGGGCCTGGGGGTCCCAAATGTAGAGTGGATTTATACAGAAACAAGGCTAAGCCACCTACTACACATGCTCAATAATGATGACGGCACCGTCAGAGAAATGGCCCGGGCATCACTCCTACTGGACCTGTGCAGGAGGAAGGTACCCCTGGCCGCTGCAGACCAGGATAACTTCCTGGGCTTTAGGAGGAAAGACTCTGGGAAACTGGACTCACATAAGCCAGGGGCTTTGGGGTGTGGTCCGATTGGCCAGATCTCAATGACCTCTGCCAACGATCGGGAGTCCAGCTAAAATGGGCAAAAAATAACAACAATGTGCCCATCTCTGATGGATTAATTACAGACTCCAGCGTGGTGGTGGAGGCCACCCTAACCCACCAAGGAGTGGACATTAGACTGCAGGAAGAAACGGCAAGAAGAGTTCTGCTTAGTACGAAACAGACTGAAGCCAAACAACATTGGCGTGGACTTAGACTGCAGGGAAAGCACACCTGTGTTGATGCAGACGATCATTCTGTTTCACATTCGATGTATAAAAATGCTGCTATTGGTGAGGATGTTCTAAAATTCATCATTAAGGCCAGACTGCAAGTATTACCAACTAAGTACATGGAAATGGTGCCATTTCTCCTTAGGCCTTTAGGCCTCCTATAGGCAAAGTCATGACTTGTGGCATGGGTGAGGAGGGTGAGATTTATTCCTCTGGCTAGTAGGAATGTGCTAGTGCTGGTTGCCGGCTGGTTCAGACAAAAGGCTTAACCATGTTCACTTGAAAAAAAATTGTCGTACATACCTTGGAATCGTCTGCCTGACAGCAACGATATAACTGTATTTTATGGCTTTCACATTCAGTTCTAGCTCGGGGCTCGGGTGGGGGTCAACAGTAGGAAAGCCCTGTCTGGAGAACAATCAGAACAGAGCTACACAGGAAACAAACATCAGTCTCAGCAGCCAGCAACCAAAGAAAAAAAGTCCTGACATCTTTCTCAGTCAAGTTTATGGGGAAATAAAATTGATTCATTTCATGATAAGCGAAAAGGATACAAATCTATTGCATGTACAAAATGCTCAGTACCACTCAATGTAGGGATGCATTAAAGCTGGGTGCCTCTCTCACTTGATGGAGAGAGGACATTGCAACAATGTCCAAACTACAATAAAGATGGCAGGGCATTTGGTAGTGTTCACTGCCTAGAGGCATTTGACTCAACAGCATGTGGTCTAGATTTCTCAATGGGAAAGAATGGAGAGCTGGGAGACCACCTCCCATCCATGCAGAAGTGCTAGTTAGTTGAATGAATGCTCCAATCAGAAACCAGCATTCTGGTCATGTGAGTGGTCGCATATGGCGCAACAACACACCTCTCAACTCAACAAGTTAACATACCTCCTTGCGTGGACAAACGTGGCATACGCAACTGCAGATAAATAAAAGCAGCCTTGTTACCGGTATGTAATATTTCTGTCAATTATTAGTTATTTAATAATGTATTAAGCCATGTAATAAGTGGGATAACACCCTTTGTTGGGTGTTATTCCTTACTTCATCCATACAGTCTTGTTAAGATAATGTTTTGTTCGATCAAATAAGCCAATAAGCTGTAACACATGAGTAATCCACAATTGCTCTCACAGAACATTTCTTTTCATTGGTTCATATCTTATCACACAGCCATTTTCTCCAGCTTGTACAGTAAGTGCTCCCCATATTTCCAGGTTTTGTCCGCAGGGACAATTTTAGATAAAGTCTCTTTGTTCCAAGCAATGCATATAGCGTGCAGCGATTGAGGCTTAAACCACAGGATTTGGGTTGTGCTCTATACCTTTAACGTACAGCGAGAAAGAATAAATCCTGTACATGTACATCCGTTCAATCCCAGGGAGCTGTCAGGCATTTTTTTCAATGTGGCTACTGTGTAACTGTGTAACACATGAATCCCTTCCCTATCTGGCAGGAGATTGAAGGAGAGGGAGGGAGGCAGGGAGAGGAGGCAAAGGGGAATATTAAAGGGGAAAGAGAGTGACAGGAAGAGAAATGGAGTCAAACCTCAAAGTGTACCCTGGAAGAAAATAAAATAAAATAACATTATTGGGCATGAATGCGTGACAATATCCCTCTATGTCGCTCTTGGAGCCATACTTTAACAACAAGGTTTCGATTACGGCTGCAACTATCGATTCTTATTCTTCTTATTTTTCTATATTGATTACTTTTGAAATTAATCGAATAATCGAGAAGCACATTTCTTTTATGGGGGTTTTTGCCTTTATTGATAGTTTCAAGTGGAGATTGACAGGAAAGAGGGAAAGAGAGAGGGAGAGACATGCAGCAAAAGTCATCATGAGTCATCATGATTCGATCATGCAACATGATTCGATCATGCAACACCCTTTCAGGCCAAAGCCTATATATGGTATGCGCCACATAAGTTGGGGTTCGATTCCCGGCCGGGTTATACCAAAGACTAAAAAATGGACCCAATGCCTCTCTGCTTGGCACTTGGAACCAAGGGTTGGATTGGGGGTAAGTCCCTGTGACATACTAGCATCATATCATATCCAGGGGGTGTACTTGTACATCAAGCTGCCTCGCGCTACAGAAACGGGATCGGCTCCTGACTTATATGGGCCTCAATGGCTGAGCTGGCCTGGCAAAGCTACTTACTTATAGCAGATCTAAACTCAATCGATCTCATTAAATTACCCAACTGGATAAAATAATAATCACCAGGGATGCCACCAAAGCATTCCCTCCAAAAATCCAGCGAAGCGTTAGTTCATTGAGGCACGGAGGGCAGAAGGTTTATTTAATTCCCCTTATTTTCAATCATTAATTCATTCTGTTCCTTTAAATCTGCAGTCTCTCCATGTCAACTCCCCTCACTCTCTTTGGCTGTCACCATGTCAACTCCCCTCACCGTCATTGGCTGTCAGCTAGTCAGTCACACCCACATTCAATCATGTGCTCTATATAAGCAGTCTCTTCTCTCTCCCTCCTCTCTGTCTCTTCCTGCTAAGCTGACTCTGTCCTGTTGATCAGATATGTGTTCAAATTTCCTCCACCTCCCCGGCCTCCTCCCTGTGGCACCAGTTCCGAGTACATGAGTCTCTGATTAATCATGATTTAAGGTTGTAACTATTGTGGTATCTAGTTCTGTTATGGTATCCGTGTTTACTGTGGACTATGTTTTTTTTTTTCTGTATCCATGTAGTTCATGCATCTTGGATAATGTTGTAATGTCTCATGTCAGTCTGCACTGGATATGATGCTCATGTGTTAATGTCTTGTATTTTACTGTACCTTGGCTCTGCTCAGTGGGGGTTGTTGATATCAGAGCTGTACCTCAGGTGTGCAGGTAATCGGAGATATCAAATGTGATATCAGACCTATGACTCAGTTCATAGATCGTCTGATATCACATGAGCAAGAGCCATGCCGCCATACAAACATGCAAAAGCTTTGCAATAAATGGTCTATGGTCAATCTTATTCTGAGCCGAAGTGTGTCAATGCATTCCCTCCAAAACAATATTAAATAAAATCCTCTTCCATTTCTTCTTCCTTCCAGCTTTTCACCCATTCCCAGGCCCGCGTGAGGTTATTTTTCATTATATGTAATTCCTTTTTCCTCCGTCTCGGCTCTTCTGGACTTCCTCATTGCAATCGCACATGTGTCTGGTGTCTGAGAACAGGGCCTGATAACAGACACATGAATAACCAGGGTTCCATCTCCGAGCAGCGTACACGGTGCTCCTGAGATGCATTAACATGAGCCGCAGCCTTTCCAACTGTTGAAAAAAGCAAGAGCAAGAAAAGGGAAAAAAGGAGCGAGAGAGGGGGAAGAGAGAGGGGAGGGGAGGGGGAATGCCTGGCATAAAGATTAGATTAGCACTTTAAAACATCTGTGAATTCGTCCGGCCCAAGCTACCGCTTCCCCACAGATTTGAGCCTGATCTCTCATTCTCTCTCTGCTTCCCTCCCTTCCCTTCCTCTGCGCTCAACTTCCCTCTGTCTTTCACCTCATCCCCCCTTTTTTGTGGTTCATGGTCTGCTCTGTGTTTTCCCACTTCACGCTGGCCTGTTTGGCACGGGGACCTGGATGGGAGTATCAAGAAAATGTTTTGATGTTCCTGAACAACTTTAACGGTGGAAAATGTGAACGTTTTTTTTTTTTTTTTGAACCGCCAATTATTGGTTCTCATGTTTCTTTGACTGCCATATCAACCGGTTATACTGTAGTCTGAAAAGTTATATTGTTTGAATATAACTATTATATAAATATTTCTCATGCCTCCTATCACAGGCACAGGCTCAACCAGGTCCGGATGTTTCACATTTCCCAATCGGGGGGGGGGGGGGCAGGTGAAAATGGCAAGAGGGCGGCTTGATCGCCGCCCCCATACACCATTTTCATTTCAATTTATGTGACCCACAAGATTTATATCTTGTATTAGGCAAGTAAAGCATCAATAATAACATCATGCAGTTGAAGTTGCAACAGGCACGCAGCATGCAGAAAGCTAAACATCTGACTCATAGAGTTCTCTGTTTTGAAATGGTGGTTTGACAATTGTAGTTAGTTAGTAGCAGTATTGTTCCAAATCATTTTTAAATACAACGTATAAGCACTTTATTTGAAATACCTTTGAAATGTGGATTGTTTGCATGCCATCATGTTTGGTGGCCCTGTGGGGCATTCAGGGCAAGCATTGTTGTATATTGTAAATCCTCCATCCCAAGTGGTTGAGCAATATGGCTCAAAGCAAGGACATCAATCCCTGCCAGCATACAATTCCCATCATGCACCATCAACACAAGCATGTGATCTGTTTGGAGTAATGCAGCTTATGGGGCTTCCTCTCCTCCTTTTAATTATGAGCTTGTCTCCAGCACCACTGAGCTGTGACTCCAATGGGAGGAAGGGTGGGAACAGCGTGAAGACAAAGTGATGGAAGGTCTGATACACATGCTCTCATCTCCACTGGTGGCCTTGTGGAGACTTAAATTAGTCAGGCTGAGGACGAAGGGAAGAGCTGCTGACGGATTAGAACAGTAATTCAATCATTCGAACCTGGGGGGGAACTTCGAACAAGTTATTAGCCTTTAAATGAATTGAATAAAGAAACAGTGTGGACTCGAGTAGTACCTCCCTACTCGATGATGATGATGTATTGACCCACATGACCAGCCCCTGTCTTCCTATTGTTGACTCACATGAAGTCACAGAGCCCAGCAGGAAAACGGGTCCGAGGATAAAGATGTACGACATGCAATAACTCGTTACTCAAGCCCACCATGAACTAGTTCATGGTTGTTGCAAAATCTAAAAATGTTTACAGAAAATGCCTGAATAAAGCAAGATTTTTAGCAGAAAGTATGTGAAATATTTCAACGCCAAAAAGGTGGTTGTAGAGAACTAGTGTATGCTCGCTAGAGCGATCCCACAATAACTACAAAGTACAGTATTACCATGTTGACGGCAAATGGCACCACTAAAAGTGTATAGAGAATGTTTATAGAATGTAGACAGAATGCTGTAATCTGGTTGCCTAATGCAACCCCACTAATAAATATCACCAGTTATCAGGAGACAGTGAGAACATTTTGCGACTGCAACCTTTAAAAAAAATGTCACAACTGTTTTCTAAAACCGTCACGGTACATGATTTTGATATCTCTACACATCAATGGATCAGCCTACCATAATAACATAGTAACAACATTGTCTACCCCTCAAACTGGAGCTCCAGAGTTCTGTGATTAGGGTTGCCCTAAAATTGTGTCTGATTGTAATGTTTGTAAGTGTTCTGTGGAACACTGACACACAGCCCTTCCGGAGACCTGCAATATAAACCAAATGCCCAGTTGCGTTCACTGAAACATGTATGGGAAGTACCGTTTTTAAACAAAAGACATGCTGCTACATACCGGTACCTCTTGCAGATTCCCATAACTTGGCCTGATTGAGTCATGCCCAGGTGTGTGTGTGTGTGTGTGTGTGTGTGTGTGTGTGTGTGTGTGTGTGTGTGTGTGTGTGTGTGTGTGTGTGTGTGTGTGTGTGTGTGTGCGCGTGTGCGTCCGTGCGTGTCTGCGCGTGCACATGTGCATGTGTGTGTGTGTGTGTGTATGTGTGTGAGAGACATTAATTTAGACTGACTCTGGGTCCAGTAGGAAGGAAGAGAGAAGGAGCCAGCCAGAGAAACATGGAGCATTTCCATCCAGCGCTTACGGGACATCAACAAAGCCTGTTTTAATAACAATGAGTACTATACCAGATCTCCAATATTATCCTCATTTTAAAGACACCTGGCAGTCAACGTTGGAAATTCCATTTAATATGAGAGGATATTGTGTTTCATTGAAAGAGGGAGACTGACAGATTTCGTCATGGCACGCCAAAACAACACCAAGGTCTGACGATAAACATCCCTCTCACATTCACAACGCTGGAGTTTACCAAGATACTACAGCCGTGACAACGGTGGGACATGGACACCCATTAAAGCAGAACGAAAAGTGCCTAAAAGTAACTGCATAGCCCTCATATTCACAGTTAAGTGCAAAGTATATTTAATATAGAATACGATCAGTGATTTATTGTAGGTGGATCATGAGATAATGGTCCCTGGGCCTGCTCAGACATTTTGGAGGTCACTTTCAAGTGATCAGAATTGGATTGGATTATATCCATAATGGGTGCAATTCTCAATCGCTGTGGTGTAGCAGGTATGGTGTAAGTCTTCTCATTGGCTGCATGGCAGCAAATCAGGTCTGGGGCCTTGGGGTAGGCCGAAAGCCTATACCACCAGCCCTGGGCCTGAGCTTACCAAATAAATACCCAGAATAATTAAAACCTGCAAGTCAAAAGGTCCAGAAATCACCTGACCCCCCAATTAAAAATGTTACTATACTCCCCGGCTTTGTTCATCATGAGTTGAAGCTCCTGATGACTGGTTTTAATTATTATGAATAATTATTTGGTAGGCCCAGGCCCAGGCCTGATGGTAAAGGCTTTCGGGCCTACCTCAAAGCCACAGACCTGATTCGCTGCCATGCAGCCAATGAGCACGGCCCCAAACCTGATTTGCTGCCATGCAGCAAATGAGAAGACTTACACCATACCTGGCTACACCACAGCGATCAAGAATTGCACCCATAATGATATTAGGCTGGATATTGTCTGTAATTTGGTATCGTGTAGTATAGTGATATGTCGTATCAGACCGTGAAATTGGTTCGGTAGCAAGAAAACATGATAGGGTCATCCCTATATGTGTGGACTTAATTTAGAACATCTTTGTTGTTGTTTTGTACTTGTTTTTGGACCCCTCCCTCTGGAAGCCTTATGGATAAACTGAGGGTTTAAACACTTACTGTAATGTACAGTATAATGGTGATTTTGTTTTTTTAGGGTTATTTTTGAGCCAAATGATTAAGTCCTTTGTCTGACGAAGACACAGGCAAACAGTGAACCTCGCCACTGTTGTTATTATTTTTTTTTACTTTGCACTTTTTCGCTTCCCCAAGCACCAGGATGGCCGATTAGCTGAACCCAGGTGTGTGTGTGTGCGCGCGCACATGTGCACAATCTTCCCTTGTGCGCTCGTGTACATGCATGCGTGTGTGCACGTGTATGTATGTCTGTATACATATTTTCATCACTCAAAAGTAGAGCGATTAGGTTGTGCCACTATGTGCATGCCATTCTGAAACAGAAAGGCCAAGTTGAAAATCCCTAAAAAAAAATCCCTAACAGTGTAAATCAAATGTCATTGATACATGTATCTGTATTTATAGGGAAATAAAGATTGCTCTGCCACATCTCTCTACTTCTTCCATGAAACTAGCAGCAACGGTCCAGCGTTTACGTCGGCGTTCAAACAAAAACTAAACCTGGAGTGAGACAGTGTAAAACTGTCAAGCAGCTGTCAACATCTCAAAGTGTTGCCAGGAAGCAACCTCAAGAGGAGCACCCCAGGAAGCATCGCTACAACCTAGTGGGATCCACATAAAGAATAAGAACCAATACTACTTTCTGCTCAACAATCTGTCTCATTCCTTTGGCCTTCCCTTCTTACTTTATCTTGTCCTGGCTAAAGCAAAGCCACAATAGTGGAAGATAAATTGTGAGACAATTCATGTCCAGATAAACAAAAAAACTTGACACTGTAATTTATTCAGCAGTGTCCCCCTCCAAAATATACTAGCATACACACTCAGACGGACACAAACACAAGCATGTAAACAAACCAAGAAGAGCCTTGGGCTGTCAACAGGTGGCCTCTGCCCTGGAGAAGGCTATTTTTACACACACTGATAGGCAACCAGGGAGAGACCTCAGCCTATGTGTCGTCCAGGTTGGAGATGTTGGGAAGGAGAGTAGGATTGGTTGGATCCGATGGATGGAAGACAAGAAAACAACTAACAAGATGTACAGTACATTTCAGGCACAACTCAAAAACAAGATAACTGTGAGTGGATGTCACCAAAAAGCATTTCTACTTGTTTACAATCGGGGCCACAAGACATACACATATTGTGTACCTTGTGTTATTGCGTACTGTAAATCATCCAAAATTGTAAATGCCAAAATTGTAACTTGCATTTACTGTAGCGATCCAGAACTCTAGTTTAAATACGCACTATATGCAGAATGTATAGCTACTCTAAGAAACATTTTGGTCTTACGCAGTATACCATTTACTTTTAGTTCAAACCCTTGGTCTGTGTGGAGTTTGCAAGTCCTTGTGTTTGTGTGTAGATTTCTCCCCACACAGAAAGATATACTGTACATGCTAGACACCGTACTCCTGCCTTGACCAAACTGGCAATAGAACTAGTTGGTCCCTCAGCGCAGCACTGTGGCAGGTCTCTGTTCCTAAGTGATGGGACAAATATCCTCACAAGGAAAGTAACTGTGACTTAAAGGTAATAGAGGCAACTTTAGTGTGTACAAACGCTGTGTTTGTAAACAGATTTGGTTAAAAACAGAATCTAACTCCTCCTAACATCTCACCTCCACTCTATTGGCTCATTATGAATCTGCTGGAGACTGCTGTCCTGTGATGGGTTAAAACGCTGCCTCACCCCACACAACCCCCCCCCCCTCACACATTAGCCACACCTTTCCTGAGCCCAACAACAACAAAGTTCTGGATCGTCTGCAGGACGGAGCAAGTGTTTGTCTGCAGGGAAACAGCTGCTGTATCAAAGCTGTATACAGTATCTATTTTGGCCAAAAATATAGAGTCACGCGTACGCTATGATATATATAGTGTAGGTTATTTCTATTCCACCCATTCATCATACAATAGCAGAATATAGGAATCAACCTCAGGCCCAAATCAGTTCCACAGACATTGGTGATTTCCCGGTTCCCTTCCCTCACCTCCCAGAGTATTATCGCGTCCAGACCACCTGTGAGAGTGCGGAGGCTTCCTCCATCAAGATTTGTGTACATCTGATGAAAGACTCAAAAGACCAATGTGTTCCAATAACTCCGTTAGACAAAACAAATCTGCTCCAGTCTGCACTGAAATATTAATTTAATCAACTTAAAAATAGAACGTGATGAACGGCGCACGCAATTTCACGATGTGCACTTGGCCGTCCCCGTTTTATTTTGAGACATTCCTGGACTTCCTGAACGACAACCCGGGGATTATTTCTGTCAAGAAAATTAAGCAGATTTTTTAAGAAGTTCCCAGCTGTGAAATAGAGTAATATGTTGAGTTTATTAGAGACCAGAGTTGTGCTGGTTCTCCCGTAAAGAGGCACATACAGTATACTGTATGTCTGGGAAAAGATCCTAAGCGACAAGCATTCTCGAAACAGAATCCAGAGGCAAAGTAACACTAAATAGACCAGTGGTTTTCAACCAGTGATCCAGGGACCACCTTTTCTCTGGCTCCGTTCCTGTTCGTCTCGCTACTCATTGCTTTGTTGCTTTCTGTCTGGGAATAAGGTGGGAATGAGAGAGGACAGATGGGGACTATGAATGAATGCCAGGACTGTCACTTCCTACACCCTGGTTCTCAAGGAAGCAGAGAGAGCTGGGAACAGGAAGCGGAAATTAATATTTAAAGAAATGTGTGTGTGTGTGTGTGTGTGTGTGTGTGTGTGTGTGTGTGTGTGTGTGTGTGTGTGTGTGTGTGTGTGTGTGTGTGTGTGTGTGTGTGCGCGCGCGTGTGTGCGTGTGTGTGTGTGTGTGTGTGATTGTGTGTGACTGTGTGTTACTGTGTGTGCTGGACATTAAGCTGGGAGGGGTGCAGGAAGAGAATAAAGTTAAATAAAAAAGGAATTATGCAGCAGAGAATAGTGCGAAAGGAAGCCAGCGAGAGAGAGAGGGAGAGAGAGAGAGAGAGAGAGAGAGAGAGAGAGAGAGAGAGAGAGAGAGAGAGAGAGACATGGAAGAATAGAAGGCAATGAGGGAGCCTTGCACAGGTGGGATGATCGATGTATGGAAGGATGGGTGGGTGGATGAATGGATGAAATGAAAGGCAGCAATGGAAAATCTTTCTTTCCTTCAGTCAGGGCTGGATCTAGGCATGGGCAAGGGGGGGGGGCCTGACTGCCCCACCAAACATGATGGTATGCGAAACAACCCAAATTTCAAAGATATTTCAAATTAAAGTGCTTATATTTAAAATGATTTGAAACACTGCCCTAGCCTATAAACTAACTACAATCGTGGCACCACTAAACCAACACCATTTCATCATTGAAAGCAGAGAACTCTCTGAGTCAGATGTTTAGCCTTATGCATGCTGCGTGCCTGTTGCAATTTCAACAACAACAAATATTAATGCTTTACTTGCCTAAAATAAGTCCTGTACAAGATATAAATCTTGTGGGGCACATAACTAACACATTGAAATGAAAATGGTATATGGGGGCGCTGATGAAACTGGCCGCCCTCATGCCATTTTCGCCTGCCCCTCCCCCCAATTGGGAAATGTTACATCCGGACCTGCCATCAGTCATTCTTTCTCTCGTTCCTCCTCCTATTTCTTTTTCTTCTTCTCCTTCTTCTTCTCATGACGTCGTGGAACAGTGGCATTCCCGTCCCCACACACAGGTGCTTACAGTGACAGATCAAATACGGCTCTTTTTTAATAAATAAATCCCCTGAGGTCAACGCAGTGTTTTTGTAATGTTTAAAGAGGGAAGTGACTTCTTGACTGGGAAAACGGCTGGACATATGGTAGCCATCAAGACTGGGCTTATAAAGACCTGAAGCAGACCGAAAGATGAAGAAGAAGAAGGTGGTGTGCAAGTGAAAGGGGAAGAAGATAATGAGAAGGTGGAGGAGAGTAGAGGAGGCCAGCCAGCCACACACACACACACACACACACACACACACACACACACACACACACACACACACACACACACACACACACACACACACACACACACACACACACACACACACACACACACACATGCCAACACGAAGAATAGGAACACTCCTCTTGATTCTTTTCAAATTCAGAGTTTCCAGAAATAGTATGCACAGGAAGGACTACTTCTGGAAACGGACTTCTAATACCATTATTACTTTCCCAGAGCAGGACCAGACCTATTTTCAACGTGAATGAAGTTTAACAGGAGGACTACAGTATCAAAATAAGAACGGCACTCTGACGAGTGCCAGCTTGCAAAGTGCACCATGGCCTACTTGTGCACGAGCAGAGTGAGTAAGCAGAGGGCACAGCAGATGATAGAGCACACGTGCAGCTGTCTGCTGACTCTTTTAACATTTGTTTGTGTGTGTGTGTGTGTGTGTGTGTGTGTGTGTGTGTGTGTGTGTGTGTGTGTGTGTGTGTGCGTGTGTGTGCGTGCGTGTTTCAGCACTCATGGCTTGATGTATTAAATGGTACATAATAAGCCCACTGCAAACCGAGTTTGGGTTGGTTTACCAAACTAATAGGCCTTATTTTCCCTTTGCTCGTTATCGACACAGCATTCGTTCATGAATCCATTCGGACGTGTCCATGGAGGTAACACTTCTGCATTTGACAACCAAAATTCGGTGGTCAAATGAGGAAGAAGACCCTACTTCTGGCAGTCTTTCATGTGCTTCAAAACACCACTGAGCAACTTCTATTGAAATGAACAGCAAGGCTATCGCTCAAGTTCCGTCTCTATCCTTTTATTACTGGATGCACTGGATGCAAAATAACTATGTGTAAGAAGGTCAGAGATAAAACTAGAACGTTGGTTTAGTCAGGGACCAAGGTTATCATCTCTCACTTCCCTTGGTTTAAGATCATTTGATTTACACTACATTTAGATTTGGAAATGACACAAAGTAACACACTTTCAACTCAGTATTCTATGTTGTTGATCCTGCATTTAATGGAAATGTGGAGTGGACAACAGGAAAAGCTATCACAGCCCCACAAGGGTGGTGGTGTGTGTGTGTGTGTGTGTGTGTGTGTGTGTGTGTGTGGGGGGGGGGGGGGTGTGTGTGTGTGTGTGTGTGTGTGTGTGCGTGTGTGTGTGCGTGCGCGTGTGTGTGTGCGCGCGCTTGTGTGCGTACGTGTGTGTGTGTGTGCGCGTGTGTGTGTGTGAGAGAGAGTGAGAGAGAGATTGAAGGAGACAGACTTTGAGGGCATAAGGACAGTGATCTTGAGAAGCACAGTCTCCTCTCTGTGTGGCCAAAATACGTTTTCGCGCTAAAAGCAGAAAAGCAGAAAGCGCCCGAGCGTGGCTCCTGACTCATTCTCCGACCGTGGAAACCCCACCGTAATTGTCTCTTCATTACCTTCAAATTACAAGTTGGCCAGACACATTCATTACCTGCTCTGCTGTCAACGTATTCCCACCCGCCACACTAATATTGCTGCTGTCTGGAACTCTGTGAGCGAAGGAAATGTGGCTATTAAAATAGGCCATTATGCACAGAGGAAGGTGAAAGTTTTCAAGTTCCTGAAGTTTGTTTCTTTTTCTATTTTTTCCAGAGTTAGGCCTATATCTCTTTGAAGAATGAGACAGCACATGTCCTTTGAGTATGTACGTCATGCATGCATGCGCCATATGCGTGTGCGCGTCAGTCAGTGCATGTGCGCCTGCGTGTTTGTGTTTCTGTAAAACCACTATGGAGATTGACTCTCGGATTTGGTTTATTTAGAAGATTCATTCCTTTCCTGGGACCTGGTCACAATCGTCCTCGCTCCGAAACTGACATCTCCATAAAGTAGAGAGGGGGGGAAAAGAGAAACATGGAGTCAAAGTTAACAGCAGAATCCTACGTGTCGTCACATCGCTGAATTTATCACCGACCGGGGGTAGTAGAAGGGCCTCCCTATCCTATGCTAGGACCTCCACGTTGGGACGTAGCCTGCTCCATGCTCACTATAATACACCTGTCCACCTGTCAGTTATAGGTAAGGTGGACAACATGCACACACGCCCACACCTGCCAGCGTGAGCTGGCTGGCAGGCGGCAGGCACGCACACACACACACACACACACACACACACACACACACACACACACACACACACACACACACACACACACACACGAACACACACGAACACACACGAACACACACACACAGACTGCAGCCACTCGAAAGCACACACAGGCTGTAAGTGGACGTGATGTTGGGTTATTGAATGTGATGGATGGCGTACAGACGGTAATACAGTATTAGTTATATTCCTGCTACAGCCAGGTTATCAGATACAAAATAATTCTTATTACGGGCTCTTTGGGTTTCTGGATTTGTCTTCAATGTTTGAAATTTATAGTAGGTTTGGACTATTTCACTTTGTTTCCTCTGCTCTCTCCTTCATCTTCTTTCCTCGCTCGGCAGCAGGCCACAGGGTTTCAGTGTTACTAGCTACTGTTGCTAATAAATACAGAGAGCCTTCCGCCCTTGTCCGGATGAAGACTCTCAGGAGAACCAGATAAAACAAATGGTTTGTCCCAATGATGACATCTTCCAGAATGAAAACCTATACAGTTGCATTAACCGATCGGAGTTGAGATTGTGGGAAGTTTCGGACCACGTGAATATACGCATTTTCACTTGAAAGTCAGATTAGTAGAGAGATATACGGAGAGATACCTGCTCTGTGAGTCCTGTACCGTCCTCTTTGTGACGTTATAACGGGACGATGTTGAGAGGTTGAACAGATCGCATCCAATCTGTCCAAGGACGACCCGCTGGGAAGGTCCCTGCTTAATTTGTCTTCCCGCCACGAAAGCGACTGGCTCTATGCCATGCTTTAAAGTGAATCTGAACTTTCACTAACCCCCCCCCCCCCCCCTCCCTCACTCTGTCCTCGACTTATTTCGGCATGTTGTCGGTGCAGGACCAGGGTATTAAAGCGCAAAGATACAGTTGCTTTTCCTCAATTCTGGCAACCAGTGGGTTGGTGGTAGTAATAAAACAACCCATTAATAATTGCAGAGGAAATAGAGAAGGAAAGGAAAGAATAATACAGTACATTATTTTTTTTATTTTCTTTTTCTTTCGTCAAGAGCTGCTGCAAGTCTTTCCAATCCGATGCTGAAATATTGACTTTAAGTCACCAGTGGGACATCTTAGTTCTTTTCAGCAATCTGTTCTGTTTCTGTGTGCCACAGGCAAATTTATATCCGTCACTTGCATTAATCTGCAGATGAAATTGAGTTGGAGTGGCTGTTACATGCCAGGACTTTTATAAACTCAAGTGGGCCCAGCTAACATGTAGGATTTTTATACTATACTAGCAGATACTTGTATACTGCGCCCCAAAGGGGCGCATGTCTCCACCGTCTCGGGTCACGTCACCCTGTGTGAGACCCAGTGTGACACCCAGTGTGACTGTTATGTCACCCTGTGAGGGTGACGCAACAGTCACCCTAATGGTGATACTGGTGAGTCACCACCGTAAGGTGGTGACTATAAGTGGTGACTACCATAAGTCACCCTAACCATTAGTCACCCTAACCGTCTTGGGTTAGGGTTAGGGTAGCCTCGACACCCAGGCTTTCATTTTCGTTCGCCTTGCGCGAAAACGGAAAGCCTGAACTAACGCACGTTGGAAAGTGGCCTTGAGGGGGGAGTGAACCTTCCGGGGTGGGCGTCGCTCTAAATGATGTGACGTAGAACAGCAGTGGACGGGAGGGGGAGGGGCCGGAGATGACGACACGTTAGTGAGATCAAATCAGAGCGCAGCACTTCCGCCGTGTGGATCCCAGGACACCTCGCCCCCCAAGGCCAAAATCATTGAGGTGCTAGACCAGGCTAGGGTTAGGGTGACTATATTTCACCCCTGCAGGCACCAGGCGTGCGGACAGACGGAAACATAGTCACCACCTTACAGTGGAGACAATAAGATAATTTGTATCACTATGATCGTATGCAAGTGTAATGGAACATTACACATGCATGGAGATGCTTTTGGTACCACAACTGGTATGATGTTTAACTAGCACAAAAGTTATGATGATAGGTTTTGTCTGTGGTCCGTGCTGTGCGTGATCTAATGTATAGTCTAGATTCTGCATTGTGATTGCAATTACCTTTTATGATTATTGAAGCTTTGTTAGAATAGCCACTGTGCACCGGTCCAGTACGCTGGCCTACAGTCAGGGCATCAAAGTCAATCGGAGGGTGCCAGGTTATGTCCTGGAAATACACATGCACATCATTTTTTTGTGAATTTATACAGTATATGGATGTCTAGTCATTCTATTTAACAAAATTTAGCTGCTGCTGAGGTGTGATTCATTTGTATACATGCATCACATAACATGAAACTCTGCTGTCCTCTACACGTTGTCTGTGAAACACACATACTTTTTTTCATTCATTCTTTTCTTTCCATTAAATAGGTTTGCTTACCTGTAGTATTGCAGATATTGCAGATTGCAGAGTCATCCTCTTCTCTGCAGTTTGTAAGCACACCATGCCTTCACAGAAAAAGACACCCAAGATATTTCATCAGTGATCGCAAGCAAAGTGAACTGAAGGACAACCAGAATTGTGATACACTCCACCTTCCCCCACTCATTCCTTTATCATTCTTGCTGCCTATTTGACTGTGGAGCTCAGATGTATGTTTGTTAATTGTCATACTAATTTTATAGGCATATTGCGGTTTGCTTGTCCAGTGTCCACAGATGCTTAAAATGTTATTTTTGATTGGCCAGATACAGGTTTGCCTATGTCATACTTCGCACTTAAAAATGAGTTTGACTTTGCACCCTCCCTAGTTACACTGGTCATTCATATACTATTCTGATATTGCGTGTAACACATTTTATTGCTCTGGATAGAAACACTGTTGAATCTTATTGCAATCTCATCCCCAACTATGTGTGCTTACATTTTAAAAGAACCACGGAAGCCAGGAGTTAGTTGAAATTTAAGGAGTGTGCTGCCATCTGCTGTTGGTTTTCCAGTCCATTATGTAGCCTACATAATACAGCCCCTGTATTATTATTTTTACAATTATTATTATTATTATTACCCTTATTATTATAATGTAGGCTTACTATGTATTACAGGTGTAGTTCTTTGGCTGAAGTCACAAGTATGATTAAAGAGTCTGAGCAGATTAAGGACATTTCAGCCATGATGGATGGATGAATGGATGGATGGATGTGGGTTGCACATTTTCATACCATCAGAAGAGAGTACCCATCGGCTTACACCGTTACGAGTTCTTAACTTCTCTCTCTCCAGTAGCAACACTTTTAGAAATATGGGAACATATGCAGACACTATTGAAACATGAAGAAGGCTGGGAGGGAGGGGGTTGAGCTTCAGATTTTACGGGGACCAGTTACAAATTGCAGCCGCCTGTAAGTTCCCTTTGAGAGCGTTTTTTGAAGGATTGAAGGGACTTGCATGTCTTAATAACTGTTGGTAGGGTGTTCCACAATTTGGTGGCATACTGCAGGATCGAAAAATGAATATAACCCCTTGTTCGTGCCGAATATGGGTTGCACATGGTTCATTGAACCCCCTCTGGTGTTGTGGGATTGGACTTCGTTTACATAAAGGAAGTATTTGGACAGGTACATGGCCAACATGGGTATTTTGGTAGTGCATCGAATCTTGAAGACCAGACCCATTGCAAGATGTACTCTGTCGTAAGCCAACCAAGACTGTCAAAGTGGGCATGGGTGAGGTGGGTTCAGGGAATGAGGCCCAGTAGCAGCCTGACCAGTTTGCTTTGGGAGGGCTGTAGCCTTGTTTTCATGGCCTTTAAGGTCAGGTGCTGTGGTACCAAGAGGTGCAGACATAGTGAAAGAAACCTTGTACAAGTGATCCAGCTGGGTCATAAAGGTGTTTTTGTTGATCTGTGAACATATATAACATGTATAGGAATCTTGTTCTTTGGTTGACCTATTCAATTTCACTGAAATTCAATTAAATTCAGGGGACCTTTATTGGCATGAGAAAATATTTAGGCTTAGGGCCTACATTGTCAAAGCAGGTGTCATAGGCCTAAAATAAAAACATTTGAAAATGGTGGAAGTTATCACTGTTTGACGGCCGCTGCCCTCCACCTTATACAAAACAATGATGTGAGATTACTATTTCAGCCAAAGAGAATGGATTCAGATCACACCCAGTTAGTAGGCCTGCTGTATATTTACTCGCCGTCTCAGAGTCATTTTTCAATATAAATTGGGGTCTCAGAGAAAGAAATGCCATTAAATTGGGTTTAGACTATGATGTGCATGACAAACTGAGCATCCTTCCTGAATCCTGATAGGCCTACCTTGAGAATCACCTCAGACCCCAGAGTCCTACAGAACCTTCTTTGTTTGAAAATGGGGCTCCTGCACACGCAGTCCTTTACCCCTCCTTGTATATTTTTCTTTTACCTCCACTTTGAATTGCTGCTTCTGACTTTACAGAAGTGAATGTACTGACTACAGTATGTCTTTAATTGTTTGATTAAATTTACAAGTTGGCCACTAATCAGTTCTTAACTGGTGTGTCGATTCACAGTTATTGGCTGCTGTAGGCAGCAGCCGATAACTGTGCCAACTGTACCTAATCTCCTAAAAAGCTGCATAAACATTATCATTTGAGCAAATTAGTGCCAATTTGGGGGGGTCGTTGACATGACAAAGTTGGAAAAGTTGTAGATTGATCTACAAGCTCGTAAGAAGCCTATGAGCTTGACCAACGCAGCTGCTGAAGTTAAACGTGTCCCACTTTTGTTTTTTTTTGTTTTGTTGTTAACTATTTTACTATTTATTTATTTATTTGTACGCGGTGTGGTGCCAACGTGCTGACGCAGTGACGCTGGGGGACGTACGAGATCCGTTAGGAGGCATGTGACATTGAGGGGTCAGAAGCTGAGCGCTGTTAATGCACCCTGAAAGTTTGAAATTCAACGAGGGCTGCGCAAATAGGTGCTGCAACATGGCATCTGTTTTTAAAAGTAGTAGTAGGACAGTAACAAAGTAAAACAAACAATTGCACAATGTTTATGTTGTGCTAATAAATAGGGGTTCAAAAGATGTTCAAAACTGGGCTGTCGCCTGAGTTCAATGCATTCTGCCTACTTCCGGTCCAAGTCCCTATTTTGTTGTAAAAGGGCCGCCGTTAGACCCAGGCAGAGTCATCCTAGTAGAAGAGTTGCGACTTTGAGGGGTGAAAACTGTGCGCTCGAGCGCTGTCCATGCAGCCTGAATAGCGACAAACTGGAGTTGGAAATGTATTGTTTTCAACGAGTGGCGCTGTTTTATGCATGTTTTCAACTAGTCAGCTGTGACATTGTATTGTACACTAACATTGTTACTGTACAACAACGTTTATGTTGTACAATTACTAAAAACGCTCTAAAATAAAGCGATTTAAGATCATTAACGCTGGGCTGTTGTCTGAGTTCAATGCATTTCTGTCTACTCCGGGTCCAGGACTTGTCCCTATTTGTTGTCCCCATTCCCGATTAAGTAGAAGAGCCGCCATTGGACTGGCCCCATGAAGTAGACGCAGTTGTCGTAACTCTGTCTACTATACTCCATGGCTCTGGACCGAGGGCCCATGGAAGCGAACAGAGTTTGCGTCTGTGTTTTACTCTGGTTGGTACGTCGTGGGGACGCCAAACAGTTGTGTTGGACGGTGGGGCTAGCTACAGTAGCATAAGGTAACCAAGCAAGCAAGCGAGCAAAAAAAAAAAAAAAAAAAAACACCACCACACACATACACTCCTCCTCCCAGGACTGACTCTCTCCCTGTCATTAGAAACGACACGCATGAAACGGAAGATTTAAAAAAGCTTTATTATTTTTTTGTCGTGTTTTCTATTTCTAACAATAAGTCGAGTAGATCGATTGTCAGACGTGTTGTGAGAGTGCAGATCACACAGACCCAGTGAAACATGCTCATTCCTATCGGAGTACTATGACGCCTCTCCTGCTTTCTATCCCGCTGCTAGCCGACGACTAGTAGGCTCTGCTGGGATGCGAGCCGACGACAACAGCAGCAGCAGCGACACTTGGAAAAGCAGCCGTTTCACAGCAGCAGGAGGATGGACGTTGAGGAGGGGGGTTAAAGCCTTGTTGTTTGAGCTCACATGATAGATCAGGCAATGCAACAATACAACAGCAACATCGCCCGGGCCCCCTTGATGATGGTGTCATTGTTATTATTGTAGATATCAACTTTAGCCAAGCAAGCTAGCTGCTGCTGTGTGTAGGGCTCGTTCAAGTTCACGCAAATGAAACGGTCTAGTAAGTCTTGGGCTAGCTTGACTTTTTTGTTGCTGCTAGCTGTAATGGAGGCGCCCTGAGGGATTTGTTTTGTTATTCATTTGAAAACTGACCAGCCTGCTCGATTGTCTAGAACACTGACAGTGCTAGTATAATGTGTTTAAGAGATATAAGAAGCACACTTGCATGACATTAGCGTCGCATTTACACTTGTGGGTTTTGCACACGTTTGACACCAAATTATATCAATACTCTAGATAGCTAGCCCTGTCGGAGAGTTGAGCAAAGTTATATAATTTGGGGCAAACAAAAGGATTACAGTAATCGCAGCTGATGTTCACGTGTAATCAAACATGTACACTGAGGAATGTTAATGAATTTCGCAAAAAATGCGTTGCGTTTGTTAATGATGTGATGCCTCAGTTACATTCACCTCTTGTGTATGAGTTTTAGCATAACCTGCGATTGTGGGGGGAAAAAACAAAGCAATTGTGATTATGCTATACAGGCAAATCATTATTTCAAGCAATTATAGATGATATTGAATTGATGTTGGCAATAAAGGTCAGGACCAGGGCAGTTGCACAACACAAGCGTAGACACAAGTTTATCATTCACTTTTTAGCCAAATAGCCAGCCTGACCGATCCTGTTGAGTAGTGTTGAGATGAAAACATGAATATCGAGGAGGAATCTTTAGATTTGTGCAATGTCAAGACGAAGAGCAATGTGGACGATGATGAACACAACACCACCAACAACAGCAGCAGCACAGAGGGGGTCACATTCCGGATCTCAGAACTGATGGACAGGGAGGTGGGTAAACTGAACATTGTTACCTCTGAGGTTCCCGACACCCAACTCAGTGAAAATCGACCAGGGGAAGACAAGCACCAGTCACATGATGACGAGGTCAACGGGAATAAGAATACCAGTGTCCAGAATGTCCCTGCTGTGGCGAATCCCACCGAGGCTTCTGTTGAGCAGAACAAGGGGAATGCCATGGTGGAACTTATCCAGGAAGATAAGGACACTGGACCTGCAAAGTTTGTTGAGGGAGAGGGGGACGATGGCGGGGACATGGACATAGGTGTGGACCTCAGTCTGGATGAGAGTGGCGTCCTGGAGGCTGAACCGGCAAGCCTTGGGCCCTCTCAGTCAGATAACTCTCAAAGTACCAAGTCAGAGCACACAGCATCCCAGGGTGCCTTAACCAATAGTAAGGCAAACAGTCCTTCAGAACAGACCCAGGAGAGCGTAATGACCGTCTCTGTCCAAGACCAGGCCCTACTGTCCCCCGCTGCAGAAGATGATGACGACAAACACAAGCACGGTGGCAAGAGGGTGACGTTCCCTTCCGACGAGGACATCGTCTCGGGAGCAGTGGAGCCAAAGGACCCCTGGAGACATGGTAATATTGTGTGTTTTTCTGTACATGTCTGTCCAATATATGTACTGTCCTGTTTTGAGTTTGTTTCTGCCTGTCTAAAATATCTGAATGTCAATTTGAACTAGAACTGCACTCAGTAGAGTGCCAGCTTGCGCATTGCACACAAGTAGGCCATGGCCTACTTGAGCGTGAGCAGAGTGAGAAGTATTAGGTCTCTTAAATGGTAGTCTCTCAAGACAGACAACAGTGGTGGCGCTGTTTTCCCGAATATATGCCGATGGCTAGCCAGATTGCTTGAATGGTAAATGGTGCATTTATATAGCACCTTTATCCTAGGCGCTTTATATCCTGTAGATAGTAGAAACCATTCACCCATTCACACCTCAATGGCGAGAAACCATGCAAGGTGCTGTACTGACCAGCACATTGGGAGAAATTAGGGGTCAAGTGTCTTGCTCACATCGACACTAACTCTGGGGGGACCTGGGTTTGAACCGGCAACCTTGCGGTTACTATGTGGTGACTCTTACCCCTGCTCTCCTTGTGCAAGTAACACGTAAAGGACACAGGGGAAGCAAACAACATTCTGGGTCAGACAATGTCCAAATATGGAGTGTGTGGTGCACAGACATTTCAGCCTGCCATATGCATATGTATTATCATATGTATTTAGCTCTAGTCCCAGTAATCCCGCAAACATGACATCTACGGGTGCAAATTGTTATTTGAGTATATTTGGAGTCATTAATGTGACCTGCTGTGTTCAACGTGGCATGTATAGCCATTGGCAACATTCAACTTGTGGAATGTCAACTCTTAACACCTGATATGTGTGTTGATGAACCAGTGTTCCAGTGGAATGTTATACTATATTGTGTCTCTCCTTAATTCCCCTCTGGCTTCAATGGCTTTCTCCAGTTTGCAGACAAATCCGATTTGCTTCTCTCAAATATGATCTACAGGACTCTGTTATTTGCAAGTGCTCCGTTCAGACATGTGTATTGAGACTTTGTCAAACTATCTATAGTTGTTACTGTGGCAATACATGGCATAGCATACAGTACATAGGCATGAGCATTACTTAACTTATACTCGTAATCTGTAACTCGCTAAAAACAGTACAAGTCTACAGGCATTTTCTGCAAACAACACCATCTTACAAAGTACAAATAAGGCTTCATCATCCAAGGGTCTAGACGTTTCAAGGGTGCAATTCAAGCCATCCCAGGAATATGTCTGAAATCTGAAACATATTGTTCCATCAGTTGTTTTGATTCAAATCTGCCTAGGCCCAGAACCTGCATAGGTCTGAACAAAACAAATGACAGCAGAGTCGTACTGTCATTGAACAAAGGCCCAAAAAGTTCTGTATACTTGAAACCTTGATGAAGGTTGAAACTAGAATCTGTGGCGCTTTCGTTACAGCGCCTTTGCCTAACACAAAAGTCGGCTTACCGCTGGATGTTGTAAGAGGTAATGTAATAATAACATAATTGGTCTCTGTTTTGTTTGGTGCTGGAGGGCAAGGGCTCAAGTGAGACTGTGTATAAAAGGAAAGACAACAGGTTGTGGATTGGTAGCAGGTTTATTTGGTGGTTTTGTTGGTTTACCTTCATATAGGCCCAAGCCTGTGCTTTGTACAGTACAGGTGTACATACAGTAGGTGTGTGTTTTCTGGTACAATTTGTTCACTGAAAATCATCTGGCAAGGAGGCTTATGTTGGATATGGCACTGCATTTACTTTTTGTATGAGCTACCACTCTATTATTTTTCAGTTTTCAAGAACTGTCGTTGGACAATTACATTTAAACCTATAAAGCTATTTAAAAAGTCTCAAAAGATAGTTGTAGTCTAGTTGTACATATGAGGACTTTCGTGGTAGTTTCTTCATTCCTCTTCTGTTCTTTGTGCAGGTTCAGAGCATGTGATCTTCCGTGTAATCTTGCTGACTGTCTTCTTCTGGGTTTACAAAAGCAAATATAGGCCACTTCAAAAACCAAAAGCCTTTGTTGTGCATGGGTGTCTCGTGCTGATATGAGCAGATCTACAAGTGTCACTAGTACACATTGTGCTGCAATGTGTTGCGAGCTTGTAATCTGCTAATTTTGTTGTATGACACTGGCGTGAAACTAACCATAAATCAGCCAAAGGTCATTGATGTGGCATGGCCAGGTGGGGGATGGTGGTGAACAAGGTTCACACAGAAGCTACAATGTTCATGTCTTGATTTTTAGCTCAGTATGTTAAGCTAGCGTACTATTTGTGATCACTTATTCACTTATCTGTAACAAATACGAAACATTCCTGGAATGAGTCTAGTGGAGAGACAAATAATAGGCTATATCCCTCATAATTCAATTTGTTTTTCTCCATTGACTAAACTGTCCACATTAAAATCATCTAATTCATGAATAAGAAAACACATAATTGTTGACATATCTTATTCATCCATCTTTACATACACAATAATGTACAATAATAATAATAATACATTTTATTTGTAACACACTTCACATTTGAAACAGTGCTACATCACGTATAACTTACTTAGTAGTAGGTCTGAGATATACTTTATTAATCCCAGAGGGATAATTGAAGCGCTACAACAGCGTGACATACATTAGCTGTACATTGGTATTCTGTAGATGACTACAGTCATACACATCGATTTAGAAATCCATACCAAAACACATAGGACAACCCATCTACAGTACCTTGATGCCCGTGACATCACAAATATTGCCTTTGATTTTTGTCATAGATGCCCTTTGTTCTACCTTTACTCCCGAGATGTAAGGGTTGTATTTTACCGCAGGTTGTATTTTAGTAGCTTATTTTTCCCCACACATCACACACCACATGATAATGGGTCTGATTATTTTATCCAGCACGCTCTGCACGATTTAAAAGAAAAACTTGGGCGGCACCTCACGCTACAAACATTTAACCCAAGTGATTGGAGTACTTCTGGGATTACATGTAAAGGCTGCACCAGAGTGATGTACAGTATACTATTAAAATATGATGTGTGGGGGAATAAGCTATTAAAGAACTACTAGAATACCCAACATTAGAATGAAGACAACCTGCACTCCTGCAAGCTGTGGGAGAGGAACTGAGGGCGATGTAGAACAGGGCGCTTCTATGACAAAATGGCAATATACTGTACAATATATGATGGCACAGGGATCAAGGTAAAAGAATGCCCACTCTGCTTTGGGTATGGACATCTCCTTTAACATTAGCTCACAATAATGATCTTTTACAAGACATTAGTATTTCGATTTTTGGTGAAAAATCACAAATCACATCCGAACATCAAATAGATGGTCAAAACCACAGACACCAACGCTTTGTTTCAGAGAAAACAGCAAGAGAAAATCGCCTGTGCAAGAGTAAATGCCTGTGCATCTTACTTAGTCCTTCCAAATGTATCACCCTCCACAGCCTTGGCCTTCGAGCTCGAATCATGTGTGGATCTCGGGATCTACATGGAAACGGTGAATGTCCAGAACAAATACATGCTGACATTCAGTGACCGTGTCTCTGCAGGTTAGCCATACATACAGAGTACAGACAGAAATAGAATATATGTTGTTGATTTATGTAGTGAACAGTGGATTGATATTATCCATCTTATTTACGTTTCGTAGTTACGGTTGATAACGCCATGGATAATAAAAGAGTTAGACAGAGAGGGAGAGATGGTATCTAGTAAATCAATGATATAAGGCATTGTAGGCAGAGATATGACACACTGATAACATAAAGAGAAATCCTTTTCAGCCTGGGGAATAGGCAGACAATGATATCAACTAGCAGATAAACCTAAGATGGATACCATAGAAATTTGATTGCGTGTGTGTGCGTGCGCATGCATGTACTTGTGTAGTGTGTACACCCACGTGCATCCGTGTCTATGGCACCTTGGATAAAGGCACTAAAGGCTGTATATTGAGTCATCTTTTACACTTTTACACACTTTATACTATTTCTGTAGAAACTACCTGTGATCAAGCACAATGTCTCCTTTTGGAGGGCTTTGTCATTTACCTCAGGATGTGAAAATCTCACAAGTCTTTCAGTGCATACTCTGAATTCCACTGAAAGATCTCTACTCTCTGCTACTACTAGTGCCAGCCTCCATAAAACAACACATTTCTAAAGATTTCACATCCGTCTTTGTCAGCCTCGCAGTAGAATCATTGGCATTTTTTGTAGGGTGCCGGCCCCCCCATCATGGCCCCAATATTTACGTTATATACACTCAACAAAAATATAAACGCAACACTTTTGTTTTTGCTCCCATTTTTCAGGGGGTGGACTTAAAGCCCTAAAATTCATTCCAGATATACAATATAACCATTTCTATCAAACACTGTTCATAAATCTGCCTAAATGTGTCATATTGAGCACTTCTGCTTTGTTAAGAAAATCCATCCCACCTCACAGGTGTGCCACATCAAGATGCAGATGTGACATCATGGTTAGTGCACAGGTGTACCTCAGACTCTCCACAATAAAAAGACACCCTGAAATGTGCAATTTTCTTTTGGCTTATTGGGTGTATGGGCCTCCGAACCAGTCAGTATCTGGTGTGACCACCATTTGCCTCATGCAGTGCAACACATCTTCTTCGCATAATGTTTATCAGATTGTCAATTGTGGCCTGTGGAATGTTGGTCCACTCCTCTTCAATGGCTATGTGAAGTTGCTGGATATTAGTGGGAACTGGTACACAATGTAAAAATGGTAATAACACAATATTACCACATTATTACCATTTCGACAGCACATACCAGTTCCCACTAATATCCAGCAACTTCACACAGCCATTGAAGAGGAGTGGACCAACATTCAACAGGCCACAATTGACAATCTGATAAACTCTATGCGAAGAAGATGTGTTGCACTGCATGAGGCAAATGGTGGTCACACCAGATACTGACTGGTTCGGAGGCCCATACACCCAATAAGGCAAAAGAAAATTGCACATTTCAGGGTGTCTTTTTATTGTGGACAGTCTAAGGTACACCTGTGCACTAACCATGATGTCACATCTGCATCTTGATGTGGCACACCTGTGAGGTCGGATGGATTATCTTAACGAAGCAGAAGTGCTCAATATCACGCATTTAGGCAAATTTGTGAACAGTGTTTGAGAGAAATGGTTATATTGTATATCTGGAATGAATTTTAGGGCTTTAAGTCCATCCCCTGAAAAATGGGAGCAAAAACAAAAGTGTTGCGTTTATATTTTTGTTGAGTGTATGTATACTCATTAATACAAACTTATATTTTTCATTCCATTCATGCTTTGTAATGAATACTTGGGTAAGTTGGGTATAGTATGTTCCAAAGCGAGTAAATAAATCAAAGTCCCATGATTTGTCACTACGTTACCCCAGCGAAATTGGTTCTCCGCTTTTGACCCATCACTTGGAGCGGTGAGCTGCGGCTTGCCACGCTCGGGAATCATTAGCTGATTTTGACCCCCAATCCATCCCTTTGACGCTGAGTGCCAAGCAGGGAGGCATTGGTTCCCATTTTGGTATGACCCGACCGGGAATCGAACCCCGGCCTCCCAGTTCCAGGGCGGACACTCTAAACCTAAGGCCACTGTTGATGTTCAATCTAGTCTCTTCCTCTCTTTCTGTGTAAAATGAAACCAAATGGACCTGTAAGAGTCCATTTGGTTTCATTTTATGCTCTCAAGAGTCACCGATCCATGCCCCCCTTGCTGGGAGAGCCTAAAATCGCCTCTGAGTAGAATTCAGGTAGAGAGAGACGGCCAAAGCCGGCTTCTATTTCAACAAGTCCACAACTACTAATGTCATGGAATCAAACTAGCCTTTCCCTATGATCCTATACCCAGAAAAAGTTGTCTAAAAATAAATATAACAGCCTTTGTAATCCCCAGAGCGGGAATTATTCTAAATGGCGAACTAAAGCTCCAAGTTATGTCATACAAACATCCCACATCTTTATTTTTTGCTCTCAGATTTCTCTCTCTTTCTCTCTCTCCCTCGCACGCCTTCTATTCTCTACCTTTTTGTTTTGGCACTCATCCTTTCCCTTTCCTCCAGGCCTGGGCAAACCTGTTACCTCATATCCTGAGCTTACCGAACTTCCTCAAAATGCCACTTTTGCTTCCCTGCCCTCCCTCTCTTTTCACTCTTCCTCACGCCCTCCTCCTCTACCTCCTCCCCCGAGTGCACAGTTCGGCTTGCAGTGTCACGCTTGAGGCTCACATGAGCAGAGCTTTACTATCCACACAGACACACATCGCACCATCATTGCATCATACAACAAGCATGCACCAGCCAGGTCATCTTTTGTCATAGAGCTATCTGTGTGTTTTAGCCCACCACTGACACTGATATTTTTTGTACACTCGAGTAAGCATGCATGCACACACAGTAAGTAAGATGGGCCTATCTCCTTAACAGATTACCACGACTTTTTGATTGATTGATTATTCTGTTGTCTGCTTATCACTCCAGAAGTCATTTTAGGTTTTGTTTTATTAACAAGCTCATTAACTCACTGCACACCACCTCATGAAGCCCTTTAAGTGGTGATTGCACTACAAAACCCAGAAAACACCTCTCACACTTTACAACTATAACTGATAAATGATATAGCTTTAAATGCATTTATCTCTGAATGAGGCCCGGAAACAGCGAAAGGTGAAAAATGAATGAAAATGAAAACTGTAAATGAATTTCCATGGCCCTCACATATTAGGAGGACAATATCAGTCACCAGAAAAAAGATTGATTGTTTTCGAATAATCTGTCATGGTTAAATGGAGTTTTAAGTTATAATGGGTTTGTATAGAAAGGAGGCAGATGCGCTAAAATGAATATCAAATATCTAAATACTGAATGGAGTAGCTTATAAACTGTCTGGTGTGATCACATTAGACTGAGTAGACCATAAAATGAGCAAAAGGTTTTTTGAAAGTAGAATATCCCTTTAAACTGTCTCTATCCACTTTCTGTGGATATCATTTATTTGTACTTTACATAACAGAGGATTTTCTATAAATGTTACTTTTTGAGTTTGTTACTATTGAGCCTAATGGGAGTGAGCCTAGCTTTTCTGCTGAGTTAAATGCATTGTTGTGACAATACTGGTGTGATCAGTTATTGCACCTATTGACAAATGAGAGCGTCTTGATAGCAACAGCTATGTCAAGCCAGTCCGGGTCTTCAATCTGCTGTCATTTTGTTGTAAATGCGGGGTATATCTTGGAAGGTTGAACTCGAGGTGGAAAGTTGCTTTTTGTATGCCATTGCCACTGGCACTCATTATGTTAATTGTGGCATTAAGGTGACTGCTCTTGCAGCATTTGTTTTGCACAGCTTTGCGTAAGGAAGGCTAAAGCTCAAATCTAATTGTAATGTGGCGGAACATTATTTGACTCTTGGACAGCAACAGGCGTTTGCCGTGGCCAACAGGCAGTCAGGCTGTTTGCTGGCCTACGTGCAGTACAGTCTCGTGTCAACAGACCCAAGGCCCACTTGGCAGCGAGTCTTTAGTGGTTCACTGACCCATGAGATGTTGTGTGATGTGGCTGGCGGACCAGTGTACGACCCGAAAGGCCAAACTCAGTGCAGAGCATGTACACAGTGTTTCTGTGTGTGTGTGTGTGTGGGTCTCAATGTCAGAGCTCACATTTATCTCTGTCTGTGTATCATGATGATGCTGCTGCCCTTCTAAATGTCCATCTGACAAATGCTCCAGTAATGTGACCTTTGGACCTTGGCCAGTGACACCCACTGAGGACGAAGTCACCTTGGCCAGTAGTTTTGGAGTGTTCACTCACTGTGGGAATGCTAAAGTCACAGGTCTGATATGTGAGCATCAACTCAACGCTTTTAAAGATATATTTGGGAGCTTTTTGCCCGTATTAGTACTATGTGGAAACAGAGCAGGAGAGAGTTGGAGAAGACACACAGTAAAGTACGTCGGTACTCGAACCCGTGAAGCACTGTCATGATGCAGCCTAAGTGCCTGGAACGCTAACAAACGGTATCAGCCCAGCATTAAAATCGGGAACATCTGTGTCAGGTCATGAGGGGTTATGGCCTATGTGACCCTATGTGAGTACAGAACGCAAGTCCTGTTAAAAATGAAAGATAGACGCGCTTTATAAATCCTCATGTGAAAGGCCCTTTACTCCACTCAAGGAAACACTGCAGTCGTTGAGGCTAGATCACGGATCACATGACAAAGACAAACCCGGGTACTTATCGTGGGTATGAATTGCTTTGTGATCTTTGTGATAAATATAAGCGCTAACACTGTACCCAGTGATTTTCAACCCTATGCTTAGCTGAACGTTTACATCTCTCACATAAGACTTCCTTGTCCCTGGCTGCTCTTATCAGCTGTGACAATGTTACTGCCAGCATTATTCTCTTCACAAATGGTCCCTTATTTTCAAATGGAACATCCATTTATTAGCCACAATAGCCAGTGATTTGACCCTCTCTCTTTTTCTTTCTGTTACACATCTGCCACTACTGTTTTGACTAAGGGATAATCTCAAAAGATGTCTGTTATTTTTACCCATCAGCTCAGTTTGTCATGATTTGATTATGAAAAGAACAAATGTTTAGTTGGTAATTGATTGAGAACCAAATTGACTCTCACTGGGTTTGTCTGTTGTTTTGGTTCACCTCCATGCATTGCTGGCACACATTGAAAAAAGCAGCCAGACTAATGTTAACAAAAATTAAGTTAATACTACTAACTACTCAAAAGAAATAATTATTTCAATCTCATTAATTTTGTTAAGAATTGTGCAGCACAATTCATTGTCAAGAGAGAGAACATCGAGAGGTTCTACAGTATTCATTCAAGTG
This sequence comes from Benthosema pterotum, assembly GCA_039105355.1. Lineage (NCBI taxonomy): Eukaryota > Metazoa > Chordata > Actinopteri > Myctophiformes > Myctophidae > Benthosema > Benthosema pterotum. The sequence continues at coordinate 14,432,207 of CM076977.1, forward strand.
TTGATGCTGTCTATTAAAGCCACAGTAGTTGGCAGCAGGTGCCATATATTGAATGTAGAATGTTCACCAACTGTAGACTTTTTCTTAAAAAATAATGAGAATCATGATCTCAATTCTTGAGGAGGAAAAGTGAGATTCGTGTTTGAACAAGAAAAGTCGTGCAGCAGTACCATGTACTGTACATTCCCACTAATGGTACACCTGATTATTTGATCCGTTTGACTTTTTCTTTTGATTTCAGCTCTCACTTTATCCTGCCTTCACCTGTAAGAGTGTGGTGATAAATAACTTGTTGCTTTTCTCGCTTTCGCTTCCACTTTCATACAGCCATTTCATGTCAATACACCGTAGCTCTATTCACCTTTTCTTTCCTTCCCACCCCTATCTACTGGCAACCTAATGTAAATAGTGTGTCTCAGTATGTAAAAAATGTGTGTAGCATACTTTGTAGTCTCGCAATTTCCAAATGCTTCCATCATACCATCTGGAGCATATACTGTACAGTACAGCTTGTTGCTCTTCAGAAAAGGAAATGATAATTTTAAACATGTTATATGGAAATGACACCTTCCTTACCCATTTTCACACGTGGAGTTCCAGATTCTGTATAGCATTCAGAAATTGTGGAATAGTTGCCTGCATGTGTGAGACTACCTACTTCAATGTGAAAGCTAAAAAAAAACGGAAGTCTGACTGGTATCTGTGTTTACTTGTGCATGACAGACTTTTAGATGTGTATGTATGTATATGTATATTGGGAATTAATGTCCGATCTTTATCGCTATTCTCAATGCAAAGATTTGCCGCAATCCAATATCGAGATCATTTATAGGCCCATGTCTCCATTGGGGCGAATAATACATTTGAAGGGCATCCTTTGGTAATAATAATCTTGAAATGAGTGCAGGATGCTTTGCGGTGGTGGTGACTGGTGGCGGGACGAACGGCTGATCTATACAGAGATGGAGATATGCTAATGGACATTTCGTCAGTCTAGGTCGGTGCAGACTGCTGTCTGTTAATTATTGACCAGCAAGCTGCTAGCTTGCTCCAAATTATACCTCTGTTTGCATAATCACATTCCTCTCTGGCTGTGGATTTAATAGTTCCAACTTCCAATCACTGTCTATTCTTTTTTGAAAAGAAACATTTGACTTGAGTTAGCACAGCCATTACAGCAGAGGGAATGAACAATCCAGTATGTATAACACAATACATGTTTTCGTTTTCTTTTTTCCTGCATAATCGGTCTTTGTTGCGGGAGTACAGGTATTCAATTTAGCGAAGTCCTGATTTAACCTTATGGGCCGCGTTGGTAGGGCTTGGATCAAATCTGTCTTTGCTCCCTGTGCTCAAGGCCTTAGAAGCCTCTAAGCTCAAGACCTCATACTCATTGTAGGATAGCGTAAAATGATGGATACTGAGGTTATGGGGTGGTTTCCATCTCATTAACAGCATTTGTTTTCGCAGCTGTTAAACGGGCAAATAGTACTTCCTTCTTATGAAATGTTAGTCTTGGAGATGAGAGGTCATTTCATAGCAGAAGTGTGTGGTAGACATGGTATGTTTCTCTTGAGTATATCAGACAGGAATAATGCACAGAAGGCTAAAACCTGTGGGCATTCCTCCCACATAGGGGCTTGGGTGGTGCAGTGGTGAAGTCCCTGACTCCCTGCCACCATCACAGAGCTTGTGGTTTCGAATCCCCTGTGGTGCATACAGACTTTGTCGGGCATTTATGCAAACTAAATATTCACCTTTGAAATGGTCCTTAGTCCCGTTTTCTAGGGTGACAACTGTCAGCTGGGTTGGAGGCATAGGAAGAAGGCCCTATGGGCTCCATTTTGTCACGCCATTCAGTATGGATACATTGCATTCTTTTATTAATTATTTTATTCTTGTGACCTGCACAAAGTGCCCAATCCTCATGGCTTCATGAGACACCATTTAGCTCTGAATTATATGGTGTTCTGTCTTTTCTCCCAAGCTTGTTTTTCTTAATCATTTAACCCCAAGCAAATCACCACAAATGGAAGACATTTGCCAAACAAATACCTCTCTTATATCATCATATTATTTAGGGCAATTAAAAGTTCCTGACATATTTGGTCAGGAAAATAATTAGTGATGCTCAAAACATTATTCCCATACCATAAAAAAAATCACTAGAATAAAATTAAGATCTCAATTATTTTTTCCAGGGGTGATGGAATCATAAAAATCCCAGATACTTTTTGATATGTAGAAAGATGGACCTCCCTTTATGTCTCAACTGTGATAAGTTGTTCTAATTTCAGAAATTTCAGATGGTCATATCGGTGGGTACCCCATGTATAGGTGGTCATACGTATTGGTGAAATTGTCACCGATAAAATTTAAAAGTACACAGTGCACACTACTAGCTGCTACAGTGTTTTTTTTTTTGTTTTTTTTTAAATCAGTCTCAAATTTGGCGGTCATTGGTGTGTCCCCCTTCTATCGGTGGTCATATCGGTGGGCCCCACTTCTATCCACCCTTCTATCAGTGGTTATTCTATCAGTGTTTATTTCGGTGAAAAGGGTCTAATTTCATTCCAGCTAAAAAGAAAAGCCTTATCGGTAAATCGGTTATCGGTGGTTGTATACCTCTATTATATTGGTTATCGTATCGTTTCCAAAATTCCATATCGGCTGGGCTCTATTTCAGACAGGGTTGAAAACATAAAAAGTGAATTGAATTGAAAAGTCAGCCAGCTGTTTATGTGTTGTTAACTTGTTACTCAACTGATGTTGCTGTCAATCTCCAAAAGCATAGCAGTGTGAAATGGCAGAGATGCGGACCAGGGACGAGGAGACAAGCTATTTTAGACATCGGCACTTAGATGCTAAGTACGAGTTGGCTACAGTCCTGTACAGCCCCCTCCCACGCTGCGCGCCACACTGTCCACAACCCCATCTCTGGAGAATTGTCTGAATGTGGTCTCCTGCTCTCCTGATGTAGCCTGGGCACCATTCATTTTGGGGTTTGCTATCTGGAGTGGATGATATTGCTATGCCACAGTCTGTAGTCCGCTGGCAGGAAGACCTCAAGGTCTTCCTAAGGATGAACTCGGCCTGGTGAAGCGAGGTTACCTCTAGTGAAAAATGCAAAGATTTTATTAACCAATGGCTGTTGGCCTTGTCGGCTAATAACCGTTAACTGATGAGGAAAACTGTGCTGTTTTTATCCATTAAAAAAGACGAATTATAACCGCCGGCTAAAACTGGCTTTTTCGAGTCCACCTCAAGCAATACACAGTAACAGTGGTCAAGTTAGTTCTATGGACTCTGTATACTAGTGTATGGACACATTATTTATCAGAGACAAATTAAATGTATATGTTGGGGACAGGAATGAACAGACACAGACAGTTTTCAAATACAGGTACATGCACTGACCTACAAGTGCACAACGCATTTTGTAATGTGTGCTTTAGAGTTTCGAGAGAATCCAGACCACAAAATTTAACGAGCAACATCTATCATCTGCTGCTTCACGGAGCAGCTGGACTTTCTTTTTCTTTTCATTTCCCAAGCCTCTAGCCTGGTTCTGGAGTCAACATCCACATAACAGGGATGTATCTTGCTTCCTGCCCGTATTATACATACTGTGAGTATACAGTATCTCCACAAGGAACCTTACAGCCAGGCTGTCTGCAGTGTATGTCGCACATATTCTGTGTCAGGTAGAAGGTAGAAATTATCAAATAGCTCTCTGTGATCATTGAATGACCATACCACATTAGGGGCGGTGTTGGCTCAGGTGCTGGATGGGAAATGCAAGGTTATCAGTTCGAACCCAGTCTCCCCCAGAGTGAGAATGACCCTCTAATTGCTCCTGATGTGTAGGTTTGGTGGCTTGCATGGTTTCCTCAAGCATCAGCGTTTGTATGGGTGAAAGGGCTGAACGCACATACACAATCTACTGTATATGCAAGGCGCCTTGGAGGAAGATACTATATACTACAGCACATGCACCATTTACACCCTTTCCCCCTGTTCTAGTCCTCTAAACTCTGTGTTGTTCATCAGGGGCATCCTTTCACTGCCGTAGCCTGTTCATCAGGACCATGCATCCAGTGGTAGAGACTTTGAAATTTGAGTTGTGCCTCACACCCATCGTAATGACGAAGTTGTACAACAACAAGCAGGATAATGTTACACGGGTACCTGTGGTTCCTGTAACGTTGGTCGGGAATAACATTTGGGGTTTTGAAATGAATATATTGTTGGTCAAGGTTATCTAAAGGTAAAGGTTATTGTTATCTAATGTAATCAACTGACATCAGGCAGCTAGATGAAATTACTAAATAAAGTAGTCAGATGTTATAAGATTATGAGGTACATTGTTATGGTGCACCAGTAATAGATTTTGTTTTAGGGAACAGGAACAACAGTCAGACTAATATTAAAACAATTACCAACTAGCTAATGTTGAGATAAATATATTTGAGCCATGGCCAGGCTCAAACATCTCAGCAACCAAAGAAACAAAGTCAATAGATGTTACAAATACAGTGGTGTATTATACAGAGTTAGTGCTTTACGTTAAGGAAATGAATGCTCATCAATCAGAGAGTGTGAGACCGTGAGATATGGAATATAGCAATAATTCCATTTCTATTGCTATGCAGTGTATGTTAAGCCAGAGAGACAGGGTCCTCCATCTACTCTGGCTCTTTAACATACAGAAAGTAGTAAATAAATACAGTACGGTACATATTCAGTATGTCATTGCCTAAATGCCCAGTCTGCCCCCACCAAACATGATGGCATGCAAAACAACAACCCAAGATATTTCAGTGCTTATATTTAAAAGTATTTGAAACACTACTGAAAATGGTATGGGGGAGGCTTTATCGCCCGTGGCGCGAAGCGACACGGGCGATGAAGCTGCCCCCTTACCATTTTCTTCTGCCCCCCCAATTGGGAAATGTTACATCCGGCCATTTCCATATTGTTCATTTTATGTTTGGTGGAATCATTGTCCACTCATGATAAGTATTTGAGTGTCTCAAACGTTCTCAGATCCTATATTGCATAAGTGGGTCAGGCTGCTCTTGAGCCCATTTGGAGGAACACACTGAACTTTTCCTCTGACGGTCCTCTCCTTGGCCGCATGCAGTAAACTGTCTGAAATGACCAGCAGCCATGATTGGACGAATGTGGAGTCTTTTTTTCCTTTTTTGTGTATGTGTGATGAAGATCTAGGCAACATTTTCTCAACACTCGTCGTGTGACAGAGGTTGACTCACAAAGACAAGTACTGTTTTGTGCATGTGTGTGTGTTTCATGTTGAGCATCATAAGCAAAGGGGGATAAACTGAGAGAAGGCATGCAGATGGGAGTGATAAGGTTATGCTGGACTACCATGATGATGATGATGACAGTCTGAATTCCTGTGCCAGTCTCACCCTAACTAAATTCAATTTAAAGGGCATTATTGGCAGGAGAAAACATATGTTTACATTGCCAAAGCAAGAAGCACCATACAGTACAACAGTTCAACAATACCATCAATTGGGGAAAAAAACGAGCGCACAATAAAAAATAATTGTACATTTGAAAGTCATAATCTTCAATAAATCATTTTCTATGTACCCAGTTCATTTGATGCAAGAATACACACAATGATTAGTGTTTAGGGTGGTTGTGTTCCGTTTGATATCCTTCTCCTATCACAGCAGCTCACAGATTCAGATTTGCTGCTGTGTTTGCTCATTGTTGTACTTCGCCCAGCAGATATGGGACTTTTTTGTTGTTAGTCATGTTTTTGAAATCTCTGTGGGCGATTGTAATCTGTGGGATGTATGAGTCTCTGATGTCTTGGAAATGGTTAGGAAGTGTAGTTTGTTTTCCATTTTGTGTACAGTGGGTGCATGTCTGTCTTCTCTCGGGGTCACAGGTCTGCCTATGGTGGACTGTCTCCATTGCAAGACTGTGCTCACTGAGTCTGTACCTGGTTAAGATTTTTCTTTGTTTTGGGTCAGCCAGAGTGCTCATGTGTTCTGCCATGGTGTATTCTCTATTTAGGGTCAGATAGATTTACTCTGTCTTTGTGTTGCTTCTTTCCAGTGTGTTAGATAGTTTGCATTTTTGCTGTTTTATAATGTAGTTTACTCTAGTAGGTTTTCTATCTTGTGGCTCTGTCTGTATTTGTGCATTACCAGGACTGTCTCAATAGTTTTCTGTGTGCGATTGCCTTGTTATGGCTTTGGTCACTTTCATCTAGGTGGTTGTAGAATTTAATTGCTCTCTTTTATTTTGATTATAAGTGGGTCACTCTCCGACTAGCGCTTACAGTACAGAGGACCACTCTGTCTGTATCACTGTGATGGTCTTGGATTACTGTCAGTCCAGCCTCATGCCAACCTGTGGGATTAAACGTTAAGCTGCACCTTAGTGTGCCTGTGTGATTGTCGGCGCATACGTCTATGTGTGCCTGACGTCCCAAACAATCCTTCATTTGTTCTTTTGCGTGCATAAATCGGTGACTCACAGGGAGGGATGCGAGAGGAGACAGGATTGGTTGTGTGGGCGTTTTTGTGTTGTCCCTGTTCTGCTGCATCACACACACACGCACGCACACACACGCACACGCACACGCACACACCACACACACACCACACACACACACACTAAGAGCAGAGGCCTCTCTGCAATATCTGCCTCTGCACAGCGCTTAAAGTTTTCATTGTCAAACCTTGACCCAGCTACGGTGCTTTTAATAGTGCCTCAGGTTGTCTTTTCCTTTCTTCCTTGTCCTCGCTAAAGAGTGAAGACACTTAAATAACCATTACCCCCCGTGCCTGTGCATGTATCCTCAACAAATGTGCCTGTATGTGTAGGCTGTGAATTTCCCGTTTGATCTGTTGTTTAATATAAGCGTAGTCAGGGCGGTACAGTACTCCCTTTTTAGACTTTTTTTTTCTCTCCTTTAGCTACCAAACCAGCCAAACAGTCCATCCTTGGATGAATGTATTTGCCAAACTTCTCTTCCTTATCCCTCACCAGTATTTCTCACGTACACATGTATCTGCCCTGATAGTGTTTAGTTTGCCAATTTGTTTGGCAATTTCTGTTAAATCAAACAATTACGATAGGATTGTATTATGTACAGTGTGGGGAAACAAAGATATTTGGTGTTAGGGTTGTTTTTGCCACATTATGTGTGACTTTGTTTTACGTTCATGTCACGTCATGTGGTACAAGGTGTATCCATTTGTCGAATTCATAGCGTGCATCAAAGATCCATTGGATCTATACATCAGGGGTGCTTGCTCCAGTTGGTTGTTTGCCAACATTTGAAGCATTTACTTCACTTAAAAGCTAAATGCTTTGTTTACCCCACTACCAGCAGGATAATGTCCAAGCAGCTCTTGCTCATTTATAGCCATTAGTAATTAATTTGCCTATATTGATCTGAGGCAGCAAACTCAAGCCTCTAGTCCAGCAGCCTGCCACATTATTGAACTCTTTGGAGCTATGCCTGCAGAGCTCACTTAAAGATGGAGTGCTGTCTGATTTCTCAAACATACAGATCAAAATGACCATTAATCTTGTACATTCTCTAGTTGTGTAGACTTGGGCTAATTTAGATGGTGAATATTTTAACTCTTGAGAGCGTAAACGTTTACGCTCTCAAAGAGTTACATCTGGTTAACCACGTGGCCTGGGGACCACCTGGAATGCTCTCAGGAAACACTGGTGGTCACCGCACCACCTGTTGAAAAACCCTGGTGTAGTTGATATGTGCATGTCTGCCTGTGATGTCTTCCTTTTGCATTTAGGGTTTCTTCCTGGAAGCTGAAACCTTGACAGTCAAACGTGCCAATGAAAAAAAAAACACCAACAGTAATATAGCCGCTGGGAGAGGATGCTATTCCTTGGGTTTGTGTATTTCTATTGTAATCCCGGAGGGGGATGTTAGATTGCCTTCTATTAATTACTATGTTAACAATAAACAAACCATCCTGGCTTTTCTGTCAGAATGAGTTCCTGTTTGTTGTTTATAATGTTCATTCGTATTTGATACAGCCTGTTTTCTGGGAAAAAATGTAATTAATTCTGCCAGCAAACTACAATGCCTGAATTCAATACTGCTGCTAAAATACGTTGCACCCTTCTGTCAATACATTCCAGAGATTCCGAGTTGACGTCAGTAGTCCTGGCAGTGACTCTTACCTTAGTACTAAACCTTACCTTAGTAATCAACATTTCCTGTTTTTGACCGTCATTCTTCAGCGATGGTCTCACTGTCTCCATCATGAAGCTTTGTGTGTACCGTACCTACTCACTATGTCTGTCTGTTTATGTCTACCCATTCAGTGTTTGGAATTTCGGTGAGCATCGGAAGCACCACTTTGAGCACCGCGACCACCGCTACTCATAGTCCACTACCAGCACCTCACCCCTGCTCCGTCCCTCTCCTCTCCCCCTCTCCCGTTCTCCTTGCGTCCATTGTTGTCACAGAGGATGGCTAGAAAGAGTGGTGCTTGCGGTGGTATGACGACATATTGTGGTGCTTGCGGTGGTCACCGAAAATCAAACTATGAATACACCTTTAGAGTACCAGCAGGTGAGAAAGTGGCTCAGTTGAGCTTGGCAATTTACACAAGTGCATGACGGGAAAGTGAGTTGGTTAAATGGTGCAACCACTTCATTAAGGAGCTTTGTTTGACCGTCTCTGGGTTCCTGGCTCTCTCCTGTGTCCGTCCGTGCACAAAACTTGTGAGCCTGGACTCTGGAAATTCCAGGAATCCTCCATGCACTCCACATGGAGTTGCACCACTTACTTCACGTGGGAGTGAATTTTGTAATCATATGGAGTATAGGCAGCAGTCATCAGGGGTTTGCTCTTCCAGCTAATTGTGTAGTGTTTTATGAATCTTTACATGTTTCTCTTTCTCTCTCTCACTCTTACTCTTACTCTTTTTCCTCCTGATGAAGTACTTTAGACACACACGCACACACACACACACACACACACACACACACATGCAACACACTCACACACACACACATGCAACACTCTCACACGCAACACACTCAGGCAGGACACAGCAGTGCTGTATGGTGTGCAATAAAACCCGGAGTGATTAGAGAGCAGTCAGCAGCTGTAGCTCAGGTCTTTACGATCCTGCAGAGCTCACACAGATCTCCTGACTGCCGTTTAACACCTACCGTAGCTCTGCCAAGCCAGTACAGGACAGGGTACACAGTGTACCAATGCTTCTTAACACAACTCTCTCTTTATCCCAGTTTGTTATCACTAAGGTGTGCACGTTGAGTCATTTTCGATCTCTCTCTCTCTCTCTCTCTCTCTCTCTCTCTCTCTCTCTCTCTCTCTCTCTCTCTCTCTCTCTCTTTTTCTTTCTCTCTCTCTCTTATCCAGCTGTCTCTTTGTCATTGTCCGCATAGAAGCGATAGATTATTCATTATCAGATGTGTGCATTAAATCATTAAGTCAATGCATGCGTGCCGCGCACGCGCGCACACACACACACACGCACACGCACACACAGGCACACACACAGACAGAGCATACAGTAATTGTTTTAAATTCTCCACAGCCCCCCACTTTGGGCTATTGGTTTCCCAAGGACATTGTGTTTTTTTTTTTTCCTTTTTTTTTGCGGGTAGAGTCTTGCTAGCACAGCAAAATCACATGGCCATGTATGCACACGTACGCAGCGATGGTAGGAGAGGCATGGACTGTAGGCGGGCACTAAACACACAAAGCTTCTAAAACCCTGGTTTACAAGGTTAACGCACCCAGGTACAATGTTGGCGGGAGCAGACGTGTATCTGGTAATCGGAGAGAGTTGAAACCCCATCCCTTCCCGAACGAACAGTACGAGAACCAGCATGGCTTCAGGCGATGTGAAGGTCTTCCCAAACAAATCAAATGTTGCCTTGTGAGCAAACATTAACCCTTAGTGTACTGAACGCGTTTTGGTGTTCTAAGCATTATGTTTTAACTATTGAAAAATAGCAGATCTACAAGCTCATAGCGCGCCACCGAGTGGCGCGCTATGAGCTTGTATCTCTGCTATTTTTGAAAAATCGTGAAAACGTGGTGAAATCTTTGAGTATTATGTTATTCAGAAACTAGATAGGACACAATGGGTAAAGATGACGACAGTCAGCCCTTGAACCCGTTGCTGAATGAAGACAGAGGGCTGGGAGGCCTCGAGACATCAACACAGACAGGACTGTTGAGCTGTCTTTCTTTTTTCTGACCAGGGATGTTACAGTGATCTCGAGGTCGTCTGACATGGAAAGGAAAACATTTATACTCATCCACTTCATGATTCGTTGACTACTTCAGTCCGTCTCGTTGTCTGAGAGCCTGTATAGTTGTAACCTGTAGCTCTATCTGGTTCAGTTCTTTTATGGTTTATAGTCCATAAGCTAGAGCTACAAAATTGTAATTAATTCTGAATTGGGTGGGCAAAACTATACCTATATTAGATTGTTTTGGAATCGATATAGGTAAATTAATTAATAGGTAAATCAATTAAAAAATATATTATGGCTTTAACCAAAAAATCGATACATCGATGCATTTGATTCGATTTGCATAACACGTGTCGACTCCAAAAAGCCCGAGTCGATAAGTTGTTTTTTTCCCTTCCTCCGAGAGAAAGGAGTAAGGAGGAGGAATTGAACATTTACTTTTGTTTTCCCCTTTTTTCTTTCTCTGTGTGCGACGCGTGTGTATATAATTCAACTGTAATATTGGTTACTGTCACTCACGGACAGAAGTGTCCTTTGAAGTTTCCTTTGCAACTCTATCGGAGTTCAGCCTTAATTTAGGCTACCAATCTTACTGCAGCTGCATGCGCAGCACGCTCTTGCGCTCTGGGCGCACGGCGTTCCACTGATCATTACGTACACGGATCAGATCGAACAGCACGGGACGCATGCTTCTGTCCGCGTCATTCTCATTAATTTACTGAATGGATCAAAAAGAAAAGCGGCGCGATATGGTGTGGTGGTGTTGGAGGAGGAGGAGGAGGCTACATGTAAATGGATCGTATTCTGATAATGTTAGACGATAATGTTAGAACGAGCATGTCTTCTGTTGCGTTCTAACGTGTGGGCTGGCTGCTGTGTATTGATAATGTTATGTGTTTTTATGGCTGGCCTGGGAGTGGACGTTGTGCTGCACTGTGTGCCAATATTGTTTTCATATTAAGCTTGCCACATGCGTCATGCGTAGCCTCGCGATGTGTTTTGTACAAGCACTGCGCCGGCATCATAGCGGCACCATTTGATCCCCGACACCCCTCGGGGAACCAACACGACGGACCCCCCCCCCCCCCCCCCCCCCCCCCCCCCCCCCGCGCGCCATAACTCGATAAATCGATACAACTTCGACTTGACTGTCTGACAAGTCGACTTGAAAAAATCTCAAGTCGTTAATGCCCTAAAAAAAAAAATATATATATATATATATATATATATAAAAAAATATATATATATATATATATATATATATATATATATATATATATTATATATATATATATATATATATATATATATATATATATATATATATATATATATATATATTCTTCCACAGTAGTAGTATTGTCATGCCCTAGATAAAGCCATATTTGCATATACTGTATATTTTAATACAATTACAACTATTGTTATATACAGTAATTGTTATCTTTGTGTAGGTAATCAGCTGGGGAAGTTTCATGGTGATAACAATCTAATTTAATATAGGTATGGTTTTGCACGCTCGATTCATGATTAACATTCCAATTTTGGATCTCTGGGTTATGGACTAAGAACAGAAAATAACTTTATGGGTTCTCATCCCATGTCTCTGTCATTACGATGCCGCTAAAACTTCTAAGTGTCCAACGGAATGCTCCAACATTGTGACCTTTGGACCTTGGCCAGTGACACACATAGAGTCAGACAGTCACCTTGGCCAGTAGTTTGAGTGTTCACTCGCTGGTGGTTAGGGGTTAAGGGGTTTCAGTCTGAATTCTGGTAAAAAGAATTGATCCTGGAGAACTAGAGTCCCTCATAATAACCCTAGGTTCAAGACTCCACCTGGAGAATTCTCGATCCAGTACTAGGAAAATTAAAAGACACGTAATACTTAATACACTTGAATACATACAGTACATAAAGCACAGACAGTAGTGCAAATCATACAGCACATGCCATACTGTGACAAATATAAGACAATCCCCATTTTACAACCCTCATTTGTGGAAAAAGAACATTCAATGTCAAATGGTGTCAAGTAGTATTCCCAGTTTATATTTCAAAACTATTTTTTTAGGATATTTCATTCTGACATCTCGTAGACAATGGGTGCAATTCCCGATCGCTGTGGTGTAGCCAGGTATGGTGTAAGTCCTCTCATTGGCTGCATGGCAGCAAATCAGGTCTGGGTCCTTGAGGTAGGCCCGAAAGCCTATACCACCAGGCCTGGGCCTGGGCGCACCAAATAATTATCCATAATAATTAAAACCAGTCATCAAAAGCTTCTACTCATGATGAACAAAGCCAGGGAGTACAGTAACATTTTTAATTGGGGGGTCAGGTGATTTCTGGACCTTTTGACTTGCAGGTTTTAATTATTCTGGGTAATTATTTGGTAAGCTCAGGCCCAGGGCTGGTGGTATAGGCTTTCAGCCTACCCCAAGGCCCCGGACCTGATTTGCTGCCATGCAGCCAATGAGAAGACTTACACCATACCTGCTACACCACAGCGATTGAGAATTGCACCCATTGGCGTTCCGACACATTACTAACCCTGTCCCTAACCCTAAACACACACAGGAGACACTTGGTCGGAAGGCCACTCCTGTCCCCCATTCATCCGTCGTCCCCTTGTGTGCGCTCCAGGCCAGGGATATCCCATGATGACACATGACTTAGGGGATCACAGTGTTATTTAACATAGAGGTTGAGTCACTGAAAACCCTGCTTTTAGGTTTCCTTGAACTCATGTGTGTCATGAGGTCCAATAGCTGACTGGTGCGTGTTGGGTGCACAATGCAGCTGAATGAGGTCACTGCCCTGCTTTCTGAGCTGTTTAAGACAGGCCTGTCTCTGGAGGAGAGATGGAGAAAAATGAAAAGGGACAAACTGTCACATTGTGTCTGTATCAGCAGTAAACATGCTGAAGGCAGCACAAAGACCAATCTCCTCAAGCTAAGGTATCGTATACAGTAATGGTGTGGGTGTAGTAGACAATACATAATATACACCACATATGTCAACTTAAAAAAAATCAGGCCCGCAAATGAATTATGCTCAGCCGGCGGGATGATATTTAATTAGAGCTTGTCTTCTGGTATATTGCACACACCACAAATGGAAAAAAATGTTTTACTTTCTCAGCTCAATTGATTTACCTTCTCATTATACTATGGAAGCAGTGCCTAGTGAGGGTCGTAGAATCAGTTTTGAATGCATGCAGTTTCATCTTTGCATTTTTCTTGCTATTAAGGGACATTTTGTGATTTTTAATTTTGCTTTGTTTTCCTGGGACCTCCTCGTAAACCGGTGCACTGTGTGTTGAAACACAGTCCGGCCCTCGACTTGTTGTGTATTTGAGTTTGACATCGCTGCTGTACACACAAGAAGGCGTCATGTGGATGTGGCTCACTACAACATCTCTCTCTCTCTCTCTCTGTCTAATGCTTCCTTCAATGATTTCGACTTTACAGGGGTTGACACTAAGGTCTCTGAGGCACTTGCCTCGGTGCAAGTGCAAGTCAGTTTCTACTTGGCTTCAGGTCATGGTCACTTGCCCCCCAGGTTCCAGGTGGTCCCCAGTTAAGTTGGTTAACCAGATGTAACTCTTGAGAACGTAAAAATGAAACCAAATGGACCCTTGCGGGTCCATTTGGTTTCATTTTTACACTCTCAAGAGTTAAAATTCATCATCTTAATTAGCCCAGATCTACACTGTAGAAGATTAATGGTCATTTTGATGTGTATGTTAATTTGCCTGTTTTGTTTCCCAAATCCAGCCTGGAATTGTGGATAGCTAGAAAGCAGGGAAAGACACAGAGGCAGAGTGCAATGACTGCCTTCAAGACAAATTTATCTTGTGTTGTGTTATAGTGCACTAAGTTGCACACTTGCCCGATCGGGCAACCAGGTAGCAGTCTTCACTTGCCCCACCATTTTTTTTTACTTGCCCCGGGCAAGCGGGCAAGTGTTAGTGTCAAGCCCTGCTTTATATCTGTGGGGGGAGGCGATCGTGTCCCAGACTTGCTTTGTGTCCGCTCTGCAGTTCTATGCCTCCTTCAGTCGAGACATTCTGTGAAACTTTGGAATTATGGTTATAAAATGTATGCTAGTCATCTGACTGGAGTTAGTGCTCCAATAGTCTGGAGTGGCACCACACACACACACACGCACGCACGCGCACACACACACACACACACACACACACACACACACACACACACACACACACACACACACACACACACACACAGACTAAGGAGAACAATACTTTCTTTTTAGGCAACTCAAGTAGAGCTGCCTGTGAAGGGGCTACAGTTTCTGTTCTTTGCTTTGATAAGAGAGTGCAGTGTAGACACACAAACATGTGCGCGCGCGCGCACGCGCACACACACACACACACACACACACACACACACACACACACACACACGGCTTGTACCAATAAAACACTCAACAGCCCTTTTATCCTACACTACCTAACTTCATTAAAACTGAGAGATAACAAGTATCCTGTTTTGACCTAACTGATTTGTGTGTGTGTGTGTGTGTGTGTGTGTGTGTGTGTGTGTGTGTGTGTGTGTGTGTGTGTGTGTGTGTGTGTGTGTGTGTGTGTGTGTGTGTGTGTGTGTGTGTGTGTGTGTGTGTGTGTGTGTGTGTGTGTGTGTGTGTGTGTGTGTGTGTATGTGTACGTGCATGTGAACGAGAGAGACAATGGTGTTGGGTCAAAAGCAATTCTAACCTTCTGTGCCTTTTTTTTGTTTGTTTTTCTTACAGCCCAGAATGTGACCGTTGAGGAGATTGTGTCTGCTTACCGACAGGCCTGCCAGAAGCTTAACTGTAAACCAATCGCCAAAGTGCTCAAACAAATACAGGTATGCCTGAACCGAGCACGCACACCGGAACCCTGACTGACTTACAGGCAGATGCACGTTCGCACACGCACTCTCACAACGGGGTTCGAACAGTGTCGATACAGTAACGTGTAATTCACCCTCGGGATTTCATGTCTGTGCAGCACACTGAGCACATCAACATCATGTTAAACTCCTTAGGTGCCATTTTGCCAGCCTGTAGCAGCCCCATTTAGTCCAGAGTCCATATATATGCATTAATTAATTCATGTATTGATCTCAAAACCAAAATATCACCAACACCAGTCATATACATCCTTTTAGGTTTACATATAAAAACGTGTGACTGTGCCTTTAACCCCCCTCCCCCACTCCCGCCGATCCCAGCGTTGTTATAACTGCATTGGGGCACTTCCAACAACATCCAGGCCATCTGCCTACCACACACAGTGGAGGGAATACTTCAACGCTAAAATGCCAAAATATGCTCAAATATGGACCTAAATAACATGCGGTTGCATGAATGCGTTTGCACCCGAGAGAACGATCCCAGCGTTAGCCGAAGATGCTAATTCGGTTAGCATCGAGCACGATTAAAGTAGATTAATCAATGGAGTAAACAAGGTATGTCTTTACATTCTTGAGAAAGCAACCTTGTTTACAGTGGCTTTACCATCTTAACGTTTATGGCCTTTATTCAGTTAAGGGGGTGTGGCTTGCCAACCGAAACCATGTGACCATGATGGAACATATTGTCATTATCATTGTACACATTGTATGTGCAGATGCTTGGTGGTGTGCACATTTCATAATCGCATGTTAAGTATGCGCATTACGCGCACACAGCACACGGATTTCAAAACTAGATGCGTACTAGCTCTGGTCAAGAGCTCCACTGCTTCTGAGTCTGACTTGCATGGGAGCTCTGCTCGTCTCAGTTCAATTGGCCATTACTCCACCCGATCAGCCTCTCTTCTCTAGTGGATATATAAAGAACGTTTTACCTACTCACCAAAATAAACACGTCTTGTGTCATTAGAAAGCCTACTTACCTGCGTGGTAGCACTCTGAGTCCCCCACCACACAGATAAAATGGACTTTTTGGCCAGAACGCGATCGTTTTTCACCGGAAAAACAACCAGGATTTGCGCCCTGTACCGATATTGCCAATAGAAAAGTTCCATAGGAAATATTTTTCCTTCAATGAAAAACGATTGCATTCTGGCCAAAAAATCCATTTTATCCGTGTGGTGGGGGGCTGAGAGTGCTACCACTAAGGTAAGTAGGCTTTCTAATGACACAAGACGTGTTTATTTTGGTGAGTAGGTAAAACGTTCTTTATATATCCACTAGAGAAGAGAGACTGGTCGAGTGGAGTAATGGCCGATTGAACGGAGACGAGCAGAGCTCCAATGCAAGTCAGACTCAGAAGCAGTGGCGCTCTGGACCAGAGCTAGATGCGTACTAGCAACGCAATTGTTTAATAAAGAAGTCAATGGAGCTGCACACACTCAAACCTTGAGCTTGAGTCTGGTCCGAGTGACACTTTTTGTGATAGAGGGGTCAAAAAATGAGTGAAGGGTATTTATTAGAAATGCCGCTAATACATAGATGGGGAGAGAGAGAGAGAGATTGTGACAAAGTGAGCTGTGCTGTAAACTGGGTCAATGATGATTTGAGGTTGTGTGACTTGTGGGCTAAATGGTCACAGCTTCCTGCATGGTAGACCCCATAACCTTAGAGTGTGCTTGGCTAATGGAAAACGCATTCATTCCACTCAATCCCCACCAAACAAACACGCAGCCTTGTTTACATGCAGTTGGTGGGGGGAAAAATGCCTCTAACGCTCACAATAACACAGCACTATAGCATCCACTGACGGATAAAGTACTTACTGTAAGTAAAAGTCTCAATACTGCTATGTAGATGTACTGTATTTATACACAAAAAGTTCAGAGTTCATAATGTACACGGGTAAAAGTACAAGAGTGTATCAAGTGAAAGTACCTATTATGCAGAATTTGAAGTTTTCATATTTAACACATTGTGGTCCTGTGCGTTCCTTCCCGTCCTGAATGAATCGCATTAGCACAGTGGTTTTCAACCTTTTCCATATAGAGGCCCATTATTTAATTGTTATTTGAGTAACAGACCACCTTTTGATGACATTTAGTCTCTTGCACCCTAAACTAAAGAATATCATGTTAGATTTTATCCACGATTCTCCACATTATCCACAACATTACGATTCCTGTAATGTTGCTCTAATTAGTAGGAGTTAGCTGCCAACGTACATAACATATAAGGTTGTTTTGTCTAAAATAAAACATCAATTTGAGCAACAGTTGCTGAACCATTTGGATTGGTATTGCACAATCGCATTTTAGGGTGGGATTTAGCAAAGAAAAATCAGTCACTTCCCATAGTATTTTTGTTGATTTGTTAATATACCATACTATGCATGGCCATATCGGCATGCACGCACGCGCGCGCACACACACACACACACACACACACACACACACACACACACACACACACACACACACACACACACACACACACACACACACACACACCAGCTCTGTAACTGTGGAGGGAAGCATTTGTTCTCTGATTCCTCCTGAGCTGAAGAAGGCGTCTCTGCGTCAGAGCTTTCTTTGTCCATACAAAGTCCAAAGTGAGCACGTTTCCAAGGCTGGGCGCAAGGCGAAGCACTCCAGCACCATCACGCCTGCTGACGCATGTTGACAATCACCTCACCCACGTTCTCTTTCTCCACCCCGCGCTCTTGGATCAGCAGGGTGAAAGTGGCTGTGACATCACAGCCACTTGTGGAAACACGCATGCATGTGCTAAACTGCTGCTGTGGAAGGGCCTCACTGAGGGCTATACGTATTGGGTACATTTCCAGGTATAGTGCAGTGTACCATATCACTGACTGCTGGAAATCTCTCATCCCCATATACTTTATAGTATTTAGTATACTTTTTAGTTTTTAGTTGTTATAAATGGATACCCTACTTGATCACTCTACTACTGCATCCCACAAACACATCCAAAGTACCAGATCTGCAAGCTCAACACCACTCACGGGCGACATGTTTGGAACTGGTTGATCTGCTACTTCCTTTATATAAATTTGAATCCTGAAAATTGGACATATGAGGTTTTCACCTACAGACGGCATATTGGTCAGCTCATGGTTGCACACCCAACAATTCATTTAAAATGTGTTTTCACAGCACTATAAATTCTAATCAGTGGTATATAATACCAGGCACCACTGATGGTGATGAAGATAATGATGCTGCTGCTTCAAAATACATACCACATAAGTACCACATTGACGGAAAGACATTATACATTTAAGAAGTATAAGCCAGGCATCCTCTTCGCCTTCAGTGTGTCTATACTAGACACACTGACTGCAGATTTTCACTTCCTGTCCCTTTGCACACCATCTGGCTCCTGTCCCTCTTCTCTCTGCCCCCTTTATATCTATCTGTCTATTTCATTTCTTCATATTGAAACATACACCCACTAACATATCTACTGTACTAGCTCTGTGCAAACTGTTTGAATAAATATTCTTTCAGAGTAGTGAACATTTTTAACTCAAATCTTTGCTTCTGGTCTCAGTGCTAAACGGTTAAGCCTTTATCACACAATCTTTCCTCTCTCTCTCTCTCTCTCTCTCTCTCTCTCCGCCCCCTCCCTCCCTCCCGTAGCCTGTCGTCCAGTACACACTACGGCCTCCTGTCATTTTATGCTTAGTCATCCTTGGAATAAGCTGGATATATAACACGGGAGTCTAACCAAATGGTGGGCTAAAGAGGGAGGGAACAGGAGGGGGAGGGAAGAATTTAGCCATTTACAGTTTTATTTTTCCCCCCTCCTCCCTCCCCCTGTCCTATAAATGCTTTCCTTATTTACTGTCCACGTGGCAAGCAGCCAGGGCAGTGGCTGGAGTGGCTTACAGCTTATGTACTGTACTATCGAAGGGGAAGTTGTTTCTATACGTCTGTGTGTTTTGTACGACGTGTGTGTTTAGCAGCTGTGTGTTGAATGCGCGCTCCTCGCTAGCACCTTTCCTTTCCTAGCGCCAGCGCCTTGGGACCTGGACAGTTGGCGGCCTTGTGTCACATTGCAGCCTGCTGTGGGTCCCTAAAGCCTCATTTTACATTTTGTTTATACGGACCGCCACGTCATTGGCCCGAAATAACCGCTTTTCAACGCAACACCAGCTGCAAATCTGGTCAACTTCAGGCTTGAGATGCTGTCGTTGTGATAAATTAGACGTTGAATAAATGGAACGGTTGATTGGCTAGCAGAGCTCATATGTATAGCACAAACTATTTTCAGAAAGTACGGTACAAAAATAAATTATTCCTCTTTAGTGACTATGATGGTATCTGTAGTCGGCGTGCCAGCAATGCTAAAAGCTTGCATGCGATTGTGCATTATTCAGATGTCCATTTACACACTTCCATATACACACATCCACCTGCTATACTGACCAGTGACCGACACTTCTATTGTAAGTAATGTGAAAGCCCAGTGTGCTGAGCACAGGCATATCATGTTCCTCATTCATAAGCAGCCAGTCACACGCACAAAGCCATAGTCTCTCTCTCTCACACACACACACCACATACGCGCACACACACCACACACACAATGCATGCACGCGCGCGCAAACACACACACAGACACACACTGTTCAACAGGTAGCTTTTCTACCCTTCTTACACTGTCAAACCACATGCTTGTAATGCGAGGTCCACCCTCAGCCCCTGCATATAACCATGCAGTGGTTCCTCCGTAGCTGAGGTCCAGGCAACCCTTTGGGGTTGTCCAAGATCAGGCGCGTCTGTCTGTTTAGTGTTGGTCAATGTCGAAAAAAAGAAAGGGTACTGTGTCAAGATATCAAAATATTTAAAAAATATATATAACATTGTGATGTGTAGATCTGCTTATTTCATCAATCCTTGTACATACATTTTTATGGTAATTAATAAAGGATAATTTCTTATGTAAAAAATAAAAATTGAGTTGTGAGCCAACATCTTAACATGTCCCCCAGACTGTACAGAAATTATTAACAGCTAGTTATTGTTATTGTGTAATAATCCCTCACAGCTCATTAGTGATTAGTTATAGTTTTGTTGTTTGTTTTTTTTTATTTGTTTTTTGGCAACATACACCTGTTTCTTCTGGTGCCTGGCAACCAAATTGAATGCACATTGGGTCATGAACCCTGCCGTTCCATCCAGCTAGCTAGATTCACCCTAGTGCGCTCGTACATGGATAAATGAGGGTGGAGGTCATTGAGTGCACGGTGAAAGGGCTTGCCGTGCACTGGAGAGGGATTTGCATGGTGCATATTTTGGAGTGTGTGTGTGTGTGTGTGTGTGTGTGTGTGTGTGTGTGTGTGTGTGTGTGTGTGTGTGTGTGTGTGTGTGTGTGTGTGTGTGTGTGTGTGTGTGTGTGTGTGTGTGTGTGTGTGTGTGTGTGTGTGTGTGTGTGTGTGTGTGTGTTTCTATGCAGGAAAAGCTTTTTTAAGGAATAAAATGGAGTTTGTGTGCTATAATGTCAACAAATGAGGTGGTTGTATTTAGTCTCCCTGACTCTTGACTTGTACAGATAATGTATGGTCAGAGCAAGCAGGCACGCTCCAGTCATTCAATGGTAAACATGTCAGCACTTGTGCAGGAAATTGCGTTCAAATAATAGTGTAAGAGAGGAAAGTTACTAGCCTGACTTCAGTCTGAATTGTCATTCCGTTTCACTTCATTATTCAGACTGAAGTCCCTCTCGACTACAGCAGTTTCTGGGATGGGCGTGATCAAAGCAGCAGTCTTCACGGTGATTGGTTCATACCAACCCATATCAATATTGGGAAAGCAGACGACGTTGTTGTCATTATTATGCTAATGCTAACGCATTAGCATAATAATGACGTTGCTAACTAAACAAACACAGTCGACGAGCGTTACTAGCATGTGAACAAAAGCAGTAAAATATGTCGGATGATGATGTTTATAAAACCTAAAGCCTGACGCTTCTTTAAAGAATAATAAAGTGAAACGAAGTGAGTGACAGGGCTGTTGGCCAATCAGGTGCTGGGCATGGATTTCCAACCGACAAAAACGGCCCCAAAGGCAAGGAAGCCAGTCCTTGAATCACGAAAAAAAAAATAAGGTAGTATTTTTAAGGTGCTGATTCAGGGCTGAGCCAGGCTAGAAAGTTACATCATGCAGCTTTAGGTTGGGAGTGGCTTATTGTCGGTAACATGCGGGAGTCTATCCCCAATACAGTGTGCTAGACCCCTGGGAGATGGAGCGCTACACCTACCATCAGCTCCCAGTACTTCCCACACAACTTGCTGCACTCATATACTGAGTTGGCGGTGCCCTGAATCGAACCCATGACCTTGTGGTCCAAAGGCGAGAGCTCTACGAACTGAGCTACCTGACAAAACAATTAATTGACAATGTATTTGTAGCAGGGCACAAAGAGACACATACGTATATGCGTGCGTGTGTGTGTGTGTGTGTGTGTGTGTGTGTGTGTGTGTGTGTGCGTGTGCGTGCGTGCGTGTGCGTGCGTGTGCGTGCGTGCACGCACACGCACACACATACACACACACACAGGGTAGGTAGGTAGCCATATAGCCATGCACTATGGATTATATTTCATACCTCAGTATTTATCCCAAATATCTCAATAGTGATACAGTGCAATATGGTTCACAATATGTGTTTAAGTGTAGCATGAACTAACCATTGTTGGAGGAGTGACTCCCTGACAGAACTGGTCTGTTGGAATCCCTGTTGACGTGTGAACATTTTTCCTGTTTTTGTTTTCTCTCTTTATTTCTTTAGGAACTGAAGGATCTGACCCAGAGAAACGAATGCCTCGATCTCAAAGGTACACACACGCACACACGCACACACACGCACACACACATGACACGTGACTCCCATTATCTGAATATGTGGCTTTGTTTGTCATCATTCCATTCAAAGGAGCTTTATTGGCATAAGAAAACAACAAAGCAAGTTTCGCAAATCCAGTACAATACAATAAAAATAGTTGAAAATGGGGAATGTATTTACGGTTGGTAAAGTTTTGTAAACAGAGTTTTTGCCTTGTTGATCAGACTTCCCGGTAACTGACACCATTGGCACGCTTTGTGGAATAGTTTACAATGTTCTGTGGAAGACAATTCATACAAAATCTTCACATTGCTACATTACTAAATGCAAGTTCAGGGAAGACGTGATGATGATTTTTATTTTATTTATTTATTTTTTTCAAACTAGAACACTAAACCTGTGTTCTTCACTCCGGTTGATGGATTAATTGAATATTTTATTAGACAGTTTGTAAAAACAGCAACAGAGTACAGTCAAACACTTTGTCCAAAAGGGATAGCAAGAAAAAAACCTCTTGTTTCCAATCCAACTACTATAACTGCACTCTTATGGCCATGGCCGACATCCGCAAACCAATCGAACTCCAGTTATGTTAATTTTTCATTTATTTTTCAAAATGTTGCTGAGGTGGGTGTGTCCTTGAGTAGCTTCATGATGCTCTGTGACATAGAGGGTAGGTTTGTTTTCCATCCAACACACCTGTTTTTTGATAGGTGCCAGCCTCTAAATTCACTTTGCAAACGAATGGAGAATTTATGTCACATATCTGAGTAAATGGGCATGTTGCCTCATGATGTGTGAAAGACTGCCCCTCACTTCACATGGGTGTGATCTTTACAATGGGGGATATAAGTATTCAACTTCTCCCCTGTAAATATATTTCCAATGATGGAATTCGCATGATTTCCTTACCAAACATTGGAATTAACTCTGAGAATTCGCACATGTAAATAAATTCCAATTGACGGTAAAATGATGTCTCTATTGAGCTTCTGCTGTCTTTAGAAAGGCAGACTGCATAGAGTAGATTAGATTGTGATCTCATTCTTATCCCTACCTCTTGTTTCACTTGCAAATCACAACCACAGCAATCCACTTTATTATTGCTAGAACAATAATGCCTTCATCCATCAAGCATTTGACATGAATGACCTACAAGGACATTTCTCTGTATTGCTGACTTGTTTTGCTTTTTATGGATGTGTGTCTGAAGTTGAAGTTGAAAAACGTACAATTCCCGCACACACTTTAACAACTTTAGGAGGGGCTAAGGTTAGACAAGTAATCGTGTTTCTGCAGAACTTATTAACTTAATTTTGAAGTAATTTTTATGGAGTATATTACATAGGTAAAAATATTCCCAGGTTTAGTGACAGTGTGACAAAAAGTGGGTTCAGTGTAATGTCTTTTTTCTCTCACTGAACTGTGGGTGCGTTTCTAGGTGAGAAGCTGGACTATAAGGCCTGTGAATCCCTGGAGGAGGTTCTCAAGAGGGTTCAGTTTAAAGTGGTCGATCTGGAGCAGACAAACCTGGATGAAGACGTAAGTCCATTGTATCTCCTTTCTCCTTCTGGCAGTTCTCTCCTTATTTTCTGTCCCCCTCGCCTTGCACTGACAAGTTATGGACTGTTTCCCATGGTTTGACCGCAAGATGTCTGCGCACGCCATGTAAACACTTAGAGGGTTCTGGGTCCTTGTAGACCAGGGGTGCCCAAAAGGTAGATCGTGACCTACCAGTAGATCACACAGGCCATGCAGGTAGATCACATGACATTCTCCTAAAATGTATAGATCTGTAACTCTTGAGAGAGAAACCAAATGGACCCTTACGGGTCCATTTGGTTTCATTTTACACTCTCAAGAGTTAAATTATATTTAAACATCTGAATTACTTAATTTCAAGAGTCCACACAATTAGAAAATTGTTTTGCCTGTTCACGTTCCCAGTTGTGGACAAAAACGTGCAAGTTATTAGCTTTAGGTGCAAGAAACTAAACTCAACATCACAAACTGTAAAACCCACAAATACTGTTTTCAAACTTCAGTAGTAGCATATACAAGAAAACCTTCCAATTCTCTATTTTTCATTATAAGTGCATTATTCTTAAACACTATAACAGTAAATACTCTTTCAGAGTCTAGAATTTCGGTGGCCACCGCGACC
Organism: Benthosema pterotum; assembly: GCA_039105355.1. Taxonomy (NCBI): domain Eukaryota; kingdom Metazoa; phylum Chordata; class Actinopteri; order Myctophiformes; family Myctophidae; genus Benthosema; species Benthosema pterotum. The sequence goes on from CM076977.1 coordinate 14,456,419, forward strand.
ACCGCTCAGAGCACCGCACCGCGCGCTATTATATAGTCTGTCACCACCGCGACCACCGCTATTTCATATACCACTAGCAGCACCTCGCCCTCCCTCCCCTGTTCTCCTCGCGCCCATTGTTGTTTATTTCCCCTCTGCTTTTCTCTACTTCCTACCTCAATTATAATAAATTCTGCTGCTTTTATGTTTATTTCGTATTCTGTTTATGTCATTGTGTCTATCATTGAATCCCTTCGTTCTCCTCCTGGCCGTCGTGCTGTGGTGTGTTTTCTTTTTTTTTTTTTTACCAGCTGGCAGCCGTTAAAAACAAGTACTGGAACCACCGCGGTGCGGTGGTTAGTAAAATCCGAGAGGAGGGCTGGGAGGTGCGGTGGTTGCGGTGGTATGACGTCATATTGTAGGAAACGGTGGTCGCGGTGGTCGCGGTGGGCACCGAAAATCCATCTCTGAATAGGCCTTAAGTAACACCATCACCACTATTTCAAATCTCAAACTTTCTGTAATGGAATAGTCACATTTTTGATGTGTAGATCTTGTTGAGACGGTCATTTTGAAAGTAGCTCTCAAGTCAAAAAAGTGTGGGCACCCCTGTTGTAGACATTCACAGATGAAGACCGCATTGCCTCAGGAGAGAGCTGGAACACAGGCTTCCTATCACACAGCCTAATACGCAAAGGCTATAAAACCAAACTGATCTGACTCGGTCAGATCCATGTCAATCATGCATGTCATCCCTGGTCATTTGGCAATGCAAGACCAGTACAACTGAGATGTCCATATGCTGTATTTTAAAGCTCCTACATGCAATTGTATGGTCAAAAAATAATAATGTTCTTACGTTTTTCATGAAGTCTTCAGTTAATTAGATCATCTCCAAAAAATCTTGTCTTTTTGACGCCTCTAGGGGCTGCACGAGGCTTACAAAGAAATCTCTATAAGCTTTGTCATTGGCTAACAAAATCCCGACAGGAGTATTTCTTAGCCAATCAGGAAGAGCCTCGCTGAGCTGCCTCTGATTAAGGCAAAAGGGAGCGCTGGTGGAGGTGGTGGATGACTATGATTTTTAAAGGACCACTGCGGCTCCTATGGTTGTCATTGTGTATTGTTGTTCATTTTGCCCAAGCGTGGCACAGAGCATAGCACCTGAAGCAGAGGCAAGCCCTGACTCAGTCTCTGAGTCAGGCCCTGGGCTCACTCATAGGTCCTGCGCTATCTCGTGAAACAACACCAAGAAATTGCCACAGTACACTGTGATAGATCTCAGAATCACATCAGAAGAAACGGATTTAGGTTGAAAACCGGTGGAAATTGTCCTTTAAGGATGATGTCAGCACGGCTAATGAGGGGAGCGTGGTAGTGTCAAGGACATGAGAACATGAAAGGGAACGTCTGCCAAGCTGCCGTTCGTTGCTCTGACTCATCTCCCAAACGTTATAGCCAGACTGACAAAACACGCACGTACACACTCTGTGTCACTTACGGTGCACCAATGCACACACCATGTGCTCGTGTTGAGTGGGCGTTTTAAGAGAGCACCCATCAGTCTCTTTCCTTGTCATCTCACCTTGTTAGCCTGGGTGTTAATGAACGACACGCTCGGCTGCCCCTCCCCCCCTGCACACTCCATTTTCATCTGCACTGTCACAAGTCGCAGCACAGCCATCCATCTTAGGCTGGTTGTTATTTTGGATATCGCTGAGTCACCGAGGAAGTTAGGGATGGACCTATTCCCCCCGGAGAGCTGACGAGCCTGTTACTCTTCACGCATGATAGCGCCTGTGAAATTATGTTATTGAGATTGAATAACGCAAAGTAAGTGTGAAGAGATAGGTGGCCCTCATTCTTGATTGGGCGTCACATTAAAAGCTCATTATTGTCTCCGCCAGGCTGAATGGGGAGAGAGTATGTTTGGCATTCCGGCCATCCGTGTGTACATCCTTTCATCCGTCTGCATGTGAGTTATTTCATTCGAGCGTTACCAGCTAATATCCGGCACCGCTCATTCCATGCCAAACTGTGCACACACACACACACAAACGAACTTCTGCCCCAAATATTCTGCGACATCTCTCTCTTTATTCATCTTGTTTTAGCTGTCTGAGAGAGGAAATTAAAACTCCATTCGTGGGCTTTGCATCAGTCTAACCAGTCATACATTATACGTGGCAGCAGTGACTCAGGGGTCGTGGCTGGATGGGAACCACAAGGTTCCCAGGTCATCGTGATCTCCCTCAGAGTTAAGGTCTAAGTAATAGGCTCAATTTTATCCAGAATCCATGAGTGTCATGACGGAGCTCAGCCATGCATTATGTACGTCTGTGTCTGTATACAGGTTGGTGACGACAGAGTGGACCTAATGATAGCCTCCTAGGCTACTACTACCGATTTGAACAGTGTGTGTCGCAACAGGCTGCGCGTGCTACACTGGTCATTCTAATCTAAAAGCAGTTCTGAAGAAGCTGTTGGGATAGTTCTTTTGCTTCTTATAAAAGGCCTGAAAATAACCCTTACTTATTGCAGAAGGTGAGGATAGGATGGGACAAACCCAATATTCCCTTTCTCTTCCTCTTTCTATTCTCCAAATGTGAGAGGAACAAAGAGTCATCATCACTACTTCTGCTCGACTTGACTGGCCATTCTGTGGTTTTGTGTGGGAACATTAAAATAATATGCAACACATTCGGTGTGCATATTCCATATCCGGCCTCCACATACAGAAAATGCGCCTGTGTACAAAGCCCCCCAACCCCCTAATTGCAGGCACCAACATTTCAGGTTGGTGGCTGATTCCTCCGCCATTGAGTGTGTGTTTGTGTGAATAGACAGATTTATGTAAATGCGTTGGATAAATGCACCAATTACCATTTGTACTGCTATCCATAAACTATCACACATTACTTATCTTAATAAAATGTATAAGGCAGTGCATGATGGTTTTGGGACTGCTAAATAATTAACCATCATTTTTATATTGAAAACAAATAGGATGGATGGATCGTGTATGTACACACATTGTGCTTTACAGCACGGAACGGAACAGTACAGTACAGTACAGTTATTATTTGATCAATCGAAAACATCATCAGTTAAATAACCGAAAGTAGACTAGGGGGGTGACATTCTCTGCAAAAGCGTCCTCCTAGCCTCTCGGATATCACTGCTGTCACTAGTACTCACTACTATCATAGAACGTATAAGAATCCTGCAGAAAGACACGCAATACATGACTACCGGTACATGTGTATACATTAAAGATGATAACACAATTAATTTGTATGTAGGACATACATACTGTACATTTACATGTCCATAGTCAGAATAATTTGGTTGGTTGAGGATGGGCATTACATATAATAAATGGATAGGGTATGGACCCAAACTGTGTTACGATCTTATGAAATGAGCAGCTACCATGTTAGGTAAGGTTTGCGTGGAGGTTATAGTGGAGCTATTGAGGACACAGCAGCTGAAGTGTTTTCTATATCAACTGGACTCCTCTACTGAATTTTGCTGGCTTGTTATGGTGGGTGATGAGTCGACTGCCATCCAGTGAAGAGTCTGTTGAAGAGTTCTCTGAGTGTTTTTTTTGCATACTATGAGGTGTTTTTTTTTTACTCCTCCAGTATTTGTTAGACCAGGGGTGGGCAATTATTTTTCCCAAGGGGCCAAATGAGATACGTAAAATATTGTGGAGGGCCAAGACTAAAGGCTGAACTAAAGTCTGCATAACATTCATTTAATTTCATGATAAAAGTAAGAGTAAGACCAACCATTTTGACACCCAGGCCCAGTACATTTTAGCCCCACAGACCCCAGAACTAAAGATTTCTTTTGTTTTTGTCCACAATACCAGGCTGGATTTTACAAACGTAAACATGAAACCAAATGGACCTGCAAGGGTCTATTTGGTTTCATGTTTACACTCTCAAAGAGTTACATCTCGTTAAACAACTTTCCAGTATTTAACTGGGCCGGTCCCCGGTCAGGGCTGACCGGTCCCCGGGCCGGTCAGGGTCAGCCAAAGGGCTGCATTTGGCCCATAATGCACAGGTATGTGTTAGACTGTATTATTTTGAGTTTTATTTGCACCATAGACTGGGGGTATAGACATTAAGAGAAGCTCTCTTTATTCATGTAATCTCTTCATCCTTACCCCAAGGCCCCTCTTTGTAAATGTAACGTCCCAGCAGGACTGGCGTATCCTGAGAGAGCGTTGCCCCAGCAACCTACACTCCTCTCTCCAGTTAGCAAGACTGTCTCCCCTCATCGTTTTCTTTCTCTCTCAGTTCAGTTGTTGTGACTGTCTCTTATAGTAAAGAAAATGCCTTAAAGGGGAGTGGGTGGAAATTACCCCTTTAACCTGGATCTACCGTGAATTTAACCTTTTTCTAACGTTTGTGTGTTTTTACCCTCCCCAAAAATTTGTTTTTTAAACAGTCAAACTGCCATTGAGAAATCTGTGATTTTCTGAATGGGCGTGTCTGAATAGTGACCCTCTCAGAATCTTTTCTGTGATGTCATGTTCAGTGACACATTAGAATAGCCCTCCTCTTTTACCCTTTTCCTTCACACAGCATTTAAAGGGCCATTTCACCCCATTTGCAACCACAGCTTATTTCAGTGGTGTTAAAGACACATGCAAAACTTTCTTGAGGTTTTCATGTGTGTACCGGTAATAGTTTTTTTTAATAGATATTTTAGTTATGAAGGAATGTTCATTAGGTCATGGACATCCAGGAAGTTCCTTACTTCCCGGACAACAAAGTGATTGCTCCATGCTACTTCTCCACTCTCTATAAGGAGGAGAAGGGTACTGAAGGTGGGACAGTCCAGTCCCGTCCAGGAAAATAATTTCCTGGATGTTCATGGGGAAAAAAAACATATTACATACGTAAAGACCCCAAGAAAGTGTTTCTTGTTCCTGGTTTCCTCAACGCCATTAAAATAAGCTCTGCTTGCAAAAGGGGTGAAATGCCCTTTACGTTATTATTGGTGTGCAAGGCTCAGTCCTCAACTCCCACTGTGGTTTAATTCCCCCCTCCCATCGAGAGGTGTTGCATTTATGAGTGGTTATAAAAAGTGTTAAAACTAACTTGACTAAAGCAGCAGAAACCATGTAATTTATTATCCTCTCTCTATCTCTCTCTTTCCTTCCCTCCCTCTCAACAGGGTGCGTCGGCTCTCTTTGACATGATAGAGTACTACGAATCGGCCACCCACCTCAACATATCGTTCAACAAGCACATTGGCACCCGAGGGTGGCAGGCGGCTGCTCACATGATGAGGAAGGTGAGAATGGGTTTATGCACAGCAGAGCGCACACGCACGCACACACACACACACACACACACACACACAGTATTTGGCAAGTCTTTTGGCCTACTATTGACGATATCCAGACTGCAGTCATCTTGCCAGCAAGGTGCTTACAAGGTGCAACTCCCCATAGACAGCCCATCCATCCAAACAGGAGAGTCCTCTCTAATTGAATTACATAACAATATCAAAGTCGCCACTATTGCAGCTATATGGAAAGCTTAAATTATGGTCTTACTATCTGCAAAGTGTTTTCTTTCATAAAGACATGTTATGGGCTACTGTCTGTCAAGAAATGTCCTGCATTTGATTAATTTGTCAGAGTTGGGAAGCACTTGTTGTAACTTAAGCAACCTCCTGCTGCATCCTGCATTATGTGCACATTCAAAACCGTTGGTACACATGGGCGGTCAAGTGATAGTCAACAAGCGCTTCCAAACTCCAGTACTTAGAATAAAATCATCTGCAAAGGAATGTCTTGACAGGAAGTAGCTCATAACATGTCTACAGTTTTATGTAACAAGATAGGAACAGGATAATTCAAGCTTTCCGTACAGCTGCCATGTTAGTGAGTTTCAAATTCTTTTAATATAATTAGATACAACCTTTCTGTTTGGATGAATGGGCTGTCTATGGGAAGTTGCACCTTGCTGGCAAGCTGGCAGCCGTGTGAATATAGTCCATTGTTAGTGGTCAGTTTACACGCACACACACACACACACTCTCTCTCTCTCTCGTGTTCTCAACCATGAATACTATGTGGTAATGCGGAATGGTAGAAGGTACAGATTAGAACTCCAACATGTAAATATAACAGATACAAGCACTCGTTTGTTCCTCTCTCGATTAAGTTACTTAACGATAACTGGATGCACCCTGCGTAGGGATTTGAACGCACTAAGGTGTATGTTGTGTTGCTCTGTGTTGCTGTGCTTTCTCTATCCGTCTGTGTAACTTTGTCTGCAGCTCGGTCGTTGTGTCCAAGACAAATTTCTCCCTCGGGAGACAATTAAAGTAAACCTTGAAACCTTGATTTGTGCGTCAACACTGCCCTGTCTCCGCTCCTCTCCTCAGACTAGCTCTCTGCAGTACCTGGACGCCCGTAACACCCCCTTGCTGGACCACTCGGCGCCCTTCGTGGCGCGGGCGTTGAGGATCAGCGGCAGCCTGGCGGTGCTCCACCTGGAGAACGCCGGTCTGTCAGGGAGACCGCTCATGCTGCTGGGTAAGAAAAATACTGGATGTTTTTACTTAGCCTAAGTCATGGGGTTTTCAACCTTTTTCATCCCAGGGTCCACCATTTGAGCCACGGACCACCATGTGAGGACATTTTAGTCCCACAGACCCCAAAACTCAAGATTTATTTTTGCTTCTGTTCATGACCATTAATCTTATAGTTGTGTAGACTTGGACTATTTCACATGATGGATATCCTAACTCTTGAGAGTTAGGATATCCTAACTCTTGAGAGCGTAAAAATGAAACCAAATGGACCCGCAAGGGTCCATTTGGTTTCATTTTTACGCTCTCAAGAGTTACATCTGTTTAAGCAAGTTAGCTGGGGACCACCTGGAACCCTCTCAAGGACCACTGGTGGTCCCCGGACCACTGGTTGAATACCACTGGTCTAAGTAAAAGTATCAATTGTGCAACATAGAACATACATCAATGAGACAATGATGGAGTGTTTTTGAACTGCTTTTCATTGCTAGCTGTTAATGTTACTTAGTTTTAAGAATTTTAGCTGTTGGGGGGGTATTCGACCCAGGCTAAATATGTTTTTCTTTTCTACAAAATATTATAGCGATTTCTTTTTTTATTGTCCTTTAACAAGCCTTCTACACGCTCCAAGTGTGACCGAATGCTACATTTCAAACAAAGATGCTGATATTTGTTATTATATATTACTTTATTTAGCAGTTTTTTAAATATGTATTGTGTTCTAAGTTTCAAGTACTATTGAATAGTGAATAGTGTCTACTGTCAATACTACTAATAGTATTTATTGAATTGTATATGTTCATGTTGTTGTTTTGTTCCCTGTTCCCTCTTTGTGGCATCGGACCTGCACATTAATCTGTTTTATCATCTAGCCACGGCTCTGAAGATGAACATGAACCTGAAGGAGTTGTACTTGGCTGACAACAAGCTGAACGGCCTGCAGGATTCTGCCCAGCTGGGCAACCTGCTGAAGTTTAACTACAACATCCAGATCCTGGACCTGCGGAACAACCACATCCTAGACTCCGGTAGGCTTGCACTCCCACTGCACTTCAACACTACTACCAGTTTGTCTCTTGGCAGAAGTCACAGTTGTCAGTTATGCGAGTTTTCAGACCACCAAAAGGTTTGATTTCATAAGAAGGAAAGACAACAACAACAACAGTTGCGTCGTGTTCTTTGTCGAGGATGTACCGCAAACACAAAATCTTTCGACTTATTTTCTTCATGGTCCTTGGTCTGAGACAAACAACAAAATGCATACAGGCAAAAAGTGCATCAGTAAATAATACTATCAGAGCTACAGTACCTACATTGCTTTTGAATGTCCAGTGAAAACCGTATGCTGTTTATTCAAGCTCACTTTACCTCTTTCTTAGATCCTCTTTTCAAGCAGCTTCCACAAGATTGATATCTTAAGATAAAACCATACTGAAGTTTGCTGTGTCTCTCCTCTTCTCTCTGGGCTACAATTTCTAATCTGGACCCACAGTTTGAGCCGAATTAGATTGTTATAGTACTTAATGCAACGTTCTTACTTTACTGACATACACACATCTACAGTGGTTTTAAGATAGCTGTGTGAGCAGCGGTTTCCTGACGTGCTGCTTGACTGCTGAATGCGTTTGATAACCGCTCTGAAACGGAGAGGGTTGAGCACCATTTAAGGGAACGTTTGGGGTATAATGGAATCGCATACATGTCCGTGCTGACTCGGGTCAGATCTGAAACCACAAGACGCAGAGACGAGATACCTGCGCATGGCTGGCTGTTTCCACACAACATGAGGGAGTGATTGTCACGCATGCATGTCTCAGCCACAGTGTGTAGGCAGTCAGGCAGGCAGGCAGTCAGTAAGGGTCGGGACATTGACTGTTACAGGCTGCACCCAGGGTGCTGTAAAAAGCAACACTGCCAGGACATGTGGCTTTTCCATGATACAAGCTGCAACATGTGCAATTAAAACGGATGAAAAGATAGATTATTCACATCCAGCCTGACAGTGAAGAAAAAAGAAGAAACTGTAGTTAACAAAGTTTAGGCTAATTTCCAGCGATATTGTCGTGGCCAATAGAGCCAAGTGTCCCGATTAAATGTTCTGTTAGGCGCCAGGCCTTGTCATTTGAATTCTTTTTCCCTCTGTCACCATGACTTCTGCTCTGTCTGTCTGTCTCTCACTCTCTTGTGTCTCACTGTCTCTGATGTCTCTATTACAGGTCTAGCCTACGTGTGTGAGGGGCTGAAGGAACAGAGGAAAGGCCTGGTCACCTTGGTGCTGTGGAACAACCAGCTCACACACAACGGCATGGGTTGCCTCGCTGCTGCACTGGTACAATGATCAACCTGTGTGTGTGTGTGTGTGTGTACGCGCACGCGTGAGCACATGCGTGCAAACCTAGTGCCTCATGTGTTGGTCAAGTCTGTTAAGTTAATTAGCCAATATTCGCTCAGTCTTCATTAACATCTTGTCCTGTTTAGTTTTCTTTATAGATATTAGCTTGAACCAAAACTAGCATACTTCCAATTCATGGAACTGATACACCTCATATTTACTGACACCTTGTGGCCACAAATATGTTACTGTAGCTACATTACATGAATTGAATGAGGCATCAGAGACTTTGTTGGTAATACTTTTAAGTGATTTGCTACTGCACTTTACAACTTTGAGTTTCTTACCAGATGCTTTGCTAATTGGCTGGTATGTTATCAAGGTCAGAAACTTGGATTCTATAACGACTCCCTACTAGTCGTACTGAAGAGTGGAGTAGTTCTGATTGTTTGGCTGGTTGTCTCTGGGACTTACTGGCAACATGACCTTGTATTTGCTGCTTCTACGCAATGGGATGACAGAGATGTCTGGGCAATGGGAATTCAGGGTCCGGGGCTTGACACCCAACTGCAGACTGACACACTTAACAGATGTAGATGATGAAAACCTACCAAACACAATAAACTGCTCACACATAGTGGGCCCCCCACACTTTTCCCCTCAAAGATCCCCTCAGGCGGAATGGACCCAGAACAGTCCATTTGTACAGACTCAAGAGACGTTTATTACATTTATTTTTTTTAATTAGAAAAGGGTCTTTTCCATCCATGCTACATTCTCAGTTAAAATGACAGATGCTTGTCGTTTCATGCTGCTTAAAATACATGTGTTGATACCAACTGTGAAGACTGCTAGTGTGAATATACTAATATAGTGCATAAAGCTGCACAGCGCGCGGAGATAGCAGATTCAATACATTGTACAGATTGAGTATATTGTGAAAAATGAGGCGCAAAAAGAAGTCTTGCAAATGGACCCCTTTTTTCAATAATATGTTTATTGATTTTGCATTTTAAAGACAGACAAACATAAAAAGACGCAGACAGCTCAGCTCAGACACTTTGTGGGACAACGGTCTGCGAATGGCCCCTTATATGGGGTTCCCTAACACTTGACTGTACAAATTCAACCAAATGGACACTAATGGACTAACGGAGGATTTTACTATATACAGTAGTTTGAGACTAAAAAACTATCCAACTGGTGGTCCTTCTAGACTTCTAAGAAGTCTGTTGGTTATTCCCATTACTGGAGCTTAGGGCAGTAATGTGGAACGAACACACACACACACACACACACACACACACACACACACACACACACACACACACACACACACACACACACACACACACACACACACACACACACACACACACACACACAGCTTGAACATTCCTCTTCAGTCTTCACTAATATGACATTATCCCATGACTGGCATGGCTGCTGTTTAGTGACCTCAGAGATAACCACAGGATGCACAAATCATGCATTATGCTGCCTATATGTCATATTTGATGTGCATTATCATTATAGTTCCCTTTAGGAGTCCATTATTTGAACTCGTCTTTGTCTGCCATCGGCCAAATGGCAATTGTGTGTCCATTCTAATAAAATGTATATCTTAACGTTTAACAACGATTTTCCTGTTTCTAATACGGCTTTTAGATTGGTATTGACTTTTTAAGGCCCTTTTTGGTGTGTGTAACAACGTAACTAAAACAAAAATCTATGATGAAGGTGAGGATGCTGGCCAAAAAGGGTATGATGTATGAAGATGTACGATGATAAGAGATGTGATTTTCTTATATGCATGCAATTTTGACCCTTAGTGTCCTGTCCTGAACGCGTTTTGGTGTTTTATCTGTTGAAAAATAGCAGATCAACAAGCTCATGTCACGCCACCGAGTGGCGCGACATGAGCTTGTTGTTCTGCTATTTTTGAAAAATTGTGAAAATGTGCTGCAAATCTCTGAATGCATTATTTTGGAAGCAAACATTTTTAACTCAAATTTTTGCTTCTGGGGGATCCCTAGAACAACATGTTTTCAGATGGGGGTCTGCAGCCAAATACGGATAATTCTGGTGGTCCTTGGCTTGGCCTTGGACACAGGAACACAGATTTTTCAGAAAAAACTAGAATCTAGTGTCAGAGACTATAGAATCTAGTGTCAAAAACTTGATTCTAGCATCAGAAACTAAATTCTAGTGTCAAAAGTAGATCCTATCATCATAAACTATAATTTAGTGTCAATAACTAGAATCTAGTGTCGGAAACTACTGTAGAATCTAGTGTCAAAAGCTAGAATGTTGCTGCAGCTGTAATCTGGTGTCAGGAACTACTGTATAATCTGGTGTCAGGAACTACTGTATAATCTGGTGTCAGGAACTCAAATCGGTTTGTTTTTCTGTCCTTCCCGGCAGCCATGCACCCAGAGCCTGGAGACTCTGAACCTGGGCCATAACTCCATAGGGAATGAAGGCGCCCACAAGCTGAAGGATGGACTCATTGGAAACCGCTCCGTACTGCGGCTGGGCCTCGCCTCCACCAAACTGTCTTGTGAAGGTGGGATAGAATCTTGCATAGGAACTTTTTTTTTGTTTTCAACTAAGTAGCGATGCCTGCACAGGGCTTGACACTAACACTTGCCCGCTTGCCCGGGGCAAGTAAAAACAAATGGTCGAGCAAGTGAAGACTGCTATCTGCTATCCACAATTCCAGGCTGGATTTGGGAAACAAAACAGGCAAATTAACATACACATCAAAATGACCATTAATCTTCTACAGTGTAGACCTGGGCTAATTAAGATGATGAATTTTAACTCTTGAGAGTGTAAAAATGAAACCAAATGGACCCGCAAGGGTCCATTTGGTTTCATTTTTACGTTCTCAAGAGTTACATCTGCAAAATTTACAATATATTTTTGGGGTGCAAGTGACCATGAGCTGAGGGCAAGTAGAACCTGACTTGCACTTGCCCAATGGGCAAGTGCCTCCGAGACCTTAGTGTCAACCCCTGCGCATTCTGTTTGTTTTCGAGATTCCAGTACAAGAATAACAAAACAATAATTCAGGATTTAAATTTGTGCATAACTAAGTAGTAAGTAGGCTTTATCGAGCCTTGAGGCCTCATGGGCCAGGAGCCTAGCTCCTGTTTCTGTAGCCTGAGGCAGCTTGATGTACAAGTAGACCCCCTGGACATGACACTAGTATGTTACCTGGACTTAGCCCCAATCCAACCCTTGATGCTGAGTACCAAATAGGGAGGTATTGGGTCCCATTTTTAGACTCTTTGGTATGACCCGGTCGGGAATCGAACCCCAATCTCAGGGCAGACTCCACAACCACAAGGCCACTGAGCGGGTTCATTGTTCAAAATTCGTTCATAGGAACTTTTATTTTCTCTAGCGAATTACTCTGTTACTTTACAGGATTCCAATACAAAAATATACAATCTTTTTTATTATTATTTTTATTTATTTGCTTGGGTGGTAATATGCATATACTGTATGACATACATGAAATACAGTGTCCCTCTTCTCCTACATAGTGACGACTGATTTTTATTATTTGGACACAGCGGCACAACAACAACAATACCAGAGCTGTGAAGTGCTATGAGCTTGTCTATTAGCTATTCTTCGTCGTCTGCCAGCCCAACACACAGCATGTAACTGATTGGATTCCGTCTGTGTGTTCTTAAGGTGCTGTGGCCGTGGCAGAGTTCATTGCAGAGAGCCCCAGGCTGCTGCGCCTCGACCTCCGAGAGAATGAGATCAAGACGGGCGGTCTGATGGCTCTGTCTCTGGCCCTGAAGGTCAACACCTCTCTGCTCCGCCTGGATCTGGACCGCGAGCCCAAGAAAGAGACTGTAAGGCACTGGCTTTCAACCTTTTTCATACCAAGGCTCACTGTTTATGCAGCATTTGAGCCACGGACCAGCATTTTGACATTTTAGCACCACAGACCCCAAAACCAAAGATTTATTTTGTTTTTGTCCACAATATAGATCAAAATGACCATTAATTTTCTACATTCCTTAGTTGTGTAGACAACTAGGGCATGTAATTTAGATGATGAATATTTTAAATCTTGAGAGTGTAAACATGAAACCAAATGGACCCGTAAGGGTCCATTTGGTTTCATTTTTACGCTCTTAAAGAGTTACATCTGGTTAACCAACTTTCCATTTAGCTGGGAACCACCTGGAACCCTCTCAGGGACCACTGATTTAAAACCCCTGCAGGAGAACGAGGGGCGGGGGGGACATTTGATGTGTAGATGTCGGTGTCAAACATTTGAATGTCATGCAGGCAGTGCTAGTTCTTCACAGAAAATTAAAACTTTTTTGAGAAAAACGCTGATTAGTTTTAGTCTAGTCATCTGAATTGTGAATTGTCGTCTTGGTCGACTACATATCAAAAACCTTAGTCTACGTCTTCCTCCCGGAATATAATTTGAAAGTGAAGCTTGCACATATAATTGATTCATTGCACATGAAGTGAAATATTTAAAACATTTTTTGTGAGAATGTTGATGATTATATCATGCAGGTCATGAAATTCGCTCCCATGACGATGACAGCTCATTTTTTATAGGATTGTTAACCATTTATTCTGTTAGCATAGGCTCATATGCTGGTGACTGGTGCATGCCATAAGGTGCAATGATAAAAGATAAAATCCCACTTTTTTATTTATTTTATTTTATTTTTGGGCTGCTCCCTACCTGATTAATTGTTAATATTGTATTGTATTATTGAATTATAGTAATGGATTTTCATTTTGTACACTTTTACACATCCCCAATTTAGTCTTTTGTCTTTTGAACACAGCATTTATTTTTCCTCCCATTTAGTAAACTGAAATGGTTTAATCTTGGTGGTCTGGTCTTAGACTGGAACTAAATATTATAAACGTCAGTCTTTCAGTCTCAACAAAATGAACATTGCATGCAGGTATAATGTGTTTCCTCTTAGAGTCTTTGATTTGTTTCTTTTTATGATTAGTATTTTTTATTATTTTCAAAGTCAAGGTACAAAGACATTACAGAAACATTACAGAAACAAAGACAAATAAAACAAATACAAGAAATAAGGGAGAAAGAAAAATTGGAAGGGGTCAACACGATTTAGGATTGTGAATTGGATTTTGATAGTGGTTCTGACCTGTCTGTCTTCCCTCAGGTGAAGAGTTTCCTGGAGACGCAGCGCGCCCTGCTGGCGGAGATCCAGAACGGCTGCAAGCGGAACTTCATCCTGGCCAAGGAGAAGGAGGAGACGGACGAGAAGATGAGGCAGTCGGCCTCCATGGCCGAGATCGCCACGGAGGACGGCACAAAGGAGGAGGAGGAAGGAGGAGCCGCCTCGCAGGAGCAGGCGGCGCCAAAAGACGGCGAGGAAGGAGGAAGCGTCGCTAACGAAGGACAGAGCGGCGACAGCCAGGCGACGGCCGCCGCGCTCTCCCAGACGGCGGCGGAGGTGCCGCCACTCATCCTCGAGTCGGACTCGGACACCGACGACGAGAACGGAGAGGAGGAGGCCGCCATCTCCTTCAGTGTCCCGTCCCCGCTCGACTGCTCTCCCTCCTCCCCAAAACAGAACGGCCCCCCGGCGGCCCGGACGGAGTCGACAACCTCACCACCGCCGCATCTCGGCGCCTCGCCACTGTCGACCCTCGCCGCGACCCCCTCCTCCCCCCCTGCCCCGGCCGCGGGCCAAAGCGTCATTTCAGGGATCACTGTGACGGAGACGCCGGTTCCGCCCGGCACGCCTCCCTCCCCCGGGAGATGCATCTCCGTGTCCAGCCCGGGGAGGGGCCACAAGATCTTCATGGTGACGCGGGTCGAGAGCCCCCCCGACCAGCAGCAGCTGCAGTTGCAGCTCCAGATGAGCTCTGCTGCGTCTAAGAAAACGTCGGCGGTCACCCCGGCGCCCGGTGCACTGAAGACCGGGCAGGAGACGGCGTCCACGTCGCCTCCGCCCGTCCAAGTCGCGACTCATAGCCTGACAGAGCAGCCAACAGCTCAGCCGGAGGAAGAGGGCGGTACGTCGAGATTGCCCGTACTGTCGAGAGACTGCGACCCAAAAGACTGTGACACAACAGAGCAGAGCCCTGCGGCACCCTCACAGCCATCAGACGCACCCTCCCTCCACACACAGTCTGCACTGGCCCAGGCACAGGGCACTCAACAAAGCCAGCCCGGAGACACCGCGCCGGCCAGCGCTTTACGAACGGAGCAGGCCGAGCAGACTCTGCAAGCACTCGCACCAGCCCAGCCTTCCCATTCCTTACCAGTGGACGTTGCAGCGCTCGCAGATCCACTACAGACGTTGCCCCGAGTGACAGAGGGCACCAAGGACAATCCTTCGTCTGTGAAACCGCAGAACGCCAGCGAAGGAGAGGCAATGGAGGAGAATGGAGAAATTCTGACAAAGGAAATGCAAGCAATGCAGTGCCCGGATAGCACAGAAACGGGCACGCAGTCAGGGGAGAGAGAAGCATGTCAGGCTGGTGCTGCCTCGTCTCAAACAGACACAACACAGGAAGGTTTCACATCAAACACCCCAACACAGGATCAGGCACCTGTGCAACAAACGCCACAGCAGGTGCCAGAGGCCGCATCGGAGCTACTGAGCCCAACAGAGAACGTAACGGGGGAACAAGACAGTCCGCAAAGCCAAGAACCAGAGCAGATGCCAAAGTTGACCACGATAGAGCAGAAAGCAGGTGACGCAGTAGAGCAACTAGCAGAAATGCAATCGTGTGACACGGTAGAGCTGCAATCGGCGACACCACAGTGTGGCACGGTAGAGCTAGGAGCCGGACTGCAACCATGCGATGCTTCACAGGAAGCCGTCTCTGTCTGCGAAGGTCAGAGGGCACCTCCTGTGGCCCAAGGCGAAGCGCCGAGTCAAAGTCAGCCCGAGGAAACTTCACCAAGTCAACACAGTAGCACAGAATCGCCCGATGAGAGCTCCGCAGACGGTGAAGATTGCCTCGGTGGAGTGGACGAGGAGGTCAGCGGAGGAAGTGGAAGTTCAGCTCTGCCCAACGGCCTGAAGACAGAGTTCTCACTTCATCTGCTGGACGCTGAAGGCCCTAAGCCTGGCAGCTGTGTGATGGAGCATGGTGAGTCTGGCCCAGCAGCCAGGGCTGTCGTCATTACAGCTTTCAGTTGACCATTAAATGTCACAGTGATTAACAATTTGTGTTTTTATAATGAACATGTCACAACTTGTATTTCTGTTTGACTTTTAGGTTTCATAATCACAAATCGCAAAGGACAGATATGGTGCTCCGATTAGGTTTTTTAGGGCTGATCAATGGAAGCAGGAACACAGCATTGTGAAATCCATAGATTATTTGTCATGAATGGACAACAGTTTACTTCTGTTGCAGGCTGATGCTATATTTCACTATGGAGACTCTATTAGATACAACTTGGAGGTTACATAAACTGAAGCATTCTCCTATAGAAAATACAAACCTCATCATATACAAAAATAAAATCATACTGTACAACATGATCAGTGCACAAACACACACAACTGAATGTGTTTCGATTTACTAAATTCGTAAACTGTAGAGTTACTGTGAAAAAATTAAATCTTAATAAATAATTATGTTCACAATACAACATGTGCACCTACAATAAACATCTCTCTAGAGTTGGAGACAATTTGGACTTTAGCCTACAATCAATAAAAAAATAATTATGCGGACAATACACAACATGAGAGAGCGAGGACATGCATTTGGGACTCAAATTTTGTTCAATATTGTTTCAGAGCAGTGGTTCTCAAATACCCCCAATATTGTTTTTCAATCTTCGTCAAATTCAAAATCGCTTTTGAGCAGTTATGGCAACACTGGCCAGAAAGGACCATTGTTGCTTTACTTTGCCTTATTTGTATAGACCTGTTTGCTTGTTTCTGTTACAAAAAGATGGCAACACTTGGCATGAGGAAAGGAAAGAAAAGAAAAACAACAATTGTCGTCCACAAAGACAAAGGGCTCCATTTTCGTTACATGCTTAACCCCTTATCCTTATTTTTACTATTTTGAAAAACTTTTTGGAATATGTCAACATGTCAATCTATTAACACGTTGTGAGCTTGTAGACTGGCCATTTGAACTACTAAAAAATGTTTTTTTTAATAGTTTAAAAAGGCGAAGAAGTTAAGGTGTAAGGGGTTTAGCGGTAACGAAAATGGAGCCCATAATGTTTTGGGCCTTTTCTCTGCAACAGACGGTCGGATCTGCTTAGTTAGCGGACAGTTACGACATTAAGCACATTGGATTGGCGGGTCAGTCAAAATGGCCCAGTGAACCGACGTTTGAGTATCAAATAGGACTGTTTTGATTGGGTGTATTGATCGGCCGTTTTGATTTATTTTGAGAACTGATCAAACCCGATCAAAGCATTATCGCCTGATCACGATCGAACACCGATTGATCTGAATAGCTATAATAGGCAAAGAAATCACATTAAAGCATTGAAACATTGCGTGTGTGTTTCTGTGTAGTGAGTCTAACGGCAGAGCTGAGCTGTGGACAGGATCTGGAGGAGCTGCTGCTAGATGCCAGTTTGGAGACAGGGAGAGATGCACCATGAAGATAGGAGGTACTCCCCTTGTCTTCTCAGTGTTTCACACACACACACACACACACACACACACACACACACACACACACACACACTAGGGCATTAACGACTTGAGATTTTTTCAAGTCGACTTGTCAGACAGTCAAGTCGAAGTTGTATCGATTTATCGTTTTATGGCGCGGGGGGGATGGTTGGGGGTCCGTCGTGGTGGTTCCCCGAGGGGGGGTGGGGATCAAATGGTGCCGCTATATGCCGGCGCAGTGCTTATACAAAACACATCCGAGGCTACGCATGGCGCATGTGGCAAGCTTAATATGAAAACAATATTGGCACACAGCTGCACATCGTCCACTCCCAGGCCAGCCATAAAAACACATATAACATTATCAATACGCAGCAGCCCACACGTTAGAACGCAGAATACGATCCATTTGAATGTAGCCTCCTCCTCCTCCAACACCACCATCGGCGCCGCTTTTCTTTTATGATTCATTCAGTAAATTAATGAGAATGGCGCGGACAGAAGCATGCGTCCCGTGCGGTAGCCTAATGCGAAACGAAGAACAAGACGGTCACTGTAGCATGGGGAGGTGTTGGTTGATGAAGTTCTGTATTCCTCTGACACTGTTTGCTGTTCGATCTGATCCGTGTATGTACGTAATGATCAGCTGGAACGCCGCGCGCTGCGCATGCAGCTGCCTAAATTAAAGCTTAACTCCGATAGAGTTGCAAAGGAAACTTCAAAGGAGACTTCTGTCCGTGAGTGACAGTAACCAATATTACATTTGAATTATATACACACGCGTCGCACACATAGAGAAAGAAAAAAGGGGAAAACAAAGGTAAATGTTTAATTCCTCCTCTTTCCTCCTTTCCTTCGGAGGAAGGGAAAAAAACAACTTATCGACTCGGGCTTTTTGGAGTCGACACGTGTTATGCAAATCGATGCATCGATGTATCGATTTTTTGGTTAAAGCCCTAACACACACACACACAAGGTTGACTGTATTAATTGGTATTTGACCTCCTCTTTTCCTCTTCAACAGGGAATGGAGGTCAGGACAAAGAGCAGTCATGTGTTTGTCTGGCTCTACGATACAACCAGTCGCCCCTCCATGTTTTCTTTCTTTTTTTGTTCTTGTTTCCATGATCAAAAAACACTTCCTTTCTGCGAAGATCTGAAGAGCCGGTGTCATTGTTTAAGTACTATAAAATATACCTGAAAGAAAGTAAAAGAAAGAAGAAGAAAAACAATTAAAAATTACACACACACAAACGAACTGTGACTGTCAGGTTTTATACATGCCATTAGGAATTCCCTGGACTCTCTCACACTACATTCACTACTGAAACAGGAATAAAGAGTGTTAGAAGAACAGAGGACGAGAAAAACACAAGGTTGTCACTACATCCTGTCAAGTCTGGAAACATTCAGCAGGTAGCAGGGAGACAAAAATGTGAAAGATAACGGAGATGTTTGGGGGGTGGGCGTGGGGGGGTACAGCATAACACTAACCAAAGACAGACCTTGCTCATCGTGCCCTGGCTAGTTGTACCGTTATGGGTGTTTTCTGTAGTTTCCATTGAAATTTACACTGTAGTAGGGAGGGAGGGAGGGGGAGGTGGAGCTAAGCTTTCTCTGTTAACTTCACAGATACAGAAACATACTGTTGCTCCACTTGTAAGGAAAGAGGGCCCTCATCATAACAAGTGAACCCAAGAGTCTTGAGCCCTGCTGACGGAGGACCTGCTTGCTTTTTTTAATGTGCTTGAAGACTTCTTCGAGAGGGTAATGCCGTATAGGTCATACATAAAAGGACGGCGATGGTGCAAAAGTATGTGTGTGTGCACGCGCGCGCATATGTGTTATAACTTTTCCGTCTGTTGCATCCCCACACTCTGTAAGGGACCCTCTGCCAAAGTGACCGCCCTCTTTTTAGTGTCCCCCTCTCCCCTCCTCCTCCGCTCACTTCGGTCCCTCAGGAATCGGCATCCCTTTCAGTCAGTCTCCATGGATCTGATGTGGAGAAAAAACGGAATCTTTTTTTTTTTTTGCTTTTCTCCTCCGCCTGCCAAACAGCGCTGCTGTCCCCGTAACACAACGGGCCCCTGGTTTTGCTTTGTGGAAAAAAACAATGTTGTTGTTCATTAACTCTGCAAACTGAAGCCTTTTAGAAAGAGGAAAAAAAGAAAGAAATAACCTTCTGTGAATGTTGGTACAAGAGATCTGCCTTTTAAAGTTCTGTTTGCTCGTTACAGAGAGTCTCATTACTTTTCCCTCATTCTTCACTTCCGGACTATTTTGTTGTGGGCTTGCATTTTAGTGTTGAGCTGTCCAGCGATGCGGTCACTGTTGTTTGAAACTCCCTTGGAGTATAAAAAAGTGATTCTGTGCATTTCCCCCTTTTCACCATACCCTCCCATTCAACATTCATGTTGCCTTCAGTTCAACACTTTAAGTAGAATCTGTTTTTGCTGCTTTGAGAAATCTTTTTTTCCTTCTTTTTTTGTATTTATTTTATAGCTTTATGAGCCTTCTTTCTGTGTGATTACATTTTCTCCCTTCATCCCCCTTTTTATTGTTTCTTTTCCATTGGGTTTTTTGCTTTTAAAGACTTACCCTTTTTTGGTGTATATTTCTGATTCATATTAGAGCAAATATTTAGTTTTTCTCTTTATTTTGTCGGGGTGGAGGGGTATTATTTGGGATGAAGAAGATAATGTTGGGTGGCGGGATGAATACAGGATAAAGGCTTATGGCAATAGTGGGGGAGGGGGGTAGTGCGTTCACATGATGAATACAAACTGAGTGAACTGAGGGGCAGCGTACTCCATGACTCACGTTTTTCATTGTTAAAACACTACTCTGCTATGTTGAGGTATGACCACAAGGGGGTGCTGGGGTTTACTACGGTGCAATGTTGCTCGCCCATAGACATTCTATTTATGTGCTCTCCTACCACATAAATTATGGCCAATGGATTGTTCATTGCAGGAGCTCCTCGAAAAAGAAGAAAGACTTTGATACAATACATAAAGTACAACAAAAGCCGTGGCTGTAACAATTTAAACCTACTGTATGCCAGATACTGTGGACTACATTCAAACCAAGCATTTTATTTTTTTTCCTATAGCAAGACGTGACAAACCAAATGCTATGAACGGCGGCTATTTCACTCTTGCGTTGTACTTGGGGGACGGGTGTGTGGGACTTCATCCCACCCCCTTTCCCACGTCATCATTGGAATTCTCCTGTTTGATGTCCTCATTCTCATCATGCTCTGGAGTCCAGATCCACATAGCTGTTCTGCCCCCACTGTTTGTAATGCTTTATTTTTTCCCTTTACTTTTTTCTCATTTTCTTTTTTTTTTTCCTTTTTTTTTTTTTAGTAAATTTTAGTTATTTGTTAACTTAATCAAAATGTGCTGGTAATCACAATATATGTATGGCAATTTGTTCCTCAAATAAATGCATGTAATGACTAATGATGCGATTGTGAATGTTTGACTGAAATCAAATGACTGAGTTTGAGAGTTCTGCTAGAATCGTTTGCAAAAGAGTGCATGATAAATGGAGATGGTTCCACTGATGAGTAAGAAGAAATTACGTTGGCTGGAATTTCACCATGAGATATCGTCGGCCAATAATTTTGCAACTTAATCTGCTGTATTTTCCACAGCAAGCATAACATGTTCTAAGAAAGAACGATGGACTGGAGGGTGGTGTCAGTACAAACACTGGTGGACAGACCAGCGTACCATACCTATAGCCCCTGGACCAACAAGGGACTACATCGTGGGTAAGGAAATGCCCTTTCCTTGTCATTGTCTTGACCTGGTTCTCGAAAGACCTTCCTGATAATGACCAGGAAAGGACTAGCTGTCTGTGCAAAATGACAATCACATTTTGTTGCCATAAGTTGTATCTGGCCTGGATGCAATTCACTGATGATTATTTGGGTGGGGTTCAGGATTCATTCTTTGTCAAAATACTGTTAAAAGACGAGTTTCATAAAAATGGAGAGCTTGATGTCTTGACATTTTTTTGCATTGTATTATGTGTCAAATTAAAGCAGCCTTTGACAGTTACTCTGTGTAATGTTTAGCTCATGGAAAGTGAGCTGACGTCTGGAGGCCCAACACTTCATTAGTCCCTCTAGGCAAGCAGGGACCTGATCTTTTTAGTGAGGTGAACTTCAAAAGATTCATAATGTCCAAACTATATAATGTGGTGGTGAGGTGAGGGGGTTCACTTATCCTGAAGCCAAGGTATAGGGCAGGGGGTAGACTAGAGCGCGAAAGCTCTATTCTGTATTACTGTAATTCTCTCAAGAAGGAATTCCAGACTGTACTAATCCACTCCTCCCCTCCTCTAATAATAAGGGGGCGAGGGTGGGGGAGTAGTCAGAAGATATCATGGTGTGATTTTAATAAACTTCCATGACTTTGAGAGTCCAGCATTTCAAATGCTCCTAATACTGTATAGGATGTGGTGATTGTTTTTAATTGAAACTGTACTTGCATGTGATCATGTTGCTGATTTGATGAGATGAACAAGAGTGCAGGCAGGGCTTTGAAACATGACCTTGGTTTCTTTATAGAGATTTCATCCCTGTCCTCAAATAAACCAACAAACTTGTTAATAAGAAAACTGGGGGTTCATCCTTTTTAGGTTGCTGTGCCTTATTTAGGATTAGGATTGGGATTGTCTGGTCATGTAATCTAACCCAGAATTAGCATTGCCATTCTTTAGAATTTAATTTGTGCACGAAATGCACCAGCTCCCAACCCACCTTGACCTTTTTAGCTATGCAACTGCTGTATGTTTACCCCTGTATTACATCCCATCCCTCCTCATTCCATTCCAGGATATACTGTGGGCACAGCTTAAAATAATAAAAAAAGTAAAGTGGACTTCAGTCCTAAATTTACTATCCTTAGCTTCTTTAGGAAGTATGGGTCAATTTTACTATTTTCTAGGGGCAGGATTAACTAGTTGGATGAAATCATTGGATTGGACATGCGTGCATTGTGCAATATTGATTCAGTGTTCATTAGACTTTCTGCTTTTATAAAACATCTATTCTGTAAAAGTAAAATAATTCTGTCTTGAAAATTGAGTTTATTTATTCGGGTGAGCAAGTCCTGTCTCTGTCATCATCATTCATACAAACCTGCCATATTGTAAATGTACTTTGGTAACGCTGTTTATTCACTGCAGTTGTACGGGACGTGAACTGAAGTCTACCCACTCAGAGGCTTTCTGTTGTGATGTGTCCAAAATGCAAATACTATTTTATGATAGACATGTTGTTAATTAAGCACACCATCACATCATGAAAGTTCTGAGTAAATCAAGTCGTCAGATCAGGGTTATGGTTTTATTGCATACAGTACTTGGTTTCTTGTATATTCTTGGTTCAAATAAAAGGTTTCTTAATGCTCTAGTGGTGAAGATCTTGTGTTTGCATGCCTACATTGCTAATACTAGTATAATTTATGCTTCTATTGTTGACACATGAGCAATGTACTATTGTACTCCTCACACTCACACTCATGTCCATTCTGGGTAAATTATTAAGATTTGCTTAAAAGCAGAATCTTAAAAATCATATCAGATGATATAAAACCATCTTCTGAGAAATGTCCTTTCTGTTGCAACTACAGTAGCCTATATAACAATTGCAAGTGTGATTGCTAAGTAGGCTACAGACAATGATCATGTGTTAATCTGCATGACACGTCACAAGGGGAGGAATTAAATACTAATCTATTTGGAGTTTCTTTTTAAATAATAAAAAACGCTAAAATAAAGTTCAATACATGAACAATTTACATATAAAAAAGTAAATGCACTTGATGCAGTGGGTCGGGCAATTACGCAGTCCTGGGAAAAGATTTCATGCCAGGATACGCAGGGTCTAATAAAATGTTACGTTAAATAACAAAATAAGACAATTTTATCACTTTTGGTTGCAATCTGATCATTTTATGATGCATATAGTTTGAAAAATATTAGGCGGATTTTCACATATTTCAACTAATATACATATTGTTGAATGCATATGTAAATTAGATATTTGACATGGGCTCCAAGGCTAAAATTGAAGAACTGACCCTAGTAAGGAACCATCATGCAAAAAAAATACGCTTTTATCCGCAAGTGCACAACCATTTCACAAAGAGAACCGACTAAATTGGAAACTTTCCCCAGTGGTTAAAGTTGATTCCTGTGACATGATGCATAATGCTCTTGATTTTTGTCATAGATGCCCCCTTTTCTACATTTTCACCCCGAGGTCCCCCTCCCTCCAATGCAGTTTGCATTATACTTTAGCTACTTATTCATTGAATTAATTGAAACTAGGCTATAGTAGGCTATACAGCATAAACTCAATGCAAATGCAACCAAGACTAATAACAATAATAATAATAATAGACACTATATTAATATTCAATCATGCTGTAATGAAGTAGGTAGCCTAATGCAGGTGTGAGGCAGCCCTGTTGTGTTTTATACTGTGCCAAAAAAAAAACATTTTCCTATGCATTTTAGGGACACTGTGGAGTTTAGACCTCCAAAATTTTTTCGGCACGCATCACAGGGTGACATTTATAGACCCGGCAAGGACACAATGGGTTACAATGGGTTAATTGAAACACAATGGGTTAATTGAAAATGGGTTAATTGAAAATGTACTTGCATGTGATCATGTTGCTGATTTGATGAGATGAACAAGAGTGCAGGCAGGGCTTTGAAACATGACCTTGGTTTCTTTATAGAGATTTCATCCCTGTCCTCAAATAAACCAACAAACTTGTTAATAAGAAAACTGGGGGTTCATCCTTTTTAGGTTGCTGTGCCTTATTTAGGATTACAAATGGGATTGTCTGGTCATGTAATCTAACCCAGCATTAGCATTGCTATTCTTTAGAATTTAATTTGTGCACGAAATGCACCAGCTCCCAACCCACCTTGACCTTTTTAGCTATGCAACTGCTGTATGTTTACCCCTGTATTACATCCCATCCCTCCTCATTCCATTCCAGGATATACTGTGGGCACAGCTTAAAATAATAAAAAAAAGTAAAGTGGACTTCAGTCCTAAATTTACTATCCTTAGCTTCTTTAGGAAGTATGGGTCAATTTTACTATTTTCTAGGGGCAGGATTAACTAGTTGGATGAAATCATTGGATTGGACATGCGTGCATTGTGCAATATTGATTCAGTGTTCATTAGACTTTCTGCTTTTATAAAACATCTATTCTGTAAAAGTAAAATAATTCTGTCTTGAAAATTGAGTTTATTTATTCGGGTGAGCAAGTCCTGTCTCTGTCATCATCATTCATACAAACCTGCCATATTGTAAATGTACTTTGGTAACGCTGTTTATTCACTGCAGTTGTACGGGACGTGAACTGAAGTCTACCCACTCGGAGGCTTTCTGTTGTGATGTGTCCAAAATGCAAATACTATTTTATGATAGACATGTTAATTAAGCACACCATCACATCATGAAGTTCTGAGTAAATCAAGTCGTCAGATCAGGGTTATGGTTTTATTGCATACAGTACTTGGTTTCTTGTATTCTTGGTTCAAATAAAAGGTTTCTTAATGCTCTAGTGGTGAAGATCTTGTGTTTGCATGCCTACATTGCTAATACTAGTATAATTTATGCTTCTATTGTTGACACATGAGCAATGTACTATTGTACTCCTCACACTCACACTCATGTCCATTCTGGGTAAATTATTAAGATTTGCTTAAAAGCAGAATCTTAAAAATCATATCAGATGATATAAAACCATCTTCTGAGAAATGTCCTTTCTGTTGCAACTACAGTAGCCTATATAACATGATCACAATTCACAATTGCAAGTGTGATTGCTAAGTAGGCTACAGACAATGATCATGTGTTAATCTGCATGACACGTCACAAGGGGAGGAATTAAATACTAATCTATTTGGAGTTTCTTTTTAAATAATAAAAAACGCTAAAATAAAATAAAGTTCAATACATGAACAATTTACATATAAAAAAGTAAATGCACTTGATGCAGTGGGTCGGGCAATTACGCAGTCCCGGGAAAAGATTTCATGCCAGGATACGCAGGGTCTAATAAAATGTTACGTTAAATAACAAAATAAGTCAATTTTATCACTTTTGGTTGCAATCTGATCATTTTATGATGCATATAGTTTGAAAAATATTAGGCGGATTTTCACATATTTCAACTAATATACATATTGTTGAATGCATATGTAAATTAGATATTTGACATGGGCTCCAAGGCTAAAATTGAAGAACTGACCCTAGTAAGGAACCATCATGCAAAAAAAATACGCTTTTATCCGCAAGTGCACAACCATTTCACAAAGAGAACCGACTAAATTGGAAACTTTCCCCAGTGGTTAAAGTTGATTCCTGTGACATGATGCATAATGCTCTTGATTTTTGTCATAGATGCCCCCTTTTCTACATTTTCACCCCGAGGTCCCCCTCCCTCCAATGCAGTTTGCATTATACTTTAGCTACTTATTCATTGAATTAATTGAAACTAGGCTATAGTAGGCTATACAGCATAAACTCAATGCAAATGCAACCAAGACTAATAACAATAATAATAATAATAGACACTATATTAATATTCAATCATGCTGTAATGAAGTAGGTAGCCTAATGCAGGTGTGAGGCAGCCCTGTTGTGTTTTATACTGTGCCAAAAAAAAAAACATTTTCCTATGCATTTTAGGGACACTGTGGAGTTTAGACCTCCAAAATTTTTTCGGCACGCATCACAGGGTGACATTTATAGACCCGGCAAGAAATGTGATCCACTTTCACCATTGGATGCAGTTACATAAGTGCTACACAAAGCAGGAGCAATCCTTGCATAACTCGTCCTCATGTCTCTAGAAAGCAATTTTTCCAACTTCAGAGACAATTTGTTTGACCTCATGTCTCTAGAAAGCAATTTTTCCAACTTCAGAGACAATTTGTTTGACCTCATGTCTCTAGAAAGCAATTTTTCCAACTTCAGAGACAATTTGTTTGATTTATCTAAAAATAAAAAATGTTTTTAGAAAAAGAAAAGCATAACTGCAAAGGAAAGGGGAAACCTTTTTTGTTAGGTATTCCACACACAAGCGGGCAGGGGTGTAGTGGAGGGGGGACGCGGGGGGACGGAGTCCCCCCACTTCTCTCACATCTAAATTATTTTTCGGGCAAAAATATGTTTTTTGACTTGTCCTTTACTTTTATTGATACAATTAGCATTCTAAACCACCTTTCTCAATATGCTATACTTGGTGTCTTTTTAATAGTGTGTATGGATGCGTTGCGCAGGTACACGCAAATGCACATGCATGTGTGCGTGCACGTGTCTTAAGAGGCGTCCCCCCACTTCTAAAAGTACCACTACAACACTGCAAGCGGGGCAGCGATGGTTTGAACCCGGGCTCCCATAGTTGCTCCTCATGTGCTAGTTGTGCCTTGCATGTTTTTTCCGCCATGAGTGTATGAATGTGATGCAAAATCTATGTAAAGCACCTTGGATAATATTAAAACATCACAAAGCAGTGAGGGAATAACCTTACCATATACTGTACCACACCAGTAATGTAAATATAAGAGGACCCAATATGGACCTCTAGTCTGTGGAATAGAGGTCCATATTGGGATGGATAGACTGAGTGAGATTGAGCGCTAACTAAATGATCTGAAGGTTTTGAGTTCAAAACCGATTTAAATCACATTGACCATTATGCATTTCCCGAAAGCACTATACAACGTTGTATTTCTAAAACTGTTTCAAAGATTAATTCTTGACCATGTCCACCATAAGATGAAACAACCAATGAGCATGCCAAAGTGCACACAGAGAAATCAAAGGGCAGTTTTGTACTTTTTAAGGTACAATGGCTTTGTCGCGCCGGCTGTACCCTACCTGGGTACATCATTGTATCGTTAAAAGTGGTACATTGTTGTACCTTCTTTGTTTGTACCTCTAAGGAGCTTATATGTACCTTGTGAGACAACATTGTACCTTCCCGTTTGTACCCCAAAGACCATAAATGTACCCCTAGATGGCAAAAATGTACCTTTTTGATTGTACCTCTAAAATACAACATTGTACCTTCCTTTTTTATCCCAAAGACCATAAATGTACCCCTAGATGGTACAAATGTACCTCTAAACTAACAAATATGTACACATCAAAAAGGTTCAGAATTGGTAGTACCAGAAGCAAAAACATTTCAGAAACACAATCAAGATTTGACAAGCATTAGTTTACATACACATTGGCTTTTATTAGCACCAAACAAATAGTGTACTGGTACTCACATGCACCATTTGTCACCCCTGAGCTGCATAAACTTAAAATGGATTTCCTAAGCCTGTGCTGCAGATACCCTGTTACTTTTTTTTTTTTTTTTTTTTTGAGAATGGGAATACAGAATGTGATAGGCATCTGTAATATTAGTTATCGGCAATAAAAGAAATTCATTATTTTAAATATCAATATCGGTCAAAGTGTCACAACTGCTCAAGGTACTGCATCTGTGTATTTCTCATTTAAATACAAACGACTAAACACAGACAAATCAGATGATATCAACTGATGCACCTTGTATGAGCCCATACATTGATTATGACAGATTGGAATATGAAGGCCTAGCCCTAGACATTGAGTGGAAAATAAGTGAACCAAGTCATATAGAGTAGTTGCCACAGAAAACTTTTGTACAATTTACTGCCAAAAGCAGCTCTACTGCATCTACTAAAATGTCAGATGTCTCATACCCATAGCATCTATCGCATCACTTTCCTTTTGATTGTGAACTGGGAATTGCACTATTGATTATTGCAGTAATGAATCAAGAGTAATATTGGGCAAACTGTAAAAGCTCAGCTCACAGCCAGCCTCTATAGATTCAGAAAGAACTACAACAGGAATTAGCCTGACTCCAGACTGGAATATGAAGACCCAGACTTTGTAATCCAGTTCCTAGCATATACGCCTGTTCGCAATTTTGCGTCATGGGAATTTCTCACTTGAATTGAGTCAAGGGGTCCCTAGACATGAAAAATCACCGAGGTGCTTGTCCGTCATAGTGCCACGAAGGGCGCAATGGCCGAATCAAATATGGCCGCCATCGTATATGATGAAAATTCAACTTTTGTGTACATACACATGCAATACCTTTATCCTGACTAATTGGGGGGTGGGGAATTCATTTCTGATGTTGTTATGACCATTTTGGGTGTTTTTGACCTTTAAAGGTCATGGTCAATGTCATTTTGCTGTTCCTAAGACCATAACTAACCATTGTTAGGGGTAATAACAGGTGCAATGGGTCTATTTCAACTAATTCTGACATGTATTAACTATTCATATCTTATAGTGATATCTCTTGTTTTTTCATAAACATTAGTAGGCCTACATGTGCATAAAACATGGTGCAATAGAGTCAGTGTTAAACGACAGCCATTATGTCTGGCTCTGGGATGCTGATTGTAGAGGATGTGATCAGGTCACTCCAGTGGGAGATGTTCTGGCACCACAAGGACAAAGCTGCATACCCAGTGCTAGCACAGGATGTGTGCTGGCTGAACATCAACGTTCCCCAGATCAATTTGATGCCCTGATAGGGCAAGTAGAGAAATTTAATCAGGAATTTCTGGAGTTTGAGAAGGAATGTGAGGCCAAGTCAGAGCTCTGCCAATTCTTTGGAGTTTGGCTGGAGTTGGTAGCTGTAATAAAAATGCTGTAGTCTCTGAATGGAAATTAAACTGGAATTTACATGTGGCTAATGTTGAGACTATGGCGATCTTTGCAAAATGTGAATGTATAAACTGCCTGCGTCATGCTCATGGTATCCTGAGCTCTACCGGCATTTCTCAGGTCAGTGAGTTGTTCAGCATCGTCAAGGTATTTTGTGCTGTAGGAGGTGACATGAAGATCAAGTAGACCATTCAGTGGGTATCGAAGGGTCCTGGACTTCACTATGTAGGAGCCACACGCAATGTAAATGCTGTTGCAGAGTGCCAGAATCTATACTCATTGTCAATCTGCCTGTAGCACTGCACAATCTGCTCACAAAGCAGGCTGTAGACGGAGGGGTTAGTCTGCTCAACTGTCTAGAAAATGGGGGGGCATGTGTACTGCTCATACAGACAGGAGAGGGTAGTCGAGAAGACTAAGAAAATTAACTCAACCATACCAAAAAAGAAGCTACCTCAATTCAATGAGCAATCACAGAATGCCCAACAACCCTTTTGAAGAAGCATAGTTGATGGTACCTTCAGCTCATGTCAATAACTCAACTCTTGTCAGTGAGATTGAGCCTGGACTCGAATGCAACATCTACTCTTGCCACTCATGTTGTGGTAGACCTCATGTCACCCCTCTATAACATCATCCCTCTGCCAAGAGCCATAGTTCGTTCACCTTGTACTTGATTCCTACATTGAGATGTCTCTAGAACATGTGACAGACTCAGCAGCAGCCATTGACATCATTGGCATGAACAGGGACTTACCCATTCCTCAGAAACCCAGAGAACAAGTGGAATATCCAGCTGCTAGTTCAGGATATGGTGTGCAGTCAAGCTTGTGGCAATACCATAAGTGTATATTCTAATCTCTAGAACTGAATTGAGGAAGCTGTCACCAGGCTAGTGTGGTGCATATGGAGTGGGCTATTCATGTTAAACAGTGCAAGAGAGTTCTTATAGTTTTCAAAGATACAAACACCTTTGCCTTGCTGTTAAATTACACCTACAGTACTTCCAAGCACTGGGGGTGAAGGAAAACTGGCAGCAGTATGGCACTACGGAAAAGCGACTCATGCTGCCATAGCATCAATTAGTCTCTTATCTCGGAACACCCCTAGCCAAGACTCTGATCAAGGCACATATCTTGACTGGAGATGACTGCATGAGCACGGTGGGGCGGCTGTTGCTCAGGAGGTAGAGCAGGTCGTCCAATGATCCGTGGACTGTGGATCAGCGGTTTGAATACCGGCTCCTCCAGTCTACATGTCGACGTGTCCTTGGGCATTGGGCAAGACATTGAACCCCAAATTGCCTCCAATGAGTTGGTCGGTGTGAGCTTGCCACCATTGGTGTGTGAATTTATGAATGAATGGAACATTGTAAAGCGCCTTGAGCACTTGGAAAAGCACTATAAAAATGCAATCTGTTATAAGGTGGGCACCAAATATGCTGCCATGGTTCTGACCCAGTACAACATTTGATAAACTTTGGTGAGTAACTGAACATGACGCAGAATTGGCAGAGAAGTACTTGGCACATGCCTGAACAGGGGCCAGGTCAAGTACAACATCTGAAGCGTTTGATGACCTTTTGATCTGAAAACTATTTCAGTGTCAGTACTGGAATTGATGCTATCCCTCCCACAAGCAGTGTGATCAGAGGTCACATCAAATGAGGTGCCTTTCTGGTGCATAGGGCTTGCAACCTGCTGGCAACATCCAAGGAACCAGAGGCAAAACTAGCACCAATGGAGCATGGATGGGAGGAGCACTTTGGTACGCTTCTGGCATCAAAATACCTTACCACAAGCCCTTACCACAAGTCAGCACTCAGCTCACAGTACCCAATGTGCAGGCAAGTGTGACACACAATGATGTGGCTGTCAGGCTGCTGGACTTCCATGCATTTCATTCTGCCATGGAAAAAAATAATAATGTAATAATCAATCACACTAGTGTGCATTTGTCCAGATATATCCACTTTGAGAGGAAATACTTGAATATGTTATTTGTACATCACTTTGTCACTCTTATTTAATAATTTCAGCACTCACTTAAAAAAGGTTAAAAGAGAAATATATGATTGCTACAGTATATGTATCGTGTATCTTTTGTTCTAAATAATACAAGTAAAAGTGATAGTAGGGGACAAAAGTGTTATTCAGTGATTGAAAAAAAAATACAATTGACAGTTCAGTTAAAAGTCAGTCAATCAGTCAGTCATTGAATAATAAATAAATAAATAAATAAATAAATAAATAAACAATAATAAATAAATAGAAATGGGGGAGGAGAAGACAGCTTCCACATGGCCTCCGTCATAAGTAGATGAAGTAGTGGTTGCATGCCCTTCAAGCGAAACAAATGTCTTCACAACGTCCACCGACCCCATCAAAATTATACTTATCAATATCAATATCACTCAGGAGTCATACATGTCAGATTTATATGAATTAGACCTACTGCACCAGTTTTTAATCATGATGATGGCCAAATTAGGTCTTCAGAATAGCAAAATGACCTTGACCATGACCTTTAAAGGTCAAAACGACCCAATATGGTCATAGCAACATCAGAAATGAATTCCCCACCCCCCAATTAGTCAGGATAGAGGTATTACATGTGTATGTACACAAAAGTTGGATTTTCATCATATGCGATGGCGGCCATATTTGATTCGGCCATTGCGCCCTTCGTGGCACTATGACGGACAAGCACCTCGGTGATTTTTCATGTCTAGGGACCCCTTGACTCAATTCAAGTGAGAAATTCCCATGACGCAAAATTGCGAACAGGCGTATATGCTAGGAACTGGATTATTGAGGGGGAATAACGAAATGGAGTTACCACAAACAAAAAAAAAACTGCTGTACACATGTTACTTGTTCCAGTTCTAATTCATCTACTGAAATTCAGACAATCCCAGAACGTGAGAGAGCTGGCCAACTGCTCCATTTCCAATTCTCAAGTTGCCATTTGATGTTTAACCAGTACTACAAAAAAATCCCGAATATAATAAGGAAAAAGGAAAAAAAAAAAAAAAGTTAAATAAAAAGGATCCTCCTGCCATATTTAAAGAGACTCCCAAGTCTCCAATATGAGCACTTCTTGAGACTGTCCAGCACCTAACCTCAGTTCCAGTCTGACGGTGGCCAGTGTGAAGAGTGGAAGTTGAGAGCACAGGGGTTCACACCTCAAAGATGACACCACCTGTGATCCATCGGAATGCCTGTAACGCCGGACAGCCAGTTGGACAAAGTTGTCAATCTCTGCTCTTCTGAAGGCAGCACCAGTTGGACAAAGGATGAAGACTTCTGTTCTTTTGATGGCTCTTGAAGAAAAAAGAAAAAGAAAGGGAAGTGCTGAAATGTGTACAGGAGACACTTGAAAGAACCATTCTCCTACATACCGCGACTCTGTGCCCAAAGTCACATTGTTTTTGATGCATTTTTGTTTTAATTTACCAATTAAATTCTACAAATCTGCTGCTCTGAGATTTCATCAACCCAACCCAACCAAAGAACTTTTTCTCATTGTGGAATATTTCCTATATATTAATCCATGCTAAACCTCTTATCCTTCCCATCTTAACTTCTTTGCCTTTTTTTTTAGCATTATAGATGTTTTTTACAATAGCTCAACTAGCTGATATCCATCAACACAACACACCACAGCATAATTGGTATAGCATGGATGAAATTAAAGCCTTGTGTCTTAAATGTGAACATGCAGACTTGGCAGTGGATTGACTCTAGCCACTTCGCAACTCCCAACTGTCATCCTGTACAGTAATATTGTATATTACAATATTACAGTAAACACCATTGTTGATAGTTGCTCGGCAAAACTCGAATGTTTGAGGAATGTGACACAACTCACCCTTTTTCACGGCAACGGCTGCCTGCAATGAATCCCACGTCGCTGACGGGATATCAGAAGCAGCAACCGTCCGTCAGGAGGGGCAGGACATCACAGTGGGTGGATGTAGGAAAACATTTCTGGAAAAATGATTAAAAATACTTAATAGCATCAGTGCTCCTTGGATTTCTGTGCAGTTAATGGTGACTACTTGCTTGTGCAGTGTGGGATTCAGTGGTGACACAGGGATTCAGTGCAGATTGCTGTCAAAGACGGTGAGTTAGTGTCACATACCTCACTCGTGCTTTGCCGAGCAACTACCAACTATGTTGTTATATGTTTACTATAATATTGTAATATACAATACAACTGTACAGGACGACAGTTGGTCTAGGACTTCTGACTGTGATGTAGTCTGTAATGTGTTTTTTGATAAATTGAGTCTGGTGTTGTAGGAGAGTGCTTTGTGTTCGTGAGTATTTGGACAGGTACATGGGTATTTTGGTAGTGTAATTGAATCTAAAACTATATGAAGAATTGAGTGGAGATACTTACATGCAGTGTAACGTGATGAGTGGAACAGGGCCTTTGGAGTCAACAGGTGGAGTTTGACGTGAGGTTGACAGAAGCAGGGCCTTTGGAGTGAACAGATGTTGGTACGAAACAACCACTGCAAAGACAAGAGCACAAAATGGTTGCAAAAATTAATTACAGGAGTAGTTATACAAATCGTCTGTAGGATATGTGAAATTTGTCATTACAAGCAAGCATTACAGTCTTAACACAGAAGTGCTTGACATCTTCCTGCAGGTTTTCATAGTAACTGCGGCCTGCAGACGCAATAGTTATAAGAGTATGAACCGGAGATACTCACTTTTCATTTTATCATCATGAGTGAAGCAGGGCTCAGGAGTCAACAGGAGATCACACAAACACTGAAAAGACAAAAAAAAAAATCTAAATGGTTGCAAAATATTACAACTAGTAAGACATTACCTGTGTAACTTGGTACATTGATTTATCGAAGATTCTACTGTACATACTTTTTTTTATTGTATTGCTGCACTGTTGTATTGTGCTTTTTGATTTGGCAATGTAAACCTGGCTTTCTTATAGCAATAAAGAACTTTGAATTAATGAGTCGAGATACTGACACTTGATTTGACACGTTGAGGAAGTGAATTAGTCCCATACGTGGCTACGAAATCAACCATTGCAAATACCAAAAATCAAAATTGTTGTAAAATTCTATAATTTATAAAAAAAGATCTATAATTCTATAAAAAAGAGAACAATAAGAACTACAGTATATGAAGTGTTAGGAGTGGGGATACGCACACTTGACCTGATGATGAATGAAGCCGGTCCGGTCCTTAGGAGTAACAGGTGGAGATGGCACAAACAACTGAAAATAAATAAATAAATAATCACAAGTATAGCAGAGATGTCACAAGGAAGACTAAAGCAGTGGTTCCCAAAGTGGAACCCCAAGGGTCATTGATGGAGTTTGAGGGGGTCCCCAGTTAAATTATAGTATGTACCCAAAAGGGTCTGTACCTTTGAGAGTGTACAAATGGAACCAACAGGTCAATTTGGTTTCAATTAAATTCTTGCAGTTACAGACCCATAAGGGTCCATTTGGTTTCTAACTATCTAATTAAGGTACCCACTGGAACTCCTCCAAGTGCACAGACCACACTTGACTAAAATGTGGAGACTTCTTGCCTGATTGAATCAATTTTCTGATTGTGCAGATTCTTAACAATAATGTAATTCTTTGGAGCTTAAAATGAAACTAAATGGGCCCCTATTTTGGGTCCTCCGCAATGATTTTGGTGTCTGCATATAACAGCTTAGTGACATTAAATACATTTATTTGCTATAAAAATAGACCCATCTACCAGCTCACAAGCTGTTGTAGATTGGCTATTTTCACAGGAAACAGGGGGTCCTTGAAATAGAATGGGCTGAGAATCACTGCTACAGTGCTGTAAAAATGTTCTCACGGGGGGTCCCTGGCATATGTTTTCAATTGGGGGCCAGCTGGGCTAATTAATCATAATATTGTCCTTTTGGGGGTCCTTGACACGAAAAGGCTTGGGTATAATGCAGGGGTTTTCAACCTTTTTGACTCCAGGGACCACCATTTATTCAGCATTTGAGCCACGGACCACCATTGGATGACATTTTAGCCCCAGAGACCTAAAACTAAAGAATTCTATTGGTTCTTTCCACAATTCCAGGCTGTATTTTGCCAACAAAACAGTGTAAACTTCTTAATCAACTGGTGCTAATTCAGATGATAAATATTTTAACTCTTGAGAGTGTTAAAATGAAACCAAATGGACCCTTGCGGGTCCATTTGGTTTCATTTTAACACTATCAAGAGTTACATCTGGTTAACCAACTTTCTATCATTTAGCCTGGGGACCACCTGAAACCCTCTCAGGGACCACAGGTGGTCCCCGGACCACCTGTTGAAAACCCCTGGTATAATGAACAAACCATGAGCATTTTGAGATCATCATCATCACGTAGGCGTACCGTTCATCTGCTGCTGCTGCTGGCAGCACCACCACCGTGACGACAGGCAGACATTAATCTGGTGGTCCACCGCGACAACCAGTATTGACCAAGGCTCTGGTATTGACGGCAGAGACACAGCCGTTACATTAATCTGCATGGTGGTGATGGCGACACCTCCAAACACTTGTGTTTAGTCTATGGTGGAGCTAGCCCCGTTCAGGACTCCCTCATCTCGCTGGCGATGCTACGAGGAGAGTTGTTTTGGAAGCGCTAGCATGTAGCTAATGCACACCCCCCCGTCAACCACAGCAGCAACCGAGCTGCGAGGAGAGAGTCCCGTACGGGGCTGGTGGAACCAGAACCGAAACATGACAATGAGCGCCACGTGAATCACCTACACAACAGCGGTGGTCCCTGGATCAAAATGTGTTGAAAACCACGGCTTTTAGTCCAACATTAACCCACTTCCAAATAACAAAACTACCGTCCCGAATAATGTTTTCTCGAGAACGGGCGACGAAACAACCGCGCGCACACACACACACACACACACACACACACACACACACACACACACACACACACACACACACACACACACACACACACACACACAGCGCCAAGTGTGTGCGTCAGCTTCAACTAACTGCTCTGAACATATTAGACCAGGGGTTTTCAACAGGTGGTCCGGGGACCACCAGTGGTCCTTGAGAGGGTTCCAGGTGGTCCCCAGCTAAGTTGGTTAACCAGATGTAACTCTTTGAGAGCGTAAAAAATGAAACCAAATGGACCCTTGCGGGTCCATTTGGTTTCATTTTTATGCATTCAAGAGTTAAAATATTCATCATGTGAATTAGCCCTAATCTACACAAGATTAATGGTCATGGACAGAAGCAAATGAAATCTTTAGTTTTGGGTTCTGTGGGCCTAAAATGTCCTCAACTGGTGGTCCGTGGCTCAAATTCTGAATAAATGGTGGGCCCTGGATGAAATAGGTTGAAACCCCTGTATTAGACTATGAACAACTCTAACGTCCCGTCCTCGTCCCCCACACACACACAGACACAGTTTAGGTGGCCAAAACTACTCGACAGACACCCGTGAAAACTGTATCTTATACAAACAAATTATTAAAACAACTATTGATTTCATCTTAAATATACTTACAGTTGGCATGGTGAGACGATTCTTGAAGAAGTAAAGCTGGGAAGTAGTTTTTTGTAATCCAAATGAATGCTCCAAATTCTCCAACCGAACACAACAGCAGCCATTACAAAACAGATTTTCAGGAGTCAGTTCCCGCCCAAAGTCTGAGATTATTTTATACCTTTAAGATCCACAATTGTCCCCTAATGGGGTCATTTCAGTACCCCTGTAGCTCCTCCCCCTGGTCACAAAAGTACAATTATGTACCCTAAGTGGCAATTAATGACTTGTACCTTTAAAAAA
The DNA here is from genome assembly GCA_039105355.1 of Benthosema pterotum. Lineage (NCBI taxonomy): Eukaryota > Metazoa > Chordata > Actinopteri > Myctophiformes > Myctophidae > Benthosema > Benthosema pterotum. The sequence goes on from CM076977.1 coordinate 14,493,507, forward strand.
AGATAAAGGTCCACACTTGTCCCCAAACAGGGCCATTTTAGTACCCTTTCCAAATCACAGGATACATTTAGGACAAATGTACCTTAAAGGTACAGAAACGATACCCCTATTTCTCTGTGTGTGTGTGCTATGCATGCAATAACTTAAGATAGCATTGGACGTGTTGAGTCGATTAACTCAGAAACATTTCCAAGTAAAAAGTTCCAGCATGTGTCTCTCTCCATGGTAATTTGAATTATAAAAAAGTTAAAGTGTGAATGGAGTTTCTAGGTGAAATGTTTTTTGACAAAATATACCATTGACCCCTATTATCAGCTATCAACGGACACACTAAAAACAGGAACTTTAACCTGTGGCCTTTCAATTTATGGTCAGGCTGTTTATCCTGTGAGACACTGTGCTTGTTATGTGTGCGGACCATATGAGAATTACAGAAAATCCAGAGGCTGGCTTCCACATTGATTCACAAACATCTAGCAATAAAAAACAGAACAACAAACATTAGACAAACCTCCCTTTTATATATTTTTGTTCTTGTATAAATGTTGTTACTCAAAGGCAAAGGGAGACTGTCTTGAGGATACTGTGCAGTGTACAGTATTTCCTATTCCCAGTGTAGATTTGTCAAAATCAATGTATCTATCTATTGCTGATCTCTGAAGGTTATGACAAACCTGTTCTTGCATAGGAGAGAGGCAAGTGATGTAATTCATCCTGGTTCCTTTCTTTTGGCTCAGCCTTGCCTCAGGAATGTGCAGACAAGTTGATATAAGAGTCAATGGGAGTTTTCCATGGTGTCAACCCATATCTGGCCTGTTGGTTTGCAGTCTACTGGACTGTACCAAACCCTGCATGTCGAAAGAGAATATGGTTAGGTGGGACTGCTGTTTCATAAGGAATAAAAGAGTATTCATTTAACGTAGGCCTATGTCATCAATATCGGGCATAAATGTGCAACCTTTTTAATTTTTCCTTCATACATGAATGCAGTATTTAAAAAGTAGTGCCTTTGCAGCTAACTCGAAAAATGTGCTCAGAGAAGCACATTTTTCATCGCCATACAAAAAAAAAAAATATATATAGCTGCAAGCAGCAATAAAACGTGACCAAGCAAGCAGCAATAAGGAGTCAGAACAATATGCAGAAGAAGGAACATATTTTTGAGAAATTATCTGAGGGGGGTGCTTTTGCCCCGGGTCCATACAATAGTGAATGAATAAATGAAATGTAAAATTCCTACAGTAGCCTACATGTCAACATGGCCTCCTACAACAAAACTGATAAAAGCTTGGAGAATTACAGTACAATTCAAGTACAACTAGAAGAAATTGTGAAATAAATGTGATTGGACACTAGTTAACAACAGTTGTTTAATGGCCACTTTGTTCAAGAAGTTAATCTAACATAATCTGGCACAATGTTTTAACCACTACACTGTTACATGAAATGATCAAGGCTTGTACAATGCAACGCTTTCGTTGGGTAGGTTACTACTGGAAATCTAGAATGTCGAGGTATGACCTGGCCGGGAATCGAACCCCAGTCTCCCAGTCTCAGGGCAGACACTAACCACAAGGCCACTGAGTTGGTGCCATTACCATAACATTGAGTTTTATCATCTCAATCACAAAGTGACATTTCCGTGAATGTCACTTTCATGATATGCGAGTGTAACTCAGTGCTATTGAGAAGTAGGCAGAAATGCATTGGACTCAAAGTAAAAGCCCAGCTTGAATCCTTTTATGTTAGGTCTTTTTAAGTAATAGCAAATCATACACATTGCAGAGACTTTAATTGTTACTGTAAAATAATTCAAACCGGCTGTCATTTTACATCTCATCTTACTCACTTCAAACAATGTGTTTCAGACACTAGACTATGATTTGTCACCGTTAGGCTCACTGTGACCACTGATCACGTGACTAACCCAATGTAACTGTGTACCCCATCATTGGCGCAACTCCGTCTCTAAATGGCTCTGGTGCGTTGCATTAAAATTGGATTTTAGATCATGCAACAGCATGCAGCAGTGGATAAACAAAACACAAGACAAATCAGTTTATAAAGAAAACTGAAGCAATAGGACATGTGGGTGTGACAATCTGCCACATTCTGATGTGAAACTCTACTTACAATATAAAAGTATACTGGTTTACGGCAGTATGTTTTTATGAAGTGTATCCTTTAAACAAACAACTACCCTTAATCAATGATTATCTATGATAAAAATGCTTCAAAACAAGAGCCTCCACATCAATGTTAACAATTAATGTGATTCATAAGAAGACTCCTCACAAAGCAGCAATTTTCATTGGCTTATAAAAACGTCATTTTTTGATGAAAACAAATTTGCTTCGGAACTTTTGTCCGGATGGGGCCAAAGTTCTCATGTAGCAGGTGTCATGCAAATTGATCAAAAATCCAGGCAGAGAATCAGGCATGAGCATTTTTCAAACTGCTTAAAATGGCAGACACTCTGGGGGTGGAGCTTACCGGTCAAAGTTACAGATGTGTTCCACATGAATCAAGGAACATGTAGAAACAAGTCCCATGATTTTTGGCCAAACGAGGCCCGAGTTATGGTTGTTCAAATGTTTCAGTTTCAAAGAATTGTTATAGCGCCCCCATTTGAGCAATTGGAGTAAGACTGGTTTTGCTGCTATTTGGCATCCCCTCTACAAAACTGTAAAATATCAGAAGCAGATTACGCTGCATGTGTAGATTAGGGGCATTAGAATCATTTTCACAAACAAGCAATTTTCATTGGCTCGTAAAAACATATTTTTTTCACTTAAAACAAAATTCACACCTATTTTCATATTTGTATGGCTTCAAAGTTCATGTGTAGGTCGTTGTTATGCATTTTGATCAAAGATTGTAGGAGAAGAGACATTTTAACTGTTTTACATATAATTCAAGATGGCGGTTCATCTAAAGGTCAAGAGGTCAAAAGTCAGAATACAAAAGTTGTTCGGCATAAGCAGACGCATAAGGGAATATAAGTTACATTTCTGAGAGTCAAGCAGTTCATGAGTTATAAGTGTTTAAAGTTTGCAATTTCAGTTGAGTGCTGTAGCGCCACCATTTGACCAGTGGTCACAGGCTTCGCATCATCACCGTTTGGCATCACCCTCTACCAGATTACCAATTTTCGCGAAAACCGACTGCACGGTTCAGCCAGAACAGCTATTTTTGGCGGAAGAAGAAGAAGGAGAAAAGCAGCAATATCAATTAAGTGACCAAGTCACTGCTTGGTCACTTAAAAACGTGCCCATGCAGGCCCTGCAGCCCTAGAACACTGTAGCCCTAGAACACTAAACATATTTTTTGTCAAACTCGGGTGAAATTCACCCAAACACCTGCCAAACAGGAATGTGGACAAGGAAACCTATAGCTTCTTTGATGTCACTGAGAAGTGCATCAATTAAAGGTACTGAAAGATTAGCCTCGGTACCCAGGCTTTCATTTTCGTCTGCGCTGTGCAAAAAGTAAAAGCCTGGACTAAATTATTAGCCACAGTGTGGCCAGAGGGGCTGGTGTTGACTGACAGATCTGTGAGAACCACTCAGGGCAACCAGGAGTAGATTGCTGCGTCTCTCGGTCAAAATACTTTCAGGTTAGCTCAGGCTACTGAAGGATCAGCAACTTGAATTACAAAAATATACTGTAATTGCTAGGCAAAAATGTTAAAGCAGGGGAAATTTCACAAGTGCTCTTCAGAGGTCAAGAACTCAAGGACTACTTTGTGGGTGAGACCAGGTAGGCCACCTACCGCAGGTGTTTGTGAAGTTGGGGGGCTATAAATTGTTATCCTCAGTGTATTCTTAACCCAAAACAGTCAGGAGTATATTGAGATCTCTGTGGTTTTCTGTGTGTCTGAATGGGGGCGCAGGGATGGGCACTCTCAGATTGCATTGATATGCATGCATCCACACAGCCTCTCAGAGAAGCCCAATGAAAGTGAAACCACGTAGATCATGCATATACCACATATGGTGGAGTACCCCTTTAAACAAGTTAAAGGGAAATTCCAACCATTTTCAGGCCTATCCATCGACCACCATTATCATTATCTCATGAACATCTGAAATTCTAAATTCAGCCATGCTTGTGCACATCTATGGAAGGATAAAGGCAGCAGTACTATAGCCCCTGTTCCAGAAATGGATTCCCCATTCATTTTTCTCAAAGACTTTTAGAAAATAATTTATATAAAGACGATTACGCCGCGGACAAAGCCAACTCGAGTCGTGACGAATCATGATGACACACACAAACTTTTAGGACAATCAAATCATTTCTAAGATGAAAAACGAAACAAAAAGTCTTGTATCATGCCGTTTTCTACTTCTTCCTAATTATATATTATATTGTGATATTGTGTTTGTAGTCATGATTTGTCACGACCCGAGTTGGCTTTGGCCGCGGCGCAATCGTGTTATTATTAACCATTTTCGAAAAGTCTGAGGAAAACGAATGAGGAATCCACTAGTGCAGGGGTTTTCAACCAGTGGTCCGGGGACCACCAGTGGTCCTTGAGAGGGTTCCAGGTGGTCCCCAGCTAAGTTGGTTAACCAGATGTAACTCTTGAGAACGTAAAAATGAAACCAAATGGACCCTGGCGGGTCCATTTGGTTTCATTTTTACACTCTCAAGAGTTAAAATATTCATCATCTGAATTAGCCATTTTGGAATGTGTGTTTTGCTTGTTTTCAAATTGTGGAATTGTGGACAAAAGCAAAACAAATCTTTAGTTTGGGGCCTGTGGGGCTAAAATGTCCTCAAATGGTGGTCCGTGGGCCAAATCCTGAATAAATGGTGGTCCCTGGGATGAAAAAGGTTGAAAACCCCTGAACTAGTGGAACAGGGCTGGTGACGTCACTGCGCAGGGCCTATTATGTAACTTTTACAGATGTGTGCATATAGGTCCATTCTTTACGGTGGTGTCCACCAGTGTGTGTCCATGAGCAGCTCCCATGGCACGATAATCTTGCCACCATGGGATTCGAGCCCGAGCTGTCTTGTTAAATGCAACTGCTACAAAGGTGGATAGTGTGTGTGTGTGGGTGGGCTTGGGTTTGGCTGTCTTCTTAATGTTTATGGTTGAATGAAAAGAAAAAAGACGATTCGATTTCGACCTCACATGACTGCGATTACAGAGTGGTGATGGGTGGAGAGAGAGAGAGAGAGAGAGAGAGAGAGAGAGAGAGAGAGAGAGAGAGAGAGAGAGAGAGCCCTGCAGGCTGCAACACTTCGCGCACTACCGCGACTGCAGAAGTTTTAAGTTGTCTCCGCCCGCTGAGATCGTCCACTTCTGTCACTTCTGGGTAATGAATCGATTTCATGTTTTTTTTGCTATAATATATATAGGCTATTTCTGTGTACGATTGTGCCAGATTGTTCTGATGATGAATGTATTGTAAACGAGTGTAATTATTTATGGTGTTGGTCGTCCACGTGCTTGAAATACACTGTAATTATGCAAGCTGTTAATAGATACTTCAATCAACCAATCAATCAATCAATCAATCAATCAATCAATCAATCAATCAATCAATCAATCAATCATCAATCCACCAAAACGTCAGCAATTATATAATATGATTTGATGACATCAGTACAAAATAATTGAAAATCACGGTGCTTCTTAACAAACATGAGTGTCTGTGACAATTTAAATGGGTTCAGTGCTTCAACACAGCGGTGCCCAGGGTCCGGGACACCATGGGTCCTAAAGGGATTCTCAGGGGGTCCACATGAAGTTAAATGATAGTTTGGAATCAAATGGACATTTATTGCTCTGTAACTCTGAGTGTAGGTTTTGTATGTAGGCCTATGAGTAAAATTAAATTTGACAAAATAAATTGGGGACTGTAGGCTATAGCCTACTGGATGTCAAACTGGGGGTCCTTGAATGGGTTGATAAACACTGCTAGAGCTGTAAGAATCTTCTCTTATGGGGGGTCCTTGGCATATCTCTTCAAACAGGCTAATTAATGAATTGGCAATGTGTGGGTCATTCCTTGACATGAAAAGTTTTGGGAACCACTGACTGTACGTGTCATATGGTCTGAAAGGTGCAATGTACTCAGGTATAGATTAGAGGACCCCAATGCATAAAGATAAACAGTATTGTATGGATGATGTCATGAGGTCAAAGATAAGAAAGAAAGGAAGTAAAGTCAACATGGCCTGAAGCTGCCTTGTCTGTGTATACTTTATTTCAGTGGTCGGCAACCTTTAAAGGGGAATTCCACCCATTTTCAACATTCTAATTATGTTAGTATACCCTAGAGGTGCTGGGTGGACTGGACATCATAAAAACATTTCCCCATTCTGTGTTCCCAAGAAATGTAGGTTACTAGGAAATAGTTGTATACATGCACATGGGATGAATAGCAAGTGTTATAAAAGCACTAATCTTAGCCCATATCCCCACCCAACAACAGAAGTCAGGGTGGTGGTCCCTTTTTCACAATCGGTTGAAAACCCCTGTTCTAAAATACACGTTTTTTACCATATGGGAAAAACTGACATGTTTGGCCTACTAAGAGAAAAAATGTGTGTAAAAAAGTGGAGAGAGACTAAACATAGTTTAATCTCCATATTTTATAAAGTGAGGGAGTCACTAAGGAGAGTCTAAAGAGCCACATGTGGCTCCAGAGCACAACACACTTCTTTAAAGTGCAAATAAGTTAACATGTATTCCCGAAAATTGTTTATAGTACTAAATATCATATTGTATATGTCCTTCAAGCTTATTCCTAAAGGTTTGAGCCTCGCCACTGCCACTCTGATATAACCAGTCTTGTCATTCCTGTTCTTCCTGGACTTTGAAAGCAGTTTAGCTGCAGGACCTACAATGTCCTGAGGTGGTGGGGGCACTGATATACGCGTAGATAAAACAAGGCTTGTTTGGATGGTGTGTAATCTCTGTCTCTGTTCTGCATGTGCTCCCTTTTAGCTGCTGATATGGGGCCAAATAGGCTGTACTATGCGCTGCACTTGTGCTTGATGGCTCTCACTCTCCTGCTGCTGCTGTGTGAAATCATGGTCAGCCAACACTGCCACTCCATTATCAATCTGGTGGACGGCTTCAACACCCTCTTCGTCCTCATCCACATGGCTCTGTCCCTTCCTCTACCCACGCCGCGTGGAGGGCACAGGGAGGACACCCCCATTCCATCGGTGCCAAATGGATCCACCGGTTCTTCCACGCGTCCGTGCCCTTCTCCCCCCTCAGCCCGCGCTGCGGAACCACCACTGCGGCCGGACAAGTCTCCAGCTCACCTCCTGACCCATCCGGAGGTCACTTGTGGCTTGCCGGACCTTTCCGATGGGCCGCCATTCCACAATAGCGGTCCTGATCTAAATCAACTCACCCTCTCCAACATCCACCTGCATTCTGTCCCTCTGAATTCCCACTCCTCCACCGTGCCGTCCCATTCGGCCACCCTCCCTTGCCCGTTTTCGTTGAGCCTACCGCCCTTGCCCCCCTCCTCAACGCCGTGCGCGCCATTGTGTGGTCTGTTTTATAGCCGTGCGAGGATTCAAGTGGTGGGGGCTTTTCTGGCGTCCCTCGTCCTGGCCTCTCTTTGCGTCTCAGTCAGTTTGGAGGTCTTCAGCCACATCTTGCAGCCACGGCCTGTGCGGCAGCAGCCTTATTTGGTCGCCATAGGGGCTCTCAGTCTGATCCATAACCTGACAGTGCTGGGACTGAGGTGGAGTCGGATGCTGGGTGCCAGCACTGGACTGGCCTGGGAGGGGGAGATGACCCCATGCCCCCGTAATGGTAAAAACGCCTAAATCAGTGGTAAAACACTTTCGATCAAGGAAGAGGGCCGAGAACTTGAGTTAAACGCCCTATACTCTTTTTTGTTACTTTTTTCACCTAGAAACTCCATTCACCTTTTAGAATGAAGTGGACAAACATACCAGAACTTTTTACTTTGAAATGTCTCGTAGTTTTTGAGTACCGTATGGCATATAGTACTCAAAAACTACAAGACATTTATGGTGCATACGGCATATGCAACATAAATGTTTCATAGTACGTCAATGGCAAATTTTGGGATTCAAATTTTTCACTACATAACACTTTTTATAATTCAGAATACTGTGGTCACGCATGCTGAGCATTCTATTTTGATATTTTTTAATATCCTACATGTAAAGAAAGTATATGTACATATTAGGGCTGTTGAATGATTAATTAATTTAATCATGATTAATCATTCCTATACAGGATTTGAACATTTAAAGAAGAAATTCTGTTCTTCTATTTCCTAAATATTTATCAAAATAGGTGATCTACAAGCCTATATTGTTTGTAGATCTCTTGAGCTATACTCTATGGCTCTGGTTACAGGGAGACACACAACTATATGTCTCCGTAAAACCGTGCTCTACCCATTTTCTCTATGAGAAAATGCTCGGTTGAGTACTGGAGTCAGTGTGCACATGAGTTAATTGCGTTAAAATCTTTGATCAGATTAATCAACCAAATTAATTTAACTAATTAACTTATTTTCAACAGATTTAGTACATGCATACAGTATATGCATCAACTATGTTGCATATGCAATAATCAGGTACATACAGTATATGCACATGGATATATAGGACATACTGTATATATTGTATGTGGTATATAACATACTGTATATGCCACAGTCAGGTTCATATATGTAGGGGGCAATTTCATATGTGACATATATTAAAACATACATATATTTTCTTTCCATGTGGGATATAAAAGTAGTATGCTTACTTTAACCATTACTGTTGATACCTTAGATGTTTGCTCTGAGATGTCCCACTTTGAAGTAGCTCTGTATGTTCAGCTGCAAACTTACATCAGACTATGTTAATGTTTGTTATTCACTCCTCCCTTCCACTCCCTACAGCCCAGGCGATGGAACAAACCAAACATGAGGCCAAGCAGGGCTGTGTTGTGGGCGAGGCCAGTGATCTCCCTTGTGCTGTGGATGCTACATACCATACAGGAGCAGTTATCCTGTGTAACGCAGGAACCTCCAGTGTCCTGGAACTAGACTGTAACTCCAAGGCCCAAGACCACAAAACATTGCCCTCACTCCTCCAGACTCAAGAACAGCCACCTCCAGAAGAGCCCAGCTTTGCTGCAGCACTTCCACGGGGCTTGTCCTCTTTTCCACAGAACAAAGCAAACTTACTCGGTTTTGGTTCAAACACACTCACCGCACAGAGCCAAGACCATGGGGTGCCAAATGGTGTAACAGTCGCAGACCCTTGCATGTGTGAATCTCATAGAAATAGTGAAATAACAAGGGTATGTGCTACTAATGGAAATTCAGGTAAGCCTTTGCTGTGATGCTTCCCTAATTCTCATTATGTCTTGAAAACCTGGTCATTGCATTGTTTATTAAACAGTCTCAAAAGATTACAACCATTAAGAAAACTCAAGATAATTTTGACTGTGCCAGATTTTTTCAAAACAATAAATGGTGGACTTATAGTCTGCATTTTATCAGGTTTAGCATGTTACGAATTGCATTTTTGAAAATGCAAAGAGAAATCAAACGTGTCTAAAACATCCTCCATCTTCCATCCTGTAGCGAGGGTTCATCCGCGAGGTTTCTCTTCACCCCTCATTACTGCCACGCCGGGACTCGTCACCTCCATTCTGGCTCTCACCAATGCTCTGGTTCTGCGCCTGGTTGTGACACGCTGCATGGAAAGATCTTGGTCATGTGGTCTCCTTGTTTACATGGATCCTGCTTTCTCCCTGCTAGCAATAATAGTGATGATGGTCACAGCTCTACCACAGGTGAGATATTTTATAGTATCGTGCTTTCCAGGTGTTTTTAATGACACACACACATGCACGCACACATGCACACATGCACGCACGCGCAGTCGCACACCCATGCGCGCGCACACACACACACACACACACACGCACACACACACACACACACACACACACACACACACACACACACACACACACACACACACACACACACACACACACACACACACACACACACACACACACACACACACGCAAAACAACAACTAAAACACAGCAGAGTAAAGAGAAAAAGTCAATATCTTAGATTGAAACACAATGAAACATACAATAATTGTTGCTCACATTACATACCAGATAAGATGACTAAACAAGCAGAGACCAGATAAGAATCTCATGGACTACTACGGCATTTGTCTTTAAGAATGTCCAAATTCAGTCAAGGAATATGGACACTGTTACCTACACTCCTACAGTGTCCATATTCAAATCTGGGCATATCACGAGGCAAACATTCAGCAAGATATTTGGATACATATCTGAGTACTATATAGTGTAGCTAAGCTTGTAGCTAAACTACTTAAAAAAAAAACAACAGTCCCTTTTGTTTTTTCAGATGTCTTCCAGTGCCTCCAGTTTCAATGAAACATTGGGAATGTTTTTGCTACATGAGAAAAGTTATTTTTTGGAAGCAATGTGAATGATGTTATTTCCTACAACAAAACTTAATGAAGCGTTAACTCACTCAAATATTCTTCACTTCATTGTTTGTTGTGAGAAGAGATATTTTGCTACACTGAGGCCCTGTTTTGTAATGAAAATTTCCCTCGCTTGTGTAACTTTTATGTGTTGATTTCAATTACTTCCATTGAAACCAAGTATGACTGTATAGCCTAAAGGTAACTGTTTTCACATTTGTTGCTAAATACATGGATAGGCCCTGGTGGAGTTAATTATTAATATTTATCAGGGAATAAGTTCCACAAGGTTGGATTATTCACACTGTGTGCACTTGTGTAATGTTGTCTTGACTTCCACCATTATGTGTTTTGTTTGTCATTAATATTTTGTGTGTGGCTGTAGCAGGAGTGAAAGCCCAAGACATTAGAGTTGAGCAGTCCCGCCCCTTTCATCATCGCCCGTGTTCCAGAAATGGAATCCTCGTTCATTTTCCTCATAGACTTTCCAGAAATGGTTAATATAAAGACGATTACGCCACGGAAAAAGCCAACTCGGGTTGTGACAAATCATGACAACAAACACAATATTATCATGCAAATATCTAATTTGCAAGAATAAAATAACGGCAGGATATAATGCTTTTTGTTTTGTTTTTCTTCTTAGAATTTTTTTGATTGTCCAAAAACATTGTGTGTGCTGTCATGATTTGTCACAACCCTAGTTGGCTATGTCCATGGCGTCATCGTCTTTATATGAACCATTTTCGAAAAGTCTGAGAAAAAACAAAGGGGAATCCATTTCTGGATCAAGGGCGATGTCATGAGGGGGGCGGGACTACTCAGCTCTAATTTCCCTTGTGGACAATAAAGTTGACCAAGTCCTTGAACTTAATCCCCAGGTGTACAGGTATGGCATGATATTGCTTCAGGCCAGCCCACCAAAGGTGTGTGTGTCTGAGCTTCAGCAGAGAATCACCAGTGTACCTGGCGTCAAGGCTGTCCACGAACTCCACATCTGGCAGTTGACAGATATGTGCACTGTGGCCTCCGTGCACGTACACTGCCATTGGGACTTTGGGACTCACAGGTGAAGTACTAAACATATAAAGTTGTAGGGGCAGGATACATGTGTGCTGTTTGGGTGTTGTCATTGCATTAGAAATTCTTTTCAAACATTTGTTTTTAATATCTACTGAGATCAGAGCGATCTCACCAAAACGCAAGTCAAGTTTGGTTTTGTCAATTCATTATTTATTCATCCATCCATCCATCCATCCATCCATCCATCCATCCATCCATCCATCCATCCATCCATCCATGTCTATTTCTCATTTAAAATAAAACATTTTTGTATTCTCGTGAAATATTGTAATTCTTTGATTATTTTTAGATTTTCATGCAGTATGCCATAACCACATTCTCATCTCTAAAAGCGATTATTGTATTATGTCCAGATGTGGCGATCTGATTTCGGGAGTCACCAACGTGTTAAAGAGTGTGGGAGTAACCTGCTGCACAGTTCAACCAGAGTTTCTACCCTCATCTACCTCTAACAGCAGTGGAGATATCAGCAGCCACACAGAGCAACCCTCCTTGTCTCCCACCCAGGCTTGTAGCCTTGCCTGTGGTAAGGACTGTGCTGAGAGCATGTGCTGCTCTCTGCCCAAAAAGGAATCCTGCAAGCCACTGGCACCATCTGCTGGGGAAAGTGAGTCAGACCCCGAGATGTTGGTCATTGAGAACACTATCCTGTGACTTGAACCAAGACACAACCATGACACTGTTACCCTCTAAGATGAGGCCTGTGTTGGTGATTTTGGTGTTGAGCTTTTGTATCAAACAAACATTTTGTTTATATTCTTCGTCTGTTGATACAGATCTGGCCAAGTGTAAAGACCAGGCAGCTGTTTTTTTATATTCAACAGAAGAATGAAATTACACATGCCATGGGTTTCGTATGTTTTATTACTTTTATCAGTGTTTGGTACATTTCAGTGCAATTCATTGCATTACAAATGACCACTTACATAACAACTCTATGTGCGTTAGACTTGTAGTAGCATTTACAGCCTGGGTGGTCCTTAAAAATAAACACAAAAATAAACATCTAACCAAAGTGTGTAAATGCCTCTTTATAAGCCTATTGTCTTTCTTTTTTAAATCATATAGTATAATGATAATAAATAATGATCTCATCGGGGCTCTAATGCAGGGCATGTTAGGTTGAGGAATTGTGAGTTTCTCCCTGCCTAACGGTAGGTATAGGGGGTACCAATGGCGCGTCATAGACCCTCCCGCTCTGGGGCAAACTGAACCGTAGTGGAGAGCTGCACTGTCCCTGTTGACAAAGTCCCATTCTCTCTCTATCTCTCTATTGCCCTACTTGCCCCAGAACAGGGATTGGGGCCAAAAGCGAAAATGTCTACGCTCGTTTGGGGCGTTTCTGTTCCTCTCTATAACTGAACCTTACCATTCATTGCCGCAAAAGACTGAACCAAGGCTTGCCATCGCAGAAATACAAGCCGGAAGTGCCCTTTGACAACCAAATAGGAGGGTGCTATTCCAAGACATTTTGGCTGCAGTACCAGAAATGTCCACAACCCCAACCCCCTCCCCTGGCCTTCACTGCTTCCCCCACTCACCTCATTGTTATTCCTCGACTCGTCTCATAATCTGCCTGGTTTTAGTAGTTTCATTACACACACACACACACACACACACACACACACACACACACACACACACACACACACACACACACACACACACACACACACACACACACACACACACACACACACACACACACACGGCGCACCGCTTCTTTTTGCTGCAATGTCATTTGATATCCAAGAAGACCCATATATCGATAGAGTATAGAACATTTCACGGAGTTGCGATATTGAGGGGTCAGGGGAAAAAGTCTGTTCATGTTGTACGGTGGTTCATGAGTCGCACATGAACTCCAATGCAATCCGTAACTTCCGGTTGTCCCCATTCTGTCCCTATTCTAAATAGAAATAAGAAGGACAGCCATTGGACTGGTCCCAAGAAGTGAACGGAGTTAGCGTATAGACAGAGTAGTTGCGCAAAGTAACTCCGTTCACTTCTTGGGGCCAATCCAATGGCGACCCTTTTACCAGAAAGGCATTTGACCCAGGCAACAGCCCAGTTTGACTGATTTTGTTACAATCATTGAAGATAATAGTCGTTACTGTACAATACTTGACATGTTGCACAGTTCACACATGTCTAAAATAGCTCTTATTTGCGCCGTCCTTGTTGAAAACAACATATTTCCAACTCCAGTTTGCCCCTAATCTGGCTGCATGAATAGCGCTCGGTTTCTGACCCCTCAATGTCGCAATTCTGACACTAGATGTCTCTGACATCCTTGCCCCACCAGGAAGTGGACAGCTGACTGCTGGAGAGCAGCTCGTTTTGTTTTGAAGATGATGGAGGAGGACGAATTAGAACTAGCCGAGGATTTGGAGGCTATTCTGCATCTTACTCCAGAGGTGCAGCTAGCCATTGAACAGGTAGCTTGTCTGAGGACATTTCTATTTAAATGGTTTAATAGCAGGTTGGCTGGCTAAATACAATTAGCTTGGCCGACAGTTGACGTCACGCTAGCTACAGAATGGGTGGACTACATACACATTACACACTTATTATTTTATCCTTAGCCTAAAATAAAACGGGCAAACTCAGTCAGCCTGGCTGCTGTTGGTGTAACGCTATATTAATTGCCCACAGGGTCTCTGTACCTTTTTAGTCTAGTGTGCTTTGCCGTTTTGATTCTAGTAAAGGATTAGCTCTGGTCCAGAGCTCTACTGCTTCCATCTGCCAGAGTAGAGCTACGGACCAGAGCTAGTAAAGGATAGTACTGTGTAGTGCAATACTGTATTGTATAGTAGCCTACTGTATATTTAATCTATGTCAATATTCTGATGAATCAATGGAAACAACCTTAGTGATTTTCCGCGGGTTTCTGAAATGTGCTTTCTTGTGTTCGTTCTACAAACTCCACTACTTTACAAACCGTCTTCGTATAATGTTCTTGAAAAAATGGCACAAATATTTCTATTCAGTGCCTCAGAGGAGGGCTGTGTGCAGTTCAGACACCTGTCCACCAGTGATGGGCTATGCAAACTAATAGAAACTGCAGGCTTCAGGCCAGGCTGTAGTGTACATTAAAGATTAAGCTTAAAGATGCTTTATATTCACTCTTTTTCTGTTTGTGTAATCCACCTGGCTCTGATGTTCTCTTGTTGACAGTGTGTTAATAACTTTGCTGTCTGCGTTTGTCTGTCTTATCTTGTGTTGCACGGTATTGCAGTGTATTGTATTGTAATGTATTGTATATTTTTGTTATAAAGATTTAAAAGGGGGGGGGCTGCAGGGTTTCTATTCTAGAAAAGTTGCATTGTGATACTGGAAACCATCATACTCACAATAATACAGATCAAAATATTTAAAAGTAAAAATAAATCTGCCTAACATACCACATGGTTTTATCATCATAGGTAAGGACCAATTACATCAGGATGTTGAAAAGTGGAGAAGTCGTCCTTTTAATAAAGTTTTCTCTCTGGGTTTGTAGGTTTTCCCCAGTCAAGATCCACTGGACCGAGCAGATTTTAATGCCGTGGAATACATCAACACACTGTTCCCCACTGAACAGGTATGAGATCACATCAGGCACACCACGGTTCCTACTTTGGACATGTCCAAACATTTATAACACTTATGACTACAGTTGGGCAATGTTTCATTGGCTTCCATTCAGATGCCCGAAGAAGGTCAGTAGACTGAAATCTTGCAAATAAGTCCCATTGTGTACATGTTTGAATGTGCGGAGCCTATTTTTTTGTTTTTCACTGTCACCCTATGACTCCAGCACCTCACTAGAGCATTTGCCGCAGATGAGCAGTGTTTTTTTTTTTCTACTTTTTTCTTTTTTGATTGACTTCCATTATAAACCTCAGGGCTTGACACTAACACTTGCCCGCTTGCCCGGGGCAAGTAAAAAAAATGGTGGGGCAAGTGAAGACTGCTACCTGGTTGCCCGAACAGGCAAGTGTGCAACATAGTGCACTATAACACAACACAAGATAAATTTGTCTCGAAGACACTAAGGCAATCATTGCACTCTGCCTCTGTGTCTTTCACTGCTTTCTAGCTATCCACAATTCCAGGCTGGATTTGGGAAACAAAACAGGCAAATTAACATACACATCAAAATGACCATTAATCTACTACATTCTCTAGTTGTGTAGACTTGGGCTAATTAAGATGAATGAATGATGAATTTTAACTCTTGAGAGTGTAAAAATGAAACTAAATGGACCCGTAAGGGTCGATTTGGTTTCATTTTTACGTTCTCATTACATCTGGTTAACCAACTTAACTGGGGACCACCTGGAACCTGGGGGGCAAGTGACCATGACCTTAGGGCAAGTAGAACCTGACTTGCACTTGCCCGATGGGCAAATGCCTCGGAGACCTTAGTGTCAATCCCTGATTACCTTAAAGACCTGTACTATGCTCCTTACACCAAAAAAAAGTGTTGCAAAACTTTTCGCATCTAGGCTATTAACTTGGTGATGACGAGTAGAGCTACAACTAACGGTTAATTTCATAAAAGATTACAGGATTGAGCTGGGTGGGACTTGGCACACATGTTGTTGGCCTGTTGTGTGTTCCCCCACTACAGAGCATGTGAATGTGCATATCTTGTTACTGGGGTGGACCCCCCCCCCCAACCCCCCATGTGCCTGCAAGATTGTTGAGGCTTGCTGTAAGAAAGGCTAACTGTAGATGTGCTATCACCTATTTCTCCAAGAGAGGGCAGTGTTTACCTTTTTGTTGCACTCAACATTGGTCTGTAGAAGGTGCACAGATGGTGTATGACTAACAAATGTCTGATGTGTCTATTCTGTACTGGGGGGATGCTGTAGCAATCAGCCAGTGATAGGGGGTCAGATGATGGTTTGGAAGGTATGGGCACAGCGTTCCAGACAGAACACACAAATTTACCATTGATGTTATATGCATCAAACCAGGGATGGGTTAGCCTTGATACACATGCTTTAATGTTTCTGTGTCTTTTGCAAAAAAAAGTGAAATCCTTTTCTAGAAAAAGGGTCTGGGTTGACTGACAGATCTGTGAGATCCAATAAGGGCAATGCTTATCTTGAGTCTATGCCCGCCTCTGTAGGCCAAAATGCTTTCAGGTTAGCTCAGGCTAGAGATGGACTAACTACCATGAGGGTCCCTTAGTCGGAAATGTTTGAAGCCCTAATAGTGTACATTCCCACATTTGTGTGGTTTATCGTGAATTTATCATCTTTTGGACCTAGATATAACAAAATCAACAGACAATTTCAGGGCCTCAAACTCAGTACTGCACAGTTTTCTTAAACAGGCTAGGCAAAGGCCCCTGGGCAATTTCCCCACTGGCCCAATGGCTAATTTAGCCCTGCATCAAATAAAACTTGGTGTAATTCCTTTTATGTTCAACACATGGGAACCCCATCTAACAGTAGTTTGTCTCAATTACTCATTTGAACATGTCAATAGAGCTGCGCAGTGACGTCACCGCCCCGGTTCCGGAAGTCTTTTCCCCATTCATTTTTCTCATAGACTTTTCGAAAATAATTTATATCAAGACGATTACGCCGCGGACGAAGCCAACTCGAGTCGTGATGAATCATGATGACACACACAAACTTTTGGGACAATAAAATAATTTCTAAGATGAAAAACGAAACAAAAAGTCTTGTATCATGCCGTTTTCTACTTCTTCCTAATTATATATTATATGACGATATTGTGTTTGTTGTCATGATTTGTCACGACCCGAGTTGGCTTTGGCCGCGGCGCAATCGTGTTTTTATTAACCATTTTCGAAAAGTCTATGAGGAAAATGAATGAGGAAAAGACTTCCGGAACCGGGGCGGTGACGTCACTGCGCATCTCTATAAGGCTTTCTCTATGCACGTGTCGCTCTGTATTGTTCCTACAGCCCAGCCGAGTAGCAAAGAGTTTGAGATTGCCACACCCACTACCTTTTGGGATCAAGGGATGTTCACTTCACTCACCAACTTTGTCCTTTTGTTTCTCTTCAGTCATTGGCTAATATTGATGACGTGGTCAACAAGATCCGCATGAAGATTCGGTGAGTAGATGGGTGACTGCCATAGATGCCGCTTCCAGACATTACTATTCAGCTCATATGACCATTACAGTAATTCTGTGTCGTTCTATGTCTGACAGGCGTCTAGATGATAACATCAGGACAGTGGTGAGAGGCCAGACCAATGTGGGTCAGGATGGCAGACAGGTGAGCCGAGACACTGTTCACAATTAAACCATGGATAATGCATATTTTCCATTTAAAAGACCCCCTCCCCCCCTGCTAAACATGAAAAAACACCACAGCCCCAATATATACTGAACTTTCTCTTTTGTTCTGCTGTGTGTGTGTGTGTGTGTGTGTGTGTGTGTGTGTGTGTGTGTGTGTGTGTGTGTGTGTGTGTGTACTGCTGGTTCACAACAAGTAGTCCTGCCTGAAACACAATATGGGCAAGCAGGGATTGCCTCTTGGCCTAAATAATACTTAGGGCTCCATTTTCGTCACATGCTAAACCCCTCATTCCTATTTTACTATTTTAAAAAACCTTTTGGAATAGTTCAGCGTGCCAATCTGTTAACACGTACGTTGTGAGATTGTAGACTGGCCATTTGACCTATTGAAAAATGTTTTTTGTAATAGTTTAAAAAGGCAAAGAAGTTAAGGGATAAGGGGTTTAGTGGTGATGTAAATCTAGGCCTTGGTGTCTACATGTGGGAGATTTCTGGACTAATACAGTTGTACTAGTGTTGGACTTGGATCGATGTCTGACAGACAATGGTAGGATTTATTGATTAATCGGTCCGTGTTAAAAGTGTGCTCCCACATACTCCTGACCCAGACAAGTATGTTCCTCCCTCTCACCCTCCTCTCCTTTCTCCTGTCTGTTCTGCTGCTGCGGAAAAGGACAAGATGAGTCAGATCCCATCTCCACTGTTCAAACTGAACTGCCCTCTGTGTGGAAAACGGGAACTGGGAAATGAAATGGATTCCCTTCCCCTCAATGCCGAGGTTCCATTTGAACCGTGTGGTTTTGTGTCTTGACATGGTTTAATATAGTTTTTTTTTTTTTGGGATGTGTCAGAAAAGAAAAGCCTTCCCTGATTTAAGGCAGAGCTTTCGCTCCGTCAGGGGAAGGTGGTTAGACGAACATGACACCTGATGGGGGAGCTGCGTGTGTGTGCCTGTGTGTGTGTGCGTGTGTGTGTGTGCATGTGTGTGTGCGTGTGCGACTGTGCGTGTGTGTGTGTGTGTGTGCGTGTGTGTGTGTGTGTTTAGCAGATTAGGTGCAAGTTGTCGTCGGCGTGTCTCGTCTGCAGGGTCTTTCCTGTCTGCTACTGTTCGGTAGCAGGAACGTCCTCCTAACCCCCTCCCCCCACGGCTCCACCACACCTCCAGGCCCATGACATGAATGCTCTAGCCCAGTGGTTTTTAACCTTTTTCATACCAGGGCCCAATATTTATTCAGAATTTGAGCCTCAGACCACCATTTGATGACATTTTGGCCCCACAGACCCCAAAACTAAAGATTTATTTTGCTTTTGTCCACAACTCCAGGCTGGATTTCAGAGAAAACAAACCGAACATACAGATCAAAATGACCATTAATCTTCTACATTCTCTTGGGCTAATTCACATGTTGAATATTTTAACTCTTGAGAGTGTAAACATGAAACCAAATGGGCCCGCGAGGGTCCATTTGGTTTCATGTTTACACTCTCAAAGAGTTGCATCTAGTTAACCAACTTTCCATCATTTAGCCTGGGGACCAACTGGAATCCTCTCAGGGACCACTGGTGGTCCCCGGACCACCTGTTGAAAACCCCTGCTCTAGCCCCCTTCCCCCGCGGGGCTCTGTCTGCCCCACCTCCCCCCAGGCCCATGTCATTAACACACAATATTATTAAACTTGCCGTTCCAAATCCCACAGAGCTGGTTCTGACATTTCTTAAGGGAAAAATCCCCTTTCTGCAGATGGAACGGAGGAAATGGATATTCCTCTTTTTTATGAGGAAGACGGCGGCACATCGATCTCGTGTTAACTTATCTCGCTGTGAGAAATACTCTGGTTAAACCTGTGTAGAGATCGGAGTGTGGGTGCGTGCAGAAATGTGTGTAATTAAACCTGGTAGAACAGGGAGATGGGGGGGGGGGGTATGAATAATAAAGAGGTTTGAAGTAATTCCTGTAAAGAGGTTTTGAAGGAATTTCGACTGCTGTTGTGCAGTCTGTCGTCCAGCCACCAGTCGTGCTTCAGCAGTGGCCAGATGGTTCCCACAGAGGAATGCTCTCTTCTCATGTGTGGGTTGTAGTCTAACTCAGTGGTTTTCAACCAGTGGTCCGGGGACCACCCGTGGTCCTAGAGAGGGTTCCAGGTGGTCCCCAGCAGTCCCCAGAAGTTGGTTTACCAGATGAAAAGTTGGTTAACAAGATGTAAGTCTTTGAGAGCATAAAAATAAAACCAAATGGACCCTTGCGGGTTGTTTTCATGTTTACAACTCTCAAGAGTTAAAATATTGATCATCTCAATTAGCCCAAGTCTACACAACTAGACAATGTAGATGATTAATGGTCATTTTGATCTGTATGTTTGCCTGTTTTGTTTCCCAAATCCAGCCTGGTATTGTGGACAAAAGCAAAAGAGGTCTTTAGTTTTGGGGCCTGTGGGGCTAAAATGTCCTCAAATGGTGGTCCTGAATAAATAGTGGGCCCTGGTATCAAAAAGGTTGAAAACCTCTGGTCTAACATAACATGCTCTTGTGCTGCGAGTTAAATTGGTTGAACTTAAAGTTTCCCCTAGAAATACCAGAACAAAACCCCATGTGTAATGTTTAGTTTGACCTGGGTTTGCTCTTGCCACCTCTATGATGACCTTTAATATTAAAAAATGAGGACTTAAGAAGCCAGTGTTGTTGAATGAGTGGGTGAATAGTTGTAGTACCTTACTGTATGTGCATAATATTAGGGTAAACGCGCACTAACCCATAGCATCAAAAGCATACTACTACATCTTTGAGAGAGTCTTTAACTAGCTATACAAATAAGACGCGTTATCTTTGTGGGGGCTCAGGGGCCCGAGCCCCCATGAGAATGGAAGACTTAAGGGGCTCTTGGGCTCGGGTAGCCCTACTGTGTACAGGCACATGCGGGGCTGGTGTTGTTGTTTTTTTTTTTCAGCCCCCATGAGCACGGACACAGGATAACGCCCCTGATACAAATAACACTTAAACAGTGTGGCTGTAGCCATTGTAAACATTGTGTGTGTGTTTTTGATGAGTTGATAGGCACGTGTCTGTCTCTGACGCTTTAACTATGTTTCACTCCCTCCTACTGCTGTTGTCACTATGGGACCTGAATTCTCCCATAAAGATCAATAAAGGTTTACAGCCGACATAGTCTCGCGAGTCAGACTATTGCCTCCCACAGTTTTTAGATGACAGCTTCCGTTGTCATTCTTTAGGGAGGTGCAAGTTCGAGACTATAATAGCATTCAGAGATTGTGGGATATTTTTTCTGGCTCATACTACTACAGTTATGACAACAGCAAATGATGGTACTTAAGTAGAATAGCACCAGACATGATCCCATCTGAATGATGATGCAATTAATTAATTTTCTCTCTCTTTTAATTGATTCTGAAATCCGAAAATCTCAAAGGAACCAAAATCATTGCTTCAATGTGTGATTTTGTCTGAGCTTATAGTAGCTTACTGTGGAGACAGAATGTCTGTCTCTTTGCGTCTCAAACTGTAAGGTTAGAAACACTAATCTCTCAAGACAGATTTGAACCAAATGGGTTCCCAGATTGGAAACACTCTGAACACACCATTAAATTTCATTTGCCTTTTGGGAGCCGCAGCCACACTGTGGTGTGAATGAGTCCACTAATATGAGGCCATCGCAGGCTTATGCCTGATTAATGCGGAGTTATGCACCGGAAATAGCAGATCAGTAAGAGCTTGTAGATCCTCTATTTTGGTGCATAGCATGGCGCACAAGTATTAATGGACTCAATGTGCCTTTAAAGGGAAGCTACACACCCCTGTTTCTAAAATCCTCTAACAGCCTACGTGTGCTGTGGAACGTAGTTTATTTTTTGAAGGGAGTGTATGAGTGCACGCATGTGTGTGCATCTGTGCATGCACGTGTGTGTGTGTGTGTGTGTGTGTGTGTGTGTGTGTGTATGTGTTTATGTGTGAGAACAGATAGCATCTCTTGCATTTAGGACGCACGCTGGGCAGTGGTCCCTCGCTGCTGTTCTCAAGGCTAAATGCAGGAAATGAGTGCTAGGAAAGCAGCCAGACTGACTCAGCTCGGCCTGCACAAGTGACTGCATGTTTCCTCCTGCCTCTAATATGAGCAGTTTGTTGCATTGAGATCAGTCTCCAAGTGTCCTCTGTAAAGATGCATAGTCGCACCCTTATCAGATGCTCAGATCTAAAAACATTTGCATCGATGAGACCGAGATGCTGTAAACATGCCTGTTTTCCAGTTATCAACTGAATGAATGAATGTTTTTTTATTAACAGAGATGAGTGTTACAGTACAATTCAGGTACACACTGCAACAAAACTGATAACAGCTCACTGAATTACAGTACAATTAAAGTACAACTACAGCAAAAAAAAACTGATGAGACACACTAGTTGAGAATACACTTGTTTACAATACTGGCCAACTTGTTCATTTCATTAGGACATTCAAATACGTACAAAATAACTACTTCAGTAAAGTCAGATTAATCATGGAGATAAAATCATAGTGGAGGTATGAAGGGAAAAGAGAAATGTACAAAGAGGAGAAGGGGGTGCGTGGGGAAATTATATAGACATTTTTTGTTTTACAGAGGCCAGTTTTGAATTACAGCCGTCTGTAGGTGCCCGTTGAGAGCCGTTTTGAAGGAGTCAAGGGATTCACATGTCTTAATGACGTTGTTGGTATGTTGGTACGGCGTTCCACATTTTGGTCGCAAATTAGCGGAAGGAATTTAGTCCCTTGTTTGTGCCAAATCTGGGTTGAACGTGGTTAGTAGCACTCCCTCTGGTGTTGTGTAAGTGAGCATTTAGGAGGTATTGGGACAGGTACGTGCATACTATGTGGGTGTTTTTGGTAGAGTATCGAATCTTGTGGACCAAACCCATTGCGAGATGTTGTCAACCCTAAGCCAACCCAGACTGTCAAATTGAGCAGGGGTGAGGTTGGTTCGGTGTGTGAACCCACACTTGCTTTATTCCCTCATTTCATCAGTTGTTAAAATTCATCTGTGCAATCCCCTAGACTCCCTGATATTGTTCAGTGGTGATTTTGCAAGTCCAATTCCAGGAGAGTAGGCTGATACCAGCCACTTTGTTTTTCTCTTAAAGATTCAGTTTTGAGGCATCGGAGGGAGTAGTGAAAACAAAACGTACACATTCCCATATTCAATTAGCTAAACAACTCATTGCCTGTAATCCATGGTGCATCCTGGGAAGTATGCAATAATAGCCAAGTTCAACGGAAACACTCCAACCATACAGGGCAGAGAGAAAACTTGGAAGACTTCATGTATTTTATTATTCTGTAATACTGTATATGTAATCAGTATGATGTACTGTATGTATTCCCAGAGACTGGTAATAGAGGCAACTTTTTAGCCAAAAATCAAAATGAATATATAGCTATATTTTTTGCCCTTTTCCCCTCTATGTTGCTTCTACTTTGATGCTGCAGCTGTTTCCCTGCAGACAGACACTTGCTTTGCCCTGCAGATGGTCCAGAACTTTGTTGTTGTCAACAAATCATGAAAACAAAACATTAGTTGTAGTTGTTGGGCTCAGGAAAAGCGGTGCTAATTTGTGAGGGGCAGGAGGTTGTGTGAGGTGAGGCACTGTTGTAGCCAATCACAGCACAGCAGTCTCCAGTAGATTCATAAGCCAATAGAGGTGAGGTGGAGTTAGATTCCGTTTTTATGGCATCTGTCCTACGTAATAGCTGCTGTTGTTATCCCCTCCTTTGCAGGAAAAACAATGGAAATGAGCCTTATTGGCTAATTTGTTCATTGTGCCTTAATAAACTCTTACTTTTGAGCCAAGAGTCTTAGTTAAAAATGCTCAAAAAAGTAAGAAATCACACGTGTTGTTGCTCCCCTGCTAAGAGCTACTCATAGTACAGTACTGCAAGACCTTACTGTTTCCTCTGAGTCTGATGACTGTGTTGAAGAACAGAGGTGGTCCCAACTAAAGGTAAAGTGGGCAAAGGTTCACCAGTGGAATGACCTCAGAACCAGTGTTAAACTGGCGGTCATTTAAACAGCAGGTCCTTTAACCCTTTGTGTCATTGTCTAGATTTCTAGTTTCTGAATAACATAATATTCAAAGATTTGCACCACGTTTTCACGATTTTCAAAAAATAGCAGAGATACAAGCTCATAGCGCCACTTGGTGGCGCGCCATGAGCTTGTAGATCTGCTATTTTTCAATAGTTAAAACATAATGCTTAGAACACCAAAACGCGTTCAGTACACTAAGGGATGGCAGACAAAAACATGGCTATTAGAAAGGGTTAGGGTCATGTTAAAAGGTTAGGTAAGGGAGAACTTGCTTTAGGTTATGTATTGTACCTTATGTGTTACTGTAAGCGTTTTTAACCTATTGGTCTGTTTAAGGTCAGAGGACCTCAATGGGCTTTGTCAAACTACAGTATGTATAGCATTTTTATGTAGACATACCACTATATCGTATACAGTACATGCATAGTTTCATATTCCACTCTTCCAAGCTTGTATGATTTATGAAAACTAGTATTTGTGTATATGTGTTATTGCAATGTTTTTGTTCTTGTAAGTTGCTCTGAATTACGGTAATAGCATCTGCTAAATGCATAAATTGTAAATCGACCTTATTGTGCAATCCTTGTATTGCCGTTTGTTATTATAATCAGTATATCTACAAGATAACAACAACAACACATCCCATACCCAACTTGTAGATGAGTTGTGTTTGATGAGCAGTGGCATTTCTAAGCAATTTGGAGCCCTAGGCAAGATTTTCCCTGGGGCTCCAGAGAAAATCTCCTGTAAAATGGCACCCCTCAAGGGATGAAATTATGAACTATTTTTAAACTAAATAACATGTGTTTTAAATGTTCAATTCTAGTTATAGAGGACAAGTATAATGTATTTATCCATATGAGGCTTATTAGCCTGGGATCCTTTTAAAGCCCCTGCCCTCGCCCCCCTTCCCTCATGGTCGCCCCCCTCCTCTCATAGTAACCTAGGCAACTGCCTAGTCTGCCTAATGGCAAAAACGCCCCTGCTCATGTGCGATCGAGTGCATGTGTACATGCATTTGCTCGGCCGGTGCTCACTGCTGTGTGCTTCTGAGAGGCTTATAAAAGTGGTAAATTCCTGGGGCAGCTGGTGCCGGCTGTTAGCATTCTCTAGGAGTGAATGAGCAGGCGAGAGAAGAAGATCAGGAGAGCAAAACTTATGTCCACACTGCCACCAGTTTTGGACAACTCCTGCTGCCAATTAACCTGGTATGGAAATGTAGTTGCCAATGATCTGCTCTGGACCATCAAATACTTAAACTGTCCAAAGATCATAATACTTAAACTGCCCCCCACCGCCACCAACCTTGTTCGTTAGAATATGCATGATCTACCTGGTTTCATTTGGCTTCTTTGAGAGTGGGTGTGGATTCCATGCATATCAATGACTTAAAGGGTGGAGGCAAAATTAAAGGACTATTGAAATTGATATTTTTAGTGACATCACAAAATAGGAGAATCTGAAAGTACCCATCCCTGCGCCCCCATTCAGACACATGGAAAGTAACAGATGTCCGTCCGTCCGTCCAAGAAATTGGGGTGTAAAAATACACTGATGGTAAAAACACCAAGAATCCTTTCAAAAATGAATGGTGGAGGCCATCTAAATCATTTAAGACATTGCTCTGGCATGTTTTTGGGGGGACAGCAATGACATGCAATGTGTTCAAGAGACAAAGGGCACGTTCGGAAATTGCGCACTGAGTACACTGAGCAATGCAAACTAATAGGCGAGTGCGCTCTGGTGTGGTATTTCCGAACGTGCCCAAATTCAATTAGCGACAGAGGCAGGTATAAATCCGTTGGGGGTGGGGCAGGTATAAATCTGTTGTGGCAGGTATAAATTAGTTGTGGCAGGTTTTAGTAACTGCTGCAGCAATCGTTTTGATTCCTGATGTGACAGATTTACTCCTGCTGCGGTCGCAAATTGATTTCACCCTCCTAGGGCTGTATTTTGATTGTATCAAGTCTTAATTCTAAACTTGGAGGTGTGGTAAAGCTGTTTGGCTGTTCTGAGTGGCCAAACAGCTTTGCCACACCTCCAAGTTTTGACTTAAGACTTAAGACCTGATACTTAAGACAACCAAACAGGGCCCCTGGAGTTTAGTGTTCTTACCAAAGTGTTGTCCACTACGGATTACTGCATAGACCCCTATAAAGGGAGTAGCGAATGATTTTGGACACACACACACACACACACACACACACACACACACACACACACACACACACACATGGACAACACATGTGCCATCTAACAAACTATCTGATATCTAGCCAGACTGTCAATTAGCCAGTTAGTTGGAGCTGGTCATGGCTCCTAGAGCCATGGAGCTGAGAATAGGGCATTAGTGCTGGCCACGGGGGTCCTTTTCCCCAAAGACTCCCGATGCCAGACGATGAAAACTTGCTCTGAATGGTATGTGAGCGTAAACTGTGGGGAGAGGTTTCTCATCCCTTAGATCTTTTCAAGGTTTACACAGACTGTGTGTGTGTGTAGTTTTCCTCTCCCCTCCATTCCCATCTGAGTCTGAGGCATTCAAATTATTATCCACAAGAACAAGAATTTCAAACATACTATAGCTACTTTTAGTATAAAATGTTATCTATCATAAACCTTACTTTGGAGACCTTTGTCTTTCTCTCCTGCTGACAAGAATGAATAGTACATTATACTGTATCTAACGAGAAAAAAACCATCAAAGCTGTCAACCATCAAAGCTAATGGCACAAAGAGTTTTACAGAGAGTGGACATGGATAGCTCCAAGAGATGTATCATTGTGTCTTGCATGATGGAAACAATATATTCCTTTACATGTAACAACACATATTATACGGTACAATTATTTGTTGAATAACAAACAATATGACAAGATGTGCCAAGTTTACCCTGAGGAAGGGAAAACTTCACACTGAACTTTTAGATCACTTTCTTCAGTCCAGGCTGGTTATGTCACTTCCAAATGAATCACTCATTTCAGCTTGACCTATATTATCATTTTGTATCAATTATTTATTTGTGATGTTTCATTCCCATGTGTGTGGATGCCAATTGCATGGTTGTCTGTCTTATGCCCAACTTGTGTAGTCTTAAAACCTTGCTGCTGTGCAAGGTTACAGGGGCCCAGGAGTATCACATAAAGCCGATGGGCAGATTTATTTATTCATTTTGGAACCTTGATATTCAAACCAGGACACTAGAGTGTCCGCCCTGGAACTGGGAGGCCGGGGTTCGATTCCCGGTCGGGTCATACCAAAGACTCAGCATCAGCACTCAGCATCAAAGGGATGGATTGGGGGTCAAAATCAGCTAATGATTCCCGAGCGCGGCAAGCCGCATCTCACCGCTCCTTGGAGCTCACCGCTCCAGTCCAAGTGATGGGTCAAAAGCGGAGAACCAATTTCGCTGCGGTAACGTAGTGACAAGTAATGCGACTTTGACTTTGAAATATTTGAATATACATTTAAATGTTGAATATTTTTGGACATCCACATCTCAGTCTCTCTCTCTCTCTCTCTCTCTCTCTGTCTCCACTGTTTTGTCTGCATTGAACAGCACTGATAATGTGGGCAGCTGGAAAGTACAGTAGCTATTCCAAATCGGTCACTAGCGCGGATAGTGTTCATTCACATCAATGGAAATACAAGAATTTAGGACAAAGCAAACAAACAAAGCCCCTGTTGATGTCAGCTCGTCACACAAGAGGGAGAATATTTCACATCATATGACTTCCACCTGGCCTTGTCCTGCTCTACTCTTTTATCTGTATCTGTATCATGTTATCATGTTCTCTGCCTTTTTGTCTCTCTCCCTCTCTCTCTTGCTGAGTACATGTCTGTTTGTTTTGGACAGGCTCTGGAGGAGGCCCAGATAGCGATCCAGCAGCTCTTTGGCAAAATTAAAGACATCAAGGACAAGGCTGAGAAGTCTGAACAAATGGTGAGTGCATACGATTACACACACATGCTCATACGCACACGCACACACACGTGCACGTGCGTGTGCACACACGCACACACACGC
>CM076977.1:14523945-14833945 GCA_039105355.1 Benthosema pterotum
TTACGGGTCCAGTTACACTCAAGAGTCCACGCAATTAGAAAATAGAGAATAATTGTTATTTTGACCAATGTTTTGTCAGTTCTCTTTCCCAATTGTTCCCATTATTCTTAAACACCATAACAGTAAGTAACACCATCACCACTATTTCAAAGCTCAAACTTTCTAGAGGCCTTGAAATGGATTTTCAGTAATGGAATAATCACATTTTTGATGTGTAGATCTTGTTGAACCAGCCATTTTGAAAGTAGCACTCAAGTCAAAAAAGTGTGGGCACCCCTGGAGTAGATGATTGCAAAACATTGCAGGGAGACATGGAGCAGGCAGACAACTGAGCAGGCAAGATGGAAAAAGGTCAGACAGAGTGAGTTGATGATTGGAAGGAAGAATGAAAGGTACAGGCGAAACCAGTGCAGCCACATTAGAGGGAGAAGGAACAAGAGATAGGGGCAGGAACCTCTGCCAAGGAGTTTGGCATCCATCTGCCCGCCCTCTCCTGTTTACTCTGGCCTCGTCTCCCAGCTCCAGGGACGGGTCCTGGATTAACCCTGGTCCGGATGCCAGTTCATGCCTTCATGGGCTATAATACTGTAGTGTTAGATATGCCTCATCACGTGAAGGATATGAGATTGCTGTTGAGATTCCCATGTCATCTTCAGGGAGTCAGTGGTACGTTTGCATTTCGTGCATACAGGAACGCATGCAGTACTTGCGCTTGGAGACATGCACACACACACATGGTTTCATAGTGAGCAGCGCTCCATTAATACAGCACCCAGGGAGTAGTTATGTGTTAAGTGTCTTGACACTTTGACACACAGACTGGGGCATGAACCGTGGGACATTCTGATTTCCACATGGCCTGCCCATGCAGTTATGCCATGCTTGATTGAACCCCTTGAAACGGACAGCTTTTGTTGTAGTCCAAAACAAATCCATTGTGTTTTTATATTTTAGTCATCTGAAATCTTTTAATTATATTTGCATTTTAATTGACAAAACACTTGGCTGCTTGCCGGAAATAGCAGAGCTACAAGCTCACAGCATTATGAGCTTGTAGATTGGCTATTTTCACACAACTGAGCATAAAATTACTTGTCTTCGTCCTACTAGATCTCTTCTAGATCTCGACTAGATTCACCCTATCATGCCTAACAGAACAGAGATTTGTTTTTGTTGCTAGTGTTGAAATATGCCTTCAAGTGGTCAATTCATTTTCTGGTCTAAGACATCCTATGAATGTCATAATTTTGTTCTCTCTGTTCTTGTAGAGTGAAAGCGGCACAGAGTGAGTTGGGCACTCAAATCCTAGCTGATTTTGAAGAGGCTTTCCCAGTTCAGGGCTCTAAGGTAAGGTATATCAAGCAACAGTGTGATTTCTCTCATGTTTGAACAAATACACTAAGATTACAGACTATGACTGCCACCATGTAAACGCCGTTTAGCCACGGCAGAAACCTCATTTAATCAACCGTGAACATGGCCAGTCATTTTACGAAAAGATATCACTTACCCCATGCTAAATAACATACCCAAATCAACTCCCTGAAAGCCGCCATTATCGAGACCACGTCCCAGATGGAGATTAAATGGCCAATTTATCCAATTTATTCTAGTACATCTGGACATGCTTGAACAGTATTTTCCTCAATGCTTAGTATTCCCTTATGTTCAGGTGAAAAATCATTTGTGTTTCTTCTCTTGAGATAGTACAGTATACAGTATAGCGGCAAGAGCTGCCGTTTTGGTTTATTTTCCTAAGTCTTTTGTATGCTCGTAAACATATCCTCAGTTACAAGAATCACATAAAAAATATTTTGTATATACCTACTTTTTCAACTGGGATATACAGTATAGCATTATAAGCCTTATAAGCATCTTGGAAATTACGCCTTTCTCTGAGGTATATTTAGTAAATTGGTATGTTCTCAAGCATGTCCAGAGGTACTAGAGTAAGTTGCATTTTGGTAGTTTGTTTTTAGCATTCCCAGTACTACCAGAATGCAATGAAGAAAAGGGGTTAAACCTGATTCACCTAACATGTATGTTTTTATTAACCCATATGCTGCACCCCCTGGGCACCAGGTATGCTTTTGAGACTATCAAGCGGTAGTCACGGAAGTTGCTAACAGTATTTGCAGAAGTTACTGTATTTACATTACCCAGCGAACCAACCCTGTTCAGTCCTCACTACTGTCTTGACTTGTTCACTATTATTTTCATAAAAACTGATTTCAACAAAGCAGTTATAGAAGTGTGCGTAGTGCACAAGACTCCAACTTTTAAACCTCTACAACAGCTTTGCGAGCACAAAGGGAGAAATGAAATGTTTCTGTGGGGTATATATTTTTGGGAGCACGACGCCGCGATTGGGTAAAAATTGGCAACTTCCAAGGGAAGTTAACAAACCTGAAGTCACGCCTTTTGATAGTCTCTCTGGGGTACCGTGTCTCCAGGTTTTCACTTTGCAGCGCGGATGTAAGCCTGGAGATCGAGGCTATATGCTACAGTAATTAACCAACACTACTTGTTCTCCCTACAGAGAGCATGTGGTCCCAGCAATGTCCTGAGAGATGCCTGCCTGGTGGCCAATGTGTTGGACCCGCGTATAAAACAGGAGATCATGAAGAAATTCATCAGGCAACACCTTTCTGAGTACTTGGTTCTGTTCCAGGAAAACCAGGATGTGAGTGTGGATTGGCAGGGCAGACGGCCGTCAACAAAACTATGACAAATAAAAACACTCCACCAGTGGTCTGTGAGAGCATTCCAAGTGGTCCCCAGCTAAATGATGAACAGTTGGTAACAAAATGGACCTTTATAGATCTCTAACCCTTGAGATCATAAAATGGAACCAAATGGACCCTCACACGTCCATTTGATTTCATTTTACGAGCTCAAGAGTTAAATTATATTTAAACATATGAATTACTTCATTTTCAAGAATCTACACAATTAGAAAATGTAGAGGAATTGTTATTTTGACCAACATTTTGCCAGTTATCTCGCCTAAATTGTGGACAAAAACATGAAAATCCTTGAATTTGGGTCCGAGAGACTAAACTCAACTTCAAATGGCGGTCCGTGGCTAAAATGCAAGATAAATAGTGAGTCCCGGTATGAAAATGGTTGAAAACCACTGACTTACTGGATACATTTAAAAAGGAATTGACAGTTACAGTGCTGATGTGTTGTTCAGGTGGCGTGGCTGGATAAGATCGATCGTCGTTATGCCTGGATCAAGCGGCAGCTGGTGGATTATGAGGAGAAATACGGACGCATGTTTCCTGAAGAGTGGTGCATGACGGAACGCATTGCTGTGGAGTTCTGCCACATTACCAGGTGCATTCCACTAAAAAAAACACATGCCATAGAGGATATGCGCTCATTTTATGATGTATCATACTGGGGTAATCCAGTAAGATTGGTCATTTTGAATATCAGAGGTAGTAAGAGACTAAAATGATGAGGTTCTCTCCAGGAGGAACATGGATGGAATCTAAGACATTCCATCAATTAGAAAACAAATGTTTAAGTAGCAGTGAAAATATAGAAAAAAGTGGATATCCCGCACACAAAATAGTGCCCGGTTTTGACCTATACCAGTCTTCATCAGTGCTGCCCGTGGAAGACATGTATAGGGCTGCCCAGATCTCCACTTTTTCCTCCTACAAGACATTTACAAAATATGGAATTCCTTTACTTCCTTTTACCTAAAATGATAGGTGAACACAAAGGTGAAAAAGTAAAAAAATATATATAGCAGCATATACGTATATACTGTAGTTGTTTTTTTTTTTCAATTCTCATGTCACTATCTTACTCTATGCACCAGTATGCATTGTGTTTTTTACATTTGTGTGTGTGTGCGTGCGTGTGCGTGCGTGCGTGCGTGTATTAGGGTGGAGCTAGCCAAAGTAATGCGGACACGGGCTAAAGAGATCGAGGTGAAGCTCCTTCTGTTTGCTATTCAGAGGACCACAAACTTTGAAGGCCTACTGGCCAAGCGTTTCTCAGGCCGGACCCTGAACTCAGACGTACCTGGAGTAAGAGACACACACACACACACACACACACACACACACACACGCGCACACACACACACACATACACACACACTTGCACACACGTGCATATATGATGTTTTCTGCTTTGAATCCTTAAAACAGAGATTCCTTAAAAAATCCTTAAAGACTGAACTGAATTTTCAACATGGAGAATAGTAATGATAAATGGGTGTCTTGACATTCAGTCATTGATTGGTTTGTTTTACTCGGAGGTTCTAGTTCCAGAGCCTCTAGAGAAATATTGCACATCAACGTATGGCAGTAGCAAATAATGCAACCACAATTCGACAGAGAGCAATGTCATGAAAGACGCACGGCACTAACTTGCGGTTCCAAGACTGAGGATAATTTAATTGTTTAACAGAAGAGGCCGGATAGCCCTCTGGAATCCACCAACCCGTTCCTAGAGGAGGATCCAGGAGAGGACGCAGGCTCCGAGAAGGATGAGGATCTGGACAGGGTGAGTCGTGTGACCTAGTCAGAACTTTGACCTCTGTAAGAAAGTGCCTTTTTTAGATCCTGCTTCCTCTAACATGACACGTCACCGTGTGAATTGGTGTGAATTGGTTGATTGGTTGATTGGTTGATGGTTGATGCCAAAGCAGTACACTGTTTCATTACATACTGTACAGTAGACTTTAATTTAGTTTGAGATAATTTGGCACAGTGATTGCAGTATAATTTAACATCTTACTGGTATGAAAAAGCCAGAATTGGTTCTCTTATAGTTGATATTGTTTAGCGTGCGATTTCCAAGACTCCCTTTTGGCATTGGCTAGTTATGCCTGATCAAAATTATAGCGCCATATGTCAACTTCTGAATAATAGCACTGCTAACCTATGCACGCGACCTGAACAGGCAATAAATATAATATTATATAGTAACCACTAATAAATACTGGTTGTTCCATTAATTGCTATTTTCCTCCATTTTTCCCAGCCCAAGAAGCCTAAAGCTCCAGACAACCCTTTCCATGGCATTGTGTCCAAGTGCTTTGAACCTCACTTATATGTCTACATAGAATCCCAGGATAAGTAAGCAATGCGCGCGCACACACACACACACACACACACACACACACACACACACACACACACACACACACACACACACACACACACACACACACACACACACACACACACACACACACACACACACACACACACACACACACACACACACACACTATGTTGAGATAAGTAGAGGTAGACCCCAAATTAAGTGCAGGTTGTGTGTGTAAAGCTGGCATGTGCAGCCCTTTTTCCAGTGCCCCTGCAACAAACCCCCTTCCATTCTCCTTCATTGCCTTTTTCTGTGTTTCCATCTCTTGTTCCTCTGTGTGTTAGTGTGTGTGTGCGCATGTGTGTGCACGCGCCTCTGTCTCTCTCCACTGAGGCATAAATGTTTCCCATTAGCTGCATGACCACAGACGCTGAGAAAGAGGGGTAGAAAAATTGCCGTCACAGCAGATCTACGACCCCCCCCCCATACACACAAACACACACACATACTCCTAACTCGTTGTGTACCCTTTCACTTTCTGACTGTACTACTTGTAGTTTTGTTTCTTTCTTCTCAACTCCTTCTCTGCTGTCATTTACTCTGATTTCTCTATTCCTCCCATCTGTCCTGTCCATTTCTCCACTGTTTTCACCTCTTCTTTCCTCTTCTCCTTCGATGCACGCCTTCTCTTTTCCCTCCTCATCCACCGGGGTAATCGCGGTGGTCTCACCTCCGAATTGGTGCACCCACTCTGGGACTGCACTCTTTTCCATGAAGCCTTGGTTGTTTGGATCGCTGGAGCGTTGACTGTTGTTGGTGTGACCAGGGGCAACAGCGGAGTGGCCGGTTCCTGGTCCATTTAAAGACCAAAGATCTTAAAAAGAAAGAACCCGGGCCAGATCTGCTTGTCCCCAATGGAACAGAACTAGAATAGAGAACAGTGGCCTGCTTGTTTAGCCTTGGCTGCGGTTCCTAGATTTCAGTAGCAGCTCAGGGCCTGTTGATACATGAGCAACTGACCTGTTGTTGAGTACAGCAGTGATTCTTAACCATTTCAATTGCACAGACCCCCTTTGCATTAGACAGAAGGGGGTGCCCTCTTGAAGTGGCATTGTGAAAGGGGGTAAATGCTAATGTTAGCAAGCATCCAAAATATTAAGCGTCTTTGTGTGTGGCTTTGTCCCTGTGCCCCGGCGTCTGAGTATGGGTGTAGCATATTCTCACCGCTGGGTCTCACTGTTGCACCTATAATACATGTGGATGTTATTTTTAAGTCAAATCCAATCAAACCTTATTTTTATAGGACATTTACAACAACCAAAGACCGACCAAAGTGCTTAAGCAGTGCAACTACTTCCTTACTCAGACCTATGGGGGAGTCCACATTGGTTCATGGGAGGAAACAGACATGCGCAGTACAGACCAGGAAGTTTGACGATCGCAAACCATCCCATTGACCAAGGCATGCATGGTTTGCAAGTGTCAAACTTCCTGGAATGTACTGCGCATGTCTGTTTCCTCCCATGAACCATGGCTTCTTGTCCTTATTAGATAGTCATTGACTCAGCTTTGTGGCTGGGACTTGGGACGTGTGTTGTTGTGTCAGGTGTCTAAGCACGGAATTAAGTAGCATATTCTCACCACGGGGTGTCACTGTTGCACCACTTACTTCAGACGGGTCTGATTGTTTACTTCATTGGAAATATTTGTTTATGGCCATGATTATTTGTTTATTGGCATGATTTGTCATGTGATTAGCTGCAGACGCCCTGGTACCCGCTCAAAGTCCCTGTGAACCCCTGGACCAGAGTATTGGTTGTTATCAGTGTTGCCACAGTTACTTTGAAACAGTAATCGACTACTGACTACTGACTACTGCTTGGAAAAGTAACTTAGTTACGTTACTGACTACTTGATTTGGAAAGTAACTAAGTTAGATTACTTTTAGTTACTTGCGGCATGTAGGACTAGCACCAAAAAGGAAGACATTTTTGAAACAGGGGGTCTGGGGTAGATACATTTTGTAACTTTTAGATGCAAATTCCAATTGGGTCCATTTGGTTTCATTTTACGATCTCAAGAGTTAGATATCTATAAGGGTCCATTTGGTTACCAATGGTCAGAGATGGGAAAAGTACTCATTTTTTGTACTTAAGTAAAAGTACAACAGTTTGATTTTAAAATCAACAGTCATAGAATACACTAGATCAGTGGTTCTCAACCTTTTTTGTCCCAAGGCACATTTTCATAGACCAAAAACATCAGATCACACCAAGATATACGTTGTGTGTGTGTGTGTGTGTGTGTGTGTGTGTGTGTGTGTGTGTGTGTGTGTGTGTGTGTGTGTGTGTGTGTGTGTGTGTGTGTGTGTGTGTGTGTGTGTGCTGTTTGCAAGTTCGGGGGAACTCCCAGAGACCACCATATGCAGTTGCACCACTCTTCACACGGGTGTGATTTTTCCCCCATGCAACACAGCGAGATGCCGCGGCAGTCCTCTCCTGTACTGTATCTCTATATGCAGCATTGAGAGAAGCTGCAATTGCTCACTTGTTTACTATGTTTTTAGTAAGCGTTTTAATCCTTTCTTTCTGCAAAATCTGAACCCGCGGATTGTGGACTATTACTGGTATTTTTCGGCAGCATTGGCTTGGAATCAGCTTTTCCTTTATTCAGCTCGGATAGCGACAGGGTAAAAGCACAACATTAGGAGCGATCGAGATAGGCGATGTTTGTTGTCATTTTGATTCCACGTGTAGGAACTAAGTTCAGAAGGAGCGCTCCGATTCTCCTTCCGAGTTGGAAATGCATTGTTTTGGACGAGCTCGGGCGCTGCGCTTTACCGCAGCATAAAGACTTATAGCGGTGTTTCCCACAGCTCTGCAAGTAGCCTATACCTAAAGTCCACGGTGATGTGATTGCCCCATCCAAACAAAGACTTAAATTAACATGCCTATGGGCGATCAGGGAGCTATACTGAATGCATAGGCATTAGGCAGGAGTCATTAGCATACCCTATTGTTGTTGTCGCACCTCTGAGTCTGGACAATGGAATGAATACCTAAAAAAAGGGCCCGCATGTTCCAACCGAACGCCGCCTTGAACTCGTGGATTCTACAGAGTGAAATGCGAAAAAGTAACGCATCTAATATTAAATAAGTAACTGTAGTCTGACTACTGGTTTTGAAATGGTAGTTGCGTTAGACTACTAGTTACTGAAAATAGTAGTCCGACTACAGTAACGCGTTACTAAGTAACGCGTTACGCGGCAACACTGGTTGTTATGATATATTAAACAAAGCCTCTTGTAGCAACTGAATCTCTGAACCTAACCTGTGTGCATCTGTCTGCACTCGCCTCTGCAGAAACCTGGGCGAGCTGATCGACCGCTTCGTGGCCGACTTCCGAGCACAAGGCCCGCCGAAGGCCGGCACAGAGGAGGGCGGCGCCGTCCTGCCTAGCTGTGCCGACCTCTTCGTCTACTACAAGAAGTGCATGGTGCAGTGTTCCCAGCTGAGCACCGGAGAGCCCATGATTGCCCTCACAACCATCTTCCAGAAGTACCTCAGGGAATATGCCTGGAAGATCCTCTCTGGGAACCTTCCCAAGTAAGAATCCATTGCCCCTCAAACCTCTTCTTCCCCCATTTGAAAAGGTTTCTGTGTCCCTGTTGCTCATTTTGTGGCGGACCCCATGGTATGCCCTGAAGACCCATGGGGCTTTCTGGACCCCCACTTTAACAACCAGCCATCCAGATGAAGTCATCCAGTATAGAACTTAGAGTGACTGGCTTTGCTTATGGCATACTGAATGTGAAACAACTACACCCCCTGGGTCATGGCAGTGTTTTCAAAAAAGCACACATATTTTAAATAATTTAATATAAGAACTTTGTGTGGGTGTGGGGGAACTGCTTACAAATAGGCATAAATGTCAGCAATTGAATTACCACATAGAATGATAGATAGGCTGTTCTCAAAAGCTACGAGAACAGCACAATATGTTAATTAAAAAAGCATGAACATAAAGTTAATTAGACTTCAATACACATACACATACTGTTTCAGTCCCTAAACATGGGGTGTATACAGTGTGTTGGTTAGACATACCAACAGTCCTACGGTCTTTATTAGACGTTACAGCATTCCTCATGCACTCCAATCAAGTGCGTTCTGCAAGCAGCAAATTAGATCATTAACTTGCAGGCAGTGTTTTTGGACCAGTCGATTTCAGTGATTAAGTGACAGGCCACTTTTAGGCTCTGGAACTCATTCCCCAAAATGCCACAAAAGACTTGATGTGAAGTGCAAACGTATTTCTGCATGGATACAGATGGTGAGACTTAATACATTTGGGGGAAATGTAATCTTTCAAAACAAATGTTGTTGGAAAATTATGGTGGAAAAGGTGGTGGAAGAAAAACTTGAAACGAGTCAGAACCGAAGGAGACATTCTTTCTCGCTATACCCTTCACTCGAGCTCAGCCCGCTGGGCTTTTCCACCAAATCATTTGATAAACACTTACTCGATAACAATCCCTGTAAATATTCCGCTTGTCCATCAAAACAAGGTTGTTTTCTCTGGAATGGCCATTTGACTTTTTGACAAACGAGCAGCACACTGCGGCCACATGTTTTTACTCTCCTCCGTGTGGATGGAAGTTTTAATTGGATTCTGGAGATATTTTTACGACATATAATACCAATGGCACACATCTCCCGTCTCGTCAGCCACGCGAAAAGCTGTCTGTGATCAGTGATGTGTGGGTGTATGCCACATGTGTCAAACTCAAGGCGCGGGGGCCAAATCATGCCCTTGAATGAATTATCTTCGGCCCGCGAGATGATATTAATTACTATTAGAACTGGCCCTCTAGTATATTGCACACACAATGATAAGAAATGCAACCAAATACTTTTTTACCTTCTCAACTCAAGTGATTTACTTTTTGGATCATAGAACGGGAAACTGAGCCTTAATTCAGTTTTTAAAGCAAGCATTTTCATCTTGGGACTCAGGACCCATTTTTCGGTCACAGACAAATCTTTTCTTTCTGGTTTTTAATTAATATTATTTTGCTTTTTTTTATACAAAGTGGCCTTTTTTGAGTTTTTGGATATGCTGTTTTCACTAGTTTGGGTCCCGGTTCCCGGGCAAAACATCTCATTCCTCTTTTCGGTCACACTTATCCCTTCCTCTTTCTCACCCTCACTCTTCGTCTCTCTCTCACTCTCTCTCTCACACACCCACACACTCTCTCTCCCTCCCTCCAGGACCAGTAGTAACAGTGGAGGTCTTACTATCAGCAGCCTTCTGAAGGAGAAGGAAGGCTCTGAGGCAGCCAAATTCACCACGGATGAGCTGTGTCTCATCTGTAGCATCCTCAGCACGGCCGAGTACTGTCTGGCCACCACGCAGCAGGCATGTGTGCACACGGATACAGTACACACAGACATGCACACGTTCATGCATACTGTACATGCAGTGCATGTGATTATTGCAAGGGTTTTCACTGAATGTTTTATATATGGATCGATGCACTGTATGCAGCTGTGGGCATGGAAATATATGCTACATCTCCTAAAATGAGTAGATCGCTTCATAGCAGGCTAAATAATAAGGTAATTGCCCTATGCACGCACACTCACTCATCCAATTTGAATTTTCAGGGATTCATGAACACTGTTCATGTTATTCTATCTGTTATTTATGTTTGGCAAAAGGATTATGTTTGGCCAATGATGTTGATAATCAGTGTGGAAAATAAAATAAAGAATTCCAAGGGAAGCAGATTACTCACTCTCCTTTTTAATGCGAACTGTGTTTATACTTAATCAGACCTGAAACATTCATCTTAATTTATGAAGAATAGATGTATAACTCTGTGAGCTTTTTTGGTTTATGCACAGGAAGATAAGTGCACCAATGACTTAGTCATGACATTTAGGATATTTGAAAGCCCAAATGACTATAGTGCTGCATTATCAGTGCTTTCTCATTCTCAACTATAAGAAAATAACAGGAGGGGCGAAATAATTTTGCCACCACAACCACTGGTCGCAACCACTATGAAACGGTCATGACCACTGGGGCCAATGGTCATGGCCCAAAGGTCGCAACTGATTCATGTTATTTTCCAACTGTCCAACTGTTGGGCCACTGTGACCGGTGGCCAGACGGTCAGGGGTTAAGGTTTGGTTTAGGAATAGTTTTTACTGAGGCTAGGGTTAGGTTTAGTAGCGACTGGTGAAGAACCGTTTTCACCAGTCGCAACTAACGGTCCCAACTGATTTATAACAGTCACTACAAGACGGTCTCGTCTGATACCTAACGGTCGCGACCAACGGTCGCGGTCACAAAATGTTCTTGCTGTCTCACAAAAATAATATCACCTGTATGTTTTTCTTAGCTGGAAGAGAAGCTGAGAGAGAAGGTAGACAAAGTCCTGGTGGAGAGAATCAATCTCACAGGGGAGATGGACACGTTCAGCACGTAAGCCATTTTACTTTGATGATACCAAAATTGTGGAAATATTAAGCTGAAGTTGGGAGCTAATTTTGAACATACACTAATATAATTATATTCTAGGTGGAAAGTGGTCTTGTTCTTTAAAAAAATCACACCCGTGTGAAAGAAAGTGCTGCGTGTGTGGTGGTCTTCACCAGCTGTGTGCGTGCTAAGCGGCACGATTCTCAAGATATCTGCGTGTCTGCATGCTAACCGGCACGGTTTTTGCTGCTCATTGCTGCTTGTTTCTCTGTTATTGCTAACCGGCACGGTTTTTGCTTGTTTCTCTCTTATGTGGCAACTTGCTTGTTTCTCTCTTATGTGGCAACATGCAGAGCAAACCATGCCGGTTAGCACGCAGACACGCAGATATGTTGAGGTCGTGCCGGTTAGCACGCACACAGCTGGTGAATCGTCTAAGGAAGTGCTTGCTACGCAGCACTTAAAAAGGAGCCAGCAGTTTATATACACACAGTATAGTTCTCTAGTTTTCCTGAAGTTTGGTAGGTTGGCTTACAGCTACCACACAACCGAAAGTCTTGTAGTAATAATGTCCATTGGATGTTCATCTTGTTGCTTTCAGTGTGATTTCCAACAGTATCCAGTTACTGGTTCAAGATCTGGACGCTGCTTGTGACCCTGCTCTTACTGCTATGAGCAAGGTACAGTAGGACAAACATGCACGCACATCTTTGTTCTAAACAGATGTTCTAGTAATGATTATGCTTAATAATGCCTAAACGTAAAAAATGGGTTGCAAAATCCCTTGCTTGTGTGTGTCTGAGTGAGCCAGTGGCCGATTGTGTGTAATGTTAGCTGTTTTCCTGTGTGCCTCCAGATGCCATGGCAGAGTGTGGAACATGTGGGAGACCAGAGTCCATACGTTACATCGGTCATCATGCACATCAAGCAGAACGTTCCCATCATCAGGGACAACCTGGCTTCTACGCGCAAATACTTCACTCAGTTCTGCATCAAATTTACAAAGTACGAGGGAGTGCACAAACACACTCACATACACACACTTAGACACTGTAAACAAGAATAAATACATCATGTGTATTACACCAACTAAATATTATGTTTTGTTATCAAATCTACAAGCCGTAAATGTTTGCCTACAATAATGAGAATTACCCAAAATAATCCCCACGGCCTACCAAATAAAAATAGAATTTCCTTGTGGGATAACAACGGTATACAGATGCTAAATAGTCTCTGAAAAAGATACACACGTTTATATTTAAAAAATCACAAAACTACGTTGCACTAAGGATTTTACTGGTTTTGGTTAGGCGCTAAAATTATAATTTGCTTAAAAACAAGGTACTGTAGTTGTACACATCCAGTTCTTTTCTGGTGCTGGTCTATACAAGGATAAAGAAAGTCTGCATTTGACCCATCCTCACTATTGTGAGCAGTGGGCATGCCGCATGTGGCTTTAATTTTACTGCACTCCAGTGCAGTTAGGACTAGCAGTTAAGTGTCTTGCTCAAAGACACTTCGACAGATAGATTGGGCCTTATTGGGGGCAGAGTAATCAAGTAAGAGAGAGGCGACACGCTTTGATCTGGCCTCAAAGCAGGGTGCTTTGGGCTACATAGTTCCAAACATTGGAAGTATCCCATTGAGATAGAATGAGCACTTCCACATTCCATTGTTTATGGGAGGCAACGCTAGTGTCAACACTCTTACTAGATTTCTCTGACTGGGGGGTTGAACTGAGGGCAATCTCCCAGGCAGCCTCTCTACCCATTCAGCTATGTCTTGGCCAACCACCAATGTTCATTTTGGTGGTGACCATTGGTAACCTGGCTCCGCCAGAATGGGGCATTGGTGATTTCACATGTTCACAATACAGTCTCCATCTGTGATTGTGCAGGGATTGGCATTAAAAGGGACCCCGAGGCATATGAATCAGCGGCAGATGTTAGGGAAGGCATTTAGGAAAGACTGGTTGTGATCGAGAAGCACCTGTAGCAATTGTATTTACTACTGCCTTAAAATTGGAAAAGTCGTTATAGAGATTGTATATGCAGTGATTTCTCTTAATGAAAATATGACTTATTGTGCCTTATTTTGATTGTCTTAAGTATCAGGTTTTATGACTTAAGTTAAAACTTGGAGGTGTGCCAAAGCTGTTTGGCTACTTTGAGTGGCCAAAGCTTTGCTACACCTATTATGTTTCAGGCAATCCTCCCTACAATAGTGTGCTCTGTGCTTACCAGGCGTGCCGTCCTTATTTTTTTTTACTGGCACTCGTACATGCACGCTTGTGTATGAGATGACAGTAACAGCTCACAGTTAGAGAAAAATATATTCTTAATGAAACTGATTCATATTAGCCCCTACTGGTGTTATATAAATTGTAGTAGGAAACTGAGGTACTTTTATAAATCTTCTTAAGCAATGCCTTGAAAAGGGATATGTCAACACACTGCACACTGTTCTTGCATTGAGCTTTCATGGTGTATAGTTTTGGGTAATTCAATGAATAAGTAGGCTATTACAGGTATGTGTTTTACACAAAAGTAGGATACAGTTCATAATCAGACAAGACAACTTCTTTACTGTTGTCTTCTTTGATGAAGAAGGAGGCAGAAGTGGTTGTGTAGACTCAAGTACTATCCTACTGGGGACATGCGCTGCTTATGAGAATGGGGCCCTGGGCACTTATGTAAGCTATTGTTATGCAAAGTAGTATCCATTGGTAGGTTACAGCTTGAGAAATGACAATGAGAGGGACGAACGTGTCCACCAGTACACCTAAGCCTTGGTTACTTGGTGCCTCTTAGAAAGTGAGGAAGTTATGATCGATTGGGGCGGGCTTTGGTTCCCATGCTGCTGGCCTGTTGCACTTCGACCCACTGTAGAGCGTGTGCATGTGCACATCTTGTTACCGGGGCAGACTGGGAGTTCGAAATCACCCCAGACACTGAATGCTCCTTTAACACATTCATCGCGTGTGGGGGATGTTTACTTTTCTGCTGGTGCACTTACGATACGTTACGTCAGTATGATTGACAGAGTACAATCCAATCACCTGCCAAGTAGCTTGAAAATGATTGCTTTGTTCAGCGATTGGGCTTCAGAGTACAAACTACAAAACGGAATTTCATGAACTGCACATTTGCATGCCGCTGATTAATTGTGATTTCTGTCTTTCTGTCTCTCCCACTAGCTCCTTCATTCCGAAATTCATCAACCACTTGTTTAGATGTAAGCCTATCAGCATGGTAGGAGCAGAACAGGTAAGATTTGTTTTCTTTCAGAACATGTGGCATTCACATGGTGCATTACAAAAGCTTAACCAACATCACACCAAGATAAAGAACCATTAAAGGGGAATTCAGACCTCCATTTTTAGGAAATACAGAATTGGGGGAACTTTTTTTAATAATGTCCACACAACAACTCTAAGGTATATTAATGACATATTAAAATGTTGAAAATGGGTGGAGTTCCCCTGTAATGGAGTTTCTGGTTGTGTGTCCAACCTCCACCAGCTCCTCCTAGACACCCACTCCCTGAAGACAGTCC
Source organism: Benthosema pterotum (assembly GCA_039105355.1). Taxonomy (NCBI): domain Eukaryota; kingdom Metazoa; phylum Chordata; class Actinopteri; order Myctophiformes; family Myctophidae; genus Benthosema; species Benthosema pterotum. The sequence goes on from CM076977.1 coordinate 14,539,060, forward strand.
TGCTGGACCTGCCCTCTATAGGTTCCCAGGTGCTCCGCAAGGCTCCCGCCAGCTACACCAAGATAGTGGTGAAAGGCATGACCCGCGCAGAGATGATCCTCAAGGTACAGAGCACCATCCCATGTAGACTGTGGTTGAACCAAGAACCTCCAGGTCATACATTATCATCGCTGTCCATGGTTCATTTTGTTCGTCAAGAATAGTATCATAATGTACAATTTATAATTTAGGTATGTAGCAGATTCTAAATGCCTAGGAAAGAAAAAGGCTAGAAAACATGGGAATACATCATATGCCTACAAAGAAGTTGATGTAAATCATGCATAAGCATTCGAAAGTAACAGTAGGAAATATACTGTAAACTGTTGATTGAACTGTGCATATTTATGAGGGCTAACCCTAACCCTATAGGACAGGGTTTCCCAATAGGCGGCCTGCGGGCCATTTGCAGGCCCCTAGTGGCCAAAATACCTACGTGGGCCACTAGCTGGCGAGCTAATAGGGCTTTTGGCATTTTGGAACCACAAACAAATAACTACAAATAAAACTTCTGGTAGCTCAGATTACTCTTAACAGTTAATTTGACATGTTTAATTTTATGATATAAAACTAAATAAATGTTAGTAAATTGGGTTACCAGGTATAAATGGCATTAAATGGGGGGCATTAGCCTATGCATGTCAAGCTGGACACCCTTCAATCATGGATGTGCATGAAAAAAAAATCTGCGCACATGGACTGGTATATGGCCCTTGAGGAAAATTAATTGGGGAAGGCAAAGAATGCTATAGGAGGTCGAGGCTAGGGCAAGTCTCTAGCCTAGAGTTATTTACTCGCAGGATCCTGTTAATACAATCCATTAGTTAAATATTTATGAAGCACACAGACACAGTTGACCACGGTTGGCCAACCTGGCATCCCCGTTATGGTGTCATTACAGGCAACGAAAGCAAACAGATTTATAAGCAAATCTCACAGCACATTGCAAGCCTCAAGATATACTCATATGTGACAATGTAAGGAATTCAGGAGATATTGTTTCTCTGTTACGCCTCCATTATGTTACATTTGTACTTCCTGTGTCGTAACTTACCGGCCCAGCAGTGACAACATACATGTGAGGAGGGTGTGGCTGTTCAAGTGTGTGTGTGTGTGTCTGTGAGTGTGAGTGTGTGTGCGTGTGCTCACGCCTGTCTTCAAGTCAACCGTCCTTGGTTAGATGAAAAGAAAAGTGACATTTTTACTCCCTCTCTGGTCTCTAGTTTGAGGGCGGTTAACTGCCACGCTCTGCCCATAACTACCCACTATAGTGTTTTCTTTGAGTGTCTTTCTGGTAATGAGAAGTAGGTATTACCTAGTCTAAGCTGTTGCTGTGCAGATGTACTGTATGTGACTTTTCACATACAGGTACAGTACAACCAAATATCATGACCCCATTTTTGGAGCATTACGTTTGAGGACACGATAATGTCAATATACTTGAGATGTACTCATATAAGACTAATATATATATAGACATACTGTGAATGTGATCTTTTTGCGACTTGTCTTGTTTCATTAGGGCCTCTTTGTTTGTTATCGTACAAGTTGTGAACCACTGTACCAGTTATTCTGCTATACAACGTAAGAATGCATTTGCACTGTAGATAAACATTTACATTTATCACACTCAAACTACAGGACTTGGTCTCAAATGTGTTAACCTCACTGAGAATAGCATTTTATGAGCATGTAACTATAAACTAAGTACTCCTCACATTAGGAAAGGTCTGGAAAATGAGCTGAGTTTGAGCACCTACACAGTGAAACCCTTGGAGTTCATTTACTCATTGTGTCAACAGTGAGTCAGTGGGCACATATCAGTTTGCAGAGTTACATTTTCACTGAAAGTTTAGTTGGGGCAAGGAAACATTATCGGCCGCCACTTATCTGTGTTTGGCCCTGTTTGTTTGTTCATTAAAGAAGGGAAACCTAATTTGAGCCTTGCCCTAGGTTTACCCCATGGGATGCTAGTGGTATGTGGCTGCCAAAGCTCAACCCCACCCTGATCTCCCCTCCCTAGAGTTTATACTGTACAGATGCTTATGGAAACTCACATATATAGATAGACACCGCACACACCCGCCTGTCTTTGGCTTGTCCTTAGGTTCCCTGGGGATTTCTCTTTTTTTCTAGTTTGATGTTGTGAGGCAGCCCTGATTTTAGAGGCAGTATAACCTGGCCCATAGTTTACACTCACTGAACATGCCCATATTACTATTACTGTGGCTTTCAGAATGTCTGGAAGTCTTAAGATGATGGTTTTGTTTTGAATAACTCAAATATGTATGCACTATTCAATGCATATTCAGTAACCGGTAAGTAATTTTTACTTACGTCATGTTCATTATTCATTCTCAAGATCAGCTGTAGCAGCTGGATGAGAGAGACTTTACTTATTTGGTGTCATTTTGCAGCACTGAGATGCGTTCTGATCAGGCTATACTAGCCCTGGCCTACATACACTACCAGGAGTACTTGAGCATGAGTATGATTCAGGAATTGCATCTCTATTTAGTAATGAAATATTCAAGTGGAGAAGGCATGGTTAACGGAATGTACAAATCATTGTTGCAGAGGTATGTTTTATGGACATTTTGTTAATGTAAATAATGTGTAATAATACTTTTTATGGCAAGTTCTAATTGAGTCTAGAGGCATAGTTTAGTGTTGTTGTTGCTATTCTGCATCCCTAAAGATCATTACTAATCTCATACCAAACTGCCCTCGTGTCTGCTATGCTTCTGAGAAGGTATAGTAAAACCTTTTCAATTGGAGCTTGTAGATCGGCTAGTTTTGAAATTGTAAAAATCGTCAATACCAAAAACAAGAATACAAATAATGTCACTGGAGGAACTTTGTAGCACTCAGCAGCACCAGCCCACTGATGTCTGCTTCTGAATACAGCCGCCGTTGCTGTGAGGTTCACAGTGCTAATCCGGCTACTACTACACAAACACGATTGAGACTGTATTATTCATTTCCAAGTCATGAAGCTTGTCATGAACTTGGAAGAGTTTCACAGCTAACATGGAAGCAGAGACCATTTTGCTTTCTGTTTAGAAACAAATGACACTAGCACAGAATTGTGGGAGGTGCTGTTTTCAAAATTGCCAGATGTATGCTTCATAAATATTTAACTAATCAAGTGTATTAACAGGATCCTGTGAGTAAATAACAGATGAAGGCACCTTTCTGGGTGCGTTATTTTACATTCTGAATGGGACAGGCCTTGATGCTGTCCTGTCTTCAAATTACTGTATGTCTTTGCTGGAAGCATTTCATTCAAAGACATCCTCATCGTACTAGTAGCACACAGGAACAGTAGATGCCATATAAGTTATAGCATATAACAATTCAATAACAATTATAGGAATGCATGTTATTTGCCTACACTGTAGGCAGTGTTGATTTATTGTATGGTGTATGTGTTATTTGTCCTTTTTCCACAAATGTGTTTTATTGTATTTTTATTGTATTGTAATGTATTACTGTACATCAACACATTATGTATTTACATTTTCATTTTAGTGAATTTATTTATTTGTTTGTTTCTTTGCTTAATTATTTATAGTTATTGACATTTTGAGTAGTCCAAATAAGTGAGATGTGACAATTGTCACTCAACGCCAGTACAGAATTGAGTGATGGCTGCAGCCGTTCCAATGCCCAGCTTTGTCTGTCCCTGGCTGTGTGTATCTCTGTTTCCCCATGTTTAGTGTAGTAACAGGGGGTTCTGTTGTGCTACTAACTTCAGACAGGTCTGATTTCTTTTTGACAAGTAAAAAAAGCATAAAGGCATAAATTGGCTTTAAGGAGGCCTCTCTTGGCCCGTGTGAAGCCCGTGAGACGTGGCTGTTTTCCATGCTCTCCCAGCCCTACCCACCACAGCCCCAGCCCTCTCCCACCTCTGAAAGCGCTCTCTTCTTTAGGATTGTTGGAAAGGCAACCTCTTCCCCACCCTTGCTTCAGCCTGCACATTTTTTTCCCCTTGAGCCGTTGCTCTTTCTGTCTCTGCTCTTGTGTTTTCTTGCATTCCCTCTCTTTCTCTCTTTGAGCACATCTCATTCTTTGCCCCCTTTTTGTCCTGGTCCCGTTTTCTTTTTTTCCCCCTTTTTTACGAGGCAGCTAACTACAACAAGGTCTCCCTGCAGGCCTTTCCCCTTGGCCTTGCTCCAGGACAGTTGCTAAGTAAATCACTCAGTTGACAGCGATAGGAAGGAACTGTAGAATTCCACACAATCCTGAGCCTTCCTTCTCCTCTCCCTGTGGTCTTTACCCGTTTATTCATAGCTTCTCAGCCCCCCTCTGTCTGTTGTCCAATAAGGAGTATCATTTTAACCCTTGAGAGTGTAAACACAGAGCTGTAAGGGTCCTCCGGATTTGTAATTCAAAAAGAGAGTAGTAGAATCCATCCCACAACAAACATGGGGGTGGCTTCCAACATCTTTCCACCTCCAACGGTATCTGTCAGCCATGTGTTGGTTTGTCTGCTTTGTTGCGGCTGCTAGCTCCCTATCCACTCTGTGCTACCCGATCCACGTTTTCCACATTTCACTCTGTTCTTGTGGTGGTGGTGGGGGGTTGTTCCACATTTTCAACTTTCTTGTCTGGTCTCATATAAGGTACATTTTTGCCCAGACTCTAGCTCTCATTATAGACCCAAAAGAATTACCGGTGAGGCTAATTCTCATCCACTCATGCAAGGAGTAATTGACTTGTAAAGAATAAGGGGGTCCTAAATATAGCTTCATAGTCTAGGCTTTTTGTTTGCAGCCTTAACCACTTGCACACTGTATGTTATACCTCCACGCTCCCACCCCCCTCTTGCTATTTGGTCCTTGCCTCAGCCCCATGTGGGATCATTTAGAGATCCCTTTGGTCGTCCCATGATGGTTCCCAGGAAGGATGGGGGGATTATGGTTGCTCACATTAAACCCAAGTATTAGAAAATGTCCCATGTATTAGCCATGGCTGATGTCTTTTTTTTTCCAGGTTGTGATGGCCCCACATGAACCTCCGGTGGTGTTTGTTGATAACTACATAAAGCTTCTGGCTGATGGCAACCCTGAAACCTTCCAGAAGATCCTGGACATGAAGGTTCGCTAGTTTGGTTATATGTACTTTTCTTGCTTCTGCTTTCTACTGCAGTGATGTTTGTTTTCCTGTCCCCTCTTTGCATATCATACTTGTGTAACCTTTCGTGCAAGTTACATATTGTCTATTGATTTTATCGCTTTCAACACTTCCTATGACTGGATGTTTCTTTGAATTCCTCTGTGATGTAAGTTCTGCAAATGTTTTGTGTGTGTGTGTGTGTGTGTGTGTGCGTGTGCGTGCGCGTGCACATATATCAAGGGTTTGAAGCGCAGTGAGCAGAGCAGCATGCTGGACCTGTTCAGACAGAGGCTACCCACCCCTCCGTCCGGGGCCGATGGCGGCCCCTCTCTCTCGTTCAGCACCCCAACCCCTGAGCAAGAGTCCTCGCGCATCCGCAAACTAGAGAAGCTAATCAAGAAAAGACTTTGAACAATCCATGCGGTGAAGAGAAAGCTCAGTGGCTGCGAGCTGGAACAGTCCTTCCTTTGTCTGGCTCCACTTATTCATCACCAAAGCTTTGTGCCACTCCATTCAGTTAGTGGGGTATTCCATTGGAGCAAAATGTCATCCTTCCTAAGTTCCTACCAATAACCATATGAACTCTAGTCACATTTGGGACATGAAGGAACTTCCTCATATGAAACACGCTGTTGGTACTTGTGTAATTCATCAACTTTCTTGAATCTTGAGATGATGCCTGTGCCCCTTATCAGTACTTCTAAGTAGTCGGTTTCAGATTTATAGTCACAGGCTTGCAGCGTGATGCATTGATGCATTTCTAGATCTGCGTGCATTGAAGTATATCAAGCCCTTGAGTTACTGCACTAAAGCCTGGGCTTTTGTCAAATCTGCTGTATGTCATGCATTCAATTAATTGCAGCACAACGTATTTGCCCTTGGAAGACTGAATGAAAATCTAAATGTTTTTCTGAGAGCTTGTCTGGCCCATATCCCAATACGAATGACAGAAGACAATTATGAAGGTGAGTGAGTGTCCATTTATGGTTACTTTGGTCTCTGTTTATAGTCAAGGAAGGACAAGGACATACAGTTTGCATGTCAATCTAACACAAGTAAAACCATTCAGCCAAAGGACCCTTTCCTATGAATGTCTGTGTTTGTTTAGTGTCTATATCTCGCAGCAACTATTGCTAGATAATCCTGTAATGACACCTTAATGGTTTGCTGACTCTTACATTGATGGGAAATGGGCTTGCTCCGTTGTTTTTAAAAAGGAAGAGGCATACCTGTCTTATTGTTATATTTAATCAAGGAAGTCACAGAAAAACATGATGAGCCAAGAGGACGAATAAATAATATCTCGTCATTTTACCAAGCTTCTCCTGTGCCTTCACAAAACATCGGGATGTAGGAAGGTGTAAAGTTGTCATCATAGTTGATGTTTTTAAGATTGCGTGGTTCTGTAGCTTGGAGTGCCTCTATTCAATTTCTAAAATTAATATATACCGCTATGATTGATGTACACATTCCTGCCATTGGCTGAAATATTAATGACGTGTTTCTTTTCTGAATTGTAGACACGAGGCAATTGCTGAAAAACACTATTAAAGTTTTGCTGTATGTTGTCTCCAGTCGGGTGCCAACTTTTTTTTACTTTCGTTGCGCACGTAGCACTGATTTCTAAAATGACTTTTAAAAATCAGTAATCTACATTAATGGAGGTTGGGAAAGTTCCCATGTCTCCTCCCAAACCCAACCCCGTCCCACCCAATCAGCTGCTAGTAGAAGACAAAGGTATATTCACATTCAATTTCACTTATACTTTAGTGTGGTGATCATATAATTATAATCCCTCCCTGTCGACAATGGCCAGCAGGGATAAAAAAAAACTAGTTTAATTTTGGGCTTTGTGTGGCAGAGCCTTCATCCAATCAGGATCGAGCAGGGCGGGCCTTGGTGCACATGCTGATGCTTTTGTTGGGTACCCCTTCCCCCCCTTTGTCGAGTGTGTGCATGTTGTAGCTATCCTGTTACCAGGGCACTCTAAGTTGTCATCATCTAATTTGTTGAGCCATCCATGGTCGCTTCCAGTCATCCTGGTTCTCCATACATCTGTCCAGCTCATTGGTGCTTTGCACTCCTGCGTCGTTCTTGAGTATATCCACATATGTTAATGTGGGACACCCTTGTGATCGATGCCTGTGTGCTGGTTCCCACAGCACTAGGTTTCCGGCTGCTGGCAGCTATTGGTGTCACTGGCAGTGTCCTGCTTGTCTCATTCTCCCGGCTACTATCTTGTGGCATTCCGCCATACAGATCTGAGATTTGTGTTGGCAACATGATATGTGTGCTGCTTTTACTGACATTGACTACAGCACGCAGCATTCTGGTGTAGCACCCACCAGGGCTGGACCTTTTTTTTTTTTTACCCAAATCACTGAATGCTCCTATAAGGCAGTGGTTTCTAAACCTTTTCATGTCAAGGACCCCCAAATGGGCACTAATTGGCCAACGGACACCCCCTTTGAATTTTGAAAGGATTTGACAGCTCTAGCAGTGATACTAAACCATTTTAATTTGGAGGAGCTCCAGTTTGACATGCATCGGTCTACGGACCCAGCATTTAATGGCATTTCCATCACTGGGGCCCCCAATTTAAATTGTAAAACCATTCAACTCTGAGAGTGTACAAGTACACTTTGAACCTAGCAGTGGACGCTAACAGGTCCGCTGGGTTCAATTTGTACAGTCGAGAGTTACAAGGGTCGATTCAGTTACAAACTATCATTTAGCTGTGTGGACCCCCTGGAAATCCCTCAACGATCCCTGGAGGGTCGCCGGACGCCACTTTGGGAACCACTGACTTAAAGGGGAATTAGCTCTTCACTAAGCCCCTCCCCGATCCGGCCTTGTCCAATAGGCACGTTGGAAGAGGAAAGCTTGACCAGGGAAGCTTGACCTGGATAGCAACAGTTGTTAAAGTATTTGCATTGCCATTGGACAGTGAGAAAACCCCACCCCAAAGAGTGGGGCTTAGAGAAGAGCTCATTCCACCCATTTTCAACATTTTCCTGAGAGGATACCATGAACCATTTGTACCCTCTCAGGAAAAAGGGGTCTGAAAGAAAAATCATTAACATGGTGAAATACATCGTGATGATATCAGATGTATTTCACCATGGTAGGCCTAATGCTTTTTTCAGACCTCCATTTTTAGGAAATACAGAATTGGGGGAGCTTTTTTTTTATCATGTTCACACAACATCTCTAAGGTATATTAATGACATATTAAAATGTTGAAAATGGGTGGAATTCCCCTTTAAGGCGTCCCTTCCTTTCTCCCATTCCTCCAAAACAATGAGAGCTTTTCAGAGAGAGGAGAACTGTGATGTGCATACAAGCAGCAGGCGGGACGGACAGCCTCGAATGCCTTCTCCGATGACACGCCTGCAGAATTAATTAACGTTGCCATCTTCAAAGCTGCGAGCAGCTCCTCACTCACTCTCACTGCGTGTAGCCAGCATTCATTCTGCTGCTGCACGGTTCGGTTCGGTGAGACTGCCTGGAGCACGTGGTGGTGTTTAAATGTGTGCATAGACCGATGCCACGGATTAGCGACAGCTGAACTGGACGTAACATCGCAAACCGCTGGGACTGCCCGCACTCCAAACTCACTAAAGTGTGCGTGCCTGCGTGGCGTTAACGCGAGCGACAAGTGCCCCGTGGGACCCCCCTCCGATCTTGCAAACATTTCGAAATCCAACTAAGATTTGGCTAGTTGGTTGATTTGGCCTCTTTTTGTGAATAGAAATGGTGGGTAGGTTAAACTTGCCAAATGTATGCGACCACGACGACGACCCACTGGATTTTATGATGAGCTGCAAAGCCGAGCGATTACTGGACAGTCCGGACTCCGGGCTGCCTCCCAGCCCCAGTCCCAGCTCCTGGCTGCTGCCTGCGGTGCCTCCTGCGGGCTGCAGCGTGGAGGAAAAGGGATCCGAAGACGACGACCAGCCCAGGGCTTCCCTGGTAGGTTCTCACCAAGGTTCTTGTTGTGTTGAAGAACTGCGTTTTGTGACTTGATCGCTTCTGCAGAGTTGCAGTGGTTTGTTTTCAAACTCGACAGTGAGTGCGGTGCGCATTTTTCTGTTTTCACCCCACTACTACTAGCCCAAACTTCGACTCGTATACCGTAATACCTCTACGACAGTAGTTTTCAACCTTCCTGATACCAGGGCCCACTATTTATTCGGAATTTGAGCCAGCCACGGACCACCATTTGCTGGCATTTTAGCCCCACAGATTAAAAACTAAATATTTCTATTGCTTTTGTCCACAATTCCAGCCTGGATTTGGGAAACAAAACAGTCAGACATACAGACCAAATGACCCTTAATCTTCTACATTCTCTAGTTGTGTAGTCTTGGGCTAATTCACATGGTGAATATTTTAACTCTTGAGAGTGTAAACATGAAAACAAATGGACACGCAAGGGTCAATTTTGAATTCATTTTTACGCTCTCAAAAAGTTACACCTGGTTAACCAACTTTCCATCATTTTATTTAGCCTGGGGACCAACTGGAACTCTCAAGGACCACATGATTAAGGAGTTTAAATCTATAAGCGTCCGTATGGTTACCAACTTTACATTTTTAGGTTCACTTGGAAGTTCATTGAGACATTGACTGAGTTGGGAACCACAACAAGAACGTGTTTGGCTCTTCTGCAGAGTTAACTTACAAAGTTTCAACAACAATGTACCGGTAACTTAGAACAAATGTTCAAATGTAGAAAAAAATAATATCATGTTCCCAGGGGGTCCCCAGCTATAATTTAGCTGGGGAGGGGGCCCCAGGAACTCCCTCAAGGACCTCATAGGGGTCCCTTTGGGAACTGCTAGACTGAATGTGTGGTCACGTGACGCCGGTGGCTACCATTTGGGTCCAATTAAGTTGCAGCTCTTGTGACTGTGGGTGTGGGATTCTGGACTGACTTATTTTGTCTGGCTTGGCAAGGTTGCAAAAGTATTTACTTTATCGGATCTCTCTCCTCCACAGCTGCACCCGTTGTCCTATGGAGAGGGTATAGCACTGGATCCATTACCTCCAAAGGAAATGAGGTAGTAATAAATTAATATAATCATAATAATAATAAATGAGGTTTCTTGGCCTAGTGACCTACATTTGACTCTGTAGTAAACAAGTGTAATACTTAATCATGGTGTCATCCACAGTAGCAGTGCTTTGTTTAAAATGTACCCATTCTACATGGTGTGAAATAAAATGATAAATAATGAGCTGATGGCGTGATTTCATACAACACCCAGCATCACTGTTATTAATTTATTTTTTTTCACAAACACCATCAACTAACGTTGCCCCCACCCCCACCTCTGCAGATATACCTCTTCAGTCCACTATGACTCAAAGCGCCATTTCATTCAAGATGTGGCCCTGCAACCAACAGGCCAGAGCCTGGAGCACTGCAGCCAGACTGTTATGACCCTGCCTCACAGCACCTGGCGCCGCTACAAAACACAGCTGGTCTTCCAGCCCCGTCAGCGGGCCCATCGCTTTCAGAGCACCACCATTGTCTATCCCAAGCACACCCAAGCCGTCTTCACCACAGAGCTGAGCTACGACTGCCGCCGGCTAGCCAAGCGTTTCCTCTCCAGTGTGGAGTTAGAAACGGCCAAATGCACAAACCTACCTCAATGAAGGGACATGAAAGGGCTATTGCAGGGATTCTCATGACCCCCCCATAGGCCCCTAAGGTGAACTGCCATGGACAAGTCAGTGTTGTGGGGGTTTTATTTTTCAGAGAAGTGTTGGTTTTTATCCTTATGTGTGTTCCGAGACAGACGGGCAGTGCTTGGATGTAAAATGGCATCAAACTGTCAAAGTTATTTTAGTTACAATGGCTTTCAGATGTTCCCACGTTGGCTTTGTTTTAATAACATAATGACAGTATGTAGATTGGACTCGCGATTCGCGAATGGTGAGGGTGAAACTTTTGTGAGGGATTTTGCAAAATCCCTCACTTAACCGACAGTACATATGAAATGGGTGCATGAGTAATAAATTATGAATGCTCAATTAATGAGACACAATCTCAGTTCATGTTATGTGGAAGAGAGGTAGTGGTTTATGTAGGATCTAATGGAAGTAGAATTTAAGGGCATAGAAGAATGATTTGAGGTTAGTTGCTGACCTAGTTTTCATACAGTGAGCTAGGTTTAGTATCCATTCAATGGGTGTTGTGACGTTCCTATACATTTTGGCCACAAACTTGCTCATCCACATGGCGGTTCGTGTTGCATTAATGTTCTTTCTTTCCTTAAATTAATTATTGTTCATTGAAGGGCTACAGATTGAAGTTAGATGTTTACCCATCCTATACTTGTACTATGCGTGTTGAATTGCCCCAATTCTACTGCTTGAATGTTTAAACTGTTATAAATCTTGGACAGAGAATATTGAACACAGATAATGCATTGATAACTGATTGCTATCACCACATTGACTTGATATAGTTTGATATATTTATTGTCTTGTCTGTGTCTTCGTTTTTATTTACAAATTTTAAATAAACTATTTGCAATATTACATGTGCCTGCAATTCTTTTGTTAATTTGCAGCATACATGGTCTGTTGGAACATTAACCATGTCAATGGGAAGTATGTTGGTTTACTGAAAAACCGCTTGGCACCATATGTTGTATTAGCAAGTAAGATCATCACTGTTAGGTTTGTAAATATTGTTTGGTTTCTCAATCTGACAATTTTCAACAAATCATGGTGCCAACTCTAGGATGTTTCTCCCTCTACTGTCCACAGGTGAACTACAAGTGAGGCGGAGGAGTGAACATTGAAAAAAGTTGGTGCTTATTGTGAGTCGTGACATTACTACTTCAGTTGTCTTTTTGGTTATGTATTATGTATAAATGAACCAAATTTGAATTCTGATGCAATATAATTGAGTTAAAGCTAAAAATGAAATGTCATTGTATAAATGGTTTTGCACAGTTTGATGCAAAACCTTCTGATAAGTGATTATTAATCACGGATGACTGTCATTGGCCCAATTTAAAAAATATATATATTAGTGAAACAATGTAGGTCTACTTGGCCATCCAGTCAAATCACAGTGTCTTGGCAAGGCACCTTCAAGATGAGTGAGTGCTCAGATGTGATGGCACAGTCATGAGAGAAAGCTCAAACACTTTCTCTCACAGAACAGAAGCATGACATGAAGTATGAACTACATATACTACCAGATACTCTTCCTTCAGGTCGACATATCTTGACTTGCATGTATCTGGGTGACAGCAGAATGCTGGATGAGCGCTAGCATTAGGTGTCAGATCATCTCAGATCTTGAGTCTGCAGGTTTCAGATCAATGGGATGTCAGAACAGGTCAGCTTCATACCGGTATATGGAGATCTAACGTTAGTGGCAGGGGCAGTGTTTCAAGGGTATATATACAGTTTGATGAGGGACCAGGTAGGGCCGGACCTTAATTTTGGAACCTCCCTGTTGAGAAGTTCAGATTTTGTAGGGTGCAGGTGCACTATTAACTTTGGAGGTAGGTAGAGACAGGTATCAGCCAAAAGAGAAACATCAACATGGAGATTAAAGGGTTTGAGTTCAGATGTAGAGTTGCTGGCTGGCTCTATATACTGTACACAGAAGTAGGTGATGATACAGTCCTCCATGTATGGCTATGCAGGGTTTGATGAGGTCAGTGTTGTGATCTTCATTATAGAGACGGACATATGGAGTGAGACTGGACTGAGAGCCATGTATGGTGGTGTGGTGTGTCACAAGGTGAGATGTTACAATTACAAGACACAATGGATAGTTATATGCCTGAAAATGACAGTTACAGTAGGCCTACAGAATTCAGGTACACACTGCAACAATACTTATAACAGCTTGAAGAATTGCAGTACAATTCAAGAAGTACAAATAAAACAAATCTGAAAAGGGGATTGCACACACTCTTATATGGCCTACACCTGTTCATTTTATGAAGACATTCTGAGACAAAGAAAATAATCACTTCTGTAAAGCCAGATGTCCCTCCTTGTGTGGGACAGTCTCTCATTTCCAATACTTTTTTTAGGTGTCCCACAAATTTAGACCCAGCCCACATTGTGACTGACATGCATCACTGTTCAAATGCCCTACGTGGCTTTCTGTTGTCTCTTTTCCTTGTGAACTGAAAGCATTGCTTTTTTAATATTACAACAAGATGTTAATAAAAATTGCTATCCCACTTGGCCCACAAATCCAGTACTTCTGTCCCTCGGTTGTGTTCCTGTGCGAAGAGGAATGTGCGTAGACTATATCGTTCCGGAGGAATCTTGTACTTCCTGTTCCTGTACCAATGTTTTAATGTTCCCTCATGAGTCCCACATGAAACACCACTACGACGAGTGGTTTACATTAATGTCTACATCGAAGAATCCTTGGCTTGAAGTTTCACCGTTTGTTTTTTCTTTGCGTCCTGTGTCTCCTGTCACGCGTGAAACAGCACATTTCCCGAAAACAGCAGCTAATAAAACGAGCATCTAGATACTAGGCATAGTTAGCATTCTGAGCTAACTATTAGCCAACATAGTTGTGAAATGAACACAGACAGTAGTAGCAGTATACTGGAGATGTTCCAGACGGGAAAGGTCCTTAAAATATGTGCTCCAATGGTACGATATTCAAAGTAAGTATTGTTTTTAAGGCGACATGGCTTTAATTTATTATGATTTTTCATATTATCATTTTTTTTCTCAGTGAATAGAAATACTATATCTGAAAGCACATGATATGGTGCCTCTTTGTCTTCACTCAGGTAGTAATAGTGCCTCTAATTTGTCCTCAGGTTGGCATTCAGATCCTTGGTGAGGAAATATGATTGTGACATTTGCTTCACTCCAATGATAGTTGCTGCAGATTTTATGCGGTCTGTAAAAGCCAGGGACAGTGAATTCACTACCAATGAAGGTGAGGCATTGCATCAAAATAAGAATGCTTATTTTTTCTTTTACTTACTTTATCATTGATGTTTTGCCTTATTTTTCATTTCTATCACGTTCACACTTCAGGGGCGGATGTAACATTTCCCAATGTTGGGGGGTGGGGGGCAGGAGAAAATGGTATGGGGGCGGCTTCACCACCCATGTCGCCCATACCATTTTGGTTACAGGACTTTTATTAGGCAGTTAAGCATCAATAATAACATCAGTTGTTGAAGTTGCAACAGACATGCAGCATGCATAAAGCTAAAGGTATGACTCTGAGAGTTTTCTGGTTTTCAATGATGAAATGCTGTTGGTTTAGTGGTGACACAATTGTAGCAGTAGTAGGGTTTCAAATCATTTTAAATACAGGCACTTTAGTTTGAAATATCTTTGAAATTGGGGTTGTTTTGCATGGCATCGTGTTTGGTGGGGCAGACTGGGCATTTAGGGGGCATTGTCCACCCATGCCTAGATCCGCACTTGTGACCCTTCCTCTTTCTCCCTCTCACATCAGCTGACCGACCCCTGATAGTGCAGTTTGCTGCCAGCGATGCCCAGACCCTGGCTGATGCAGCCTGTGTTGTTGCACCTTTCTCAGATGGAGTTGACCTCAACTGTGGCTGTCCCCAGAGGTGCACCTATAATAATAATAATAATAATAAGGCTTGGGTGTCCATTATTTTGAGATTTGAATTCATTGAAATAAATTAAAAGAATGGCGTGGCTCCTCCAATGTGGACTGTGAGATCACTCATCTATGAAATATCTATGATGTATGAGTAAAAATTCGTGCAGGGTTTCAGCCCGATCAGTGCCCCGTATGGCAAACTGGGCGCCAGGTGCGCTTTTGAGACCATCAACGGTAGTTTCAGAAGTTGCTGATGGTAGTTGCGAAAGTTACTGTATGTACAGTCCCCAGCAAAACAACCCTGTTCAGTCCTCACGAGCAACTTGACTTGTTCACTTTTTCGGGGGAAAAAAACACATTTTCAACAAACAAAGCAGTTGTAGAAATGTGCAAAGTGCACACAACACGATTCCATCTTTCAAACCTTTACAACAGTTTTGCGAGCACAAAGGGAGAAATAAAATGTTTTTGCGGGGTATACACCCAATCGTGCCAGAAAATGGCAACTTCTGGGGTAAGCTAACAAACCGGAAGTAATAGTCTCTCTGAGGTACCCTGTTTCCAGGCTTTCCTTTCGCAGCGCAGATGTAAATCTGGAGATCGAGGCTACCCTAACAGTACGTTTTAACAGCGGGCGATGGACAAACAACGTCGACCGACATCCATTATTTGTCTGTTAGCCAGCAATTTGGCCGACAGCAGCATATCAGGCGACGTTTGAAAAAGTGGGCGTGGCAACATCGGCCGAAGAGATGAAAATTGCTGAGCTTTTCGTCCAAATCGGCCGATGCTTGGCCGGGGATAGCCAATCAGACCAAGTGAATATTAGACAGACAGACGACAGACCATTATGTTAACTGATATTATTTTTGTCTTTTTCATTTTAGGTGGGCTATGTCAGAGGGATATGGTGCATGCCTTATAAACAAGCCTGAATTGGTGAAAGACATGGTCAGACTGGTCCGAAACCAAGTGGATAATCCAAATTTTACTGCTTCCATCAAAATAAGGTACGTTCTAGAGTGGACAGCTCCCATATTCACACATTTGGCAGAAATCATTTTTTTTGCCTGTTATATAATTCCATGTTGCTTCTGTGTCAGCTCTGACATAGTATACCGTTGTACAGCCTTCTTGATGACAAATTATTATATGAATATAATGTTCTCAATAGTAGGGAATGTACAAGAACACAACTGCAGTGGTTGTCATTTAGGACACCCCATGACAAGTGGGGATTGTGAGTTTTAGAAATTTGGCCACTTGGACATACAAGTTACAGATTGCAGCTTCAAAATTATTCATAAACATTCACAGAATTCATAAAGACTTGAGGCGAACAGTCGATCTGTGCCAGAAGGCTGAGTCAGCTGGTGTGTCCTGGATCACAGTGCACGGCCGCACAGCAGACGAACGCCACCAGCCTGTCCACCACGACGCCATAAAGACCATTAAAGACAGCGTATCCGTCCCTGTGATTGCCAACGGAGATATCAAATTCCTCCGTGACGTACAGTCTATCCACGAGCTAACAGGCGTTGATGGTAAGTTTTTTTTTTTTTAGTTCAACATGATGCTCATTAAAAAAAAAGTCGGATTCTACGTATCTCTCATCATACCTTTGTTGGATGTGTTGCTTTCAAGGTGTGATGGCTGCACGGGGATTACTATCAAACCCTGCAATGTTTTCCGGGTATGAAGAAACGCCATTGGAGTGTGTGTGGGACTGGGTGGACATTGCTTTGGAGCAGGGCACCGCCTTCACCTGCTTCCACCATCATCTTATCTACATGCTAGAAAGAGTTAGCTCTCAGCCTGAGAGAAAAGTTTTCAATTCTCTGTCCAGTACTGCAGCCGTCATTAACTATCTCCACAACACATATGGATCTTTAGAGAGTTTACGCACATGAATGTATTATACAATGCCTTTTTATCATACATATATATTGTATATTGAACGTGAATTAAATATTTTCTATAACATTTCTTGTTGTTCATTTCTCAAGCTCTTCTCTCTATAAGATGTCACTGTATTCATAATAATTCAATGATTCAAGTTTCTTTCTTTATTAACCTTGCCGCTTGAACACGTTTTCCTAATCTGGCTAATTTATATTGCATGTTTTAATATTGTAGTTTAGCAAACTGTTTGTCCCATGACTGGGATTCTCTGTGACTAACACAAGGTGGCAGTAGAGACCATAGAGTAATAAAATAACAGAGACCTGACCGGAGCGATAGCCCCGCCCCCTTGCCGTTCATTTCAATACAAGTTGCTCATTGGCGCTTTGAAGCACCCGGAAGACCGCCGGAAGTGCGCCTATTTCCGCATTTGGGCACCAAAATTTGGTGCCCAAATGCGGAAGTATTTCTCCATGAACGCGCCCGAAGCAAGGGATTATGGGAACCATGAACGAGCGCCGTCGCGCACGAGCAAAGGAAAAAAAACATCAAAAAGCATTAAAAACAAGCTTGTGGGTTTGCATTGAGCTTATTATCTGTCATATAATACATCTGTTATGTTTTGAGAGGTAGTATATGACGTGAGGACCGCTGGTTTATTCAGAAAACAACTTAAAAACAAACTGCCCTGTCCACGTGCACAAAGCAAACGAGCGTGCGTGCTCTCGGGGCGTTCGTGCATGAATTCCACCCGCCTGCAGTACCAAACTTGGCCACCAGCGGGGAGCTTCAAGCCTGGAGCCGCTGTCTGACACAAGGTGGGAGTAGAGACCTATATATTGATTTGTCAACCAAGAAGTATGATAAGTACTCCTCGGCGCGGGCCATATGGATCCCACGTCAGTTCTAGGAAAGCCCACTGTGATTGGCCAGAGATCTCTGCGATAGATTTTGCAACTACCGGTATGTACCCTACTTGTAGATTATCTATAATGAGAGTCTTTTTACAGTTACTCTAATGTAGGCCTAGATGAGCCTGTTACCGAGGCAAGGAACTGCTAATGCCCAAGTCACTTCCCAAACTATTTCATGTCGGAGACCCCCAAATCAACATAATCTTAAACCCACGCTCCACGGTCGCCTATTTGAAAACGCCATAAACCAAAAATAGGATTACGGGGCTGTGGCAGTGATTCTTAAATCCCAACCCGTTTAATTTCAATTCAAAGGAGCTTTATTGGCATGAGAAAACAGACGTTGACATTGCCAAAGCAAGTGTCACAAAACAAAAACGGAGTTATGCTACATTGCATTGTTTGGCAATATAATTAAACGTTTGTTTCTCAAGGTTCTTTGAACCATCAGAGAGAGCGAGACGCGTGTTGGATCCTGCAGTGCCATATAAGGCTCTGGGGTCCTGTAACTGTAAGGCGGGGTCTGTCTACAACTGCGGTGGAATTCATAATCACGTGGCGCCGGAAATAGGAAGTGTCAAAGTTTAACCGTGGAGAAAAGGCAACTTTTGCTGCTGTTGATTGTTTCTACATCGTCTTTTACTAAAGGTATCATTTACATATTTTACTGTAACGTTGCGCTTTCGTGTGGCTTCGGGCATGTATTAGCATAATATTTGTGATAGTTTAATTTAGCCCATGCTAGGCTAGCAGTTTGGCACACACCCCCTCCTGCTGTGTGTGCGTTTGGAGGTAATAAACTGTGAAGTTGCATAATATGTCCGTATTCTAGTAATTGTGCTTCATGGTGATGATGGCCATGTCAAAGTAACGTTGAGTTTAATTTGTTAAAATATTCATGATTGGCTATCTATCTATCTATCGAGAGAGAGACCTGCTTCTCTATTCAACCAAAATAGAAGTATAGTCCTCTGGATGTGCATCTTCCCAGGTTAATTGGTAGGATAGGTTTTTTTCCCTTCTATTTTTCGTCCAAAAGGAATTATTTAGTATATTGATTGAATATAGAAAAATATTTACGTAGACCCGGCGGTGGCTGGGCTAGGCTGTAGAGGAAACTCCCCTCTGCTCAATACATGTGATACAGCAGCATACAATGTCAGTCACTGTAGCTCAGCAGTACAGTAGACTACACAACACAACGCATTCAGGTCCTTGTTTTTAGATCTGGTGGGGACACACATCCCACATCCCACATCCCAACCATGTGGCACTTTGTTTACCATCATAAATCAATGTTGATCTATTGTATTCTAGTGTTTTCAAACATTATGCTGATGTAAACACATGCATTTGTTGCTCCACACACAAATATAGTTAAATACAGAGTTGATTCGTTGGCTAAACATAAAGCTGATTAAGTAAATCGCATTTTTTTTTTTATCATGTGCAAGGCTACCCAGTTTTTTTTGTATCACTGATTAGTCCTTATAACAACCTAATGAGGTGCATTGGTGTGGTTGACATTAAGAAATGTTTTATCCCGACCCTTTGGTGTGGTTTAGGCTTAAGCGACTACTGTCCACATGTAGGGCAATCTCATGTTGTGCTCAGTTTGTTGTTTGTTTAGTTAACAGCTTTGATCTGTGTTTTTTCCCCAGAAGGTGTCATTGGAGATGACATTACAATGGACTGCAGTTGCTCTCTTCCTTTATGTGGAAATCGCCATTCTCCTCATCCTCTGTCTGCCTTTCATCTCAGCTAGGAGGTGGGCTACTGTGTGTGTGTGTGTGTGTGTGTGTGTGTGTGTGTGTGTTGTTGCGGTTTAATATGTTGAATTTATTCATTTATTAACGCCATGCTCATGAGGTGTGTATGTTTGTCCTTTTTCCTTGTCGTTGTCCCATTGAAGATGGCAGAGTATATTCCAACTAAGGTTTTGGAACACCATCAGTAGTTTCTGGAACAAGGTGTTTCTCACCATGATAATAGTCCTTGTTGTCCTCTTCCTTGGTAAGTTTAACAATAATGCTCTGCGGCTTTTCATTGTGTTGTTTCTGCAATTAATTAATCTCAATTTATCAAGTTCCAGCCCTAGATGCAACTTAAGTTTCATAACTACTAAGAATCAACTTCAGCTCACCCTGACATTAATTAATTACATAACAGAACAAGTATCCCCTTCCAGATGTGAAAAGCCACATTTGAACCTTAGAGCATATGGATGTGGACTAGTCAGTGTGATCACTCATCATTTACGACTGTCCTACATAATTATAGCGATTAAAACAAGGTTCATACACTGTAGATGTGGCCCAATGGTTTCGTCCTGACGGCAACAATATGATAAAGGCAACCCAGGAAATGGGCGTTGTTGTGATTTGCATGGATACACACAGTTATGGAACAAATGATATGTTGGAAATTTGCAATGTAAAACATTGTACTGTAAGAAAAACAAAAGAGTTGCTGTGACTTTCCTATTCTTTTCCTTAGATGCCGTGCGTGAGGTTAGGAAATATTCGAGTGCAGAACACGGCAAGGATGCCAAGCTGCATCCAAACATGTTTGACCACCTCCACATGAAGCTCTTCAGAGCACAGAGGAACCTTTACATCTCTGGCTTCTCCCTCTTCCTCTGGCTGTGAGTGCTATATGCCATCATCAGGTTGGCTTACAGAAAGACCAGTCACAATTATAATTATTTGTGATAGTGCTGCGCTATGTCACATCATTTGGAGCGATTCCCACCCGAAAGGGTAGACTTCCCCTTCGAGGTCACCATGGGCAATGATTTATTTCAGGCTTTCACTTTTTGTGCAAATGAAATCCTGGGTATTGGGGTTAATCAAAATTAGTTATGTAACATTTCATCTTCAACCATTTTAGTTAACTGTGTATGACGCTAGCTATCTGATGTCACTCGCTCTACAAAGTGCATGGGGACATTAGGAGGCTTTTTAATGATCACACATCCCGTCCTTTCCTGCAGGGTAATGAGACGAATGGTCACTCTGATTAACCAACTGGCAACAGCATCTGGTACCACTGCCGCTCTTCAGACGCAGGCGGACAGTGCCAACCAGACTGCCAAGAAATACATGGAGGACAATGAGCTGCTAAGGAAGGTAGCTTATGTGTGGCATTGTTAACAATGCTATTTTACGCAGTACAGTACCAGATTGATGCATTAGTCTATTTATTTAGTTTTTTATTTTATTTTTGCAAAATGGTAACCAACAGCAACAAATCGTGTGTGTTTCCACTATAGTTACAACAGATAAGAAATATAAACAGACTAATTTATCATAATATTATTGTTGCACATATTCATACTTGGATCCCATTATAGAAAATGTATTGAAGAGAAAAGACAAAGAGTCCATAGACTTGGCGGGTGGAGTATGACTTGGCACCCTCATGTTTTTCAGACTCTGATGGATGGAGAAGGTGACAAGGTCACAGCAGAGGGTGTGGAACTGTTAAGACAGGAGGTGAAGAACCTTCAAGCAGAGCTGATAACAGCAGGACAGGGTTAGTTGACATGGCTTCATGCATACACAAATATACTTAGTCATTTTCTTAACGCTGCTGTCATAGGTGTACAACGTATCGACGAGCTCACAACCACTGTCAGCTTTACCAGCTGACAATAGTTGTAGACCAGCTTGTTTGGCAAAGAAATGTTTTGCATCTTAGTCTAAAACACAGAAAAGAAAACAATCAATCTGAGAATCACTGAGGCTTCAAAGTAGGTGGCAATAAACAAAAAAGTAGGGTGCTTATAAGCCATCCTCCATGCATTGTACCTACTACTGTTTACATGATGATAAATTTGCTTTAGTTTTGTTTGATAAATACGTTTGAATCAAAGTTATAATTCAAACCAAGGAGAGAATAATAATACCATTTAAAAAATATGAACCTTTGGGGGCACAGTGATTAGTACTCGAAGGAAGCATGAGGCCAGTCTGCTGCCTCCCCACGTTGGCGGAGGATGTGTGGAGCCCAGGATTACACTAGGAATTGGCATTGGGTGATAAAAATGGGTTGCAAATTCATGGGGATAAAAAATTTAGAAGGAAAAAAACCTTTAACTTTAAACAGACTGTTCAATTTGAATGTGTTCTCTCTCAAGCCCTGAAGACGTCCCATTCAGAGGTGGAAGAAATGAAGACTCAGACAGACAGTCTAACTAAGGATTATGATAGACTGCTGAAAGAACACCAGGAGCTCCAGGTGATAAGATTTCCCCACTTAACCACAGTTCAAGGGATTCTTTTTACTGGTTCCATTAAAAAAAAGAAAATACATTTTAGAGTGGGAAGAAATGATAACACAAATTTGAACTGTTGTCGAATACTTGAAAATGTGTTTTCTGTTTATCAACACCTTGACAGATTTACCATGACTTTTAGGGTGATTGATTATTCTGTTGTCTGGTTATCACTCCAAAAGTCATTTTAGGCTTTGTTTTATTAACACCCACCGCAACTCATATAGTCCTTTAAGTGGTGATTACACTACAAAACTCAGAAAACATCTCACACACCTTTTTTGATAAATTATATAACTTTAAATGCATTTATCTCTGAATGAGCCCTGGAAACGGTGAAATGTGAAAATACAGGTTGTTGTGTCCAATCTATTCACTAGTCATCTATTCATCTAGTCACTTCTCACAAGTATTAATTACAATGTCAGATGTTAGTTAAATTTGTAGTACACCAATCCAGTATAGTTTGAGAGGTACTGTATATTTACACGACGCACCTCCTGTTCAATTGATTCACTCATACATGTACATAGTGAACGTTCATTACCGCACAATTGTCTGGTAAATGAACATGTAAAGTTTGTTTCAGTAAGGCGTACTGGTACCTTTCCTACATGGTAATCAAGAACATGTCATTGTATGTTTTTTTGCCTAGAATCTTCAGAATGGTGGAGATAAAAAGGAAGACTAACTACTGTGACGTTCTCTGGGTTACGAGTTTATACTGCCGGCACAGCCTGAATGCCAGCACCGCCACAACAGAGCCTGGATGCAAGTACCGCCACACCACACAGCTGCACCTTCCTATTAGCACATTGTGCCACAGTGCATGTCACAAGAAATACATTAGTTCATTAGCCACCGGTGACAGCTTTGACATATGGTAAGCGTGAACTGTTATGTGGCTTGGATGGCATTACCATTCTAAATGGATTTGCCTGCTCAAGATCAGTCAAGAGGAGGTTTCATTTGATAATGTTCCCTGGTCTATTCATCTAGCACTTCCAATGTACATATTTTGACCAGGATGTGTGTTCTACTGCTGTTTTTTTGTTGCTCATTTCCTTACCTGTCATGCAGGTATGGTCACTACGCTTGTACTGAAACGTGGTGAGCGCCGATGAATGTACTCTGCAATAGGTTCATAAGAACGCATGTTGCATTCAGCTTGATTTTATCCATGTAAAAAAGTGTGTACTTCACATTGTCTTAGTTATTTACTGTAGCAAAGTTATTAAAGTCACAGATTGACACATTATTCTGTACATTCCTGAAGCCCATTCCAGATGTTCTATTTTGTTTATATTTGAGCAGTGCTTGCGCACTCCAATGCACAGCTTTGTGTGTGTGTAATGTTTGTCGGTCACTCCATATGACCACAGACTTTGCTCAGCTGATGGGCTGAGCACGGAATGTCTGATTAATGAGAGGCACCAATTGATTTTGTTTGTTTGTTTTAAATAATATCAGATTGTCTTCAATATTGTCTTCCTTTCAGGAAGTTGGGGTATCTGTGTCGGCAAACAGTGATCTATGGGAGATGGTACTGTAGTATAGAATATGCCGTCCTGAATTGTAGGCATGCGATTGTCAATATATTTTGTTCTGGAGTCTTTGCATTATCAGAAATACCATGGTTCAGTGGAGACTAGTTCAGTGTTGTTTGCTATTCACTGATAACATACTGTTTTTTTTTTTTTTTTTCCTTTTTGGCCATATCTCGCTTCATTGAGTTGTATTATCAGTTTACAAGTGTGTGTGATATTATATCCAGTAAACCACAGAAAGAAAGTGCCTTTTAGTTTACCCACTTGCGTGTAATAAAATGTCATTTCAATACCATGCCATGGAGTTATATTTAAAGTAAGTGGGGAGACTCTAATTAATCAAACCATATTGCTTACACAACAGTGGCCGTCGGTGTGATACACCATTATTTTCTTTCAGTTACAGATGTGTGTCTTTGAGGGAGTTCCTGGTGGGTTTATCTATTCTATCCACACAGGTGCATGCACAGATTCTGCAGTGACCTCTCTTTGTACTGCAAGTTAGTGCACCTTTCAGGGCTACTGTGTCAACATAGTCAGACTGTCACTGAACTAACTGCTAGGCCTCATACACACACTTCAAACAAATATGCTTGTCCCGTCTATTCCATGGTTGCCTCAATGCTTTTACAATATGCAAGGCACATGGTTTCACCAACAGTGTTTGAAGGAGGGAAGGGGGCAATCAAACACGTTTGGCCAAAACATGTCACTTCCATTGCAAAAGCATTGAGGCAGCCATGTAACACAGATGGAACACAGAATGTTCAGCTGAAATGTGGTCAACAATATAGACCTTTCAGTATGCCTCTCCCCAAACTGCTATGGTCCAATCACAGCTAAGCAAACCTTCTCTACCAATAGTTTTACACATACTGTCTATTTCCACTGCATACAGCAGGCCCTGTTGGTGTATTTGGAAGAGATTCTGAAGGTCTGGTTCCAAAAATGAACCAGTATTTAGTAGGTAATGTCTGTTATATTTACTTTGGAATGAATGAGCCCACCTGGAAAGTGACCCTGGGGAGAGGGCGGGGCTTACTGAATAATAACATGGTGGAGGAAAAGAAGTTAAGGACAGTTAAGTCTGTTTTTGAGTCTCAACAGTGTCTAGTAGCTATGTACCTGTATCTACAGTATAGTAGTATGTTTGAAATACCCTTCATTGATGCTAATCTAGGTTCTATGCCCCATGACTTGACTATGTTCATTAACACTCAAATCACCCCAAGCAGTCTAGCTGACAATCCTAACCTTTCACCCGCTTGTTTGGCCCCAGTACAGTGTTAGTTATAGATTCCTAACATAATGCGAGTAAATGAGTGCAATTAAGTTAGAAGTGTTTTAAAACAACCCCTTCAGCTATGGATTTTTGAGGACGTTATCAGGTCACACTGAGGTTTACTTACTAGACAACTGATCTTTTGCCCTGTGAGTCGTATTTGAAGCTTTTTGTGTGGTCAGCTCAAACAGACTCAGAGTAAAGGGCAATGTTGCAGAATAGTCCCCATCCACTTGACGAAAGTGAGCCAGGTTTGGATAAACAGAAGTAGGCTAGCAATGTTGGATGGTGCAGTACGTGGAAACATTTAAATCGACATCCAAACATGGACTGGTATGAATAGGTTTTAGTGTTATTAAAACAACATACTATTGACTGTAATGAACAGGGTTAGGGTTAGGGTTATTTCAACCCAACAAAACATTGGGACATCCTATGCTGCAATGGCAATACAATATGACTTATGATTCCTCATTATTATAACTTAGTGTTACCTACATGGCAGCGGATGCCTTGCCCAAGGACTAACTCTGGGGCACTAACTGGGAACCTTGGGGTTTCCACCTAGCCACTCCACCCTTGAGCCAGGCTGGGGGTGCTGGCGACATGTCTCCTCCACATCATCAGTGCCCACACCTGAGGCTTCGGGATTGGCAAAAGTTCCTTCCTGTGTGGAGTTTGCATGGGCGTGCAAACTGCCTGCGACCTGAACCAGAACAGAGATCAAGGCAGACGCATGCAGGGATCCTGCTCTCTAGACTTCCTCCCCCTGGCCAGCCGAGGTGCCTGATGGAGGAGACAGGAACTGGATGGAATAACCTTCCACATGCCATGCCCGACCGATGCCATATTTTTGTGGCCGATACCGATTTTTGGAAAAAACTGCACCGATGTTACCGATGTTTGGGACCGATGTATAATAACTAATTAAAATAATTAAAAATACATTTGAAAAACTTCTAAACGTCAAATTTATTCTCTCTTTCAAGTAAACAATAGAATACGACATTGACATCATTTACTTTTGTGAAATAATTCCATTTGCTGTGTTTCTTTTTCTGTTCCAGGCAAATATCGGCCGATATATCGGCAGATGTTACCGATATATGGGCAGATTTTACCGATATAATGGCCGATGTATCGACCGATATATCGGTACGAATATCACCGATACCGATGCCGATATATCGGTATCGATATCGGCCGATATATCGGTACGACAGATATATCGGTCGGGCTCTATTCCACATGCCATGTCCAACCAAGGGAACAATCCCCCACCCCCGTCAGGTGAAAAGAAGGCGTCTCGACTCCTCTTGCATTGAAAGAAGCATGAGGCTAGTCCGCTGCCTCCCCCGGCTGGCGGAGTGTGTCTGTGTACATAGAAGCCAGGATCAAATTAGATAATTGACACAGGGATGAAGATGGGTTACAAAGTTGCAGACATTTTGTCTTCATGCAGGGCAATTATCATCACCTCTATGTTCTCATGCCTTACCATGCAGAGTCATTGTCTCAAATGCTTTGAAGCTCGTTTAGGTGTCATTGTCTATTCAGCCGCAGACATGGTGTCTGCGGCTGTCCTCCCAACTCCAACTTAATGTAAATGCAGTTCTCATATATCTTTGACTGCATTTCTGTTTTTTAGAAAGAAAAAACATGTACCAGGTTGCCTGGTTGAGTTACCATTACGGGCATGCACTGGCGGTAAATGGAACGTGTTTTGGATGTACAGGGTACAATGGTAAATTGTACCCTGTACATAAAGCGCCTTTAACCAAGGCGCTTTACATAGATTGTGCATCACATTCACCCATTGACACACACATTCATACACTGACTGATGGCAGTGGAAACCATGCAAGGTACCTACTAGCGCATCAAGAGCAATTAGGGGTTCAGTACTTGCTCAAGGACAACCTTGTGGTTACCATCTGGTGACTCTAACCCCTGAGTCACTGCCACCTAATGAGTTCAGATAAACACGTATGAATAAGTCATCTCCATGCATAGAGATCCACGGGTGGCTAAACGAGGCAGTGGCCTTGTGGTTATAGTGTCTGCTTTCAAATGGGGAGGTTGGGGTTTGTTCCCTGGCTGGGTTGTACCAAATATTTCTTGGATGCATTGGATTGACGGTCCAAGAGATCGATCATTTGCCGGGAACAAATTGGTCATGTGTGTGACTAATCATACGACGTGGGCAGCAGAGGCAGTGTCGTGAATGTATGTTTGTTGTGGGCCCAAGCAGGGCCCGGGCCTCCGTTTTCAGTCCTGTTCAGGAGTCTACTTTTTGCCGGCTGCCACTAGTAGACCATTAGTAGAGAGACGGATCAGTGGGTGAGTGCAAGTGCCGGAGAATTCACAATATGAATGAAGTGCAGTAAGTGCACATGTAGGAAATTGTGTATTATAGTGAATGCCGACATAGGTTATATTGAATTATGCACTAAAGTAAGTCTGCAATGTAAAATCCAAGTGAATCTTTAACTGATTGCAGTACGAATATCAGTGTTAGGATAGCATGAACCCATGACATGAATACTGTACAAACGTGGGTTTTGCAAACATTTGTGCAAAATGGCTGCAGGCTTTCTGGCCAGTTATTTACTGATTTGAGGCGTAGGGGTATTGCACCTTGTCCCTCCCTTCCCACTGGGGGGTGTGTGAGTGGGAGTGGGAGGGAACCTAGATGGGGCAGCATCTATTTAATAGAGATGATCACAGAGTCTATCCCCCCTCAGTCATGGCTCTCTCTAGGGTTAAGATGTGGACATGGATTATGTCTGCCTGTTTAAGCTGGATTTGTATCAGTCAAGCAGCAGCAGGACCGTAAGTATATCTCCACGACTCGCAGTTTTATAACAATAATAGCATGTACTGTGTATGTAGGTCAGCAGTATCACTGGATTTGATTTGAGTATTGCTGTAGGAAGAGTAGAGTATGTTAGTATATTACAATTTCTTTTTTTTCTCCCCCTTTCTTTGTATTATACATACTGCATATAGGCAATACATGATGGCCATTCCTGCAGTTATAGAGGCCGGCTCTGAGGCCACGTTCTGTGTGGACTTTCTGAAGCCCAATGAGACTCTGACCATGACCATCGTGCTGATGCACGACACAAACAGAACGCTCTTCCAGAAGGCATCTGGCAACCCATTCCACCACTGTGGAGTATTCCAGGTCACCTGCTTACTTTTTGTTGACTTTTTCCCATTCTACATCAGAAATGCATGTTGTTGCAACTGTGCAATTGCACTGCACAATGCAACTGTGATAGGTGTGAATATGCACCACTACTTACAACAGGTTCAGTGTTGCCAACCTGCCGCATTTGTCACTATATTTAACTTTTTTCCAGACCCGCTAGCGCCAAAATTAGTGAAAAACTCCTGGTGGAAAGTCTAGTGCTTTTTTGCTGGTGAGTTGGGGCGAAATTGGCTGACAGGCGACAGAGATAAAACCCTCGTTTTTCACTATTTTCTTCCTATGATAGAGGAATGGTCCTTCCTAGAAAGGACCATTCATTGGTAACTAAATGGACCCTTATAGATCTGTTACTAATATATTAGCAATATATTACTGATAATCAATGGCAAATATTACTTTCCGAAGTAATATTTCCCAACACTGAGTCTGTAACTCTTGAGATTGTAAAATGAAACCAAATGGATCCTTACTGGTCCATTTGGTTTAATTATATGCTCTCAAGAGTTAAATTATATTTAAACCATTTTAATCTGAATTACCTAATTTTCAAGAATTTACACATTTAGACCAATGTTTTACGGGTTATTTCTCCTAAATTAGTCTGAGAGACTAAACTCAACATCAAATGGTAGTCCGTGGCTAAAATGCAGAATAAATAGTGGGCCCTGGTATGACAATGGTTGAAAAACATGCGCTCTATCGCATTCTAGTGCGTTTTGGAAGTGACACTAGTGCATTTTGGATTTTGGCATTGGCAACACTGAACAGGTTACATTTCACTGGTTCAGTATTAGTGGATTTTGAATCACAACAGCTATGAGTTGTGATGGCAACTCAAAGGCATCTGTATCCACAACAGGCTCCAGCAGTGAAGAATCAAGTGATACGGAGTCTTGAGGTGGTGGTGCAAGGACAAACGTTCTTTTCTAGAGAAGTCAGGAAAGTCATGTTCAAACCCTACAAACCCATGACCTTCATCCAAACGGATAAACCAATCTACCTCCCTGGACAAACAGGTAACAGTCTTTGATCATATGCCATACAATGGATGGTCAATGACAAAAGCTCAGATTTTGCATAATAGTATTTCGATATACAGTGTATACTGAATATAGTATATTACCTGCCGCATGTAAATGAAAGAATGGATGTGTACGAAAGGAATGACAGTCAGACAGTAGAGTAGATGATCCTTAACTAATCTAATGGCATTTATTTTAGTGAAATTCAGAGTTGTTACCATGGACACCAAGTTCACACCTATGGATGAGATGGTGAGTGACAGCTACTTAAATCATATCCACCATATAAACATCACTGTAAACTGCTCATACAGTGAAGAAATATAGAGTAGGTATAATATACAATACCAGTATTTAGGTAATGAACCAACCAGGAACTCCAATAATATGCAACTTATTGTGAATACTACGTTAATACAGCTTACCTAGTAGGTGCAAGGTTATTTTTTGGTTAGTTTGTATACATTTTAAGGACTATACTAACACACAAAACCAGTGTCACAGAAAGTGGATTAGCCTCTGTTTGATCAGTACAGATTAGGGGTGGGACTCGATTAAATTTTTTGATCTAATTAATTTGAAGCCTTGTAATTAATTAATCTCAATTAATCGCATACCAATATTTGACCCAAGCAGCATTTTTTTTGTCAATTAAAACAGGCTGGTATAGCGTGTGAGCGTTTTTCTAAATCAAAACTTTGTCAACACTGCAAGTTGGTTAACCAGATCAAAATTTGGTTAACTAGATCAAAAGTTGGTTAACCAGATGTAACTCTTTGAGAGCGTAAACATGAAACCAAATGGGCCCTTGCGGGTCCATTTGGTTTCATGTTTACGCTCTCAAGAGTTAAAATATTCACCATATGAATTAGTCCAAATGTACACAACTAGAGAATGTAGAAGATTAATGGTCATTTTGATCTGTATGTTGGACTGTGACTTTGTTTCTGAAATCCAGCCTGGAATTGTGGACAAAAGCAAAAGAAATCTTTAGTTTTGGGGTCTGTGTGGCGATTAAAATGAGTTCATTTTGTTAATCGCGTTACTGTTTCTGTGATTAATTAATCTCAATTAATCAGTTAAAGTCCCAGCCCTAGTACAGATAGGTATGTACTCTTGTCATATTCAAGGGACTAGCTGCACTTTTTCTAGCGCTCTAAGTCTTCTAATTCTAATCAATCTTAATTTGGTCTTTGGAACTAACCAAATCTGCAGAAGTGTGCTCTTTGACATGACTCTTATGTTTAACCTCCTGGCTAGACAAACAGTTCAATGTGGAGCCTCGCTTTGAAGATCTTATATATGCATAATAAATAAACCCACATGAGCAGCTACGATTAACCCATCTATCAATGTACATAATAATGTATTAGGATCCTGGAAGAAAGGAAATTAATGACAACTTTTTAGTTTGAAAATATTAGAATAGTAATTATATATTTCCGTTCTACTGTATTGTTCAGCAGATTCACACGTTTTAATGGTATTATTCATTATACTCGTGATATCACATAGATTTTGTACGGATGTGAATATTTTATGTAGATAGAGATCGTCTACTTTGTGTGTATCTGAGTGAGAGAGAATAGTTTTGATTTAAACAGATTTCTGTTTTTCTTCTTCTCCTTGCAGTACAATGTTGAGATTGAGGTAAGACGTGTTGTATTGAATATACAGTAACATTGAATATAGAGTACCGGTAACACTGTCTAACTAACTAACGTTAATAAAAGTTTATGTTCTGATTGGCTTCTCCATTCTAAAGATTTACAGATACTGTAATATATAAATAAAATGTTTGGACTTACTTTACTTTGGGGTTTTGAACCACCACTTCTCCTGTCTTCTCACCTCTACAAAACTGATGTTTGAACAGGATGCTAATAGCAACCGGATTGGACAGTGGGTGAACCAAACATCTAATGGAAAGATTCTTCAGCTTTCTTACTCACTGAACCCTGAGGCCCGTGAAGGAAAATACAGAGTTGTTGTTCACGATGTTGAAATGGACAGGGAAATAGATCATTACTTCAAGGTGGAGAAATACGGTAAGTGAACCCGACGCTTGAGGTTGTTCAGTTGGGAGACATTTTTTTCTCTGAGTGGTCAAACTGTAAGCCTCCAATTACAGTTACAATTATTGTTATATTTTTTTAAACAATACAAAGGTCCTTATATTCCAAGATTCCCTTTTTATCCTGAAACAACTATCTCACCTAATATCGAACAAAGCATATACTGTATGTCTATTTCTTTTTTATGTTATATCCTAATGTGTTCCCAGTTTTGCCCAAATTTGATGTAAAGGTAGAAATGCGTGACGAGATAAGCATTAAACAAGAGGAGTTCACAGCGGAAGTTTGTGCAACGTAAGTGATACAATCTTATCTTAGAGGGATTTGATATAATACATGTTTACCATGCCACAGTTTAAAGCAGACACTCCTTATGTCATCAGGTATACCTATGGACAGCCTGTGCCTGGCAAGGCAGAAGTGGAGCTCTGCCGACCGCTAACGCGACATATGTACATTGAGTATAGATCTCCCCCGGACAATGACGCTATCCCTGACATTATTGCGCCATGTCATAAAGAGAGTAAACAGGTGATATATCATGATGTCAATGAACTAACTATTCCACATTCTTTGATCAGAAAAATAAAAAAGATGGTAGCGATGGCGTGTGTGTGTGTGTGTGTGTGTGTGTGTGTGTGTGTGTGTGTGTGTGTGTGTGTGTGTGTGTGTGTGTGTGTGCGTGCGTGCGTGCGTGCGTGCGTGCGTGCGTGCGTGCGTGCGTGCGTGTGCGACTGTGTTGTATGTGTTTGCTTAGTTTCTCCTACTATGACTATTCTGGTCTTCTGCCTGGATGGGTGGTGCAATACAAATACAGAACCTATGACCTACAGCATGGCTTAACATTAACTGTCTGTTTTTACTTTGTTTGTACACTTTACAGACAGACAAGACAGGCTGCGCCACCTTTACATTCAAAATGTCAACTTTCACCAAACCTGCACAAAAGATTCTGAATGATGAACTGCATCTCAATGCCAAAGTAGAGGAAGATGGAACAGGCAAGTCTTCCTCACACTGTCTGCGACAATTTCAAACAATCAAATGAGATAAGAGATTCAGTCATCAGTGTCATGACATGTGTCAAGTAACAGGAACATTTTTTTTCTTTTCTTACACAGGTATTACGCAGCTACAGGGAAAAGTGATCGGTCTCTCTTATGTTGTTGGAAAACTTTCCTTTATCGAAACCCCCAAGGTGTATGAGGCCCAATCAGTGTTTCAAGGAAAAGTAAGTCGAGATACTTACAGTTTTACAGTTTTACACCTCTGGCGCCGATCTTATGCATTCTCTATAATGCTATTTTGTATTTCCAACTCTCAAGGTCAAAGCACTTTATTTGGATGACAGACCCATTCCTGGCATGTTGGTGTACATGTTTGCTGGTGAAAGATGGTCACCAGTTAACATAGTGAACGTCACAACTGACAGCGACGGTGTGGCCAGTTTCTCATTCGACACAACAGCTCGAGCAGACGGGAGGGGAGACATCCACCTCAAAGTAAGTCAGTACGTTATTGTGTTACATGGATATATTCATCCGGAGGGCTACTGTCATTACAAGCTACCCAATGTACACACAAACTGGCATTCACAAGACAAATTTGGCCTATATTTTTGGAGTGGCCAGACTAGCTACATCGTATAAAGTAGGCCTACATAAAGATTGTTATATTATTACTACAGGCTGGTGAGGAATGGATAATGACCACAATTATAAATTACAGATACGGTATGCAAGATATTAAAGGTAAAAGAGGCAACCTTTTAGCCAAAAATCTAAATAGATATATAGCTATATTTTTTTGCCTTTCCGCCTTCTACATGGCTTCTACTGTGACGCTGCAGCTGTTTCTCTGCAGACAGACATGTGTTTCGTCCTGTTGTCAACAAATCATGAAAACAAAACATTCATCGGGCTCAGGGAATTTGTGACGGGGGTGTTGTGTGTGGGTGGAGCAGCGTTTTAGCCAATCACAGCACAGCAGATTCATGAGCCAATAGAGTGGAGGTGTAGTTAGATTCTCTTTTGAAACAAATCTGTTTACAAACACAATGTTTTTACACACGGAAGTTTCCTCTATTACCTTTAAGTACAACGAGTTCATCCTCGTAGGCTATATCAAAATGGATTGACTGAAACTTCGTCATTGTGGTTTGCTCTCATTTGCAATACTTTATTTACTTTTCACCCACAAATCTGCAATTCAATAGGACATATTTTGCAGTACAATTGGTTATTAAAGGGGTAGCATTTTTAAGCCATTCCAATAATCTGATGACTAGCTGTGCAGGCTGCAGTTCCCTATGGAGACACAGAGGAGTCTCTCCTCTGTGTCTCCATAGCAAACCACTTCTGGCCATTAAATCACTGGCAAACAGTATCTATTAAATCGACTCTCAGTGAGTGAGGTGAGTTATTGAACATCCAACAACACTAAACATACATTTTGTCACACCATCACTAAACCTGAAAATATTCCCTAAGAAAATACTTCTCATCAAAATATAGTACAGCAAGCAACACATGGTAACTTGAGGGATGCAAAATCAGTAAAAACAATGTTATAATATTATGTAATATTATTAAAAAATATATAAATTTAAAAATATTCATTAAAAACATCTCTTTTGATGCATCCATTCTTGGGAGATTGTTCTGTGAAATAATGAAGTATAATAATAATAATTTAAAAAGAACATTCCTTTGGTGGGTGTAACATGTATGTGACTTTTCACCCGGGCACCTGTAGAAAAAAACAGGGATGTGGGAAACAGACCTACTTTCTATGATGTCACTGAGCAGCACGAAAATCACACGTGTGAAAATCACACATTTTGTGTTATAGGCCTGTAAAGTTAAAATAACATATTTTTCCCGAACTGCTTTTCTGTAATCAAGGCCAGTGCTACACCAGTGATACAATACGCTGAGTACAGAACACCATACTATGAAGAAGGCCGCCATCAGATTTCCCTGATCCAGGAAGCCACTGTTGACAGCAAGACAGTGAGCTCACTGGAGGTGAAGAAGACAGAGAACCCTCTGGTCTGCAATGGAGAAAACACCATCACCATCCACTACACTATAGTTGGAGAGACTGCAGGCCCTGTGGACCTGATGTACCTGGTGAGACACACACACACATGCACGCACGCACGCACGCACACACACACACACACACACACACACACACACACACACACACACACACACACACACACACACACACACACACACACACACACACACACACACACACACACACACACACACACACAGCCACACAAAAAGTGTGGCTGGACTTCGGGTCAATCAGGATTGCCTACAGCAGTGTTTTTCAACCAGTGGTACCGGGGAACACCTGTGGTCAACACCAGTTGGTCCCCAGGCTAAATGATGGAAAGTTGGATAACCAGATGTAACTCTTTGAGAGTTATTTATTTTTTGCACTCACTCTCAAGAGTTACATCTGTTCATCATGCGAATTAGCCAAAGTCTACACAACTAGAGAATGTAGATTATTGATCATTTTGATTGATCCACTGTAGACTGTTTTGCTTAACAAATCCAGCCTGAAATTGTGGACAAAAGCAAAAGAAATATTTAGTTTTGGGGTCTGTGGGGTGAAAATGTTATCAAATGGTGGTTCCATGGCTCAAATGCTGAATAAATAGTCGGCTCTGGTATCAACCATGTTGAAAACCACTGGTCTACTAGCCTGGCTCACAGGCTACTGGTCTACAGTACAAACTTTAAACATCCACTTCACAAACAAGATGATTGTTGTCCTTAAAACTGTTAGTAGTAGGAGCTAGTGATAGGAGGCTATCCCTAGCTCAACCTGCCCACAGACCCAGACCTACATAATGCTTGGCTGAGCTCTGTCATCATGACACTCGCGGAATCCCAATGAAATTGAGCCTAGTCACATGTGGAATTGCGCAGCGGTGTGCAAGAGTGATCGACCAATTATTTTTTCCTGTACTCCGGATTTTTGCGGTGTCCTGTCTAGATTTTTAGTTTCTGAATAACATAATATTCAAAGATTTGCACCACGTGTTCACGATTTTTCAAAAATAGCAGAGATACAAGCTCATAGCGCGCCACTCGGTGGCGCGCTATGAGCTTGTAGATCTGCTATTTTTCAATAGTTAAAACATAATGCTTAGAACACCAAAACCCATTGTGTCCTGTCTAGATTTCTAGTTTCTGAATAACATAATATTCAAAGATTTGCACCACGTGTTCACGATTTTTCAAAAATAGCAGAGATACAAGCTCATAGCGCGCCACTCGGTGGCGCGCTATGAGCTTGTAGATCTGCTATTTTTCAATAGTTAAAACATAATGCTTAGAACACCAAAACCCATTGTGTCCTGTCTAGATTTCTAGTTTCTGAATAACATAATATTCAAAGATTTGCACCACGTTTTCACGATTTTTTCAAAAATAGCAGAGATACAAGCTCATAGCACGCCACTCGGTGGCGCGCTATGAGCTTGTAGATCTGCTATTTTTCAATAGTTAAAACATAATGCTTAGAACACCAAAACCCATTGTGTCCTGTCTAGATTTCTAGTTTCTGAATAACATAATATTCAAAGATTTGCACCACGTGTTCACGATTTTTCAAAAATAGCAGAGATACAAGCTCATAGCGCGCCACTCGGTGGCGCGCTATGAGCTTGTAGATCTGCTATTTTTCAATAGTTAAAACATAATGCTTAGAACACCAAAACGCGTTCAGTACACTAAGGGGTTAATTCAGCAACAGCATCCATCCATACAACAATAACAACCAAAGAGCTAATTGAAGCTGTAATGTGTGATTATCATGTTTAAAAGGGAAAGGAAAACCTTTCCTGTTGAAAAATGCACAGCTGAGCTGAGTTGACAATGGCATGCAGGGCTGGATTGGAGCCCGACTGCATTTATGCCAATTATCATAAGTCTCCTGGTCTAATGGGCCACCTGGCCTGCTTTAGACAGGGTTTAAATGAGTCAATTTAATTGCGATTACCTCCAGGATAGCGGTGCGAAAGATTACTAACCAACAATATATATGCAGTATATATATACTGTATGTGTGTGTGTGTGTGTGTGTGTGTGTGTGTTTGTGTGTGTGTGTGTGTGTGTGTGTGTGTGTGTGTGTGTGTGTGTGTTTATTATAAACATTTTTAATTTGATTAACCAACAAAATGTGTAGTTTTGTGTACTGTATATTACAGATTATTTCATTTCTATACAATGAATGTAAACACTTTTTTAAAGGGGGTGACAATTTGTGGTTGAACAAAAAATATCTTAGTTCATATTTTACTTATTATTATTATTATTATTACCCTTATTATTATTATTGGTTGTTCAGACTTGAGTCATGCTGTTTGATTTGATTAAAAGTCCAATCGGTTATTTAACTTCCAGACCCATTAGTCGGTAGTCGCCTTCGTCTTCATCTTCGTCTTAGTCTTCTTGAGCTTTGCTCAGAGATCTGAATCAGAGGATTCAGGATCTAAATCTCGTGTGGCAGGTTTGACGTCCTCTGCATCGTAGTCGTCGTCGTCACTCTTCAGGGCTGCTTCCGGCCTCGTCTCTCTGCTTTCATCGACAGCAGGGTCCAGCTCTTCCGGTTTTGCTACTGGCTGCTGGTCAGAGGATTTGGAGCCAAACAGGCTGTCGTCAAATCCAGTGCCGAAGCTGAATTTGGACACGTGGGGCTTCCTCTCTTGGCCTGGCACCTCCACGGCCTTACTTCCTCCTTGGCTCTTGCTCATGTTCATTCTGTTCTGAGCCCATGCTTTGCAGGCGAAGTCGAAGGCGCTCCCTTTCACAGCGCTACTACGCTTGGCCTTGACAATCCGTCGCTCGCCGACCTCATCTTTCTCATGGTCCCGGTTGTTGTCGCTCACTGTCATGCCCGGGTGAGATTCATGCATCTGGTTTTGCTCGGGGGAAGGGGCAGTCATTCTGTTCTGAGCCCATGCTTTGCAGGCGAAGTTGAAGGCGCTCGCTTTCACAGCGCTTCTACGCTTGGCCTTGACAATTCGTCGCTCGCCGACCTTATCTTTCTCATGGTCCCGGTTGTTGTCGCTCACTGTCATGCCCGGGTGAGATTCATGCATCTGGTTTTGCTCGGGGGAAGGGGCAGGCTCAGGGGAAAAGCCGGGCTCAGGGGAAAAGCCGGGCTCAGGGGAAAAGCCGGGCTCAGGGGAAAAGCCGGGCTCAGGGGAAAAGGCGGGCTCAGGGGAAAAGCTGGGCTCAGGGGTACGGGCGGGGTCAGGGGTACGTGCGGGTTCAGGGGAAAAGCCTGGCTCAGGGGAAAAGGTAGGCTCAGGGGAAAAGGCGGGGTCAGGGGTACGGGCAGGGTCAGGGGTACGGGCGGGTTCAGGGGAAAGGGGGGGCTCAGGGGAAAAGCCTGCTCCCAGCTGCTCCCAGTCAGATGATTTATAACCAAAGCAAAATGTAGGTTTTGCTTTGGTTTTGGTCGTTGCTGTGGTTGCCACTGTTGCTGTGCTTGCCGCTGTTGCTGTGCTTGCCGTGGACACCGTTGCTGTGCTTGCCGCAGACACCGTTGCTGTGCTTGGCGTGGCCTGCTGGTCAGACGATTTATAGCAAAACGTAGCTTTTGCTAATTTAAATTTTGTCACGGGCATCTTTGCTGTCCTTGGTCCAGGCTCGTTGGTACCAGGTGCCGTTGCTGTGCTCGGTGCGGGCTTGTCGGTACTGGGCTCCAAGGTGAGCTCCAAGGTGGGCTCGTCGGACCTGGGCTCCAAGGTGGGCTCGTCCGTACTGGGCTCGTCTGTACTGGGCGTTGTTGCTATGCTTGGTGCGGGCTCCATTGCTGTGCTTGGCACGAGCCTGTCGGAACCGGGTTTGGCAGACAAAGAGCCAAAGCAAAATTCAGACTTTCTTCCCAGCTGCTCCCAGTCAGACGATTTAAAACCAAAGCAAAACGTAGGTTTTGCTTTGGTTGCTGTGGTTGTTGTGGTTGCCGCCGTTGCTGTGCTTGCCGCGGGCACCGTTGCTGTGCTTGGCGTGGCCTGCTGCTCAGACGAGTTATAGCAAAACGTAGGTTTTGCTAATTTAAATTTTGGCGTGGACACTGTTGCTGTGCTTGGCACAGGCTTGTCAGTACTGGATGCTGTTGTTGTGGTTTCCACAGTCCCGTCGATACCAGGCGCTGCTGCTGTGCTTGGTGTGGCCTGCTGGTCAGACGATTTATAGGCAAAGCAAAACATAGGTTTTGCTAATTTAAATGGCGCGGGCACCTTTCCTGTGCTTGGTACAGGCTCGTTGGTACCAGGCGCCGTTGCTGTGCTCGGTGTGGGCTCGTCGGTACTGGGCTCCAAGGTCGGCTCCTCGGTACTGGGCTCCAAGGTGGGCTCCAAGGTGGGCTCGTCACTACTGGGCTCCAAGGTGGGCTCCAAGGTGGGCTCCAAGGTGGGCTCCAAGGTGGGCTCGTCGCTACTGGGCTCGAAGGTGGTCTCCTCGGTACTGGGCTCCAAGGTGGGCTCCAAGGTGGGCTTGTCACTACTGGGCTCCAAGGTAGGCTCCTCGGTACTGGGCTCCAAGGTGGGCTCGTCACTACTGGGCTCCAAGGTGGGCTCGTCCTTTGCTGTGCTTTGCGTAGGCTCGTCGGTACTGGACGCCGTTGCTGTGCTTGGTGTGGGTTGGTCAGTTCCTCCTCCGTTGCCGGGTGGGGCTGGCGGAGTGCCTCCGCTGGACGTAGAGTCTCGTCTCCTCCTCCTTCTCATCTTCTTCAAGATGTAGTAGGCGAGCCCTACTACTCCGGCAGTCAGTGCTGAGGCGACCAACACCTTCTTCCACTTAGACATGGCTGGAGTCTTGTAGCTTGATCAACCGTTTTGCAGTTAGATTATCCGTTTTGCCGTCTCTGACTGTTTCTGAAGGACACAGAGTTGGAACTGAAAATTTGAAGCCAGGCAATGCACTTATATAGCGGGTTGTGTGAGTGATGTCACGCTCTGTCATCCCACGCCCTAGTGTCACAGCCTTTGTGATGTCAGAGCCTCTGACATCACTTAGGCAAGGCAGCCATGGAACTCCATATTTGGACATGTGATTAATGCATTGTATATGTGCATATACTATATGGGCATGGCAGTTTTTTCAACATGTATCATTGACAATGAAGAAGAGAAATTAATAATTGTTTAAAAAAGCCAAAAGAGGACCACCATTCTTACCTTGACATACTGTACATACATACATACATACAGTAGGCCCTACATACATACATACATACATACATGCATACATACATACATAGAACCTGAATAAGCCGTTTTTTGGAGGCCCAATTACACAACCTGGGAACAGTGATGGTACACAGGCAAATGGCCCAGTGGTCTAGTTCGAAGTTTATAATACACAGGGTTGAGGGTTCAAACCCCATAAGTGGGGGAACTAGCCATTCCATTTTTTTGTCATTTAATGGGAATGGATGCATTAGGGCAACTCATAGTAAAGGCAGAAAAGGATTAGGATACACACTTTTCCATTGATGGTTCCTTTTTTTTTATATATGTAGATTTTATATTAGATTTTTATTTGCTATCTCCTTGGACCATTGGGTATGCGGTCTACTAGACTCAGGGGGGTGGACGCCTCTGCCTTGCACAGTCCCCAGTGAATGGCCGGCAAACTAAATTCAATTGCTAAACCTTAAAGGCTGTAGACTAGATTTTAACAAAAAGCTCCCCTTTTAACATAGGGTTTTTAGCAGGAAGTATGCCATCTGGTGGGCAAATGTTGAAGCAGTTTTTAGAACCCTCTCTTAGGCCAGTGCAGCAGAACATGACCTTTGCCTTTTTTAAGCATTACCCATTTTAATGCAATACACACACACACACACACACACACACACACACACACACACACACACACACACACACACACACACACACACACACACACATACAGAGAGAAATTCACATATAGCTATGGTTATGAGGGGCTTTGACTTGGATGCAAAGCCCATTTATGGAGATACAGTATATGGACCTACATGGTGCATGCCCATATATGGCCTGTGGGGCACTGGCCTATATTTGGAACGATCTGAAATGCAGCCCCACCCAAATATTATGATCTTATATGCCCATATATGGATATACATGTATAATGTGTTCAGCATGAATAGCACAGTATAGTAGTCTACTTGGCCTGGCAGGCCAAACTGCCACAAACAAACAAACAAACAAATAAATAAATCAAACAAACAAACACATAAATAAATAAATAAATAAATAAATAAATAAATAAACAAACAAATAAATAAATCAATCAATCAATCAATCAATCAATCAATCAATCAATCAATCAATCAATCAATCAATCAATCAATCAATCCCTGGGCAGATAGTGGGTCTGGGACTCCTCATTTTTTGAATTACACCCTCAGCTCCAGGGAAAATCTTGCCTAAGGCTCCAAAATGCTTAGAAACGCCACGTCAAATGTGTGTGTGTATATGTTGCATAACAAGGCTGCTGGGCTGCAAGACAAATTTCAGTGAAAACTGACAATAAGTTGCTATATCATATAATATCATATCATATCTCCTCTCCTCTCCTCATCATTCCAGATTTTATCCAGAGCAACTATTATCAAGCAAGGACTTGTAGGCATTCAGGTGGACTCTTCAGGTAAGTAAACAACAGCAGCAGAATCAATCACCCTGCTTATCTAGGGATTTAATTTACAATAAATACATTTGATACAAACAATATTACGACAATGTTGTTGGACAAACAATACGAACCATGCCACCATTTATGATAATGATACAAACTTTTGTTAACACCTCTCCTCTCCTCTCCTCTCCTCTCCTCTCCTCTCCTCTCCTCTCCTCTCCTCTCCTCTCCTCTCCTCTCCTCTCCTCTCCTCTCCTCTCCTCACTGTTTGTGTGTTTCCAGTCACTGACGGTGACATCTCCTTCAAGTTGGAGGTGACTCCAGAAATGGCTCCATTGCTCCAGGTGCTTGTGTACACCGTCCTCCCCAGTGAGACGGTCATTGCTCACAGCGCAGACTTCACCACAGAGAAATGCTTCAGTAATAAGGTCAGTTCAGGTCTGGCCTCTGCTCTTTTTTATGTTCATGCGTTCTCAAGCGATCGTATATAGTCTGGTCACTGTAGAAGAGAGTGGGTGGGTTGAAGATGATTTGATGAAGGCTTTTGTGTGCG
Source organism: Benthosema pterotum (assembly GCA_039105355.1). Classification (NCBI taxonomy): domain Eukaryota; kingdom Metazoa; phylum Chordata; class Actinopteri; order Myctophiformes; family Myctophidae; genus Benthosema; species Benthosema pterotum. The sequence goes on from CM076977.1 coordinate 14,580,250, forward strand.
TTTTTTATGATCAGGTGTCTCTGGAGTTCTCTCCATCCACGGCGCTCCCAGGAGAGGGTAATACGTTGCAGGTGTCAGCCATGCCAGGCTCACTGTGTGGCATCAGTGCCATCGACCAGAGTGTTCGCATCAAGGAGCCAGGCAAGCAGCTGGATGCAGACAAGGTACACATACTTGGCTTCAACATCACTTTCTTTCTGCTGTTTCTGATGTACATCCATAGAAATGTACCCTTGTTAAATAGTACTAATGTACCCATGTTTACCTGATGTAATGTTTTATTCTGTCTGTCATCATTACCAAGCATTGACCAAGCATGGTCTATTCCTTCATGATTTTTATTCTATCTTGTCTTGGAACAGATATTTGAACTGATGCCAGTCACAAAATCAGATTATATGCCATATGAACTTGAAGATGATGTACAATGTTTGCCAGTGAGATCAAAAAGATATATTATACATGGTGGACGTGACCAGAAGGATGCATACACCGTCTTTAAGGTATTTCTATATTATTCGATTGTCAAAAAGGATAAAAAAATATTTTCAATTCATCATCTTTGTACTTTACTCTGACAGTTATCTCATTATCATTTATCTAGAATCTGGGACTGAAGGTGTCAACAAATATGCTCATAAAGTTACCTACCTGCGTCCGATTCAAAGGAAGAGAGTACTACTTTGAACACGGAAGTAAGTGTGTGTGTGTGTGTGTGTGTGTGTGTGTGTGTGTGTGTGTGTGTGTGTGTGTGTGTGTGTGTGTGTGTGTGTGTGTGTGTGTGTGTGTGTGTTTCAGGAGTGTCCTGTTTTATACAAAATGTGGCAAATGAACGCAGTGTGTGATTATTGGCATTTTTTTTTTTTTTTTTTTTTTTTTTTTCCAATTCAGCCGCATGTTGACGCTATAAGGAGCTGACTTGTGTCTTGAACTGCATGGACCTCCATAAAAAAAACTTTGAATGCAAACTCCCTACTCCCTAGATTTGTCGGTTGTGACAAATGTGACAAAGACTTGACAATGAATCGCTGCCCAATGATTGGCAGGATTAGATGGTGACTGATGTACAACGTAATTAAGATATCGTATCATCACCAGTATTATCTATTATCATAAGTATGATCTCGTGTCCTGTCCACGGTACTTTCTTTATATTAGCCCTTCAGATGTAATCCAACTCTATATCAATCTTGGTGGAAACCTCCAACCTTCTCGCTATATGCTCTGTCGTCATTGTTTGAATACTGAGTGATTTTTTGTTGTTGTTTTCTTTAGTATACCGAACACACACCAGATACCACGCTGCGCCAGAAGCAATAGCGATGAACATGGACATGACGGGATCAGCAGGTCCAGGTGCAGGTCCTGGAGTTCCACCTCCCATACAGACCATCCGCTCCTTCTTCCCAGAGACATGGATATGGGACCTGGTGGAGGTGGGGTGAGTGCACTGAGCTTGCTTGTCCATCGGCACCCCTATTTGTAAAGTAAAATTAACTTGCCCTCAAAGTTCAGTCATAAGAAACAGTAGTTAGTTGGAGTATCATGACTTGACATGAGGTGCGTGACATGAGATTATTTACGCCAGCTCTGACTGGCGTATAGATGAGGTACCTGAGATATCTGTCGATCATCCATCCATCCAGGGACTCAGGAAAAGAGGACGTGTCCCTCACTGTCCCAGACACCATCACCACCTGGGAGACAGAGGCTTTCTGCTTGTCCTCAAGTGGCTTCGGTCTTGCTCCTCCCAAGGAGCTCAAAGTGTTCCAGCCCTTCTTCCTGGAGCTCAGCCTGCCTTACTCCATCGTCAGAGGAGAGAGATTTGTTCTGAAGGCTACAGTCTTCAACTACCAGTCCAGCTGCATCATGGTACTCTGTCTGTCTGTCTGTCTGTCTGTCTGTCTGTCTGTCTGTCTGTCTGTCTGTCTGTCTGTCTGTCTGTCTGTCTGTCTGTCTGTCTGTCTGTCTGTCTGTCATACAGACAGTACATACATGTATGTACTGTAGGATAATAGTTGTATGATAATATTGTGTGTATTATCATGATTTGTCACAAGTTGGCTTAGTCTGTGGCGTTTTTATCATCTCGGAAAAGTCTATGAGAAAAAATTAATGGAAAATTGCGGTACTGCTCTGCTCTATACAATATGTAAATAGCTCTATGTAAATGGCCAAATGGTTTGTATTCTTTCATTCTTTAATTCTTCATTCCATTAAAACACTGTCTCTTTTCTATATCAGGTGAATGTGTCTCCCAGCCCCTCATCAGATTACACTCTCACAGCCATCCCTGGTGAAGAATACTCCTCCTGTGTCTGTGCCAACGGACGCAAGACCTTTAAGTGGACTATGGATGCCTCTGTCCTGGGTGAGGCCTGAACTCTGATATCTTTAGTTATAGAAGTTATTACTTGTTACTTGTGCATGTGAGCTCGCGGCTGTCGGACGCTGGTTGTCATATGATTACGGTATGGCACACTATTGTAGTACCTTTAGATGCCAGCAGAGACAGAGTTTAATAACAGTATAGATGAAGAAAGACTAACTAAAACAAAAATACAATAATACAAAAATACTACTACTATGATCTTACAGAGCACATACTGAAACAGCCCTGCCTGGCATGGGTCCTTAATTGTCAGAGATGATTGACAAGACATTACCTGAATGTTGATCTTGCTTGTGAATGTTTCCAGAGGTTGTCAAAGTGACTGTGAGTGCTGAGGCAGTGGCCTCCCAAGCATCGTGTGGCAACGAGATTGTCGACGTGCCAGAAAGAGGCCGCATTGACGTTGTCACACGCTCTCTGATCATCAAGGTAGGACTGAGTTGTGATGGTTCGGGAATTTTCCTTCAGTTATTGTTTCTGTTTTAGGTTCAATTAGCGTTCGTTTATGTTTTTTGTATTAGTATGATAATGTTGGCCAATGAATGGAATGAAAAAAATAAAAGTCCTTCTTTTTACTCCCTTCAGGCAGAGGGAACAGAAGTAACCAAGACCTTCAACTGGTTGATGTGTCCCAAAGGTGAGTTTGGAGTGTGCAGTCAGTGCAGTGCAGTGCAGTGTAGTGCAAGTGTGCTCAAGTACAGGCCTTAGAATATTTGTCTTTTTACACCTTGCGGCACCTTACAGGAAAGTAGTGATGCTAGAGGTAAAGTGCCAGAGTTGATGGAGTGACTATGGTGATTGTTGTTGTCTCTGTTACTCATGTTTGTTTTTCTCTGTCTAGGAGAAACTTTGACACTCTTTGAAATCCAGCTGCAACTCCCCGATAATGTGATTGCGGGATCTGCCCGTGCTTCTGTATCTGTCCTGGGTAAATGGACTTGTCTTTTCTGTACTTTTGTATGTTTGTGCATTTCCTCTTTATCAACCCCAAAGCCAACATTCAAATTGCTATTACGTCTTTCATAGGCGATTTTAGGCCCTCGCAGCAGGGGGGGGGGGACTTTTTTTGGACCATTGGTAAACAAATGGTCCCTCATAGATCTGTAACTCTTGAGTCTGTTAAAATGAGTGTTTTTACACTCTCAAAAGTTAAATTATATTTAAACACCTGGATTACGGAATTTTCAAGAATCTACACAATTAGAAAATGTAGAATAATTGTCATTTTGACCAACTTTTTGCCCTTTGATCTTTACTAAATTTGTGTTAGTCCTTGGTCAGAGAGGCTAAAATCAAAATCAAATATTGATCCCTGGTATTGCTAGTGCAAGTGCCCCCCTGGCACCCTCCTAAAATCGCCAATGGCATATTTGATAGCAGGTCTTTACTTATAGCAAACAAACAAACAAAACAGTTTCAGTCTAACAGCCTCTCTCTCTCTGTGACGACAGGTGACATTCTGGGCCGTGCCATGAAGAACCTGGATGGACTGCTGAGGATGCCGTATGGATGTGGAGAACAGAATATGGCGCTCTTGGCTCCCAACATCTACATCCTGGAATACCTGAAGAACACAAACCAGCTGACACCGGCCATCAAGGAGAAGGCATATCCCTTCCTGGTCAGCGGTGAGTCCAACCGTTGAATTGTTTTAACTTTTTATGAAAAAATAACTGTGAAATTACTGCCAGAGTGTTATGTCAGCAATCCATGTCCAACCTTGCAATCACCGTCCCGAAAACCTTCACCAATGCTTTGGTATTTTACATGATATCATTATAACAATGGAGGTCAACTATCCCTTGACTTTACTTTATAATAACAAGTACATTATATGTGCAGGCTACCAGAGGCAGCTAAACTACAAGCACCATGATGGTGCCTACAGCACGTTTGGAGCTGGAGAAGGGAACACTTGGTAAGAATAAGTGTATGAAGAAAAAAATATATGTAAAAAAAAAATGCATAATTTGCGTTTGTGTTCGTGTGTGGGGTGGGTGGGTGTGGGTGGTAATATTGTGGCAATATTAAATTGAAGTATGGGATGTCCATGAAAACACTTTCTCAATCAAACAGGTTGACTGCATTTGTCCTGAGATCTTTTGCTCAAGCAAAGTCTTTCGTCTTCATCGACGAGTCGAACATAGAAAAACCAAAGAGCTGGCTGGAGAGTAAACAGAAGAGCAATGGCTGTTTTGAACAATCTGGTAAACTCTTCAACAACAGAATGAAGGTAAGTGTGAGCCTGTGAGGAGAGATTCACTGAGTAAAGAAGTGCAGCTTCTTATCTGCAGTCAAGGAGAAACCACCAAACTCCAAAATGTTCTTTCTTTAGGAAATGAAACTATGCATGTAGTTTTCAGGAGATTAAGGAAAAAAAACTTCATAATGCAAAATACGTCAGTAGCAGTGAAGAGATTCCTTGTGTTCCTCTCTGCAGGGTGGAGTGTCAGATGAAGTGACCCTCAGTGCTTACATCACTGCTTCGTTGCTGGAGATGAAAGTGTTACCCTCAGTGAGTTGCCTTTCCAGCATGTTAGATGATCATTCAGAGGTGGGATGGAGCTAGTCGAGTGAGAGATGAGGAAGAACGTTCACATAGAAAGAGTGTCCAAAACCGCTGACATTTTCTCATCTCTATTTTAACCCATGGTGTCCCAAATAGTCCTTGTGACACTGGCTCAGTGACACTGGCGGCTGAAGAACAGACTGGCCTTTTTTCATAATATCCCATGCTCAATATAATTTTAAGTTCCTATCATGTTCATCATGCCATGTATCAGCCTCTCCCCTCAGACAGATGCTAAATGGTCCTACATAATGTCAAGGCCTAACACATACAAGTACCCATTTCATCCTCTCTAGACTCCATCCTCTCCTAATATATCTACTATGCTATTTTCCGACTTTGGCATTTTGTTGCTATAATTGTTTTCATGTGTTCTGCCTTTTCATGTGAAGCACGTTTTGCCAATAGTGCTTCTTTTTTTTGTACGCATCCCCAAAGCTGTCTGTGTCTCTCTGTAGGATCCTGTGGTGAAAAATAGTCTGTCTTGTCTGAGGGAGTCCATCGATATGTCCATGAAGACCAACACCTACACTACAGCTCTGCTGGCCTACGTCTTCTCTCTGGCCAGAGACACAGAGACACGTCAACTACTCCTTCAACACCTGGACAAGATCGGATCAGAAGATGGTGGGATATAAAAAAAGAGATATCTATTATTAGCTAATAGATTGTTTTCATTTTAGGTAGTTCACTCCCATCAAGTATTAATTTGTTACTTGCAAGAATTTGATCTGATAAATGCTTGTTTTGTGTGTTGTATCCCCAGGAGGTTTCCGGCATTGGTCTCAGAGCGCTGAAGGCACTTCTCGCTCTCTCTCCGTGGAGATCAGCTCCTACGTGCTGCTGGCCAAGCTGGCCAGCCCTGAACCTAGTGCTGCAGACCTGGGTTATGCTGCTGGCATCGTGAGGTGGTTGGCCCGCCAGCAGAACTCCTATGGTGGCTTCTCCTCCACACAGGTAGGCCCATGGTACTGTACCATTTGCAATTTAGGCATTAAGCAGATCTAGAGCGACTTACATTAAAGGTATAGTAAGTGATTTCACATAATTCCAATATTGTTTGTTTTTCTTATTTTTTGGCTAATTCTCCCTACTATAGAGTGTGGTGAACATATAAGGAGTTCCTCCCTGTACCCAGTGAGCCCCTGGGGTCAAACCCCCTAGTTTCAGTTTGGGCTTTGGGAGAAAAGCCTTTTATCCAATCAGGATGAGAGGGGCCTTCCTCCAATCAGGATCGAGTGGGGGTGGGCCCTGAAGTATACGATGTTGCATTGCTGCACTTGATCTGATCTGATCGCTATGAGAAGTGCATTCCGTCATTTTGGGGCTAGAAAGGTGAAGAGTTTGGGGCATATGGAGCGTTGTCCAGGCAATTCTAGCCTGGGTACTTCCATCTGAGAGGGAGAGATGGTTGGAGAGAGACCACATGTACAAGACTGTTAGAAAGAAAGGAAAATATCTGTTGTGTGTTTTATCTATTTAAATCTGTGGTGAAAAGTGTGTGTGCAATTGAACGTTAAACAAATGCACTCATACAAGTGCTTCTACAAGCATAGTCTCGAAACTGCTCTGAAATCTCTGTGTGTGGCAGAAAACCTGCTTGGCACCACTTAAAATAACATATTGTTCATGCAGAAATCAAATAAATTATTAATTGAAATCAAAAGAATGTTGCATGTGAACATGACAGACAGAATTGTTTTCAGTAACTGGCAGACTGATGATAATCAGCGGCGGATGTAACATTTCCCAATGGGGGGGGGCAAGAGAAAATGGTAAGGGGGCGGCTTCATCGGGGGCGGCTTCACCCATGCCAGGCACCCATACCATTTTCAGTTGCAGTACTTTTATTAGTCAAGTAAAGCATCAATTATAACATCAGTTGTTGCTGAAGTTGCAACTGATACAGAGCATGCATAAAGCTAATGGTCTGACTCAGAGAGTTTCTGTTTTCAATGATGAAATGCTGTTGGTTTAGTTGTGCCACAACTGTAGTTGTGGCACTTTAATTTGACATATCTTGGGTTGTTTTGCATGCCATCATGTTTGGTGGAGCAGACTGGGCATTTAGGGGGGCATTGCCCCCCCATGCCCACGCCTAGATCCGCCCCTGATGATAATGATGATGATGGTTTGTGTGCTTTCTAGGACACAGTAGTGGCTCTTCAAGCTCTGGCTCGCTACTCCACTCTGGTCTTCACCCCAGAGGGCTCCAGCACTGTGACTGTCAAATCCCCAAAAGGCGAAGAGGTCTTCCAAGTGGATCAGAGCAACAGGCTGCTGTACCAGGAGAGGGCGCTGCAGGACACAGGGTCATACAACCTGGAGGTTAAGGGCACTGCTTGTGTCTCCACTCAGGTCAGCTCACTCTCTGTTCAAATACAATACCCTAGCCTACTTTAAAGGAGTGCCATGATTTTTATCTACCCTAAAACATGATCATCAGGTATTAATGTTATATGTAAAGTAAGTTTTTTCCCCAAAAAAGTGTACAGTGTACAGTGATACTGTCATTTTTATGATTCCACTCAGGCAGTTCATTAAGTATGCCTGTTTTGCCTGGTGGGTGGTGGTGGCTGGAGATCCCCCTAAACTGAAGCCACGCCCACAGCTTTGGTTGCATGATAAAGGGGTAGGGGTTAGGGGAGGGGCTGAGCATGTGATGTCACTATATTGAAGTTTTTTTCATTGGCACATTTGGCTGGAAAGGTTCAGCCCCAGGAAGAAAGGAGTCTATTTACATACTGTCACCTCTTAAATATGTACAAAATTGGAAAAAATACATAAATCACGGCACCTCCTCTTTAATAGAACTTTGTTATATCTAGTTGCAATGAGGTAAGACAAGGGCTCTTTACTCTTCATAATTGTACAAATTGAATTCCACTTGTGTTTCCTCAGATGTCTATGATCTACAACATCCCGACACCAGTTGAGGAAAGTAGTTTGTCCATCAAGGTCACACCTGAGGCCGAATGTAGCAGCAACTCCCTGAGACGGACAATGACTCTGAAACTACAAAGCCTGTAAGGATCAGCCGTAGACACAACTTACAGTCATGTCAGTGATACATTACATTTCATACAAAATAAACCACACAGAAAAAAGAAATCCAATCGTTTTTTTTTTTTTTTTTTTTTTTTTTTTCCAAAAAAGGTTTTGTGAGTTCTTGTTAGTAATGTAAAATATATTGTAAATATTTTGTACCTACAGATATACCGGAAAAGAAGCAACGACAAACATGGTGTTAGTTGATGTAACAATGCCTTCTGGATTCATCCCAGACCCAGAGTCTTTGAACAAGGTGAGTTATTGTATACATAAGTGAGAAAAGCTTTTAACCTTATTTTGAGTGCAGAGTTCTCAGAAGTACATCTCAATGTGATTGTTTCTTCACAGCTGAAAAGGGCGTTGCTTGTGGATCGTGTAGAGCAAAAGGATGACCACGTCATTATGTATTACAAAGAGGTGAGAGGCCAGTTCACAACTTCACACCACTTTACGTTCAAACTAGACAATCATTCAAGTTAAATTTCTAACATTAAATGAACGCTAGTTACTTTTTTTTTACAGGTACATTTATCATCACTAGCAGGTTTTCACACTAATAATCTCTTAGGAAACACATGTACAACACACAATTGGCAAAATAAAATACTGTTTTATACTGTTATTTGCAAGAGACTGATAAGACTGGTATTGTGCTTATTGTTAATAGTTTTAGAAATGTGCCAGAACAGCTGAAAACATTGGTAGGTTGTTGATAACAATACTACAAATAGATAAGGTATTACATATTCTACCAAAAACATGGCTGCATTATGCAGGGATCTGGATAAAACACATGAAAATAACACATTTCCTGGTATAATATTAAAACAGCTGTCCTTGTGGACAATCAGTCATGGTTCTGTTATGCTACAGAATCAGTAGTACTGTGTAGGTGTCCGGGATAGAAAAGTAATCCAACATAATGAGTCCTATTAATAAACAAAAAACACACGAGCGGACCAGGTAAGAACCTTAATCTATTTAGGCCGATTCTAAATACTATACATTCTGTACAGAACACAAAACAGGGCTCCCAGTCAGAGAGAGTGAAAAAGAATGGTAAAAATATGTCATGCCATATACTGTACATAGTAACATACTCTATATTTTTTTCCAACAGTTACCAAAAGGAATACCCATCACTCACGTCTTAGAGATCATACAGGAGGTCGAAGTTCAGAACCTGAAGCCGGCACTGGTCAAGATTTATGATTACTACCAGCCAAGTGAGTACATGTACAGTGTTACACAAGCTCTCCTATTATAGTTATCTGTAGAAACCTTCCTTCCTCTGTTAAATCAAATTACAACTTAGTCTCATCCCAAAACATCGAAATAGCACAGAGCCACTACCTCTACATAATCTACAAATGGAAACAAAAGTATGTTCATATCATACTGAAATACCTCCCAATTGACAATTTACAATTTCAATTTAGGCATCTAGCAGATCCAGAGCTTGAACTAAAGAAAAACATGACTATACAGTACATCATATGTGGTTAATGCGTGTCATAGATGAGCTGAGAACATAAACGTAGAACATCTATATAGGTAACTGCTATCTAAGTCTACTAAAATATGCTATAGATGGTACTGCAAGTTCTATGGGCTTGACAATGTCCAAGTGGAGTGCCGCCTTCTCTACCGAACTTGAGCCTTGTGAGGCACTAGCCGGCCGAGTGGCTGTGCTGAGCGTTGCAAAGTTTGGTAGAGCTGTCTCAGTCGCCAATGTCCAAGTAACAATGTGATTGGACAGAATAATAAATCTTATAAAACCCATCCAGCCTGAAACTTCCGACGTTCATGAAAGCCACGCCTCCATACAAAGTAGTACTATATGAAGTAGTACAAAGTAGTACTATACGAACAGGGTACCTACTCCTACTATACTAGGGCTACTATACTAGTAAGATGCTGCATGTCTTGCTGGCACACAGGTGTTTGTTTTCCTTCTTTTTTATGGCTATTGTTGCTGAGGTCAATGGTGTTTTCATATTTCTATACCCAGTATCGGTTAGGTTATTCTGTGGGTTAAATAGTCTCTATCTTCCTCTCTTGCTTTCGTTGACATCGGACATGTCCATATTTCCTGTTGTACTAATTTTCAAACACGCTTCTTTGTTTCACACAGGTGACAACCAGGAGACAGAATACCTCTATCCTTGCAATACACAGTAATGCCCAAATGACTTGCATGATGCAGTTCAGCAGGTATTACATCTTCACCAAAAATGTATCCATTTACAAATGTCTCATTCTCAGTTATGTATTCCTGTTTTGAGTGCACGTTGAGGTGAATATTGAGATATTTGTACAAGTGTATCTAAACTAGTCTAAAACTATCACTAGATGTCAGTCGATTGACTATTCATGAAATAACATTTGTGTACCATTGTTGCCTTGCTTTGAGTTTTATGGTTATAAGTTTATAATAAGTGTGCAATGCTGTGCATGTGAGAATATATTACACGTACAAATCACAGATTCAAGTGTATTTGAGTTTACCTGTGTGTGTAATAAAGTTAAATTTCAATACTGAACCTATACCATTGTGCAATATTTCCTGAGGACTAATTAAAGGGGAATTCCACCCATTTTCAAAATTTTACAAATGTTACAAATGATACAAATGTTTGTACCCTCGCAGGAAAAAGGGGTCTGAAAGAAAAACCATTAACATGGTGAAATACATCTTGATGATGTCATCAGATGTATTTCCCCATTTTCCCACGAGTTCCCCTTTAATCAAATGATGACGCCCACATATAGCATTTGATCTGGTGAATTATATATGTATGAATATATTATGTATGAATTACTCTCTAGATTTGACTATCCATCCATGGGCTAATCCAGGGGCTTTGAGTCACTGCACAAAGTTCAAAACTCTCAAGCTTGCATTCAAAGCAACCAGAGGAATGGCACCACCATATCTTATATATCACCCTACAAGCCCTCCCATGCACTCAGATGAGCCGATACAGGGAAGCTGGTCATACCCCTGCTAAAAAACGCCTGGCCAACACTCCACATGGCCCAAACTCTTTTCCCTCCTGGCCTCAAAACTATGGAATGCACTTCCCTTTGCATTCGAAACCATGTGGTACGCAGTTCAGCAAGTGTTAGAACAATATCAAAGAATGTATCCATTTCCAAATATATTTCTCATTGTCACTGAGAGATATGTAAGTGTATCTAAACTAATCTTAAACTATCGCTAGATGTTCATTGATTGTCGGGCTCAGAAGTAATATTTGTGTGCTATTGTTGACCTTCCCTTGGCTCATTTTTATTCTAAGTTTCTAAGAAGTGTGCATAGATATGTAAGATTATCATAGGTTACAGGTACAACAAACCACAGATTCAAGTGCCTTACGCGTAGTAGCTTATCTCTCCCTCTGTGTGCGTGTGTGTGTGTGTGCGTGCGTGCGTGCGTGTGTGTGTGTGAATCGATGATGCCCACATATAACATTTGACCAGGTGATGTAACTGTTTTTTCACACAGTCATTTGCAGACAAGTCTCTGTTGTACTTTAACGGTTTGCGTTAGATTAAGTTGGTCTATGCAATGTATAAATGTGCAGCAGATATAGTAGATGGGTTTTGCCATCCACAGTGTATTTTTACACCCTTATTCTATTTTTTTGGAATTGTGCTGGAGGTCTGACTGAAAAGAAACAAATATATCATGGAAAAGTTGGTTTATTTCCACAATTCGATTCAAAAACTTGAACTTTCATTAATTATAGATTCAGTGTACACATTGTAAATGATTTCAAGTATTTGTTTATTTTTACACAATTTTGGCTTCCAGCTCAAAACACCACCAAAACAGGATTTTAAAAGGAACCCTGCATAATGAGACAAATATGGATAATGCATTATACTTGCCCTCTATAACTCGAATTGAACATTTAAAACACATGGAATAAGCTCTTTAGTTTAAAAATAGTTAATGTTTTTTATCCCAAGGGGGTCGCCATTTTATTGTGCCTGTCACATGACCTGTCATAGTGATGACGTCACAGAAGACCTGTGTCTCATTAGGCAGGGTTCCTTTAAAAAAATGAATATTTTACAAGACCCACTAAAAGGTTTTACACAAGAAATGTCGCCTATCTAAATATATTAATGCTTACTACTTGGTCTGGGCTACTTTTGAACAAATTATTAAATCAATGGGGCATGGCATGGAAGTGATCAACCTATGGCACCATTGAAGTGTTATGGAAGCCCAGTTTTGCTTTTAAACGGCCGTAAATGAATTTGCATTGTTCAGTCTTATGTCTCACATCTTTCTCAGGGGGGCAATACAACACAGATTCTCTGGGGGGCAATACAACACAGATTCTCTGGGGGGTTCAACATTAGAGTATATCATCAGTGCCTTTGGCACCCATTCAAAAAAGCCAGATGTGGCGTCACAGCTTTCCACAGTTTCCAGAAAAGGAGGGTAGTACATGAAGTATAGAGAATCCATATAATCCATATTTTCTGTATATTTTACCACATACACAAGCCATGTCTGGATTGCCTTTAGCTAATCGTGTGTGTGTGTGTGTGTGTGTGTGTGTGTGTGTGTGTGTGTGTGTGTGTGTGTGTGTGTGTGTGTGTGTGTGTGTGTGTGTGTGTGTGTGTGTGTGTGTGTCACAGCATCTGGGTGAGTTGAGCCTTTCTAACTTGCATCATTCCAAGTAGGTCGGGCACCGCTGTGGAGGGAGGGGAGAATATAAGCCGCACAAAACACAAGGTTTAATTTCGAGACTTGCTTTCGTGAGCCAGCTTGTAGTTGGATGTCCAATACTTTCCTATCTGTCCATGCTTCCATCCAGGGACATGTCCCTCATTGTCCCAGACACCATCACCACATGGGAGACGGAGGCTTTCTGCTTGTCCTCAAGCGGCTTCGGTCTTGCTCCTCCCAAGGAGCTCAAAGTGTTCCAGCCCTTCTTCCTGGAGCTCAGCCTGCCTTACTCCATCGTCAGAGGAGAGATTTGTTCTGAAGCCTAGCGTCTTAAACTAATCTGTCCAGCTGCATGAATGAATGAATGAAACTTTTATTAACAGAGATGAGAGTTACAGTACAAGTCAAGTACACACTGCTACAAAACTGATAACAGCTTGGAGAATTACAGTACAATTGAAGTACAACTGCATCAAATCTGAAAAAGCTGATTGGACACACTAGTTAAGCATACACTTGTTTACAATAGTGGCCAACTTGTTCATTTCATTAAGGCATTCAAATACCGTACAAACTACTTCAGTAAAATCAGAAGCAGCAAATCATGGAGGTAAAATCATTGTGGAGGTAAAAAGGGAAAAGAGAAATGTACAATGAGGAGAGGCGGGGTGGGTGGGGGGATATACATTTTTGTTTTACAGAGGTCAGTTTCGAATTGCAGCTATCTGTAGGTGCCCTTTGAGAGCGGTTTTGAAGGAGTCAAAGGATTCACATGCCTTTATGACTGTTGGTAGGGCATTCCACATTTTGGTGGCATATGAGCGGAAGGAATTAAGACCCTGGGTTGGACTCCCTCTGGTGTTGTGGGAGTGGACCTCATTGACATTAAGGAAGTATTCGGACAGGTACAAGGGTATTTTGGTAGAGTATCGAATCTTGTGGACCAAACCCATTGCGAGATATTGTACTCTGTCGTCAACCCTAAGCCAACCCAGACTGTCAAAGTGGGCAGGGGTGAGATGGGTTCGGGGTGTGAGGCCAAGTAACAGTCTGACAAGTTCGTTTTGGGAGGTCTGTAACCTTGTTTTTAAGGTTTTTGAGGTGCTGTGGTGCCAAGAGGTGCAGTCATAGTCAAAGAAACCTTGTACCAGGGCTCCAGTTATGGTCTTCAGAGTGTCTTTGTGTGTCATATGACATTTGATCTGGTGACTGTTGTTGACTTTCACAATGTATGAAATTCTCTCTAGATTTGACTATAATAAAACTTTACCAACCCAAAGTTCTCTACATGTCATGCTGCATGCATTTCAAAACTCTCATGCTTCAATTCAAAGCAGTCAGAAGAATGGCAGTATGGCACCACCACATCTTATACGTATATCACCCTACAAGCCCTCTCGTCACTCAGATCAGCTGACACAGGGAAGCTGGTCGTACCCCTCCAAAAAAGACATGGCCAACGCTTCACACGCCCCAAACTCTTTTCCGTCCTTGCAGCAAAAGTATGTAATGCACTTCCCTTTGCATTGGGAACTATGTGGAAACATGCACGCAGTTTAGCAAGTGTTAGGCCTACACCAATATCAAAGAATGTATGCATTTCAAAATATATTTTTCATTGTCTGAGAGATGGAGATCAAATCAAATCAAATCAAATCAACTTTATTTATATAGCACATTTAAAAACGATTTTCATCGTACCAAAGTGCTTCACAACACAACTCAACACACAACACAGTACATGAGGAACCAATAAATTAAAATGATCAGCACACAACAGTGGAGATGGAGAGGGAGAAACTAATCTTAAACTATCTGTTCATCAATTGCCCACTCAGATGAAATATCCGTGCGCTATTGTTGACCTTGCCTTGGCTCATTTTTGTTATAAGTTTATAAGAAAGAAGTGTGTGAGATTATATATATATATATATATATATATATATATATATATATATATATATAATATTATACAGGTACAGCAAACCACAGATTCAAGTACCTTACTTGTAGTATCGTGTGTGTGTGTGTGTGTGTGTGTGTGCGCGCGCGCATGCGCCTCAATTGATGATGCCCACATATTTGGTGATGTAACTGGGTTTTCACACAATCATACTCTCATTTAGAGTTCATGTTCAATTCTGTCAACAACCGCTGGTTCCCAGTCAATGAAGCACTAACTTGTGAGTGAAAAGCTAAGTTGTCTGTTCTGTAAAGCATGTTTTCTTAAATGAATTGAATGTACAGAATTGTGTATTGTATTGTAAAGCACACGAGTTGTACAATACTAGTTATTCCATTCCTTTGGGATAATAATATTGTGGTGCTATTGTGTGTAAACTGTATTAATTGATGTCCTGTGGTGGGAGTTCTGTTCTGCTTTTGGTGATTAAGGCTAGTTATGGTCATTTTGTGGGGGTCATTGAGGCCATAAACTAAAAACTAACTAATAATTTGTATTGTTGAATTATTTCTAAAATATTACCATATCCTTTGTTCATTTTTGACCCCCCTATCACATGGAACTACTTTTGGGGCGTATTGATATAGACAAAAAACATTGTTCCCAGTGATAGAGGGGTCAATGGGTCAACAATACAAATAAAGCTATTTTTTTTATTCCTTTGCTATTAGTGCGTGGCCCCAGTGACCTGCAAAAAAATGACCGGAACTAGTTCATGTTTCACCAAAAGCAACTTAAGTTTTTCCTAGAGCTTAATTTAAAAAAAAATCTGAACTCTCCCTTTAATTTTTCAAACTGGTCACAAAGCATACCCAGTTTTAGTCTAATTGACTAATCAGGTCAGCAGGTGTGATAGGCACTCGTCTCAGGCAGAGCCATTGGATTACAGGCGTTGCGACAAGTAATATATCCGTTCACTTCATGGCTTCTCTCTCCCCCCTCAGAGGAGTAACTCTGTCTTATTGTATGGCCCTGGCGGCTCTCGGGCTGCTCAAACAGTGTTGCCAACTTGGCGCATTTGTCGCTATATTTAGCGCTTTTTCAGACCCCCCTAGCGCCAAAATTAGTGAAAAACTCCTGGCGAAAAATCTAGTGCTTTTTGGCTGGTGAGTTGGGGTGAAATTGATTGACAGGCGCCAGAGATAAAACCCTCATTTTTCACCATTTTTCCTCCTATGACAGTGGTTTTCAACCAGTGGTTCCCAGGCTAAATGATGGATAGTTGGTTAACCAGATGTAACTCTTTGAGAGCGTGAAAATGAAACCAAATGTCCATTTGGTTTCATTTTTACACACTCAAGAGTTAAAATATTCATCATGTGAATTAGCCCAAGTCTACACAACTAGAGAATGTAGAAGATTAATGAGCATTTAATGGTCATTGGTCATATTCCCTTCCAGGCAAGCATCTAGCGCATTCTAGTGCATTTTGGAAGTGCCACTAGTGCATTTTGGATTCTGGCAGTTGGCAACACTGGGCCCTGGCGGCTCTCGGGCTGCTCAAATAGGCCGTCACCTCCACTGCACACCTTGTTGCTCACCCATGCGTGTGAGTGTACATGTAGCAGAGACCACCGAGTCTGTACTCCCTCCCTCCTCAATCATGTCTCTCTCTGGGACGCCGATGTTGTGCTCATGGATTCTGTCTGCCTGTTTAATCTGGATGTGTATCAGTCACGCAGCCGCGTCACCGTAAGTGCAGCATTGATGAACAGTGCCGTGAACCTGTGTCCATGTGAACCATGTGTCCGAGAACGCTCGGATAACGCATTACGGGCACACCATGCATTTTCAATGTATTAGATCAGCTGCTGACGGTTCATCTGAGGAACAGATGTAGGGAGTAGGACGTTGTCGCTTGTGTGGACGGGAATAGCAACGTATTAAATCTAAAGGATCACTTGAACATCTTCACATAATGAGTCTTCACCATAGGTCTAAACATGTTTACATATTTTTCCGCACTTTCACAATAAAACTGCAATTGCGATCTGCTTGTGTTAAACTCGGCAACGTTGCAGCTGTAGGGGAAGCTGCCTTGAATTATCCTCATTCAAACAGCAAAGAGTTCAATAAAAATCCACCGTAAACTCAACTTTGTGTCGAGAAATTCTGCACAGGTCATTCTTGTGCTGGAGTTCCTAACCACCCACAAATTTGAACTTGCACATTATGCAGTAGGCAGCAACATGTGCTTCCAAACTCCTAGAATTACCTTCACAGATTCTCACAACACAAGTACCATAGCTTATATTTGTATATGGTGGATTTTATTTTATCAAACAAACTCTTTGTAGATGGAGGACAATCCAAGCTTACCCTACATGTGCTAATGTTGAATTTAACATGGTTTAATAAAACAAATCGCAGACTCATGCTACTAATGTGGGATAATTCTCTCCATATTGTTTTTTGCAACAAAAAGCCAACTAGCTTAACACTAGGCTTTGAGGCTTTTAGCAGATGATGCAACAATCAATGTATGTATAATCATGTCCATGGTTTTCTCCTAGGAAATACCTGGTGACCATTCCTGCAGTAATGGAGGCAAACTCTGAGACAATGTTCTGTGTGGATTTCATGGAGCCCAAGGAACATTTCACTATCACAATCATTTTGGTCTCAACTGACAAAAACAGAACAATCTTCCAGAACACTACAGACAAACCATTCCACTACTGTGAACGATTCCAGGTCATCTCTCTCTCACACAGAAAAACAGAGTTAATTTCACTTGGGTTTTGTTCTTCCCCCAATTCAACATAATATGATAACATGTTAAGTTATTCCTGTGTCCACTACAGGCTCCAGCAGTGACACAGCAACTGGTGCAGAATCTTGAAGTGGTGGTGCAAGGTCAAACGTTCCTATCTAGAGAAGTCAGGAAAATCATGTTCCAGCACTACAATCCCATGACATTCATCCAAACTGATAGACCAATCTACCTCCCTGGACAAACGGGTAATATGCTGACCCATCAATGTATGAATTGGTAAAACTTGAAAATGAAGTTCTAAGGGTTTCATAGATGACTGAATTTGGAAAGTATTATGCAGTTGTGAGTCGACTGCATGCAGTGCAGGTCCATTTTACCTTTTTTATCCAATCTGTTTTTGTTTTTAATATCTACATACATTTTAGCCTGTTTTCAAGATCTTGCGTGATGTCCCAGTTAAAATGTTAAGGGCCTATATCAACTCAGCCATTTGGTGTTGCGGGGGTGAAATAGACATATGAAGGAAGTCTCTCTCAACATTATGCATGTGAAAATGTCTTGTGGGCAATTTGTATACTTTCATGGCATGATGATAAATTTAAAAGACTACTTGTCGACAGGCTCTCTACATTTCCACCAACACAGGGACAGCTTTATCCCCCAACCCATCTCGGAGCTAAAGCATAGCAGTGTAGATGCAGGGCTACATTCACACATGCTATTTGTGCAATTCCTTTTGTCATAGATTATTTCATCCAATGTCATTTATTTCAGTGAAATTCAGAATCTTCACCCTGCACACCAACTTCACGCCTGCCAATGAGTTGGTGAGTGTTTGTGTGTGTGTGTGTGTGTGTGTGGGGGGGGGGGGGGGGGGGGGGATTTCTCACTTTTGTCCTGTCTGCTATCGTGGATATATGACAGATGTATGTCTACAATATTTTCATGAGACTGCTAACAGATTTTCTTTTCCTATTTTGCAGTACAAGGTTGTGGAGATTGAGGTAAGACTAAATGCATTTGACATTATGGCATATATTACCAAATCGACATCCTACAACTACAGATATGCTATACCAGTGGACGGCATGAAGTGTTTTTGTTGGTGAGATCTTATGGTGTCTCTTCTCTCCACAATCCATGTATAACAGGATGCTCATGGTAACCGAATTGGACAGTGGGAGAACCAAGTGTCGAATGGAACCATTCTGGAGCATTCATACTCTTTGAACCCCCTGGCCCACGAAGGATCCTACAGAGTTATTGTTCATGTTAATGACATGGAAATTGATCATTTTTTCAAGGTGGAGAAATACGGTAAGGGAGGCTGCATGTTAATTTGAAAGTAGTGTCTGGGAGATCCATAACAGCCACCACAGCTTGACACCCCTTATCCATGTTGGCTGGAATCTATTCCTGAACCAGGATTTGTTGCAACATAAGTTGGTCACTACAGCATGCCCAGGCTGATCTGACAAGTGTTGGGTTGAGGTCTGGACTAACTGCAGACCAGGGAGGGAGCATTGGGTCCCAGATTCTGAAGATATGGGATCGCATCTCACCCTGATATCTCAATGTATTGAGATTGCCGTCAATGACAATGTGTGGATCTGGCAGATGCTCATGATGGAGTTTAGAACTAACGGATGCTGTAGAGTTCCATAACGCAGTGTAAAAGTGTACATTTTAAAAGTTTTTAACATCAATGTACAGTCATCGACTAAGCAACTCAGACGTGCTCCTCATACAATGCTTGTCTTGCGTATTCATGAATGTCTGGTCCATAAAGGCTGCACCTCAAAAGGTGCTAATCGATGATAAAAAATGCTATAGAAATCTAACAATTCGGTGTTGCAGGGGTGAAATGGACATATGAAGGAAGTCTCCCTCAACATTATGCATGTAAAAATGTCTTGTGGGGAATTTGTTTACTTTCATGGCATGACGATAAATGTGCAACATTTCCCAGTTTTGCCAAGATTTGAAGTAAAATTGGAAGCACAAGACGAGCTGAGCATTGGACAAGAGGAATTTACAGCTGAAGTTTGTGCTACGTAAGTATGATGCATCAACTTTTGTCTTATATTCCTGTGGTGTCGGTCTACACTTAACATTGTGGTTTCCCATAGACGATAAACGATGTCATTGGAACTTTTGAGCAAACAAACGGCAAACCTGCTTCTGCATGTGGAAATGCTTTGGAATGTACATGATGACTTCTTTGCAGTTTAAGACTACAGATTATCTCTTACTCTTTTTGTCAGGTACACCTATGGACAGCCTGTGCCTGGAACGATAGAAGTCGATCTCTGCCGACCAATTGATCAATATAGTATGGGTGTTCCTGACGTGACTGTACCCTGTCATAAAGAGAGCAAACAGGTGACATGATATTTATATATACTTTTTATTGATATGTAGTATGCATGACGATGTATCAAGAGGAATAACACTAATTGTTGACTAATTCGTACTGTGGGTTTTTTGGTTTTTCATCCAGCGCATCTGTGAGGTGAGCTGATCTACAAGCTCACAACGTGCCGTGAGCCTGTAGGTCGGCTTGCATCAGACTGCTACTGCTGGTTGACTGCATTGCTGCAGCGGTTATAAAAGTACATTTTAGTAATGCTCCTGCAGTATTTTACATTTTTCTTAATACTTTATTTAGTTTTGTTGGTGGTTGATTCAGTTCTGTTGGAGCATAGATAGAATGGTATGTGCGTGCATACATGGCCGCACTCCATAAAGAGCGAGAGGATGAGGGACTATGGCGTATCTAGAGACTAGCGACACTTTCCACTGATGTCAATGCTATGGGTGAAGAGACTGCTATTGGCTGAAAAGCGCACGTGACCGCCTAGTAAGGAGGGATTCAAGTTCCATACAAACCACTCTGGCCATCCAGCTCCATTGACAGCAGGTTGCACATTCACAGTTAAATTGGCAAAATTACGGCATTTTAGGACACTTCAAGGCATTAACAGACGTCTTGTCTTTCTAGTGAATTTTGTTATAAAACGTGCTTTAGTTAATGTATATTATACGAAAATGGGCTGTGCTGTGATTGCAGTGGTCAGCTATGAAGACCTATGTTTGGAACTTGCAGAGCTCCAGCCAAACGTGAGATCAAAGTGTGCCTTTGTACAGTACATTAAGAGGCTGAGCAGCATGCTGCTGACTTGTCCAACGGGCTTAGGGCCGTGCCCGGGTTCAACGCCACTGGCTTGCATCTGGTACACGAGAGGAAGGGGAGAATCTGTTGTGTTGGTGTGTGTGTGTTTTTTTTTTATTATTAAATCTCACTACTTGTATTTTCTTTTGTCCAGACACTGGAGACGGGCTGTGCAACCTTCACCTTCAATATGTCAACCTTCACCAGACCTGCCCAGAAGTATCTTGAAGATACACTGCGACTCAATGCTAAAGTAGAGGAAGCTTGTAAATGTAAATGGTGCATTTATATAGCGCTTTTATCCAAGGTGCTTTACATGGGTTGTGCATCACATTCACCCATTCATACACTGATGGCAGTAGAAACCATGCAAGGTACCTACTAGCACAGTGGTGTCAAAGTCATTTGGGGTGGGGGCCGCATTGGACTTCATGTGACTTCATGGGGGCCGGAGCTCCGCGGTGCAACCAGTCGCAGACCGCAAGCATGCACGACACACGCATGTTTATGTACACAGCCGTTACTTCTACACTACAGTATATCACACAAGTCATATTTATTAAGAATGGATATTAATATATATTATTGGTTTCATACTTGTAGCCTAGATTAAGACATTTGCTATGAAAGATGCTATTTTTATTTACAGAGCGTCAATAAACCACACGAAAATAGCATTTAAATTTCAAATACTAAATTTAAGTAAGTATGTAAAGTTAACTAAGTATAGTTCTCGCTTATACACGCTTGTACTGCTGAAGTATAGTTCTCGGTTACACACCCTTGTACTGCTGAAGTATAGTTCTCTCGGTTACACACCCTTGTACTGCTGAAGTATAGTTCTCGGTTACACACCCTTGTACTGCTGAAGTATAGTTCTCGGTTATACACCCTTGTACTGCTGAAGTATAGTTCTCTCGGTTACACACCCTTGTACTGCTGAAGTATAGTTCTCACTTTGCAGTGCCAGCAGCCTAGCCTGGTAAAACGACTCCCCCTGCTGGACAACATGCATTCCATGCCGTTCAGAAGAGAGCTCAAAAAGCATTTCTTTAAACGACCATAACTTTTGATAGGAACGTGCTAGAGACTTACTTTTTTTTGATAGACTCAGACATTTTTGCCCTACAAGCCTGGGGCCGGATTAAATCATCTCGCGGGCCGGATCTGGCCCGCGGGCCTTGACTTTGACATATGTGTACTAGCACATCAGGAGTAATTAGGGGTTCAGTGTCTTGCTCAAGGACACATCGACACTAACTCTGCAGGAGCCTGGGATCGAACCGGCAACCTTGCGGTTGGAAGTAGCAAGACTTCACACTGTTTGAACCCATCAAGCAAAAATGTTAAGCCATGATCCTAGCAGCTCATCAGTGTTTCTAACATGCCGTTTTCTCCACAGGTGTTACACTGCCTGCACAAGAAAAAGTGATTTTTCTCTCTTATTGTCTTGGACATTTTACCTTCATTGATACACCTGTGGTGTATAAAGAGAACTCGGTGGTTTCAGGAAAAGTAAGTCCAAATACTTCAGTACAGTTCTATGCATTTGGCCATATTATGCACTATCCACATCCACGTGTATTTTTTTTCTTTTCCCTCCCCAATCAGGTCAAAGCCATTTCATGGAATAACTCAGCTATTGCTAACATGTCGGTGTACCTGTTTGTGGGGGCTAATGCGTGGCGGTCGTCAGGGAAAAAAATATTGACTCTCACAACTGGCAGCAATGGTGAGGCCAGTTTCTCGTTCAACACAACAGACTCCAATGCAGAGCCTGGACAGGACATCTTTCTCACAGTAAGTCAGCCTTGGTTATGCAATTTTCTGCATGAGAATGTTTTCATTTTTGTAAATTCATAAGGAATGAGGGTTCCAAAATATTGCTGAAGCATCACAGGTAGTCTAAAAAGTGCACATCATTATGTAATACGTCATGGTTTTGTGAGACCTATAGGTGCTTATGAATATTACCCTATAAAGTAAAGCCCAAAGTCACTTACTTATATCAGTTGACCTGGCAACACTGGTGGGGAGGGGAGCGGGGCAATGACTGACAGCAAAGGAGGGAACGACAACCGCTAGGGCCAAAGAACTTTTTTTTATTTTTTTTACTCGTTTAGAGGATCATTACCATGATGCTAAAAAATATTGTCATAATACTTTTAACCCTCAAGGCTAGTGCAACATCAGAGTTGCTGTACTATAGGTACAGGGAACCCCACTATCAGGATGGGGAACATCAACTGTCCTTGGTCCAGGACAGTCCAGAAGCTACCGTTGACACAAAGACCATGAGCTCATTGGAGGTGAAGGGGATTGGATGCCCACTGAGCTGCAGCAACATCTACAATATAACCATCCATTACACTGTAGTTGGGGAGCCTCCAGGCCCTGTGGACCTGATGTACCTGGTGAGTAGTACACAACACAATCCCACAATACTGGGCATGCCACTGAACTTAATTGGCTCTTTGCTAAATCCCACCCCCAAAAGACAAAACAGAACACAAAGGTGTCTTGCAAGTAAGGGGGGTCTGTTTGTTGAATTACTGGGTCAACAGACAACTTGTGCACACAAATGTGCACAACCAAAAAGAAGCCACATGAGTGGCTGGAAACAAATATAATGTTTTAGGCTGTGCATATGTTGTCCTCCTTTGCTTAATGTTGCATGACTGACACAACAATAATTCTAATGCTGCTGTGAAACATGAGCTGTGTGTATGTGGGTTTAGGTTTGTTTACATCTCCTTCTCTATAGATTTTATCCAGATCAGCCATTCGTGATCAAGGACTAGTAACGATTATGCTGAATTCTTCAGGTGAGTCTAATAAGGACGTAATTGCTGTTTTTAATCTTTTGTTAGCATTTAGCATGTTTCAGCTATGGTGTAGCTACAGTCCACGACCTGCTCTGTTTCCAGTTGCCAACGGTGACGTCTGCTTCAAGTTGGAGGTCACTCCAGAAATGGCTCCATTGCTCCAGGTGCTTGTGTACACCGTCCTCCCCAGTGGGACGGTCATCGCTCACAGTGCAGACTTCACCACGGAGAAATGCTTCAGTAATGAGGTCAGTTCAGGTCTGGCCTTTGCTCTCTCTTGTGAGATCTTCATGTGATTTTGATCTCAAGGGCATCTGGGCAGTGGCGACATTAGGGTTCATCAGCCATGGGTGCCGATATCAAAAGGGCCCTCTCAGCGTGCGCTCACACATGCGCGTGCAGAGGTGTTTGTCAGATAATTTGGATCGTTTGGGAAGGCTCTCTTTTACGGCCTATATTCTCGTCCTATCCCACCTTGACTAATAAAAATCAACAAGCAACATTACATTATAAGGATGAATACTAATAGCCAGAAAATTATAACAAGAGTCACCAATCAGCCAACCATGCTATGGATAAGCAGGTGAAGATGAATGGATGTATTTAGATAAATGTATTTTGATAGATGAATACAGACATCCCACCCTAGAAAAAACTAAAATATATTAACATTTAGGGCTATGCCACACATGATAAGTGATTAACATATCCTACCATAGATTATATGGTTGCAGTGGCTGTTTTTTAATCAGTAGAGTCAGTAGGATTGTTATTTGGTTACAGTTCCTGTCACCTATGTTTTAAAGCTAAATTAAAATATATGATAAACACATAAGATAAGCATATTAAGCTCTTTGTGATTTTATTTTGAGGACTTATAAATAGCTCTCTTATATTTTATAAATATAATTGATTATATATAGGCCTAGAGTAAAATAGATTATACTGTGCAAACAGACTGAGATCATGTAATTAGCTCCGACCATATACACAGCTGTGTCGTATTCCATATTATAAGAACGGGGAATCCCCGATATGCACGGCACGGGGCACAGAGAGAGAGAGTGCATGGAGAAATGCGAAAATTTCCCCCCCTCCTTTTGTGTGATAAATGCATGCTATAACGCATGACCTATATAGCAACTGAAAATATACTTGGACCACACTTGGAATTATTGAAATCGGGTGAGAATGGCCTGAGAGTTTTTAGATTGGAATCTCAAAAAAATCTCGGTGGACTTTCAAAAGGTAAGCACAGAGTCGAGCAGCAGCGACAACTCCGTTCTCTTTAAGTGGCCAGTCCAAGGGCGGCCATTCTACATGGACTTCTATTGAGGATCGGGACAATAAATAGGGACCAACATGCTGCACAAACAGCTCTCGAGCGCTTAGTTTCTGACGCCTCAATGTCGCAGCTTTGACACTAGCCATCTTTGTACGTCTGACTGTAATAAGGTTGCTGTTTTTTAGATGAAAGTAAAGTGACATTAGCTCATCTCCCGTATGCTGCTCGCGTGGGCCCCACGCGACAAGATATATTTTAATAAAAGGAGAAGGAAAAAAGTCTGTTTGGGCCTCGGGCCCCCCTAGAGTGGCGATGGGGCCCATGGGTGCCACGCACCCACGCACCCATTATAAATGATCGCAAGTGCATCTGGGTATTGTCTGGTCACTGGAGGACGACGACACTGCAGGTGTCAAGGCCTGTATTCATGGTGATGTTTTGTTTCCAATCCAGGTGTCTCTGGAGTTCTCTCCATCCACAGCGATCCCTGGAGAGAAGAATACACTGAAGGTGTCGGCCTTGCCAGGCTCACTGTGTGGCGTCAGTGCCATCGACCAGAGTGTACGCATCAAGGAGCCAGGGAAGGGGCTGGATGCAGACAAGGTCAGATCTTCTTCTTTGACCTGGTCATGTATGGCTTTTATTTGAAGTGCACAAAGGCCGAGTGCACTGCGCTGCAGAACACATGGATGTTTCTTGAGTGGAAACAAAAGCCACCAACATTTTTGGAACTATAGAGCATGTATGTAGTCATAATCTGTCGTGAGAGAATAATTAATCCGGAAAATGGTCACTGTAACACTGACGCACTCTTAGTTTCAGTGACACTCGCTAGTTTCAGTGTAACAGTCAGACTTGCATGAGCATCGGACATGGTCCAGTAATGAGTTTCGTTGGGGCTGTCCAGATTGCTGTTTTTGACGTTATTTTTTTTATTAAACAAAAGTCCAGGTAATTTTGATAACTGCTTTTCACAACCACTTTTCTTTGAACAGATATTTGACCGGTTGCCAGTCAAGGCAGCAGACCACATTCCGTTTACACTTGATGATGAGACCATTGGTGGGCCTGGACAATGTTTGCCTGTGAGACGACAAAAAAGATACATCTGCCCTTCACATGATGCCTTCACAGTGTTTAAGGTATCTCTTTGTAATGTAAAATGATAATCAAAAAATGCCATATGAATACTATTTAAAGCTCACTATGTATTTCTTTATGTAGAACTTGGGACTCAAGATGGCAACAAATTTGGAGGTTAAAGAACCTGACTGCGTCATGTACAAGGGAAGAGACTACTACAAAGGAGCCTTCCCAAGTAAATTTAACAAACAGGACACCTGTTTTCAGTATTTGTTTGCATTCATGAATGTGATGTATTCATTTTTTTTCCCCCTTAGTGCCCTTCATTGGCCAAACATGGTCAGTCATGGTACTTCCTCATATGAGAGCTTTTATAAAGACGGTCCGCACCTTCTTCCCAGAGACATGGGTATGGGACCTGGTGAAGATGGGGTGAGTGCACAGAGCTACAACACCAGTGTTAAACAGTGGTGTTGAGACTTGTTCCCGTAAGACGGCATCTACTTGGATGTCCTCGTAAGACGGCTTGTACTTGTATGTCCAGCAGTTTAATATTTGCCTGTCTGTCCATGCAGGGACTCGGGCGAAGGGGAAATGTCCCTCACTGTCCCAGACACCATCACCACCTGGGAGACAGAGGCTTTCTGCTTGTCCTCAAGCGGCTTCGGTCTTGCTCCTCGCAAGGAGCTCAAAGCGTTCCAGCCCTTCTTCCTGGAGCTCAGGCTGCCTTACTCCATCGTCAGAGGAGAGAGATTTGTTCTGAAGGCTACAGTCTTCAACTACCTGTCCAGTTGCATCATGGTACTTTATTGCATTTTTATGACAACTTTTGGTACATTCTGAACCGCCTGTAGACACTTTAATACATGTATAGTCTAAACGTTGTGTGTGTGTGTATACACACTGCCAGTAGTCCAGGTATATTTGAAATATTTGCAGTTGTTGGAACTCGGGCTTTAAACACTACTGCTCACCCTTGACTGAAGTAACGTGGTGAGAACTCCATTGCTGCTGCTGTCAAATCATTAAGCAACAAACGTCTGTCTGCTACGCCAACATTTTCCCATGCCCTTTTTTGGATCCATTCTTCAAGGGGGGGGGGCTTGTGCTAAACTAATTTTTCTCTTGTATGTGCTGGACATGAGCAGTAGTGGACAGGTGATGGAGCAGTCAGTTTATTCTAAACATTTTAATAAACATGGTTAATATGCCAGTGTTCAGAACATGCCAAAATATTACACCAATTGTGCCACTCTCCTCTTTCGTTGTGCAAACGTATATCGCAGTTGATTTCAGTTAACATGGTTATGACATGGCACTAAATGAATGTGTCGCTTTTGCCGTCGTAGGAACGGCTGCAACACAAAGTGAGATTTTATCAACCACTAATCCATGTCTGGTGGCCGTAGCGCCCTGGCGTAGCTGAAAATGTTCCATTGGCCAGATAACAAAGAGCTATACACCGAGTTCGAGGAGCGATTTGTGTACACAGCCCATTGCTGGGCTGGTGTCCCGTCATTAAACTCGACGACCAATCAATAACTAGTCATGCTGTTATTCCAGAATTATCGTAGCACAACTTTAGTGTTAATGATACTTGGTTTAAAGCACACATACACAGACAGGCCATGTCTGTGACTGTGAGACTGTAGCTAAACAGTTAGCTGCCTGTGCACGCACACAAATGCATTGAAAGAAATGGCATCCTCACGTCTGTCCTCTTTATGTAACGGCTTGTGTGTCTCATCCGATGACGTATCATGTCCTCCCAGATCTAGACATGACTGTAACCACAGACCCAGAGGATGTTCATCCACGGCTAACTGCACGCACCCAGAACCATCTAGTAGAGATGCAACATTGAGGGGTCGGAAATGACAAACTGGAGTTGGAAATGCATCTTTTTCAGCAAGGGGGCGCAAATAACCGCTACTTATGTTTTCAACATTAAATATTGTACAGTAACAATGTCACTGTACAAATGATTTATTGTTACTAAAAGTGATTAAGATCATTAAGGGTATGTTCGGAAATACAAACTGGGTGCGCACCGAGTTCATTTGGTTTTGTGGGCGTGTCGTCACAGAGTGCGTTGATTTACGAACGAGCAGTTAAAACCAGACAACACACCTCACTCAAAAATGGCGAATCACTGCCAAAGCCATATGAATCCTCTCTTAAGGGGGTCCCCCTGGAAAGTATTTTCGAATGGGGGTCCGCATGCATTTATTTGATAAATGTGCAGGTCCTTGACAGACATGGAAAAGTTGGGGGACCACAGTACAGTGCTTAGCCATAGCCTAGCTTCCTAGCTCACAACAGTTGTATTGCTTTTCATTGAACGGCAGCGCTCGAGACACAGCTGTGACGCAATCAAACCTTCCACACCGGCCAACCCCGTCTCCAGGGTAGGGTTGTTCAGTGCGTGCACAAAACACACCAGTGTGAATAAACGAACGAGGAGCACCAAATGCCCCAAATACACCAGGTATAAACGAACGACAACAGGGCAGTCCAGTGCGTTTAGGGTGTATTTCCGAACGCACCCTAATGCTGGGCTGTTGCCTGAGTCCAATGCATTTCTGCCTACTTCAGGTCCAGGAGTTTTTCCTATTGTCACCATTCTCTATTAAAGTCTAAAAGTGGACGGAGTTGTCATAACTATGTCTATACTCTATGGCTCTGCACGCACCTAGCCCCGTTGCGTTCCCTCTTATCTTCGCTGATAATGCTGTATACGCAACAGGGATAGCACGCACCTAGCTCTCTAATGTCGCCCGCTGTACTTCTGCTCTTTTTTCCGAATTGGTGTATAAGACGTTACAGTAGAGCCCTGGCTTGATGACTTGACTGGATGTTTTATCCCCCCCCCCATCAGGTGAGGGCGAAACCTGCCCCCTCATCAGATTATACTCTCACAGACATACCTGGTGAGGAATACAACTCTTGTGTCTGTTCCAAACGAAGCAAGACCTTCAACTGGACTATGGATGCGTCTATCCTGGGTGAGGCCTGAACGATTTATATTGCATGGTTTGAAATTAAACTGTGGTAAACACTACATTGCCCAGAGATGGCAGCTTCTATTACTCCATAGCTTCCTGTCAATTTTTTCTTCAAGAAAACCTTCTGCTCTGAATGCGTTTCCAGGCGTTGTCAATGTGACGGTGAGTGCAGTGGCGGAGGAGTCCAATGTATTGTGTGACAACAAGACGGTCGCTGTACCCGAGAAAGGTCGTGTTGATGTCGTCACTCGCTCTCTGATAATCAAGGTACAGTATGGTATGAGATTTTAGTTTTCTGTCTCCATAATGGAGTCCCTTTAGGCACTGTCCAATGCCAGTCCAAATTGTTTAGCAGTTATGCAGGTCAAGCTTTCCTCTTCCAACGTGCCTATTGGGGAGGAACTTGGTGAAGGGCTAATTGGCCCCAACAGGGGTGTCTCGCCATCAGTCCAGTAATTCTGAAAGTTTAATTTGCTTTAATCGTACCACTCCTTCTCAATCAATTGGGAGTATTGTGTGAAAGTTAAATTTGAAACTAATGTATTCTCAATTCATTGTGCATGAAGTTTATTTTTAAACTTTATCTTGATTTTTTTTTTTTTATTATATATATAATGTACACCTCATGATTAATTGAATTCTGCCTTTCTCCCTTTTCAGGCAGAAGGAACTGAAGTGTTTAAGACCCAGAACTGGTTGTTGGTTCCTGAAGGTGAGTGTACATGGAAGACGGGCAGAACTAACACAGAGTGGGGTGGTTTCAGGGCGTGTGTGCATGTGAATTATTATTATTATTTATTTTATTTTTTTTTTGGGGGGGGGGGGGGGGCCAAGGACATGTATCCACATCTTCATTTTAAGAACGAAGATGTATATGCATGCCTGAGGCACCCCACAGGTTTTAACTTTGGTTCTGAACTAGAATTTCAGTGGTCCTGTTATACAAAGTGGTTTTAAGCAGACCGCCAATTTTCTGACTTTCACCTTCCAGTGAAAGTGACCCCCCCCCCACTTTCTTAGTTTTGCTAATGTACCTTGTTCCTATTGAAAAGACACTGTGGTGGAGCTGTTGTACAGTAGTGCAAGACAACTTCTGTGTGTACAAACGGTGTTCGTAAACAGATTTACAAACTCTTATTGCTGCTGGAGACTACTGTGCTGTGATTGGCTAAAACGGTGCCTCACCTCACACAACCCACTCCCCCTCACAAATTTGCACCGCCTTTCCTGAGCCTGAATGTTTGGCTTTTATTTGACGACAAAGTTATGCAATCAGCTAAATGTTTTTTTTTTTTTTTTTTTTTTTTTTTTTTTTTTTTAACCTCTTATGTTTAGGAGAGACTTTGACAAAGACCTTCCAGTTATCAATCCCTGATAATGTGATTAATGGATCTGCCAGATGTTCTATATCCATCCTCGGTAAGGATACCGTTTTTACTCTTCATTAAAAGTTGTTTTGCCTTTATTTCAAGGCTTTAGTGTAAAACAAAACATGGCAA
Source organism: Benthosema pterotum (assembly GCA_039105355.1). Classification (NCBI taxonomy): domain Eukaryota; kingdom Metazoa; phylum Chordata; class Actinopteri; order Myctophiformes; family Myctophidae; genus Benthosema; species Benthosema pterotum. The sequence continues at coordinate 14,610,497 of CM076977.1, forward strand.
TCTTCTAAACCTCTGTATTGCTCACACACTGATTTAAATGACTCCTTAAAAAGCATAACCCCATCCCTTCATAACATTTCAACAAGAGACTGTTCCAGAGAAAAGTAGAAGTGAATCTTCTACATAATGTCAATTTTAGGAGCACCCCGTGTTTATAGAAATGTATATATAATTCCATTCATGCTTTATAATGAGCAGTTAAAATGCCTGACAGATTGACATGATGCACACAGTCGTACTGATTGGCTATAGTATGTTCCAAAACGTCTAAATAAAATCTGTCTAGAAAAACAAATACTTCTCTTGCATCTTTAGCTGCTTATATTCTATACCGGTGGTTTTCAACCATTTTCATACAAGGGCCCAATATTCTGTGTTTTAGCCATGGAGGACCACCATTTGATTTTAGTTTCTTGGATCTAAAACTAATTCTCAAGTTTTTGTCCACGATTTAGGAGAGAAAACGTTGAATTGTCATTTTGACCAATATTTTGCCAGTTAATTCTGTAATTCTTTTTTTTTTTTTTAATACAATTTAACTGAGGGTCTCTCGAGTTACAGATCTATAAGGGTCCATTTGGTTACCAATGGTCAAAAAAAGTGCCCATCCCCCCCTGCTAGGAGAGCCTAAAATCACTGTGGCCAGTAATGCGAGATATTTGAGACTGATGGGCTTGATACCGATAATCCAACTTTGCAGTCCTTGAGGCCTCTTAGGACTGTCTGTTTAGTCTAGTATCTCTCGTTGGCGACAGGTGACATTCTGGGCCGTGTCATGAAGAACCTGGATGGACTGCTGAGGATGCCGTATGGATGTGGGGAACAGAATATGGCACTCTTGGCTTTCAACATCTACGTTCTGGAATACCTGAAGAACACAAACCAGCTGACGGAGACCATCAAGGAGAAGGCCATTCCTTACCTGGTCAACGGTGAGTAGAGTGTCTACGTCTGCTGGCCCTTGAAACATTTAATACACTAAAACACTCCAATCGAGTGTTGCCCTCCCTACGCAGCTTTGCCTCACCAACCATGCTGTGTCCTCTGTATTTTTCATTGCTTTATAATTAAACTAAATGCAGGCTACCACAGACAACTGAACTTCCAGCACAGCAACGGTGCCTTCAGCGCGTTTGGAACTGGTCTAGAAAACACTTGGTGAGAATATTACAAAATTATTAAATGTGTAGTATCTTTGTTGTATAATAAATGTGAGATGTTCAGTAAAATCGCTCTTGAGGTAAGGGGTGACCATGCAACCCTCAAGTAATGTCTTGATAATACAAGTGTGTAAATCTTTGTCCAGGTTGACTGCATTTGTCCTGAAAACCTTGGCCAAAGGAAAGCCTTTCTACAACTCCCTTGACCAGTCGAGGATACAGTTGACGATGGAGCAAGCGAAGATCTGGCTGGATGGCCAACGGAAACCCGATGGCTTTTTTCTACAAACTGGAAAACTCTTCAACAACAGACTGAAGGTATAGAGCAGAGTTTCCCAACTGTAGCTATTTTAAGTCACACACCCATAGAAGGCACTCATGCAAATGGTTCTGCTATGGTTTTATTTTAAATGGACATACAGTTGTGTTCAAAATAATAGCAGTCTGTTTAAAAAAAAATGAGTAAAGCCCAAAATCCTGATGTGGTTTTTATTTCCATGCATTGGGAACACTGCACATTATATTCTAAATCAAAACATGAAGAAAAAAAGCAGAAATTATTTAATTGCTTTACAGAAAATGAAGAAAAATGAACATTGGGCTGTTCAAAAAAATAGCAAAGTAATTAAATAACTTCTGCTTTTTTCTTCATGTTTTGATTTAGAATATAATGTGCAGTGTTCCCAATGCATGGAAATAAAAACCACTAAGGATTTTGGGCTTTACTCAATTTTTAAACAGACTGCTATTATTTTGAACACAACTGTATAGGCAGAATAAGAGTGTGTGTATGATGCATATATTCAGGTTCACTATTTGTAGATGAATGGAAAATGTTAACTTTTTTTTTTTTTTGTTCATGCACCCAGTAACCTCCTGACCGAGCTGACACAATGTTTGTTTCTAAAATGTATGGAGAAAGGTGTAAATTTCTATAAATGGTATGGCAGATTGCAACATGCATATTATTGACACTCTGCAGGGTGGCGTGTCGGATGAAGTGACACTCAGTGCTTACATCGCCTCTGTATTCCTAGAGACGGGAGGGATGACTTTGCCTCCAGTGAGTTATTATTTTGATTTACACATGAATTTCAATGTGAGGAAGTGTGATCAGGCAACTTCAAAGGCACATACCATTATGATATTGTAGTTCTGTCAGTGAATAATAGGCCATTTACAGTCATCTTGTGCTTTTTTTCTTTGTCAACAATGCTAAAAATTCATGTATGACACGTAGATTTTTTCCCCCAAAATGGAGCACTATTCGGCGGTACGCTAGGATCTTGTAGATCTGCTACCCTTCAACGGGTAGTAGGCAAACCAGTAGGTAAATGCTTACTAACTTAAGGAGATATTTGACTTGTCGAGATATTTGGCATCTGTGTCTTAATGTCTTAATGACACTTTGGGCTTTGTTGCAATATTCTCTATAGAGAATGCTGTAGTGTCCAAATTTCCCTGGTGAAGGCTAGCTTGTGTCTCTGTAGGGTCATCAGTCGAAAGATTGTCTGTCTTGCCTGAGGGGTGTCATCGACGAGTCCATGAAGACCAACAACTACACTACAGCTCTGCTGGCCTATGTCTTCTCTCTGGCGGGAGATGCGGCTGAAAGCTCACGACTCCTGCAACACCTGGATGAGATTGCATTGAAGGATGATGGTGCGATGGAAAACATTTGGATTACGCAAAATAGGATGAGGGGATTTACTTTAAACATTGGTTGATTATCTGTTATGAAGCCTTTTGAGCTCCTAGGACAAATGGCGAAATCCGTTAACATTGGCATGCTGTAATGGGCGTAATTGATATTGTATAGGTCTGACCGTTGCCTACATTTTTTGAACTTTAACTGTATCTATATTTTTATACCAATAGTTATTTCAACTTATAGATACAGTAAGCAGAGTTTGTACTTACATTGTCCCAGACGTTATGGACAGTTAAGTTATGGACAGAAAGTATCTTTTATGACTTGGTAGGCATTCTCGCATGACCATAAAGTACATGTAAGAGTTAAAAAAGACATGCACATCCAACCCGTAATAGGGCAGGTGCCGAGCAACAAACAATTGAAACCAAAAATGATAAAGAAAAGCTTGCACACTGAGGGCTCAGATGCTGGACTGGTACCTTTTATTGCACCATAAAGGTGAGTAGTAACGTCTCGAGCACAATGCCCTTCCTCAGACTGAGGAAGGGTATTGTGCTCGAAACGTTACTACTCTTATGGTGTAATAAAAAAAAGTTACCAGTCCAGCATCTGAGCCCTCAGTGTGCGAGCTTTCCTTTATCATTTTTTCACATAAAGTACACCCAGACATTAACTTGACGTTCATTTTTGTTTGTGCTGTGCAAAAGGGAAAGCCCCAGCCTGTAAGAGGGAGTCCCTTCTAGGTGATGGTGTTACGTCATATCTAAAGGATATGACGTAACTTGTCTGTTTCTGTTTTTTTTTTTTTTTGTTTTTTTTTTTCCTTCTCCTCTACCCCAGGAGGTACCCTGCATTGGTCTCAGACCTCGGACGACACTTCAGCCTCTCTGTCCGTAGAGATTAGCTCCTACGTGCTGCTGGCCAAGCTTGCAGGGCCTGAACCTAGCGCTGAAGATCTGGGCTATGCCAAACGCATCGTGAGATGGTTGGTCCGCCAGCAGAACTCCTATGGTGGCTTCTCCTCCACACAGGTTCCGTTCAAATCTTTTCTAATAGATGAAATGCTGACTACATGTACAGTACACACCACTTGGGCTGTTTGCTCCCATCTTAAAAGTTCCAGCTGTCGTCTGTATGGCATAGTGGTTACAGTGTCATTGAACAATCGCAAGTTAATGTTCTTGGCGCAAAAATGGCTACAACACTGGTCAGAATAGACTTTTAGTAAGCCCCACCCTCTTGTCCACACTAGGACACTTTCCAGCTGGGCTCATTCATTCTAATGTAAATATCACGAACTTTAGACAAATACTGGTTCTTTTTTAGAACCAGACCTTCAAAATCTCCAAATCCATCAACAAGACATGCCCTATGCAGTTGAAAAATGTGACCTAAAACAATGTCTTGTATAGGAAAGCTATTGGTGGAGAGGTTTGTCTATAACATGTTAAGCTTAGCTGTGATTGGACCATAGCAGTTTCACTTAATGAAACCGCAGATCTATGTACTCTCTATTAATATACTGTTCATTACCTCTAGGTGTTTTACTGTACCTCTTTTACCAGTTAATACAAAAGACTATAACATAAAAGTAAGACAAAAGACACTGCAAGTTGGCCTATGAGAATAAGTCTCTTAATACTGCTGTATTATACATTAACTTACTATTGAAAATAAGGCAATAATTAATCCATTTACTGTATCCCTATTGAGACTTCTCCTGTGCCTCCCTCCTCCCCACTGTAATGTGCTCAAAGTTAGTATTGACAGTACCAGAACAATCAGTCCCATGGTTCGGTTTCACACAGCCTGCCCTGCGTCTGATTTACACCAGAATATCACTAGGCAGCAGTGGTCAGCTGGTCAACACGCTCTGTACATGGCATGTTAATTCAGAGGTTGTTCTTGTGCTTTATAGGACACTGTAGTGGCTCTTCAGGCTCTGGCTCGCTTCTACACTTCGCTTCTCACAGAGAGTTCCTACAACTGGACTGCCTCCAGCACTGTAACGGTCAGGTCCTCCAGCGGTGAAGAGATCTTTGATGTGAATCAGAAGAATAGGCTTCTTTACCAGGAGAGGCCGCTGCATTGTGACACGGAGACGCACGTCCTGGAGGTCAAGGGCACTAAATGCGTCTCAGCGCAGGTTGGCTCACATCTTATTTATGGTCCCGTGCGTTAACTGATGATATTCTATGTGGCACTGTTTTAAGGAAAGTCCATTTCTAAGTCTTTTTACTCTTCATGACTGTAGAAATGGAAGTCCTTTTCTGTTTGTTCAGGTGTCTGTGAACTACAACATCCCAACACCAGTTGAGAATGGCAGTCTGTCCATCACAGTCACAACTGAGACTAACTGTAGCAGCAACTCCCCAACACGGACAATGATTCTGCAACTACAAAGCCTGTAAGTGTCTGTCTAATATTTTGATTTGGTCATTTTATTTTCAAGAACACACATTTAGTCTCCTGAAATTCATTGTTGGTCTAGTCCTGGTCGACGAAATATCAAAACTTTTTTAGTCTTGGTCTTAATCTTTACATCTTTTATGCTTAGGTAAATGCATTGTAGGTTATATGCATTTATAGATTCATAGTTTAATATGAAACATGTTTATTTCTTAATATCAATTCACTGAAATAAGTAAAAACTGTGATTTTATGACCTGCTCTTTTGAAAAAGGTATGCATAGGTATACATTGGTCTTAGACTTTTGAGAAAACACATGTAGTGTCTTTCGTTCTTTTTTTTTGTCTAGTCTTGGTTGACTAAATATCAAACGTAATTGACTTGTTATTGTCGACTAAGACTAAAGACCAACACTAGTAAGGATAACCCCTAGACATGTGACAGAAACAGAAATCCCCGATAGACACAAGAGAATTATGAACAAATGATGGGCAATGTCCTTGCATATTCAAACTCACGAAATAATGTAATGTTATATCCTCACAGATATACTGGAAATGAAACTACAACAAACGTGGTGTTGGTCGATATAACCATCCTTTCTGGATTCATCCCACACCCTGACCATATAAAAGATGTGAGTTTTTTTTTTTTTTTGGTGAGAACTTTTAGTTTTAGAGGCTAATGTTCTACACGGGAAACATTTAATAACAAATTTAAAATGGTTTCTTCACAGCTGGAAAAAGCACCGCTGGTGGATCATGTAGAGCAAAAGGATGATCACATCTTTATATATTTAACTGAGGTAAGAGTTGGGGGTGGGTAGGACAAGTTGGGGATAATGTCTGCCTAGGTGGTCATTGTAGGGAGACAATTCACCGCAAGGCTGTATAACCGCCCAGGTGGTCATTGCCGAGGTGGTCATTGTACCCACCCACACGAAGCACAAACATATCTAATATATTGATCCACAGCCATCTAAACACATTTCTTTAATCTAGAATCCTCATACTGCTGTCATGTTGGAAACCAGCAGGATGCCGCAGGTGCTCATTGGCTTTGATTAGCCAGCGGCCATTATCAAGAGTTAACAGACCTTTGAATTCAGTGACCAGTCGCTTGGAATCAAGCATTCAACCAAGCTACATAGTAAACAATCAGCTCTAATGGTCCTGGTACATTGTTATGCCGGTTGTTCCCAATAGTCCTTGGTCTTATTATGACACAGTTCTGGGTACAGAATGTTGAACTACATCTCTGCCAACAGTTAACCCAAGGCATACCAGTCAACCACACCTTGATGCTCATACAGAATGTCCCAGTTTGTGAGCTGAAACCAGCACTGGTCAAGATCTACGATTACTACTATCCAGGTGAGTACAGTGTTAACCCCCCCCCCCCCCCCCCATGTGAGTCTTCCTTAGCCTGGAGTCCAGCCTGATTTGCTCTGCACATCTGAAATGTCACTTGGCAAATCAGTCTGGCCAGAGCCTGCTTGACTTGCAATTTCCCTGACGTCACCTGTTATATAGCCACGTTGTTTCTGAATTGGGATCCAATGTTTTGTTGTTACTAAACCCCATTTCGTACCAAGGCAGGGGATTTGGAGGTGTACATTTTACAGCAGATTATGGTACACTTCTGACGCGTATTGTAGGCAAATTGACAATAGATGCACTTGGCTGTATATATTGGCCACCTCCAAATTTGGAGTGAGCCTGACCTGTACCCCTACTTCATTACTTCTCTAAATATCTAAATATGTTGCTCAATATCTGATTAACAAACACCAACTTGATTTGTTCAAACTCTAATGGTGGTCTTGTTTTCACTCAGCTGACAACATGGAGACTGAATACAGCTATCCTTGTCCTTGCCAGTAACTATGCATGATGTAGCCAGCAGGTAAGACTATCTTACAAATTGGTTCTGTGCGTGTTCTTTACAGTAAAAAAAATCTTCTAAAAGCATCCCTTATTGGACGCTGACGGCGGGGTGGGCACGGGCATTTGAACATGGGGCTATTTCTTTTCTTTTTTTAATATTAAAGGGATTTCTTATCGACTAGTACATATATTTATTTTACCAAAAGATCAATGTACATGTCATGCTGCAATTTAAAATCTTAAATTATAGATCTCTCATGCCTATTTAAATACTGAGCAGTTATATTAACCTTTCCTCAAAATTGCCATATTGCAGCAGTATAGCACTAATATGATCAGGATTCAGGATGAATGTAGAATTTGGTAATGGATATACTGAATGTACAAATTTGCTTAGGTCCATTTTTTTTATAAATAAAAATGCATGAAAATTTTGAATTGCTCACTATCTTATGTGTATTAATCTTACTTTACAGGTGCAGTACTTGAAGAGAAACGTCATCTCAACTTCAACCTACAGTATAGTTGAATCATCTGTAGACTTGGAACTGTATCGTGGAAGATAATAAAGTTGTTTTATGGAAAGTAGTGTGGTGGTTAATGTGCATATGTACAAATTGTAAATTGTGGGTCTCTGTTGTACTTAACGGTATGTGTTAAATTAAGTTGGTCTATAGTTTATAACTAGCAGATACCCCCCCCCTTCAATCAGACCTCTATGGAGATATGATATCTATATGAATGGCGGCACATGAATGGACACTCTCAGATTCTCTTATTTGATGACCTAAAAATACTTTTTAATAGTCCTTTCCCCCATTAACTTTGCCTCCATCCTTAAGTCATTGGTAAGCAGCTTGGAATCCATATCCCCTCTCAAGCCCAATGAAACAGACTGAAACCAGGCACCACATGAGACGGGGAATAGCAATGCGCTTGAGCGGGGGGAAGCAGTGAGGACTAAGGGGGCTGTTTTTGTGGACACTTCTGGTACTGGAGCCAAAATGGCTTGGATTAGCAGGGAGAAACTCATTGGGATGATTAGGTCTTCATGGTTTATGTGGCAAAGATGCCAAAAATGTTTGAGCATGTTGGGTTTTCCTTGTGGCCACTGCCTGCACAATTCCTCAGCCTATCCCAGCATTCAAGCCCTGTTGAGACAATCATTTTGGTATGGCATTTTGGTATTTAAAAAGCCAATAGGTTTATAAAGGAGCATTTACACACTTTGGTGGTTTTTAAAGTTTATTTTTAAGGACCGCCTGGGCTATCACTGCTATATTCTAACATGCATACATTGCATAGGCTACACTTGTCTTGTACGGTTTTACGCTTGTCCAGATATGCATCAACAAATATAAACTGTTTGATACAAAAGCTCAACACCAAAATCGCCATCTTGGGTAATCGTGTCATGGTTGTGTCTTTAGTATAATTCTTGGTTTAAACTTGTCACTTACAGGAGAATTGCACACAAAGTTTTTTTTTTTTTTTTTTTTTTTATCCTTATTTGCACTTAATTTGTTGGAAAAAAGTGGTCCAGGTGTTTTGTGAAAACACTCCTTAATGGCTGTTTTCCCTATCCCAAAATAAGCTTATGGGGCTAATGGGTCTTGTGCAAGTTCACCTATATACATCGCTCCAAGATGCAAGTTTTTGCTATATATGGTCTCTCCACCATGTCAGTAGAGTGTTAACACACTCAGAAAATTGCATTTTGGAGCGATGTACAGGTCCTTCTCAAAAAATTAGCATATTGTGTAAAAGTTCATTTTCTCCCATAATATAATACAAAATGTGAAACTTTCATATATTCTCCATCGATTGTGCTTTAAGTGAAGTATTTAAAAACATTTTTTTGTTTTAATCCTGATGATTATGGTGTACAGCTCATGAAAACCCCAAAATCTTATCTCAATGAATTAGCATATTTTTACGAGGCCACTAAAAAATATGTTTTAAACAAGAAATGTTGACTATCTGAAAAGTATATTAATGTGTGCACTTAACACTTGGTCTGGACTATTTTTAACAAATTATTTCATCAATGGGGCGGGGCATGGAGGTGATCAACCTGTGGCACTGTTGAAGCGTTATGGAAGCCCTGTTTTGCTTTGATAACAGCCGTAAATTAAATTGTATTGTTCCGTCTTATGTCTCACACCTTCCTCTTGACAATACAACCCAGATTCACTGTTGGGTTAAAGTCAGGACAGTTGGCTAGTCAGTTAAGCACAGTAATACCATGGTCAGTAAAGCAGTTAGTAGTAGTTTTGGCTCTGTGGGCAGGTGCCAAATCGAGCTGGAAAGGAAAATTAGCATCTCCATGAAGCTTGTTAATATTCTGAAGCACAAGGTACTCTAAAAAGATGGCTGTGTTGAGACCACTGTTAAGTTTTCACTGTCAGTGGATCAACACCAGCCGATAACATTGACTGGAGCCTGGACATGGCAAAACACATGATTTAGGCCATGTTATCGGCTGAAAACTGAAAACTCAGCCATCCTTTTAGTACCTTGTGCTTCGGTATGTTGACAAGCTTCATGGAGCTGCTAATTTTCCTTTCCAGCTCGATTTGGCACCTGCCCACAGAGCCAAAACTACTACGAACCGCTGTCCTGACCATGGTATTACTGCGCTTAACTGACCTGCCAACTGTCCTGACTTTAACCCAACAGAGAATCTGGGTTGTTTTGTCAAGAGGAAGGTGTGAGACATAAGACGGAACAATACAAATTAATTTATGGCCACTATCAAAGCAAAACTGGGCTTCCATAGCTCCTCAACAGTGCCACAGGTTGATCACCTCCATGCCCCGCCCCATTAATGAAATAATTTGCTCAAAATTAGTCCAGACCAAGTATTAACTGCATACATTAATACACTTTTCAGATCAGTCAACATTTCTTGTTTAAAACATATTTTTTAGTGGTTTTGTAAAAATATGCTAATTCATTGAGATAGGATTTTGGGGTTTTCATGAGCTGTACACCATGATCATCAGGATTAAAACAAAAAAAGTTTTTAAATACTTCACTTGATGCACAATCGATGGAGAATATATGAAAGTTTCATGTTTAGTATTATATTATGGAAGAAAATGAACTTTTACACAATATGCTAATTTTTTGAGAAGGACCTGTATATAGGTGAACTTGCATTAGACCCCTTAGCCCCATTATAAGCCTATTTTGGCAGAGGGGAAACGAGCATTAAGGAGTGTTTACACAAAATAACACCTGGACCACTTTTTTTCCTAACAAATTAAGTGCAAATAAAGATGTGGGGGAAAAAACTGCAATTCTCCTTAAGTGTTCTCAATGACCAACATCTCGGTTTGACTCACTTTCCCCAGCAGATGGTGCTAGTGGCTTGCAGGCTTCCTTTTTGTGCATTGCATAGAGCAGCACATGCTCTCAGCACAGACCTTACCACAGGCATAGCTACAAGCCTGGGTGGGAGACAACTCAGACAAGGAGGGTTGCTCTGTGTGGCTGCTGATATATCTCCACTGCTGTTAGAGGTAGATGAAGGTAGAAACTCTGGTTGAACTCTGCAGCAGCACACTTATTGAATTATATCTATCCAATATCTGATTCCAGAAAAAGCATACACGTGGGAAGTAAGTGTCTCTGTATTGGTATAAGGGACAGGTGGTTAGAAAGTGTAGCTGTGTTTCAATCACATTTTGTGTGCAGTGAGTGCATAATACAGTATGTAGTCGGTCTTTCCTTGGCTGGGTCTGCCTTTGGCGGTGCCGCGGCGTTTTTCAAGGCTGATCATTGACAGTCTGCTCTGGGGGTGGCACACCATACTGCGAGCTGCGTCTTGAGGTTATGTGACGTGTGTTTTATATAGGTGCTGGATAGAGACGTTGGACGCAACGTCTTTCTGCGGCAAGGCCGTGCGTGCTCAGGACGCAGGTCTTTGCGGCACTGCAACAGCCATTTTTATTTCCCATCCACAGCCATTCAAAGAATCCAGACATGGCGGCCTGAGTGTGTATCTATCTGGTCAATGCTTTCCAAAGTTGTGGGTATTTTACCCCGTGGCCCGCTCAGGCTCAGGCATTCGGCCGATAGCCTATAGAAGAAAGACAATAAATCTATAAATCGCTCGTTTCTATTAACATAGCATCCAGTAGTTTGTGTCGCTAATCTGTAGAGAGAGAGGGAGAGAGAACGCACTCTTTTCTGCCTCAGGCCCTTGCACTGCATAATATTATGGATTGTTTTTGTACCTGGAAAATAACAGCCAATCAGAAAATTTCTTTGCCCTGTCTCCAGGCAGCATTTCTCCACAGTGAGTTCTAGCCTATGGTTCTAGCTTTGCCCAAGAGTGTAGCTCTGGCCTGCATACTTTAATGGGAGCATAGGTGCGGGGTGACAGATTGACTAGCCAATCACATTTTGAGTTGTAGTTAAAGTCCACGGTTTCCCTGATGGCCTGATTTTCGACCTCTGGGGTCACTATATGCCACGCCATTTTTTATTTTAAACGTGTGCAGCTTAGCTGAGGGTATGGTGTTGTAGAGGAGGCCTTCCTGAATGCCTGGATGTGTCACACTAGATGATACACAGAAGGGATTTTTCTCCAGCCCTTAGTTTATTCGGACAAATCTCCGAAAATGGCCTGATTTTCGACCTCGGGGGTCACTATATGCCACGCCATTTTTTATTTTAAACGTGTGCAGCTTAGCTGAGGGTATGGTGTTGTAGAGGAGGCCTTCCTGAATGCCTGGATGTGTCACACTAGATGATACACAGAAGGGATTTTTCTCCAGCCCTTAGTTTATTCGGACAAATCTCCGAAAATGGCCTGATTTTCGACCTCGGGGGTCACTATATGCCACGCCATTTTTTATTTTAAACGTGTGCAGCTTAGCTGAGGGTATGGTGTTGTAGAGGAGGCCTTCCTGAATGCCTGGATGTGTCACACTAGATGATACACAGAAGGGATTTTTTTCCAGAGGGTAAAATGTCAGTTTTTAAATACTAAAAAGGGTAAAATGTATGTTATAGCATTATTTAAATGCTCAAATAGATCGTTTTTCAATAAAATAAAAACTAAAATGGGTACTCTTATTTTGAAGAGATTTGCGCCACGGCCTTATATTTGCTCACGTTAAATTTGTTCATGGAACGCTGCTGGCAATGTCTGATGTTTGGGACCGACAAGGGTGCATGGAACTTTAGAGGGTATGATAACCTTACACGTTTAACAAAGGCTGCACAAAAGCATAAAAGCTCAGCAAGTCACCCTAAGGCAACAGTTAATCTGAAATCACTAGAATTGAATTACAGCTGAATGAACAGAAAGAGATGCACTTCCACATTATTTATTCGAACCTCAAGTCAAAATACAGAACGAATTTACAGGCTCTGATGTGATTAATTACGAAATTAAAGAAGAAATCACGACAGCATTCTTCTTATTATTAGCATTATATGTATCTCTAATGCTAGATGAAACATGAGGTGTGAGCAATGCTGCACAACTCTCGATTGTTCTTTTGTTATGTATCAGACAGTGGCGTAAAAAATGTGGTTGTACGCGGGAAAACGGCAGAAGATGTTGCAAAGCTGGCTCTTGACTTCTTGGAGGACTGCAAAACAGATTAACTGCAAAACAGAAACTTGTTTTGCAGTGTTATGATGGTGCACCTGTTATGGCCTCGACACTTAATGGAAAAACTAATTCTCCTGGATTAAAAAAAGACTAAAAGAAGACTGACTTTACGACCTGGGCCATTGGAAAGTTCACCTAAAAGGACAGGAGGATGGATTTTGTCTTCAGGTGAACCACGTCAAAATGGTGAGTAAACGAATTAATTTATACTTGTGGATCTGCCGCTGTGCATTTTATTTCCACACAAGCTGTGCATTTATTTATTTTGTGGCTTAGTTTGTCTTTGCATACCCTAACTGCTGTTAGGAGGTTGGTTGTGTCCCATCAAATTACCCCCTTGTGCCGTATGCTGAATGCAGTTATTGTCGCAAATATTAATATAGTGCCGTGTTGCTGGTGGTGACGTTGTAGAGGAAGGTGCGGGTAGAATGACGAGGCACTACAAGGAGTTCAAGTTCAATGTCGTTTTAGCGATCAACTTGCTGATTGACATACAGATCTTTGACGTTCGGTAACTTGTCAGAATGGCGCAGTTTTAATGTGTATCGCGTCATTAAGGCACTCTAGCACGGGCACAGAACGGGGAGTCCATGCAGTGTGCGTGAGTACCTGATAACAACGAAACCAAGAAAAATACGAGGAAGCGAACCCAACGTCATTTTCTCTACCTATCCAATGGAATCGTCAGATTCATCACGCTGGGTGGCAAGCTGCAACGTGAAAGTCAATGAATGAATGATTTTTTTTACTGACAGAGATGAGAGTTACAGTACAAGTCAAGTACACACTGCAACAAAACTGATAACAGCTTGGAGAATTACAGTACAATTCAAGTACGACTACATCAAATCTGACAGAGCTGATTGGACACCCTAGTTAAGCATACACTTGTTTACAATAGTGGCCAACTTGTTCATTTCATTAAGGCATTCAAATACATACAAAACAACTACTTCAGTGAAGTCAGAAGCAGCAGATCATGGAGGTAAACTCATATTGAAGGTAAAAAGGGAAAAGAGAAATGTACAAAGAGAGGGGGGGTGGGTGGGGGGATTTTATATACAATTTTGTTTTACAGAGGCCAGTTTCGAATTGCAGCCATCTGTAGGTGCCCCTTGAGAGCGGTTTTGAAGGAGTCAAGGGATTCACAAGTCTTAATGACTGTTGGTAGGGCGTTCCACATTTTGGTTGCATATGAGCGGAAGGAATTAAGTCCCTTGTTTGTGCCAAATCTGGGTTGAACATGGTTAGTGGCACTCCCTCTGGTGTTGTGGGAGTGAACCTCATTGACATTTAGGAAGTATTTGGAGAGGTACAAGGGTATTTTGGTAGAGTATCGAATCTTGTGGACCAGACCCATTGCGAGATGTTGGACTCTGTCGTCAACCCTAAGCCAACCTAGGCTGTCAAAGTGGGCAGGGGTGAGGTGGGTTCGGGGCGTGAGGCCAAGTAACAGCCTGACCAGTTTGTTTTGTGAGGTCTGTAGCCTTGATTTCAAGGTCTTGATTTCAATGAGAGTGGTGGAGTGGACAGGGACAATCAAAAATTATTTCTGAACGACTGATACCATTGTAAGTTAAGCACTAAGACATTGTGGTCTGCCGTGTTGCTTTTCGATGTGTACACTGTGTAATGTTATATAGCTATCCAAAGAACAGAAAGTATGCGTCTGATCGTTCTGAACGTGACGTCACTGTCTGCGAGACTGCAGCTGGGTGCTATTGCAAAGAGGGGCAGTTCTCGCGATGAGAGGCTAGGCAGCCCAGGCAGACTCATTTTGTGCTCTTTAGATAGCTTAATAAAGTGAATAATAGTTTGCAGTTCGAAAAACACCCACTCAGACAACAATCTGTGACCTCTTTTCTTTTCTATTCCTGAACCGATTATATGACATTGGTCGCAGTCGTTCATGAATCATGTTTGTTTGCAAAAAATCCGGCATCCTGCCATCCACTGCCATGTATTTGTCCTAGCGTTTTGCCACCCGAGGTGTCATGGCGCAGCCGCGGCAGACTTGGCTTCCCTTCCTCCTATTTTTCTTGAACTAAACTAGGAAGTGCTACTGCTACCTGTGATAACCTTTCATCACGGGACGTCCCACAGCCAATGAGAACCCACTATAGGCATGTATAACCAACCACACTTGAGGTAGCTCAATTATTCAGGTAACAATGAACTGTGTTACACATATTAATGCTTGTTGCATGTAGAACTGTTACTGGGCTGTACTGCCCATCACAACAATAGCATTGGCCTTTCACTCAGTGTGTGTGTGTGGTGCGCGCACAGTTCTTAAAAACTGTCCACCTTGCTCGTGCATGTCTGCAGTTCATTCTGCAGTTTATAGAAATAAACGCCTCTCAAATAGCACAGTAAAAATATATTGACAATAACTTCTTTAGATCCTTTTTCATGCAAAACTTTGGAAATGATTTGCCAGTATTGGTCAGTATAGTAGTGTGGATGTTGTTTTTCTATTTTGCTCGCCTCCCCACTCTCTGTACCTTGACAAATGATGAATATGCATGTGGTCGCTATTTCTGGATGGATGGGCGGAGTATAGTGAGTGCATTATATTGAGACAGGAGAGGACCAATCAATAGAAGGGAATGCATGTGGGGAGGGGAGAGTGAGTGGAGACTAGAAAATCAAGAGGTGAAGCAAGGACGAGATGAGCAGGTTGAGAAATAATAGGTAAAAGCAGTAGGAAAGAATAGAGTAGAGTCTGGGCTGTATCTGGCCGTTGTTATTTATAGAAACAGATCAATACAATAGAGAGAGAGGAGGGGGGGCAAGCATGAAGAGGAATTTGTGGAGCAAGACGGATCTTCCAGCCTGACACTTACAGGTGCTATAGGCCGTGAATAAGATGGTAAGGCTGGGAATGAGGCCATCACCACCAGAGGTGTAATGGCAACTGTCCAGTGCGGTGTCCTCACCATCGGAAAATCCTTGGTTCAATTTGTGAATCGTGCTGCAAAAATGCAAAAAAAAGAGGAAAGAAAGAAAAACAGAGGTGGAAATGAAGTAAAAAAGAAATCAAGAAAATTGGAGAAGGAACAGGAAAAGCGAGTCTATATGAAACTGTATGTGTATTTGAGCTCTGGAAGACTCTGAAATAAAATGGTCTTCACACTTTTAGAGCATAGATCTGTGGTAATCTACCAGAGGTAAGCTGCTGCAGCTTCTGTTGTAGATCTGGAGCTGGACAGGTTCTACTTGCCCTCAGGTCATGGTCACTTGCCCCCCAAAAATATATTGTAAATTTTACATTTAAGTTTACTTCCTACTTGGGTGCTTTAAACCAGGGGTTTTCAACAGGTGGTCCGGGGAGCAGCAGTGGTCCCTGGTTCCAGGTGGTCCCCAGCTAAGTTGGTTAACCAGATGTAACTCTTGAGAACGTAAAAATGAAACCAAATGGACCCTTGCGGGTCCATTTAGTTTCATTTTTACACTCTCAAGGAGAGCCAGCGAAATCCAAAAGCGACCTCGCCCGCGGGCGCCCGGTTTCAAAAGCGGGCGCCCGCTTTCACAAAAACGGGCGCCCGTTTTCAAAAGCGGGCGCCCGTTTTCACAAACTAGGCTATGCCTAAACCTAACTCTAACCCTAAACTTAACCTCAGTAAACCTATGCCTAAACCTAACCTAACCCTAACCATAACCTTTTGAAAAGGGCGCCCGTTTGTGAAAACGGGCGCCCGCTTTTGAAAACGGGCGCCCGTTTTCAAAAGCGGGCGCCCGGTTTCACAAAAACGGGCGCCCGTTTTTGTGAAAGCGGGCGCCCGCTTTTGAAACCGGGCGCCCGCGGGCGAGGTCGCTTTTGGATTTCGCCCCTGCTGCTCTCAAGAGTTAAAATTCATCATCTTAATTAGCCCATAGTGGTCATAGACCCAGTGGTCCCTGTCCCCAGCAAAATGATAGTTTGGAAGTGGAACCAAATGAACCTGGGAGAGAGATAGGTAGAGATAGCTAGAAAGCAGGGAAAGACACAGAGGCAGAGTGCAATGACTACCTTCAAGACAAATTTATCTTGTGTTGTGTTATAGTGGACTAAGTTGCACACTTGCCCGATCGGGCAACCAGGTAGCAGTCTTCATTGCCCCACCTTTTTTTTTTACGTGCCCCGGGCAAGCGGGCAAGTGTTAGTGTCAAGCCCTGTGTACAGTATGTAGCAAACACCCTTTGCTGGCTGCCTCTGTAACTAACTAGCTAAACAAACAATCAAACTTGTGTGTGTGCTAGCGATGCCATGGTGTGAGATTTTCCTGGATGGTATACGTTTACGGTATTAGAAACTGATACATCGTTTTTTAACAGTAAAAAAAAGACCCCACCTAACCCCTGGATAGTGACTACTGACTACACTCACGTAGCCACGTCCTTATAAAACCCTTCTTTGTTCCCCACCCCATGGGTATCTTTGGAAACGCCAGCCTGCTCAGAACTGTCAACACGAGTGCCTCCCTAAACTTATAGGCTACATGCGTGTAAATGTGGAACTATCATCTGGGTGTTAGGAAGTTAGGAAACAACGTTTCAATCTACTGCACCTGCGCTGTGAAAATAAAATGTTTTGCCTTAGTCTGCAAGTGTTGTTGCTCTGTATATCCGAGGGCAGTGCAGCATCATGTGCCGCCTGCCAACACAGTATTAAAATACCGTAAGCTCAAAAATCTCACGGTATCTACACAGTGCCTTTTAGTATCACAGTAAAACCAGTACGGTATGCGGTCGCAGGTGGCATAACGTGTACACACGGGTGCACTGATTGAACCGCTATGTTTCTGAATGGCTCAGATTGGTTCAGCAACATACTGCCAGTTGAGACAAAAGTTGAAACGGCCATCAACCCTGGCTGTAGCATGACTGTTACACTATGCTAGCAGTTGAGATCAAAATGATTTAATCGCTTCAACTCTCAAAGAGGCATTTAAATAGCACAGTTAAACATTATACCAGGATATTTGAGTAACTTGCCCCCTCAACCATTTGAATTTAACTGCTGATGAACAGAGAGCTTTGCCTCCTAACCACTTTAGCTATAGTAGCAAGCAGTTCCAACAGGTAAACGCTCAACCTTTTGCAAATTTCATCGTTGTCAGTCCAAAACTCACAAACTTGTAGATAGGAGTGTGTGTGTGTGTGTGTGTGTGTGTGTGTGCGTGTGCGTGCGCGTGCGTGGCCAGATGGCCATAAGAATAACCTCACTAACATGCGTGTGGGGTTTGCATGACATGACTAGAAGAAGTGTACCTTGGGGCTCAGGTCTCCACCAGGATTGATATGTGGATAAAATCTGAAGGACTAATATAAAAATAGACTGTTGCAGGAGCAACTTGGGGTTCAGAGCCTTGCTCAAGGACAACTCCAAACTAACTCTGCAGTGTAGTCTGGGACTGAACTAGTCTGGGATTGTAACCGTACAGTTCTCATCCAGCTGCTCTGCTGGCCACTCTACCCCTGAGCTATACTGTCCCTTGTTGTATAATAAACAAAATGCATTGATTTGTTTGTACATAAAAAGACACACCTGGAAATGCATCAAACACAGAAGCCACACAGAAAAATAAAACATGACACTGTTGAACACTGTGCAAAAAGCCATTTCACAGTCTACTTTAAGATACGGGAGTGTTTTAAATCCCTCACACACTAGCTGCATCAAAGCTATTCAATGCCTAATCCGGAACTGACAGTTAAATTGTACAGTCCTCCTTCTGTTATCCACAGGGAAACAGCTTTCTGTTTATATAAAAGGAATCATATCTCCACAAACCATGAACTAAGAAAAATCACATTCTGTGTGCCCAAGTGCCCATATACAGTAGTACACATAGTCCTAGTATATAACTTTGTTTCTTCTCCCTGCCCACAGCCGTGCATGGCAGTGGCAAGGTTCTCTCCATCTGTCTGTCTTTATAGCAAAATCACTCTATAACAGATGGCCATGAAGCTTGGCTGGATTTTCAGACACGTGGAGTTCACACACCAAGCCAAAATACAGTTATTTTATCAACCACTTTTGCATGAATCTGCGGCCCCTGCTATTTTGGCCATGACAGTTATATAGCTGACAGGTCATTGTTCATTCAGGCCGTGTGCTCGACACGATGTGCTTGTAGCTGCCGGCATCTGTAGCTTTGTACTGCAAAGAACAGACACTGTTCGAAAAGGTGACAAGCCAAGCTCACAATCCAGATCAAAATTACAAGTTACAAGTTATCAGTTAGACCTACTGTATACAGAGAGGGAAGAGGTGTTGGTGCAGAAACGGTTTGCACACTTGCGCATTCGGGCAAATGTTTTCCTATCTTTACAAAATCAAAATATGAGTCTCAGTCTGAGTCCAAGCACACTTGAAATTGTGTCCACTTGTGTTTTCGAACCACTTCATGCTTTTTGACTGGTGGTGGACGGAAAGTGAATCTTGGTTAGCAATATTTTTGGCTTCCCGGAAATTCTTGCTGTCGCCGAAAATGCAAGCTGAATTTCACTTTCCATCCACTACCATTCTAAAACCCCGAAAGCAGACAGCTGTACAGCTTCCTTTTGTTCATGGAAGTCATGTATGCCCAATTGCCCATACCCTCTCTCCTCCCCACAAGCACCCTGAAGTACAAGGCTGATATATGGCAAACAGCCAAACACGTAACTTGGTGGAGCAGAAGCATGATTGACAGGGAAAATCCCTCAAGACTGACATCTGCTGGCACATTGTTATTTTCCATTGTAGCTCAAAGGTCCCCAGACCACCAGTATCCACTGCTGAATGTTGAAAAAAGGCTATATACAGGTGTATATATTTATAAAAGGCATATTGGGACTGCACACAATGGGTAGCCCACCCCCAGGAGAGAAAGGGGAGAGGAGGCGGAGTCATGATCTGTCAGGGAAAGAAATGGTGTGTTAGCTGGAACTGGTCCTGGAAGGTCGCTACTTACCTAATTACCTCCTCATAAAGGAGGAGGTTACTATGTATCCAGGGAGAGAGAAATCTGGAGTGATCTGGGGGAGCTGTTGCCCTCACAACCCGACTATGGATAAGTCGTTGGAAGGATGAATGGATGGATGGATGGAGAACTGTTACCTGGTGTATTTTCTTGATGAGACAACAGCGCCCATATTGTATGGCTGTATGTTCACTTGTTTCAATGCACTTCCTACCCTTCACTGTACTGTCTGGCAGTACAAGTACAGACAGTGTCATTTGGAAAGTGCTTTGTTGTATATAAGTGTATTATTTGTATATGGGACAGGTGAGCATTGGCGAATCTGATGAAAAGTGGGCGGGTCAACATCGGCCAAAAAGATCAATATAATTGATGTTTTCGGGCGATAATTGGGCAATACTTCAAGCGAGTGAAAATGATGTTCGCTCTTCAACACCCGCTGTTAAAACATCCTTTAAATGTATAGTAAGTAGTTTCACTTAATTCAAATATTTTATATTTATATTTTTCTTCTTCTTTTTTGGCTAATCCTCCCTACTATAGAATGTGGTGACCATATAACCATATAAGGAGTTCCTCCCTGTCCCCGGGCGTCCCTAAGGTCAATAAACCCTAGTTTCAGTTTGGCTTTGGGCTAAAAGCCTTTCGTCCAATAAGGATGAGAGGGGCCTTCCTCCCGTCAGGATGGAGAGGGGCTGGGCCTTGGTGTATGTGTTGTTGGCATGTTGTACTCACTGTAGAGTGAGGGGAACTCATTCACTTTAAAAAATTGTAAAAGTTTGTATTTATTTAATTTGGATTTGTATACATGCATGATTTCTTTATGAGGTGACAGTACTTTATTAGTCCCCTTAGTGTGGTTGTTATGTGAAATAATGTCTTCCCTTTGTATTTAGAATCCTTGACGTCACAACAGACACAATGGAATTCTTTTTAGAATGAGTTCATTTGCACCTCTTCAGTGCAAATTACATAGTATATTATGCACAGCCTCTAATCAACGTTGTCTCAGATCCTGCCTCATCTCCGCTCTTCTCCTCCAGTTCTTTACTTAGTTCTCAGCAGTAATCAGTGTGTTGTGATTAGCTGTTAATATTGATGAGGACATCACAGCTGTTTAATTAGCTCACTGCAGTCATTGGTTTCCTCTGCCAGGTAATTTTGCCTTTTAGCTGTTGTATTTCATTGCTCATACACGGCATGCATGCATGCACACACGCGCACATGCACGAACAGAGACGCACGCACACACACATGCATGCAACCAACCATGCACAGAGACAAAGGGTAAACAAGCTGTAAGCTGCAACTACAGAAGAAATTAGCAACGTGTCTCGGCAACACACTACAGACACTTAGTCCTACTGTACTTTGCCAGTAATGGTTTAATCTACCCAAGAAATGCAACTCCATGACTGTGTTTTCATTTAAAGAAAGAAGGAATGATAAGTTATCATTCCTTCTTTCATTAAATGAAAAACATGCATGCGTCATCACAGGATAGAATTTGCTTATCATTGATAACCAAATAGTATCCTGTAAACAGTAGCGTGTTCTCATAAAAACAGCAAAACCATTTTGTGACCAATGATTGCTAAACATTTCTGCTCCACACCTCAAGATATTGATTGCCTGTGTCAGGTCACTCAGGTGTCTGCAAACTTAGTATTTCTTGATTACAAAATAGCAGAAGTAGCTGCCTCATGACAGCAATGGTATTTGGAAAATATAACCTCAATACATTATGAAGTGAGTACAGTTATCCAACACACAAAAGGTCCAACATGTGGAAAATCACCCGTCGCTCGCAACATGCAAAGCACGTACGCTTATGAGCCCTTATGAGCCTCCATCTGAAATCTCACAGTGCAAAAAAACTGAAGCACTGGTCTAAACGTTTGATGCTCTTTCAGTGCTGTGCTGCGCCGTGCCGCTCTAACCGTGCCTTCACACAACATGGGTCGCTTCATCAGGGATCCCGGCTTCTACTGAATGCTAAAAGTCGACTGTAAACCGGATTATTGGCAGGCTGGCTGGTACTCTGTGATAGGGATGTTTCCGGTGCGTATCCCATTCTTTGTGAGGAGTTTGTGAAAGGAGTGGCAGTGTGCATACAAACCAACTCTGTGTAGTAGCATTGCCCATGGTGCCTTGTTTGAGCAACGGCGGACCGTAACGAACTACTGTAGGCCTACTTAAGTGGTTTATTTTTGATATTTGTACTCTACTTGAGTCTCTTTCCAAATTCCATCAGTAACATCTACTTGGTATAAATCTGAGATCCAAATGTTGTACTTTTACTTACTTATTTGAACACTTTAGTCACAGTGACTGATTATCATATCATTACATATTACAGGTGTATTTTTTAGCCATTGAAAATCATAAAGGATGTATGTCGTTGTTTTCTTGAGAGGCCAAATATTTGACTGATCTTTTTTAATTGTGGATTTGAATGTCTGTATTGAAAGGAAAATAGTATTAACATTTTACTTGCGTAGTATTACTTGAGTAAATGACTTTCCAGTGAGTGTGTGATGATTATAACAGGCTATTTCTACTTTCCTCCCTCACTGATTGGCTTTTGAGTGTAAGCCCTTTATTCTGCCGCCTTTATTAAATCACAGTGAGACAGTGAAATAAATGAGAGGGAGAGAGAGAGCGAGAGAGAGGGAGAGTTTTAACTGGTTTATAATCCTACAGTGTTCGGTTGTCATGTTTGTCTGCAGGGGTTTAGAATATAAGCACTCCATAAAACTGTTTCAAGCTCCGTCATCCCAGCTCAGCCTTCCTTCGTCTAGGGAAGGAGCCACACGATTTAGGCCTACTTTAAACCATGTTATTCTTCCCTCGAAAACGGTGCGGGGAGAATAACAACTATTAACCACTTAAACCCCACAGATGACTGTGTAAACTGGACGTGACTTAGCTTATAACCTTTGTACTTGGACTGCTTTCTTTCCTTCCATTTTTTTTTCAAGTTAGGTGTTTAGCACAGGGGTGGGCAATTATTTTTTCCAAGGTGCTAAATGAGATACATAAAATATTGTCGAGATACATAAAATATTGGGCCAAGACCAAAGGCTGGCCCCCGGGCCGCATAATGCCCAGGTATGGTTTAGCACGACACTCTTAATCCAGAGCAATTTACACAGTGCACAAGAACAAAACAACGTCAAACATTTTTCACCAAGTATATGTGATTTACACTACAAAACGCATTCTGATGGGGTTGTAAACTGATCTACTTGTATAGGACTCCATTTTCGTCACTGCTAAATCCCTTATCCTTAAACTTATTTGCTATCTTTTTTACTAGTTTGAAAAGCATTTTTGAATAGTTTAACTAACCAATCCACATTTACACATTGTGAGCTTGTAGACTGGCACGTTTAACTATCAAAAATCTTTTCAAAATAGTAAACTGCTTTAGTGAGTGACAAAAATGGATCCACTAGATTTGTATTTACCCCAGAATATGGATGCTGGTTTTAAATACACGCAGGAAATTAGCAACACTTTAAAAATAAATAAATAAATACAATAAAAAAAATCAGCACACGAACACAACCTAATGAATGCACCTCATTAAGAAACTGCTCATTAGCCCTCATTGTTAATTACACTGTTGCCATTTGACTAGACTTTGACCTTCATTTCCTCTGACTTCCCCATCACCATGAAAATCTATCAATCTGTAGCCTACGTATTTATGCACATCATCACCATCTCTCTCCCAGAGAGGTATAACTGCAATCATAACATCAGATGGCTAACACTTTAGATAACACTTTGGACAGAAGTCACTGTGTTTACAGTGCATTATACAGTATATACAGTATAGCTGTCATAGTATAGTTAGTATAGTATAGTTGTCATAGTCCTAATAGTTTAGTTGTTATACCGGTAGTTGTTATAGTTTAGTTGTAGTATGTTGCAGCTGTTATAGTTGTAGTATGCAATAGCTGTGGTAGTAATATTATGTCATGGTTCTGCTTAGTAAAAAAAAAATACCTGTCACTTTATATTTATACAATTTAGGTTATTATAGTTTAGCACCATCACTTTATAATTAGTCTGTTACAGTTATTGCTTGTCTGTTGTCTCTTGTCTGTTATCTGTTGCACTACTGTCACTTGCTGGTCTATTGTTTGTCCTATATATTCCACCGTGGAAGAAGCAGGGGTTGACATTAAGGTCTCCGAGGCACTTGCCCATCGGGCAAGGGCAAGTCAGGTTCTACTTGCCCTCAGGTCATGGTCACTTGCCCCCAAAATATATTGTAAATTTTGCATTTAAGTTTAGTTCTACTTGGGTGCTTTAAACGATTCTTTTCGCAGTCGAAGACTATGTTTTGTTTAAGTCACAATCAGCTACATAATATGTAAATCAGTGTAAATCAGTGGTTCCCACATGTGGTCACGGACTCGGGTCTGTGACGCCAGAAAAATGATAGTTTGAAACCTGAGAGAGAGATAGGAGACTTAGCTAGAAAGCCGGGAAAGACGCAGAGCACAATGACCATCTTTAAGACAAATACATCTCAAGTTGTGTTATAGTGCACTTGCCCGATCTGGCAACCAAGTAGCAGTCTTCACTTTTCTGACCATTTTTTTTACTTGCCCCGGGCAAGTGTTAGTGTCAAGCCCTGAGTGGGAAACGTTGTTTCATCCCTGTCTTGACATACACTGGTGTGACGCTTAAAATATAGTGATAAGAAAGCCTACCTGTTAACTGTTGTGATATCACAACATGTGAAGTTCTGTTATTATTGCGTGCCAAGTAAAGTAGCTGACTGCTGGAATTTGTTGCTGTGGCATTATTGCACCCACTCGCCTCCAACACAACACACAGCGCAGCCAAAGCAAGTCTGTGGTCCACATAAATATACTGTATGCCATCATCAACCACTGTAGAAGTGTTAGTTCCATTGCATTGACACAACAAATTTAATTACTGTTTTATCCTTTCAAATAAATCTCAGATTGCTTTGAATATTTGCAGTTTGTTAGGCAAAATATATACCGGTATATATCCATTGGATCCCTTTAAATGCCCTATATTGGGTAGATGTAGATGATGCATAGGTAATTTAGGTATGCGTGTTGTAATGGGTAAAAGAGCCGTTGCAGTGTCTCTCTACACCAGTGGTTTTCAACAGGTGGTCCGGGGACCACCAGTGGTCCCTGAGAGGGTTCCAGGTGGTCCCCAACTAAGTTGGTTAACCAGATGTAACTCTTGAGAGCGCAAAAATGAAACCAAATGGACCCTTGCGGGTCTATTTGGTTTCATTTTTACGCTCTCAAGAGTTATAATATTCATCATCATGTTGATTCTGTAGGTTTGACTGTTTTTGTTTCCACAAATCCAGCCTGGAATTGTGGACAAGAGAAAAAGAAATCTTTAGTTTTGGGGGTCTGTGGTGCTTAATGTCCTGAAATGGTGGTCCGTGGCTAAAAATGCTGAGTGATTGGTGGGCCCTGGTATGAAAAAGGTTGAAAACCCCTAAGCTCTACACCATTCTGTGATGTTTACTGTTTATTTGTGCCATTGAACAAAAAAGAAAACACACATGTCTACATGCATACATGAATGCACACATGCATGCATGCATGCGTGCGTACACACACACACACACGTACACACACACACGTACACACACACACACACACATACACACACATACACACACACACACACACTTCTGTGTAAGTGTATGTAAGTCTGAATGTGTTGTGTGTGCGTGTGTAATAAATAATTAAATATATATGCTATATAAACTAGCAAAATGACACATGAGAAGCACACTACTAAAACATTGCATAACTATATGCAAGTTACAACACAATGCACTGAATCTGCACTGGTGCAGTCTGCACAAAGCATTGCACTGTAATCAATGCGGCATGGGAAAAAACACTGATAGGATTTATCATGATGCAGGAACATAGACATGACATAGATATGTAGCAAAATTGAATCAGTGAAGGTTTTTCTAGTTCATTGTGATGAGATGTGTGTGGCTCTGTGCCTGTATTAAACAGAAAGACCACCTTGGATTAATAATGTTTGTTGTTGGCCTAAAAAGCGCAAGAGAAAAATAGCTTCTCTCTCTCTCTCTCTCTCTCTCTCTCTCTCTCTCTCTCTCTCTCTCTCTCTCTCTCTTTCTCTCTCTCCCTCTCTCTCTCTCTCTCTCTCTCTCCCTCTCCCTCTCTCTCTCTTTCTCTTTCTCTTTCTGTGTGTGTGTGTGGATGTGTGTGCACGCTAGGGAGTGCCACCATCATATTTCTCACACTGTGCTGACTGCTGAGACAGTAGTTCTCTGGCAGTTTCTAGGCCATGGATGTTACGTCAAGTGTGATCTCTGGGTGATCCACTTAGAATGCCAACGCATGCACGCAGGAATGCACACACGCATGCACATGTTTTTTTTTCTAGGGGGAAAAAAGTTAAATTCTTGTACACCAATCACTGAGTTGTGAAGGCAAACAATTGTGCCATCAAAGTTAATTATGCTATTGACAAATCAAACGAAGCCTTATCCATTTCAAATAAGACAGCAGCAATGGCTGCTGGCAATCCAGTAATTAATTTCTTGTAGGCTAGTTTAAAGTTAGACAAGTAGTCTATTGTCGGTAAACTGTTTTTTTATATATCTTTCAAACTACTGTCATACTTCAGTTTTGGGTACAACCTCCATCATCAATCATCATCAAGGCAGGTGCCAGAATCAGCCCAGATCAACCACAAATATGACATCTGATATCTAAAGGATCCGTGAATGGCAAACGCACTCTCACGCATGACGCATGCACACACACACACACACACACACACACACACACACACACACACACACACACACACACACACACACACACACACACACACACACACACACACACACACACACACACGTACATGCACACATCCGTATTTGAAAACCAACAGGTTGTTATCATAAAATAGGCTCTAGTCTACTATTTTACTCAGTGATCCTCATTTCATTTTGAACTCCTTTCTGACTACTCTAACACAGCTGCAGGCCAGGGCACTCCTTTAATTACCAGGCCATGAACCTCTCCTAGATCCCTTCTTGCACACGAGTAGCATTATAACAATAACAATACTTAGACCAACATCCTCTTCTCCTTTGAGTTCTGACCAAGCCAGCCGTGTGCCGCTTCACTACCTCTCTTTCCTCCAATTCTCTTATCTTATCCATATCGTCCTCAGGCCTGTCACAAATGGTTTGGCTGTCTCCTTCATCCTGTCCTCCCACCCCCTCCCCTGAAGGTGTGCTTGGTTTTCGGAAGAAACAATTTCCGACAACAGACAAATAAAGCCATGAAATCGAGGTAAAGGCGAATAGGAAAGGAAAAGGAAAAATCAGTGTCTGCCCCGGGAGTAGAAACGGAGAGTAAAAGGGAAACACGATGAAACACAGCGGTTAAATGCACAGATAAAAGGTGGCTATTATATAGGCTATAATAGTGAATGCTGTAGTAAAGAAAATCTTGCGTAGCGGTGTTGAACTGCATGGCTGTATTTAGGATCCATTTTATCAGTTGGAAAGAGAATAGAATAATATTATTGGGGAGTATCTTTCGACTCTACTAGGGAGAATGCACAACAGAGAGATATGCAAGACCAATTTGTTTTTGCTAGGACCCTTACTTTCATGTTTTAGCTACTTACAACCAGCACTCCAAACATGGGAAACAGTAGAAAATGTCCCTGCATACAGCTCAATGCTCCACATGTATGGATTTCGCACTGGTGCCATAGCAAGGCTTTTGTTAAAAATAGAGGTCATGAGTCAGAGCCCCGGTATAAATCTTTGGGTATCGATGCATTCTGAGAAGAACAATAATCACTTTGGATAGTGTTCTCAATTCCTGTGGTGTTTGTTTTCTAGTAATGAACCATATATTTATTGATTTGCAGGCAGCATTTGGCGCCCAAAGCAATATTTGTCTAAAGGAGTGGTTGCCAGAGTTTGGTCCACGGACCCCCTGGTGTCTTTGAGTGAGCTCCAGGGATTATTGTTTGGAACCAAATGGACCGTTGTGGGGCTGTAACTCTGTTTTGACTTTGACTGGTGGTCACTACCGGTACTGCCGATTTTAGATCTAGTCCTACATTTCCCAGCATCCCTAGCACATCTCATTCTGATTGGTCCTGGTTCTTGTAATCAAGGAGCAATCAGGTGCGTGTGCTGGCATTTTCCCCCATACCCCCATCATTTTTTGGGGGAGAAAACATATTAAGAACAGGCTTTGAGAGCTGAAATTCAGGGAATGAACCACCAAGCACCCCACACCGGTCATAATGGATATCAAATTTAAGATTAACAAACGTTGAATTTACAAGATTAGGGTCCCAGAGATAGTAATGCCATTAATTAATAATAATGATATTATGGGGGCCCTGGGCAATAACACTTACTGTCATTTTGTGGATCATGTGTAAACGTTTGGGAACCTCAGGATTAAAGCCTATAATGTTGGCATCATTGCTGCAAAAATCAAGGAAGTGAGAAAAAGATCAGTCATCGACAACTTGCGATGTGAGCTTGTACAGTAGATTGGCAATCATCGGTGTGTCAGTGTGTGACACGGACGGTACACCAGTGTGCAGCCAAGTAGGACGTGTTATTCTCCAGCTCAGTGTGGCCCATAGGGGCTCTTCTCTACATCCCACCTCTCCTGTCAATCTTATTCTGACCTCTGAGCTCTGCCCTCTGACCCCACACACCTGCCTGCCATCATATGTGCAGGCTGCTGCTTGTCTGCATGATCCCTTGGCACTCTGCCTCAGTGTCATGGCTCCTTGTGCCCTGCTTGAAATGTCCCTGTGCTTCTTTGTCTGTCCTCTGGATGTCACTCATGTGTTGTTGGTTGTCCTCTGTTGTGAAGGTTTAGTCCACCTGTGGTGATCCATTATTGAGTTCCCCTGTGGCTATAGTGACTATACCTCCAGAGTTAGCTTGGGCTGGGTCATTAGATGCTTTGAACACTGTGTTTAAAGGTAATAAAGGCAACTTTAGTGTGTACAAACACTGTTTGTAAACAGATTTGTTTAAAAACAGAATCTAACTCCACCTCACCTCCACTCTATTTGCTCATTGTGAGCCAGTAGAGTGGCTGGAGACTGCTGTGCTGTGATTGGCTAAAACGCTGTCTCACCCCACACAACCCGTCACCCTCTCACATTAGCACCGCCTTCCCTGAGCCTGACGAATGTTTTGTTTTCATGATTTGTTAACAAGAACAAAGTTCTGGATCGTCTGCAGGTCAAAGCAAATGTCTGTCTGCAGGGAAACAGCTGAAGCATCAAAGTAGAAGCAATGTAGAGGGGGAAAAGGCAAAAAATATACCTATCTATTTTGATTTTTGGCTAAAAAGTTTCCTCTATTACCTTAAATGTAGGCTTCTCCCAGTGTCCTTAATTCTTCATTCATTCTTCTTAGTATCTGCAGTTCCTCCTAGTATGCAACAACCACTACATCTCTTTCAGTGTTTTTACTTACAAAATGACACCCCAAGTCTCTAAAAATGGCATCCATGTTTCCTTCACTTGTGGCCTCTTTTCATTGAATCCTTTCCCTCCCACTGAGGAGGCATGGAGAGACACTGATACAGTAACCAATGCAGGAAACAAGGGTGAGTTTCATGTTTTGAAAAATGACTTCCCTTCCTGATTATGTCAATTTCTGATTACCGCAGCACAGCTGCATCTTCTGCGAGCGCCTGTCTTATTAAACTGTCATAACCAGTAGCCCCCACCCTCCTCCACACCTTTATGTATACACAATTTGTAGTGTTTGAGTCATGTGTCAGAGTTTTACGCTGTGATTAGCAGATTCACATTGTTTTGTTGTGTCAAGATTACATTGTTTTATTAAGAGGTATAGGCATTTGGAGCCATAGCTGAGTCTATACCTTTTTCAAACAGCAGAAATCTTTAAGTTGTCTTATTATGCTTTCATCAAATACAGCATCTAGCGTATGCCTCTTTTTATGTCTGCAAATGTATCCATATGGATTTGCATATTTGTTTGTATCTTTTTAGGCCTTCCTCAGAACAGTCCTCCCAGTTCTCCATAAATCTGTCCAGCTGCGTCGTTCTTGAGTACTATCCACATATGTTAATGTGGAACTGGGGCGCCCTCGTGACCGGTGGTTCCCACATGCACTAACCTGCTGGCTGGAAGCTCTTGGTGTCTTTGGCAGTGCCCTGCTATAGTCTCATTCTCCTGGCAGCTATTTTCTGGCTGCACCCCTTGGCATTCCATCATACAAATTCTTGCTTGTTAAGTACTCCATATTGGGGTACAGTACCACAGTATCACGGCATCATGCATCTAGAGACTTGGCAGAATGGCTTCAGGGTCCACCATTTACTGTTCAGAGAAATCAATTAAATGACTGAGGCAATTCTATGGTTTATATCAGTGACAGTTTGCTGCTCCATTCGTTTATTTAGAAGCTAGTGTGGCATCCATAACGGACGTAATCGTTGCTACTATTGTAACATAATAGTACAGTTTCAATACCAAAAGTCACAATACACATGGTGCTGTTAGATATGATATAGCAGTATAGATCAAAGAACATAATATAATGGGCACACGTACTGCTTCTCTGCTTTCTCTTTCAAGTTTGCCAGCCTCAGGGAGGTAGGGGCCGGGAAATTGCACGGCTTTCAGCTGAAAGTCTTTCCAGGAGGCTGCTCTCATATATGCTCACTCATACTGTAGCTCCTCATAGAACGCTCAGAGCAAAACTAAAGCTTATGGGATGATCTTTGAAATGGTGGGCCCGAATGACTTTATGGTTCAATTGAGGATTGAGAATTGAGGAGGAACTATCCAATACTTCACCCGTTTTCAATGGATCTTCATACAGTTGGTCCTCAATGATCATGACAAAACGCTAGAATGTCTTTCTACTTAGTCTGTGTCTCAGAGGAGGGCTGTTTAGAAAAAAAAAAAAACAGTGACATCATCGATAGGGAAACCAAACTAATAGAACTGCAGGCATTCTATTCCTGGAAAGAATAGAATACGGAAGCCATATAGTCTTCTCATGTTAATAGTTCGAAATAATTGTTCGAAAATCCTTGCTGTGACTTGAACCTCAAAATCAGGGCTAGGGTACAGCCTTGAGGAAAAGCCTTTCAATCCACCTGCATGTCTCCCTCCTAAGCCTATTTTATGCCAGAGAAAAAACAAGCAACTACAAAAATAGGCTTTGTTCCTCTGTGGCTGTTCAGGCCCATAATAGAGCAGGTTCTATTAGAGCAGGCTCTATTATTTTGAAGTCCCATGGACATGCACTGTCATAATAATTTGCCTAAAGGACAACTTTGACACTAAAATATTTTTTCTTCATTCGCTGCCAGTTCACAAGTTCACTCGTCTCCAACAATGCAAACTTCATTGTGCAGCAATACTGCACCAGTGTGTGTCTTTGATTACGTGTAGTCTATATGGTTCTGTGATATCTGCTGATGTACAGTGTGCAATTTGTGACACTGCTGTTTCTGTATGTTTATCCCGTTACTGGTTTGGTCAACTTTATGTTCATGTCGATGTTCTATACTTAAGCATTTGCATTATGTTTTCTGTTTGTGAAATGTACTATTCTAAGACAATAAGTATTTCAGGACCGATGTGTTTATTTTTAAAGCACCTTATTCACCACGTTAGGTCCATCAGTAACATCAATGTACATGTGTGTTCTACCAACCCAGTATCACATGTCAAAAGTCAAATAGTGACTTTTTTCCAGACCCCACATAAAGTCACTATTTGACTTTCCAAAGTCAAATAGTGACTTTCTGAAGAGGGCGTGGCTTTCCTTTTGTCTTGCAAAAAAAATAAAAAATGCATCAAAACAGTAGCGGCACTGATTCGAACCGCCAACCTACTGACTACTGGCCAACCTGCTTTACCTCCTGAGCCACCGCGCCCCCTGCTGATTTGGGCATAGTTTTACTGATATTATGGTTAGGCGTAGTAAAACTATGCCTAACCCTAACTAACCCTAAACCTAACCTCAGTAAAACTATGCCTAAACTTAACCATAACCTTAGTAAAACTATGCCTAAACTTAACCTCAGTAAAACTATCGCTAACCTCAGTAAAACTATGCCTAACCCTAATCTCAGTAAAACTATGCTGAAATCAGCAGGGGGCGCGGTGGTTCAGGAGGTAAAGCAGGTTGGCCAGTAGTCAGTAGGTTGGCGGTTCGAATCAGTGCCGCTACTGTTTTGATGCATTTTTTATTTTTTTTGCAAGACAAAAGGAAAGCCACGCCCTCTTCAGAAAGTCACTATTTGACTTTGGAAAGTCAAATAGTGACTTTATGTGGGGTCTGGAAAAAAGTCACTATTTGACTTTTTCCTGTGATACTGTGTTGGTTCTATGGGTGCTGCCTTCAAGCATCATCTATTGCCTAATGTGCCGTAACTGCAGACTATGGTCTTTTCTTCTTATTGGGTGGTTTACAGGGGATGGTGTGATGTGTAATAATGTTAATGAGGATATTAATGTTATCCAGTACCTTGTTTATAGGTATGGACATCTTTATTTGTACTCATACCTATTATTCTTTCTTGTCTGTGTATTTATTGCAGAACCACACAGTATAATTTGCACTCAGTGCTGTGCCGTCTACATTGCCATGCCATGCCTGTATAATGTCTGTGCCTGCAATCCACAGCAAACTGCTATGCACCGTCTTCACTATCCTGTCCCGTGTTTTGACCGATGCCCTGGGGGCCAATGACTAAGAGCTATACAGAATTAGTCTGTGATGATACAGTCCTCTCAAACCCTATCGAACAGTGAGAGAGAAAATTGCATGCCATTTAATAGTCCTAATATAATTGTCTCTTTCCCTTTCTGTTCAATCAGGAAGATTTGATTTGAGTGAGTGAGTGAGTGAGTCAGACATATGGAGTGTATATGGGAAGCAACGCAGTGGCGTTTCTAAGCAATTTGGAGCCCCAGGCAAAAAATCTCCTGTGACTCATACCTATGACAAGCACAGTAAAATGGCGCCCTCCCCAAGGGATACAAATATAAACTATTTTTAAGCTAAGTATAATGTATTTAGTCAGATGATGCTTATTAGTCTGTGATCCTTTTAAAGCATGTCTGGTGGTCGCCCCGGTGCCCCCCACCCCCCTCCCCTCATGGCGCCCCAGGCAGCTGCCTAGTCTGCCTAATGGCAAAAACGCCCCTGAACAACGTTGTCACCAAGATCACAGCATCTCTCTTTTTCTGGAGTGGCATTAAACCTGCCCGTCTCCTGTGCTGCTGACCATAATGTTTGTGGCTGCATCTAGAACACATAGTGAGAATTTAAAGCTGTACATTTTGTCCATACAGTGCATTTGTTTAAAATGTATAATATAGTCCAACAGAAGTGATTGTTGCGCTCATTTTGTTTCTGGGAACACGAAGAACCTGGATTCTGTTGTCAGCCTCTCGTCCATATACTGAATATGGAACAGATTAACCTACATGATATTTTCTTTTTAATTCTGATAAAATCTGATAATCGGATGTCACGTTCCTTCTTACTTATTCATTCCAGCAAGGGATGGGGGAATTTGTGTGTGTGTGTGTGTGTGTGTGTGTGTGTGTGTGTGTGTGTGTGTGTGTGTGTGTGTGTGTGTGTGTGTGTGTGTGTGTGTGTGTGTGTGTGTGTGTGTGTGTGTGGTGTGTGTGTGTGTGTGTGTGTGTGTGTGTGTGTGTGTGCGCGCGTGTTGATATGGAAATTCTGTACAGTATGTGTATTGGTATGTGTTTTCATGTGTCTGTGTGCGCACACACCTGTGTGTGCGTACGTATATGAGTGACAGCTTCAGGCAAGTCAATTTGAGCTAGACAGACATACATCACCCTATCCTGAGAGGCCTGTGAAGCCATTTTTAGAACAGACTGACAGGACAGGCGTAGGAGGAGGACTCCCTCGGTGGGTGTCCACACCCCCCCCCCCCCCCCCCCCCCCCTCTCTCTCTCTTTCTCTTTCCATCCACTCACTCTACTGCTCTCTTTTTGGTCCAATATCTCTTTCCACTTATAGCAGAATCTTATTTCTCCGTTTTGGTCCTCTTCTTTTATCACGTCTTCACCTTATGCCCTCTGTTGGTGCACCACACAAAGAAGGCGTTTTCGTTTGTCAGATAGTATTTTCAGTTATATTTTTTCTTTCATTGATGTGACGTCCCGGTTGTTGTTGTTGTTGCTGTTGCACCCAAGACAAGTATGCTGACATTCTCATTGTCTTTTTATTTGTTTCCAGCTGCTGCAGAGTGGCAGCAGCAGGTCATAGATTACACTCAGAATGTGAGGGACCGAATCGACGACTCCCATTGTCCAAGGGATCGCTTGGTGATTGGCTGCCCTGTCGCATGAACATGATGCTTCAGCATATTCCCCAAGCTGACCTCTCACTCATTCTCTCTCCCCCTCTCTCTCTCTCTCACGCACGCGCGCACACACACACACACACACACACACACACACACACACACACACACACACACACACCATCTCCATTCGGCTGTTCTTTCATTTTCAGTACAGCAGTCCTCTGTAACATAGTGCTCTATTTCACTCTTTTGTGATTGATAAACACAATTTCCAGATTAGTCAATATAATTCAGTCTCCTCTACAGTTAAGCCAAGCGCACAAGGGGTTGTTTTTGGAGTCTTGTATTGAGCTGTTGCCAGAACCTTTTGGAATGGACATTAAATCCATTCAGCTGCCTCTGGAGAGGTCGAACTCCGAGGGGAACTATAGTGCTGAATAGGTTTGATACGCTTGTCAGGACAGATTTTCACAGCCTTAAGTGGGATCATCATTGTCAGCTGGGAGCTATAGCCAAAGAAAGTTTGCCTGTATGTAATTAGTTTTATATCTATAGTGGCCAATTCATTTGATTGTTATATGGTTAGATTGATATCATCATCATCATCATCTTTGAAAAGCATTCAAAAAACCTCTGGGTTACAGCGTTTATGAAGATATTCAGAAAGTCCATGAACTTATTTCCATTTAGAACATCTTACATTTAACAGATAAATAAACTTAAAAGAAAAAAAAAACATAAAATCAAGTGCTCCTTTACCTTTCCTATACTAATGATCTGTAATAGCTCTTCAGTTGCCTGCATTCAATAGAACGGGTGTGTGGTGTGCACTGAACAAAGCAAGGATTGATTTTAACACCAGAACAAAAACATGATGTGTACAAAAAGTTCAGCGTGAAGTGAAAACACAAGTTGAATCATCAATAAATTGTCATAATCTAAACAATGGAATGGAAAGATGGAAAGGCCCTTCGACAAACATACGGTGAGCAAGAGAATGAACAAACCAAACAACCCCATTCTTCTGCCCCCATTCCTTTTCCTTTATCTTTGCTTTGGTCTATATGAGTTTTTCTGATTTACACCTGCCCTAAGCCTTGACACCCAGACTGTCATTATCATGTGCAATGTGCAAGAAGGGAAAGCCGCTTGCCCTGATCCAATCAGGGCGAGCGGGGCGAGGAGGCAAGGCAAGGTCCCTTGCCTCTCCCACCCGCCGCCTCTCTACTACTAGTTTTCAATCTTTTTCATACCAGGGCCCACTATTTATTCAACATTTGAGCCACGGACCACCATTTGATGACGTTGTAGTGCCACAGACTTGGAAACAGGATTTGGGAAACAAAACAGTCAAACATACAGATTAAAATGACCACTATTCTTCTACATTCTCTAGTTGTGTAGACTTGGACCCGCAAGGGTCCATTTGAGAAATGAGCCCTACTGGGTTGACTCGACCCAGTGTGGGGTTGGAGTTGAGGTTTCTTAAATAAAATGGCACTTTTCAATGACCACAGAAGAGTAAAAAGCATTTCCTACTGGGCAATGGTGTTTCCTGTCTGTATTAGGTCAGACAGGATATCCGTTATAGGCCACCTGTTCAGAGTATGACGCATTTAGGGGTTAATAACAAAAATGTACAATGAATATCACTGGGCATCCTTTTGAAACTTTATCGGACGAAACCTACAATATTAGATCTTGTTGAGCTGGTCATTTTGAAAGACTCTCACAAGTCACCCCTTGATCTAATGTGATCCTGGGCTCTACACACCCTCCAACCCTGGACACTATAGAGAGCTTTTCAGTAGCGTTAACATGTACTCTTCCCAGCTTACAAAAGCAGCACACTACACTGAGAGAGAGAGGTGGGGACAGGTGGCTGCAGTGAATAGATGAAGAAGATAAGATAAAGTTTTATTGCCCCCAATAGGAAAATTGTCTTGGACAAAGTGCTTCACATGGTTAAGAACAGTACAGTACATAAAGAAAACAACTCACAGAACAAGTTACACAGTATGCGACAGGGCAATACAGCAAACCTAACGACAACCAAAAGTGCCTGTGTCTGCAATGCAGGTCCCATAGTGTATTGTGGTGGCTAGTTGTTTTAATATATTGCATTGCTGCATTATACTTTGTTGGGGGAATGGGAGAGAGCTCGGCTCAGTGGCCTCTAGTAATGCATCACAGGATAGATTACAAGACGAAGTGTATGGCAGGACCCTGGCCCAGGGGCATGGGGGGGGGGGGGCGCTGAACAGCATCTCCCTGACTGATTTGGGATTTCTGGACGTGACAATCCAGGCCACTGGCAGCTGGTGGAAGGTAGCATTGGGAGGGAGGTGCATATGGGATATTTTTTGGCAGGGTTAAAAGAACAGGCAAGAACAGCCTGCAGCATTCTGGATGAATTATAGACACTGTAGAGAGTACAATTCGGATGGCAGCCAGGATGGGATTGTGGCTTGTCCAGATGGGCGATGTCTAAACGCCTTGAACAGGACTATGGACAAGTCGGGTACTCCAGGTGTGATGTGGTCAGAGCAGGTAGGAATATGACACCAGCTTACAGTCTGGAGAATGATGTAAAGAAAACTAGAAAAGAAAATATAAGAACATGTATACCATTTTATAATACTACGTATGTTTAATCTTCAATCTTCAGCTATAAGCAGAAAGTTACAAGGTATTAGTACCTTGTAACTAACCCTAGACCCTTCATCTGAGCCTTCATCATCATGTTTCTGTATGCTGTTTCCGTGCCCTCAAAGCTTAAAATATATACTTGTATACATACTTAAAGGTAGGGGAAGTGATTTCACTTTTGTCAGATATCACCCAAAAACATTTTTTTTCTGTAAAAATGCTCTATTATAAGGTGTGCAGACCATATATGGAGTTTCCCCGTCCCCCACGTTAGCAGATGAGCTAATAAAAGTTCCCCAGGTGGAGGGTGAATTCTCCTCCAATCAGGATCGAGCAGCAGGTTCATATAGTGTAGCTACTCTTGGGCGCCCCTAGTGCACCAGGCTGGTACTACACAATGAATTTCAAATCACTTACCCTACCTTAGAATGTACATTATTACATTACATTTGTACACTTGTACACTTGTCCATTTGTACAAGTGTGCACTTATACAATTCTGCTTGTATACTTGTATATTTGTGTTTGCACATTGTTGTACTTTGCCCAGCAGATATTGAGTTTTTTGTTGTTAGTCATGTTTTCAAAATCTCTGTGGGTGATTGTAGTCTGTACTACGTTGTACAATGGACAGATAGTAATTGTAGCTCGGTTTCCATTTTGCTTTGTGTACAGTGGGTGCATAGTCTGTCTTCTCTCGGGATGCAGGTCTGCCTATGGCAGCCTTTCTCAATTGCAAAACTCTGTTCACTGAGTAAGATTTGTCTTTGTTTTGGGTCGCTCACAGTGCTAAAATAGTCTGCACATGAGAATAAGATACATCGACATCTAAGTACCTGGTTATGGATTGACACACAGTGCACTGAAACACACATAGACACAGACACACTATTGTTAATGGCTGACCTCTTCTCTTCCAAAAAAGTCAATGGCATCGCTCCTGCATAACGGTGATTGAAAAGTACAAAGGTGAAACTGCATTGGTGTAAGATATTGACTGCCATATTTTCACTAGCCGAACAGCACACCAATCTAACACAGAGGTAGCCTGGTTGTATGTAGCAGCTATCTGTTTTGTGATGTCATATATGGGCTGCAATCATAACTATTTTTGTGGTGACATATGAATTGGGGATACTGTACATACAATTCCATATGGAATGGTTGCTTCTGGCCTCAAGCTGGCTTTTAGCTGTAAGCAACGACTAATTCTACTCTGAGTTCAGTCCATGCAGTCTCCTGCATCTCTCTTGCCTTCCCTCTTCTATTGCCAAATGCCCTTTTCTTGCCATGCTTTGATGTTCCTTCCTTCACTCTTCACTCCTGTGCCTTTTTCTAATCCATTTAGCTCCCTCTGCCCCATCCCTCTTCCTTCGCTTTATATGTCAGTTGAAACCTCCTCGATTAGCAGCTGCTCCTTTCTCCCTTGCACTTTCCCTCTCTACACCCTTACACAATGATCCCCCTGATGTTGAGAGAGCCAAGCATGATATTTTAAATGAGACGTTAAAACGGTACTTTTGGGCGTGTTAGAGGAAAAGTGTGTGTGTGTGTGTGTGTGTGTGTGTGTGTGTGTGTGTGTGTGTGTGTGTGTGTGTGTGTGTGTGTGTGTGTGTGTGTGTGTGTGTGTGTGTGTGTGTGTGTGTGTGTGTGTGTGTGTGTGTGTGTGTGTGTGTGTGTGTGTGTGTGTGTGTGTGTGTGTGTGTGTGTGTGTGTACAGTACATAGAATGATCAATTCTATTTTCACCTAAATGCCTTACCCCTAAAATTCTTTACCTTTTTTACTCTTTGCATTATAATTGTTCAACCACCTTGACGGAAATGTGTGAAAATAAGTGGACAGACTGGACACTGACTGACTGACAGACAGAAGTGAGAAGTTAGACATTGTCAATTCAGTTATTATTATTCTTGGCTGTCTGTCAAGATAGAGTTCAGTAACCTACTTACCCGGGCATTGCTTTAGGCTAAGTAAAGGATGCTTCTATGAAGATGTCTGTAATATAAAGACATAAAGACTGGACCGCTCTAATGGATTACGGTATTTTATATCATGATGATAAATTGAGGCTGGACTGCAGTTGTAGGGAAACAATCATAGCATATTCACAGTACAGATTGGAGAACACAAGATGAAAATGGGGTCCTTGACTCTTGACATTAAAAAGGTTTAGAATCATTGGCAATATGTAAGGGCAAGACAGTGGTGTTAAACTTGTTCACAACACAACCTTAGATGAGAACATCACTGTCTTATAGTATATTTGGTGCTTCTGCTGAAATGAGACAAGGGAATACCGCTAGACTCCACTTTCTCTCACCGTGTTTAGATAACCAGTGTGGCTCAAAGCCAACACTGAACATCTCCCGTCTCACTATATTCCATGTTGTAACTGAGGTGAATGTTTCCTTCCTTTGATAACTCTCCTTTTCCTCCTTTGATAACTGCCTCCTACTGCAAGCATGCTCCCTTTCCCCTTGCCCTGCCTGTAGCAGAGACAATTCACATACTTTTTCATCTCTGCAAGTTAAAGCCACAATCCATAATATTCCTGTACATTGTCTGTCCCCCTTTCCTGGCCAAGGGGAGAGAAACAATTGGACTACAACTAGAAACTTTGATGCCCAGCAGGTCTACACCTGATCAAGAATGTGTCATTTTTGGTTTGTTTTTCTACTTATTTTTAACTGAAATCTGAACATTTAAAATTAAATGAACACAGCTGTTACATGATACTACAGGCACATTGTAGCAGTGTCAATCTTGTTTTCTGATCTCTTCTTGTGTTACCCCAAGGAAATATTGTTTTAGTCCACATATGGTCACATTTTGTTTTATCTGTCGGTCTTATTTTAATCACAGCTATATTCTGGATTCTGGGGTTTTATTACTTGGTGACTCTTGCTTGTGGGGCGTAGTGAGTTTGTAGATCTGCTGTTTGCAAAATATGTACTTTTTATGGTACCTTGTGAAACATTGTGGACAATTGGTATAAGTCCTTTTTTCTCAAATATACTGTATACCCACGATTTTGTAACCCTTTTTTCCATCCAGTGCCAATTACCTAATGTGATCCTACACCAACTTGGGGAGGCAGCGGACTGGCAGCATGCTTCCTTCAATGCATGAGGAGTCCAAGCTGCCTTCTTTTGACCTGACAGGGGGTAGTTTCTCTGGTTGCATGTAGCGTATGGAAGGAACATGTTATTCCAACCAGTTCTTGTCTTCTCATCAGATGCACCGGCTGGCTAGGGGGAGGCAGCCTAGATTCCATGATCAATGCATTTTGTTAGGGTTTCGCCAACTCCGTCTCGGGTATGGGAACCGATGACATGGAGGAGGAGACCTAGCATCTACTTTTATTTTTGTTACAGTACATAGCCCCAGGTCTCTATTGACAATAGTATCTTCACTGAAAATATTTGATCTACAGCCGGCAACGCATCATACCAAAAACTGAAGCTTGTAGATCTTCTATTCTGGCTAAATTCATTCTTGTGGTTATCGTTGATTGACCAACTGAATACCTGATTAGTCAGAAATATAAACTGAACATGGTACAGTCAGACATGTAGGTGAAAAGGATAACACAAGGTAAAAACTTGTTTCCATTGTGGTCCTGGTTGCATTTTAATCATTCCTCGGTTCATGAAACCAACATTTAATTATCAATTTCAAAACTGCATGGAGGTCAATTTCAAAATCATCATGTCAACCTTGAAACACATTGAAACACACCTCTGAAGCAAGATCTGAAAACATTTCTCATATGCACTCAATGTAAACAGCGTCTGTTTATTACCCAAGCATACTGTTGCCTGCTGCTGAGCTCCATATAACTGGGTAGATTTCTCTTAAAACTCTTTCACTGACATTAAGGAAACCATAAAATGGAATGCTTTGAGAATACATCACTGTATTGACTCAGCTGAAGCAAGGCTAGTTTGTGTTTCTCGGCACACACCTGAAATCCCTGCTGTGCGACCCATTGATACATAGTTTT
This sequence comes from Benthosema pterotum, assembly GCA_039105355.1. Taxonomy (NCBI): domain Eukaryota; kingdom Metazoa; phylum Chordata; class Actinopteri; order Myctophiformes; family Myctophidae; genus Benthosema; species Benthosema pterotum. The sequence goes on from CM076977.1 coordinate 14,651,228, forward strand.
AGTGAAGTTTATAAACCAGTGAATCCTGCCAGAGCTTTTCTCTTCTCTGCCCGCTTAATACTGTCTCCCTCTCAGCTTTCCTACTAATCTCTTAGAGGGAAAACAACACCAAAGTAGAATGACTTGCTTATTTTGAATACTTAATGTTCCAAATTTGTCATTAGGCTCACAGTGTGACTAGTTATATATAAAAAATTATTATTATTATTATTATTATTATAAAAATAAATGTAAACACATACACAACGGCTGATTCTTCGAATGGAACATAGTAGGAGGAGTTTAGAGTTACTAGACATGAGGCCCGCTGTGCGGGCCTCACGCCTAGAGTCCCCGCCGCTGTGGCAACAGGCGACAGGTAACGTGCGCTCAGTTCAATTTAGAAAATCGTGAGTAGTAGATTTTTTGTACACTTCGCAACACTGCATTTTGTCATAGGCCAGTTAATCTTTGGACATAAGAGGAATTGTAGTAGTAGTGGATAACATGAAATTGTCCAAGTGATTATGATACATAGTAGCAACTGTTTGCACAGCAGTGTAGCCTACTCATGTGAATATTGGAAACGCCAATATATAAGGCAGAGGGCAGAGTGTCTGTGCAGGCCAAACATACAAATGTATATACTGTAAGTTGATGTAAACAGTCACACACATCAATGTGTCCTGTAGTTGAGGGAGTTTCAGGGGATGCCTGAATTTGTGATAGGACCGAAATGGGCCCTACAACTAACAAATGGAAGCAAATGGACCCTTATGGCCCTGGAGACGTGTTAGTGAAATTGCAGATTGGCTACAACGGATCCAAGTAGATTCCTTTTTGTGCACAGTTACAGCACCGTAAGGGTCCATTTTGTTCCAGAGTATCACAGCTGGTTGGGAGATTATAGCCTATTATGATTAGTGGTAATAGTAGTAGTAGTATTCCTATTATTATTATGCCGTTCGATTCATATATTGTCCCCACCAGCGGAGCCCCAATCAATGGCAGCACAATTTGTTAGCATTTGTACACTATCATAAAAAAAGAAAATGGGTGGAATTCCCCTTTAATGTTTACACGTCGTCAGAACGGGGATCCAAGTAGATTCCTTTTAGTGCAGTTACACCACCGTAAGGGTCCATTTTGTTACAAAGTATCACAGCTGGTTGGGAGATTATATTATTGTGATTAGTGGTAATAGTAGTAGTAGTATTGATATTATTATTATGCCGTTCGATTCATGCCCCCACCAGCCGAGCGTCAATCAATCGCAGCAAAATGTGGTTGCATTTGTACACTCTCATAAAAAAGTGAAAATGGGTGGAATTGCCCTTTAATGTTTACACGTCGTCAGAACTGGGACCGCCAACAGCGGGTCTACGGAGTTTATTCTCAGGCTGTGTGTGGATGTGTGTTCGAATGGAATAAGTGTATTGAAAGTGGGGAAGTTACCAAAGTAGCTGGGGCGATGCGTTGAGTAGACCCGGAGTGATCGTAACAGTGACCGTAGTGTTTAGAAATGAACGCAGTGAAGCAGTGTTGGAGTTGTAGCCTACATGGCCTGGAGTTGGCGCAACTCTGTGTGTACGCAAGTCTGTGTGTATTGTAAGGCTCTGGGCAAGCGGCATGTCGAACCAGAGTGGCGACATTGGGGGGCCAGAAACTGAGCGCCCGAGTGGTGTTCATTCATGCAACCTGAATAGGAGCCAAAGGAGCGATAAGCGCTGCGTTAATGCTGGATTGTCCGGCGCTATGAGCACAGTGCTTGAGACGGCTGGCTTCGGGGGTCCAATAAATAGAAAGTGACGACTGTTTTCTGCATGGCATGTTGTTAGCACATTGTCTCTTGTCGCATCGACTGGCTCGCTCATGTTATGTGGCTGGTGCGGTGATGTCACAGATCACAGCAGTTGGTCACAAATTTTGTTTCTGGCCCATGTTATGTGGATGTGTGGTCCAAAACGGTGACGATTTTGACGTCACAGTAGTTGGGTCGTTGTTGTTAATATTTGATTGATTTTCATAAAAACGATGACTGTACAAAAAATATGACAGTTACATGGATGTAATATAGCCTATGCTGTGTGGACATAGGTGCTGGAGGTGTTGTGCATAGTGAGATGTGTGCAAACATTGTAGTTTGGTAGGAGAAGCGTCACAAAGGCGAACGGATAAACGGGCGAGACGCTCTCCTATTATAGTAGCTAGACCTAGACTAGACTAGATGTGTCCACTAGCTTTGCTTTGCGGCAGGCTTGTTCATGCTGGTAAAATCCGATCTGTGATCCACAGATCTTCAGGCAACCGGTGCACCTGAACTCCTGTTGTGATGTGTCTGCGGAGGTCAGGGTAGGCTTGTCACCCTTTGGGCGAGCATGTTTGTGCATTGCGGCAGACTGCCTGATGTTGCTGAGCTTTTCAGCAGCTACGTTTACAGCAGAACGCCAGGAGTTTTTGTCAGCGGCAGTGGACTGCCACGTGTTTATCTGCAAGCCTGCCACTGTAAGCTGGTATTTCAGTTGGCCTTTTGAACGTTTACGAGGTCCACTTCTGTCCCGCCTCCCCTGACACAGCTCACCGTAGAGCAGCGGTTTTCAACAGGTGGTCCGGGGACCACCAGTGGTCCCTGAGAGGATTCTAGGTGGTCCCCAGTCTAAATGATGGACAGTTGGATAACCGGGTGTAATTCTTGAGAGTGTAAACATGTAACCAAATGGACCCTTGCGGGTCCATTTGGTTACATGTTTACAGTCACTCTCAATAGTTAAAATATTCATCATGTGTGACTAGCCCTAGTCTACACAACTAGAGAATGTACAAGATTAATCGTCACTTTCGTCTGCATGTTTTGCCTGTTTTGTTTCCAAAATCCAGCCTGGAATTGTGGACAACAGTAAAAAGAAATCTTTAGTTTTGAGTCTGTGTGTGTGTGTGTGTGTGTGTGTGTGTGTCTGTGGGGCCTCAAATGGTGGTCTGTGGCTCAAATTCAGAATGAATAGTGGGCCCTGGCATCAAAAAGGTTGAAAAAAGGTTGGACTGCTTTTTGGCAGGTTGCTGTCCTCCATGCGTAAGGCATGCCCAGTCAGCGGCAGTTTACGAACTGTATATGTATATATACTGTATATATGTATTCCACTTGCAGGTCTGATGTCTGTGTGATGGTGGCTGGATGGTGTTTTGACCTCCTTGAAGTGAGTTAACTCTGATCTTGAGCTCTTGTCCAACTGTAAATGGCTCTCTTTAATTCTTAGACAAGGGCAATGATGAACAGAAAGGTCGCTTATACCGAAAGTCCTGCTTTGACTGTGAAGCAATTTACTTCATCGCTGTGTTATCGCATCAGTATGTGTTGGTGTGTATCAATTCAATTATACAGAGCTGACAATTTCCCTGATGGATAGAATCAAATCCCTTCTAGAAGTCGATGAATGTCACCACCACTGACAAATTGTTAGACATAACGACTTGATGATGATGATGCACCTGAGAGACAGAATTTGAGCAACGGTGCAGCACTTTGCTGTGAGTCCATTCTGGATATCTGTGCAGGGAGGATGTATGTATTTGTAAGTATTTATGGGTGTAATTAGGCCTTGTACTTTTTCAGTCTGATATCGCTCAATGGATAATCGAATAGATTGAAAAACATGGTATCATAAATAACGTGTGACAGGGACATCTGAGGTCCCCTCAGGTCATAGCAGGTCATATGCTGCTGCTTGCTGCATTGACTTATATAGGTTGCCTAATGTATTACAATGTTTTTAGCGCTTCATTGTATGTTGTAAAATGTATTGCAAATCCTGATTAAATTGTAAACTTTTCACCATTGTAAGTCGCTCTGGGTCAAGAGCGTCTGCTAAATGCCTAAATTGTAAATTGTATATAGGCCTACAACCGATCCAACAAGGTTGACACTATGGCAGGTAAATGAAAGTTGAAGCATTTGGAGTTTCCTTTTGAGCAGTCCAACTGCAAGTTGAGTAAGGAATCTGCTACAAACACAACACAAGATATGTAGCTAGATTCAGCCAGCCATTCTAGAGATTTGAGCTGAACAGAGCCAGTTAAAGAGATGAACTGTTCGTGGTTCAATTAAGCAATATTACACAAGAGGTTGTGCTTTACACATTGATATACGGTCAGGCTCCATAAAAATGAAGTGCCAATTAGTGCCAACATCCGCAAGTGTAAACGTACAGTATGATCATACAATATTTATAATATAACAAAATAAAACATTTATGGGGTTATTCACTCTCAAAATAAAACCCTTGATTCTAGTGCAGCGCTACTCAACCTGCGGCCCGTGTCTGTGCAACCCGACTGATCATACCAATATACTTTAATATAAATATTTTTGTCTCCATTGTTCTTTGTTTATTGTGGAAATGTCACTTTTAAGCACAGCAGGGCGACCATGGGCTTGCCTTTGGCACTTGGTAACACTGACGCAGACGAAGTGCAAGAGCGCGCTGTATGACAACAGCATGTCAACAACCATGTCAAACCAAGGAGAAAGCTGTTGCAGACATGTTTGTTTGCTTTAGGAAAAGTGTCAGAAGAGCATTTGTGGGAGTAAATAACAAGTTAGACGTGTCTCTTGTAGCTGTGCAGTTGCCATTGTAAAACGTGACGATAGTATTAAGTGTGAGTGTAGAGTCAGCAAGGGAAAGTGACAGGGGTATCTCAGATGCATCATTCAATGTAGCGTGGAAGACAGTGAGAATTAAGCTGTGGAACTTTCACTGGAGGAGCTGATTAAAACATAGTTGGCTTGATGCTAATCACCGAGTGATGATTTGTAAGTAATTTTCTGCTCTCTCTCTCTCTCTCTCTCTCTCTCTCTCTCTCTCTCTCTCTCTCTCTCTTCTCAATCTCTCTCTCTTCTCAATTTTTAAAATGCTTCTTTGGCATGATAAAATATACTTTACATTGCCAAAGCACACATATAACAAAACAAATGTATTTAACAAAATAAATTGTTGCATTGCACACATACAGTCCACATGTATAGTACACATATACAACAATAACAATAACATAAGTGTCATGTCAAACAAACAAAGACAAATTCTGTTCAGCCATGATACAGTATACAGTACCTGGCTCCTCTGTCCACTGAATGTCCCTCAGCTGATGACAACTCCACACATAGTTTTCTGCCAACAATGTGCATTTGGACCGTTCTCCCAGAACATATTGAAGCGATGAGTCTCTCTCTCTCTCTCTCTCTCTCTCTCTCTCTCTCTCTCTCTCTCTCTCTCTCTCTCTCTCTCTCTCTCTCTCTCTCTCTCTCTCTCTCTTTATCCTGAGAGCATTGTATCCACAGAGCCTGAAACCGGAAAATTACACCCGTGTGAAGTGAGGGGTGCTGCTTAAGAATATAAGCTACAGTATGTCTGTATAGCCGTAGTTTAGGGAGCTAATTGTGTCTGTACCAGTCCATGAGCCTACCACCGTTTGTTTGTTTGTTTGTTGAGTGGCCACTTGAGCCATCTGAAGTTGAGTAGCCCTGTTATGTCCATTTTCCTAGTTGGGATCTGACCTGTGACAATAGATAAAAGATTGTGATTTTCCAAACTGAATGTCAAGGACTAAATGTTATGGTGCCTATGTATATGGGCGTATTTCATTTGAGCATAGCTCGAGAGTAAACTTTGGACTGTTTTGTTTGGTCAAAAAACTTCCACAAATTTTTACATTTACATTATAGTTTGTATTTCTACTCTAGCTCCTATTCTATGTTGACTGCTGTAGCTTCTATTCTATGTTGACTGCAGTAGCTTCTATTCTATGTTGACTGCTGTATCTTCTATTCTATGTTGACTGCAGTAGCTTCTATTCTATGTTGACTGCAGTAGCTTCTATTCTATGTTGACTGCAGTAGCTTCTATTCTATGTTGACTGCAGTAGCTTCTATCCTATGTTGACTGCAGTAGCTTCTATTCTATGTTGACTGCAGTAGCTTCTATCCTATGTTGACTGCAGTAGCTTCTATTCTATGATGACTGCAGTAGCTTCTATCCTATGTTGACTGCAGTAGCTTCTATTCTATGTTGACTGCTGTAGCTTCTATTCTATGTTGACTGCTGTAGCTTCTATTCTATGTTGTATTGATGATGTTGATGTTCTGTTCTATATGCTCTAGACAGCCCATAGAGTTCTAAAACAGTTCTAAAATAGGCCATTCATTGAAGGTGCACAAATGTAGTATACAGCTTACAGCATGAGTTGTAACACCATACGCATACCTTAAATCAGGGGTTTTCAACAGGTTGCCCCCAGGCTAAATGATGGAAAGTTGGTCAACCAGATGTAACTCTTTGAGAGCGTAAAAATTAAACCAAATGGACCCTTGCGGGTCCATTTGGTTTCATGTTTACACTCTCAAGAGTTAAAATATTCACCATCTGAATTAGCCCAAGTCTGCACAACTAGAGAAGGTAGAAGATTAATGGTCATTTTGATCTGTATGACTGTTTTGTTTTCTCTGAAATCCAGCCTGGAATTGTGGACAAAAGAATCTTTAGTTTTGGGGTCTGTGGGGCTAAAAGTTCCTCAAATGGTGGTCTGTGGCTCAAATTCTGAATAAATAGTAGTCCCTGGTATGAAAAAATGTTGAAAACCACTGCCTTAAATGAAGAGATACATTTTGTCTGACATTCCCCATCCTTCACTTCCTCTATGAAGACAAATGGTCTGTTAATTAATCGGACATGTCTTACTCTTTACTGCCAAAGCCTGCAGCCTGCAGCCAATCAGAGTGGTTGCTAACGCTTTCTGTCAGCTATTTTGGCAACACCTCTAATGATGACTGCAGGCTTTGGCAGTCAGGACATGTCAGGTACATAATATCACCTTATTTGTCTTTTATATGGGAATGCAAGATAATATACAGTTACTGGTCAACGAATTAGAATAATTTGAAATAGTGCAACCTTAAAATCTTTGAATGCATTTCTTGTGCAGAAAGCAAATCAGGTGTTCACCGCACCTGTCCTACTTGTTAGAGTAATCACAGAACTGTTACCTGTAAAAAGATTTGCTCAGCTGAGCTTTCCAAAAGGCCCATTTAGGCCATTTAACTGTGACAATGTTGTTTCATTGAATTAGAATAATGGAGAAACCGTTTCATTGAATTAGAATATTTTTTATTATAATTAGAATCATCATTTTCTCAGTATTTTGTGGCTGCCCCCTTGGCTTGTATGACTGCCTGAAGTCTCCGCGCAGGGGTTGACACTAAGGTCTCCGAGGCACTTGCCCATCGGGCAAGTGCAAATCAGGTTCTACGTGCCCTCAGGTCATGGTCACTTGCCCCCCCAAAAATATATTGTAAATTTTGCTTTTAAGTTTACTTCCTACTTGGGTGCTTTCAACAGGTGGTCCGGGGACCACCAGTGGTCCCTGAGAGGGTTCCAGGTGGTCCCCAGCTAAGTTGGTTAACCAGATGTAACTCTTGAGAGCGTAAAAATGAAACCAAATGGACCCTTGCGGGTCCATTTGGTTTCATTTTACGCTCTCAAGAGTTAAAATTCATCATCTTAATTAGCCCATAGTGGTCACAGACCCAGTGGTCCCTGAGCCCAGCAAAATGAGAGTTTGGAACCAAATGGACCCGGGAGAGAGATAGGTAGAGATAGCTAGAAAGCAGGGAAAGACACAGAGGCAGAGTGCAATGACTGCCTTCAAGACAAATTTATCTTGTGTTGTGTTATAGTGCACGAAGTTGCACACTTGCCCGATCGGGCAACCAGGTAGCAGTCTTCACTTGCCCCACCATTTTTTTTACTTGCCCCGGGCAAGTGGGCAAGTGTTAGTGTCAAGCCCTGTCCATGGCATCGATTTGAAGAACTAGCTATCTCTACCTATCTCTCTCCCAGGTCCATTTGGTTCCAAACTCTCATTTTGCTGGGGTCAGGGACCACTGGGTCTGTGACCACTATGGGCAAATTAAGGTGATGAATTAAAAATGAAACCAAATGCACCCGCAAGGGTCCATTTGGTTTAATTTTTACGCTCTCAAGAGTTACATCTGGTTAACCAACTTAGCTGGGGACCACCTGGAACCCTCTCAGGGACCACTGGTGGTCCCTGGACCACCTGTTGAAAGCACCCAAGTAGGAAGTAAACTTAAAAGCAAAATTTGCAATATATTTTTGGGGGGGCAAGTGACCATGACCTGAGGACAAGTAGAACCTGATTTGCAGTTGCCCGATGGGAAAGTGCCTTGGAGACCTTGGTGTCAACCCCTGCACGGAGACTTCAGGCAGTCATACAAGCCAAGGGGGCAGCCACTAAATACTGAGAAAATGATGATTCTAATTATAATAAAAATTATTCTAATTCAATGAAACGGTTTCTCCATTATTCTAATTCAATGAAACAACAGTGTCACAGTTAAATGGCCTAAATGGGCCTTTTGGAAAGCTCAGCTGAGCAATTTTTTTTTACAGGTAACAGTTCTGTGATTACTCTAAAGGCTGGTACACACTGCGCGATTTTTGGGGACTTTCACGACGTCGTGCACGACGTACCCTGTCACATTATGCGATTAAAATTGCATAATTCGTTGACGATCATTTGTCTTGCGAGTGTTCACACTGCACGTTCCCGACGTATTGACGGCGGGGGCGGTGCTCCCGAAAATATTACCACCGACATAAGGTCGGGAAGGGAGGGTACCTTGAGTCAGTCTCTGTATATTATCTGACTGGTGTCACAGCAATGTTGTTTCTTTATACACTATGCCCCATAAAGTCATCCGTATGGCGTTTTGGTGACGACAGACACACAGACAGTGAATCCATGCCAGTTGGCAGTGGCACAAATGTAACCAAATGGACCCCCAATGTGCCTATAGTTCATCCTTTTGGTTACAAATAATTGACACATAAAGGGGAGAATTCCACCTATTTTCCACATTTTACTATGACAGAGATGTTTTGTGGAATTAAATAATGATAAAACAAATTGAAATTACCCATGTTCCGTTTTTTCCTGGAAATTGATGTCAGAAAAAAAAAACATTAACATGGTGAAATACATCTTGACGCTGTCATCAAGATGTGATCACCATGTTAGTGTTTATTATTATTATTATTATTAACACATGGTGATCATTAACATGTTGATCATTAAATAGCTTAAACACGCGCCCACGGTGTTGTGGAACGATCGGTTCTTTTGGTTACATTTTGTGCGGCATGCTGCTGCGGCGCTGCCTGGTTATATTACAAAGTGATTAAATAAATAAACGCATAACCACAATACCAACAATTGTAATATTGTGTAATATTGGAGCCAATCACCAATCACCTGCCATGCATCTGATCTGTCACACTTAAAAAAAAGTTGTCGTTTTTACGCGCGGGGAGGAGAGAGAGAGAGAGATGACGGAGCCAAGCCAATAATAAAAGGTCAGTAACTATTTGTCATCTTCTCAGCGGTTTCACTGCATCCCTTGCGTCCACTATTCAGAATTTGGCTCAAATTTTGAGCCACGGACCACCATTTGATGACATTTTAGCCCCACAGAACGCAAAATACCTCTTTTGTCCACAATTCCAGGTTGGATTTTCGGAGAAAACAAAATGGTCAAACATACAGATCAAAATGACGATGAGCCTAATCTTCTACATTCTCTAGTTGTGTAGACTTGGGATAATTCACATGATGAATATTAAATCTTGAGAGTGTGAACATGAAACCAAATGGACCCATTTGGCAAGGTTCTATTTGGTTTCATGTTTAAGCTCTCAAAGAGTTACATAGGCCTATAGTTTAAACCAACTTTCCTTCCATTTAGCCTGGGGGCCCACCTGTTGGGGGAAAAAACGTTATAGGAGAAGCAGCCACCTATAGCCTATGTTTTTTATTTTATTTTATGTAGGCTACATGCAGGTTTTGTAGGCTATCATCAATCAATGACCGCCGGCATTGTTCCCTTCCCATCGTCCCCCTTCACTCAAATGCGCAAAAGTTAATTCGAGTACAAAATAGGCCTATAGACAATGCATAAATCATTTGACACGCGTTGTAGAATGTTGATCCCTGACAACTTTACGCACGGAGAGAGAGAGAGAGAGAGAGAGAGAGAGAGAGAGAGAGAGAGAGAGAGAGAGAGAGAGAGAGAGAGATGATCGAATTACAATGTCATACGTTTGCTGCGCTATGATGCTTTGGATCAGAATTATTTGAATGATAGGAGTGGTCCGTGCGTCCATGCAGCCTCGATCTCCAGGCTCTCATCCGCGCTGCGAGATGAGATGGGGGGGACAGTGGCTGCCGGCCGGCATTGCAATGTTTTTACATTTGCCAGCACAATGCAAGTGTCGGGGGCTTGTCAGAAACTATGTCACACTGGACGAGGAAATGTCGCAAAAATCAAAATTGTTTAATATTGCCGATGTTTTGTCGGGGGCGTCCCGACGGCAAAATCAGGCCGATTTTTTGTCTTTTTGAGCTGTCACACTACAAGACGAAAAGACGGCCGTCAAACTGTCGGGAGTTGAAAAATCGTCCCCGACAGAGGAATTTTGTCGTGAGTCCAAAATCGGGGCTAAATCGGGCTAAAAATCGCGCAGTGTGTACTAGCCATTACAAGTAGGACAGGTGCGGTGGACACCTGATTTGCTTTCTGCACAAGAAATGCATTCAAAGATTTTAAGGTTGCACTATTTCAAATTATTCTAATTCGTTGACCAGCACCTGTACAGTACATATACTGTTGGAGGATTTTGTTACTTGTTTATATTTATAGAAACGTGCCTCTCTCCAGATGAATGAGCTGGCGGCTCAGGTGCCCTTCATTTCTCTAGATCTGGTTTGGTTGTGTGTGTGTGTTTGTGTGCGCGCGTACGTGCGAGTTGTATGCAGGTTCACAGGAGGCAGCATGGTATGGTGGCTGTCACTCCAAGCAAGGGTTTTGTTTCATATCCCACAATTTTGCAACCGATTTTTTTTTCACCCAGTGTTAATTATACCTAAACATGTCACGTCACGTTTACACTGAGATTATGTGTGTATGTTCTCGTATGTAATATGTCATTATCTCTGTGTTCATGAATTGCCACTGTCCTGTCCAAACTACGGCCTCCACACTTTCCAGTGCTAGATTCTAGTTTCCAGCGTTAGATTCTAGTTTCTGGCGCTAGTTTCTAGTTTCCGGCGCTAGTTTCTAGTTTCTGGCGCTAGATTCTAGTTTCCAGTGTTAGATTTTAGTTTCCGGTACTAGAATCTAGTTTCCAGCGCTAGATTCTAGTTTCTGACGCTAGATTCTAGTTTCCGGTGCCAGATTCTAGTTTCTAGATTCTAGTTTGCGCCACATTTTCACAATTTTTCAAAAATAGCAGACCTACAAGCTCATAGCACCCCCAACCCAAGGCGGAGGCGCCTACCGATGAGGAAAAGGAGAGATGTGAGCAAACAATGGAGGGGACAGTGAGATAGCTCAAAGGAGGGAGGGGGGTAAAAGGACTGAATCAAGTGGGAGAATGCATGGCAGCAATGGCAATACCGTGAGGGTTGTATAAAGAAAGGGGGGAACAGGGGTAGGGGGAGACAGGATTTAAATAGCTGTGAGTGGTCGACATTGGGTCACGAATTTGACATTTTCTGGGGAGATAAAACACATGCACGCGCACATTGCAAATAACGTGGACAGCACAACAAGTGACGTGGACAGTACGGTACACATTGTGCCTCCTCTGTGAATCATTAGGGTTCACAGTTAGAGCCAAATGTGTGAGTCACTCACATTTACACACTATTGCTGCAGCCCTAAGGAAATAAACGATCTATTAGCCTGACTCATAAGGCTGACCTTATCGTACAGCGTCTGCAGCTAATCAGTTTAACACAGGTGTATTAGATATATGGCTCCATTTTTGTCACCGCTAAACCCCTTATCTTAATAGTTTTTCTGCCGTCCACGCGCTGCTCGTGGACATCCCGTTAGAATACCCCCGCCGGTCACGACGACGGCTCGTATCACGCGGAAATGTAGATTTCATTCTTTAATCCAACTATTAGTCCGTGCGCATCGTCTGATGATCATCCCGTTGCTGACTTTCATTTGGGACAGAATTGGGGACAACTTTTTTTTTTCCGTCCCATTGACATGCATTCACTCCAATGCATTCAAACGGCTCTCCTCCGGTTTGCCCCCTCAATGTCGCTGGCGCATGGGTTAAGCAGCCAGGGCTACACAGCTCTTCCTGACTTGTGAACCGGATGTTTTTGGGTACATCGCCAGATGATCGATTAGGCAAGACAACAGACACAGCATAACAGAAACAGCACATCCTGTTTAGGAGATCTGAGCTTCAAAATAAGGGCTTTTTTACCGATCGAACTGGTTTGAGCCGCGGCATTGGAGAGGAAACAAAGAAGATCCGATCGCGGTCAATGAGTTAACTTCTTTGCTTTTTTAAACTATTACAAAAAGACCAGGCTGGATTACAAAACAGTCAAACATACAGATCAAAATGACCATTAAACTTCTACATTCTCTAGGTGTGTAGACTTGTTCTTTAACTCTTGAGAGTGTAAACATGAAACCAAATGGACCCACAAGGGTCCATATCCACTGACCGCGATCGCGTGTGTGTCCTTTCTGCCCACTGCCACGGCTCAAGCCAGTGAAATCGGTAAGAAACCCTTATTTTGAAGCGCCAGATCGCCTAAACAGGAGGGGGGGTGCCCTCATGCTTATTTCTGGAGAGGCGTTTGAAAGTTGTCGTGACAATTCTGTTCCAAATGCAAGTCAGCAACGGGATCTTTATCAGACGATGCGCTCGGACTAATAGTTGGATTAAAGAATGAAATCTACATTTCGTCGTTATCTGCACCTTCGCCGTTACTGGCGGAAAGGACCACGGACAGGACAAGCGCGATATTGGCAGACGGTGGATTAAGTGTGGATGCAAAACTAAGTCTGTAGGGAGGGAGGGTGATATTGGTCATTGCAAGTAATAGGGTCAATCCAAGGTCGGAGTAGAGTGGGATGATCGAATAACATACCTTTTATTAACCATTATTACTTTATTTATATTTTTGCCGTAAAGGTTTGTACAATTAAAATTGTGGACCACAGCACATCCACCCCCCACCTAACATTGGACATTGGCTGGTGGTGACTTGCACAATTATATTAGCCAGGGCTCAAACTACTATTTACCCTTAAATGAGGCAGAAGGCAACAGTGTTTAGAAAACAGATGGAGTTTGATGAATTCATCTCACACACTTCTATCATGATAGAATCATCTGGGCCTTCTTTAATTGTTGCCCATGCTTATCCAACTGAGGGCCAATGTATCAGCCTGAGCCTGGCACACTGCTTATAACTGTAATTATCTGAAAACAACCTGAGGCAACGTCAAATGCCAGGAAGTCATTTGTTTACATCACATACCCCCACATCTCTATTCATTTAATGAGAAAATAGCATTGTTGTCAACACCTCAATTCAAGAAATACATTGATATTACTGTCAAGTTGTGTCAACAAGGTCCTTTGCGTGTCCAGTGAACAATTATTATCACAAAAGAAATGCAGTGTGGTTGGTTGAGTGTATTATCCCAAGGAATGATGCTGCTTGCCTGCTTGTAACCCTCTCCGCCCTTTAGAAAAACACACACCCTTGTGAAATGAGCAGCGCTCTTATCATTGTACATCATCGCATTACAGGGGTTGACACTAAGGTTTCCGAGGCACTTGCCCACCGGGCAAGTGCAAGTCAGGTTCTACTTGCCCTCAGGTCATGGTCACTTGCCCCCCAGGTTCCAGGTGGTCCCCAGTTAAGTTGGTTAACCAGATGTAACTCTTGAGAGTTGGTTAACCAAATGTAACTCTCAAGAGTTAAAATTCATCATCTTAATTAGCCCAGGTCTACACTGTAGAAGATTAATGGTCATTTTGATGTGTTAATTTGCCTGTTTTGTTTCCCAAATCCAGCCTGGAATTGTGGATAGCTAGAAAGCAGGGAAAGACACAGAGGCAGAGTGCAATGACTGCCTTCAAGACAAATTTATCTTGTGTTGTGTTATAGTGCACACTTGCCCGATCGGGCAACCAGGTAGCAGTCTTCACTTGCCCCACCATTTTTTTTTACTTGCCCCGGGCAAGCGGGCAAGTGTTAGTGTCAACCCCTGCATTACGGCCAATCACAATTGCCGTCCCCACTTTTTGGCCCTCGCTTTTTGAGGGGAGCTTGCCCCTCCTTTAGCTTTGAGAGTTGCATGAACATTGCATTAACATTGAATGCCATCAATAGTGAAAAGCCAGCTTTAAGTGTTTGGTTAAACGCAGACAGGGCCTATTCGATGATAGTGCCATTCATTTCACATGGATGTGATATATTTATCGACAAGTCCTTAAAATTCTGTACCATTGAGAATACACTTTTTAATCTCAATACGTACGTCATTGCTCAGCCATCAAATCATCATAATGGTGGGGTGCTCAGTCAATAAAAGCATTAACTTTGAGCCTAGTACAATGTCAAGGTGGTTAGAATTATGAGTATATGGGTGTAGAACTTGAAGTCTTAGTTTGAGTACATGTGTTTGCGCTATAGGCCGACAGAGATTTTCAAACATTGTTTTGGCTCCTTTATGCCTCGGCTACAGTATTTTATTGATTGTGGGAGAATTGCTTTGAAGTGTGAGATGAATAGTTGTTCAAATATAAGGGAAGACCATATTTAATATTGAATCAGGAAGCTGTTGGTACTTGCTCTTGAAACAGGTTTATTTAGTCTTTACAAGTCAGCTGCGAGCTGCTGTAGCTCTGTCAGAATGAACCGATTGTGACTAAAATTTGTGTTATGGAATCAGGCTCCAGCTCAGGAAATGGTAAAACAAGTTACAAGCTTATGTAATGCAAAGTACAAGACAAAAAAGCCAGTTGTGTCCTGCTGCCACAAGAGGGCCATTTAATGCCTCCTCGGTGACATATGTGTTTGCTATGGACAGCATGGAGTCCAAGGTGGCTACAGAGACAATATTTGATGTGAATAATGGGACACTAACTTTATCGGGAGACACGATGGACCTTGTAATAGACAATGACTTGGCGCCTAGCTTGGAAGGGGGATCAAAGGTATTGTGTTGGTTTTATGTATATCATGGTGGACTGATTACTGTATAGTTCAGGATGCATTGATTGTAGTATTATTGGACATGAAAGGTGCGGTATATTGATGCAGTTTCATGAAATGTACTGGTAAGGTAATGTGACTTGAAGTTATTGATCCAATATGTATTGATCTTTTGCTGTGAATTGTATTGTTTTTCTTTTCCGTTGTCACGGTTGGACTACTAAACGAAATGGTAAAATCATCAGTTGAGCTTCAACTCCTTATTGCCAGCTGGGTCTGCTACACACAGTAATCAAATTAATTATACATTTATTAAATAATCCAAACTATGATATCAAACACATAAATCAAAGGCAAACAGATGTAGTGTGGAGAGCAGTAGTCAGTAGTGTAGTGTGTGTGTATGCATGAGTGGAATGTACCGGTATGCGCACATGCTCCTGGTTCAAGATAATCAAGTGATGGATAGAGCCGTATGCAATAACATATTTCAACATCCTTGAGCCCTCCTTTGTCTTCACAAAATCTTTTCCCCTCACTCTCAATTCCAATTCATACATGGTGTGGCTGATTAGGTGACACTTAACCTTTGACCTGCTCAATGGCCTGCAGTGACAGCGTCTTGCTGCTCAATGGTCCTCAGTGGCAGCCTCTTGCAAGGTCAATAGTTCTGACTTTACAGGGTAAGTGCATGGTCAATGGACCTATTCAATCAGGGCCAATGGAGCTACATTCAGCTCACCGCAGACGCATCCAAAATAACCCCAACGGCTGGAAAACATACCATAAGAGTCAAACACTGGACACTGCTATGCACAGCTGCAACTGTATGCGTTGATGGGAAGAAAGTAATACAATAATACCTTCACCATACTGCACATTATAATGTAAAATATGCAATAGTCAGCAGTCTAAAATTAAGACTGCTTTTTTTTTCTTGATTGCAGAAAAAGAATGTGCCGTGAAATGTGGTTGGAGCTGCTGTAATTGCACTCTGCAGGAGGAAAAAAAGAAAGATATTGAGCACTTCAGAGCACCAGACGACAGTCAATATAAGCATAGACCACTTCATAAGAGGGAGCTATTACACCTCACCACTCAATTCCAGACGAGACACAAAATACAGACTAAAACCAAGAGCACTCAAAACCAAATAAAAGAACTTGTTACGGGAAACAAATTGAAAGTAATATCCTGGAACATCCCGCAAACCATTAAAGGTGGAAAGCTTTCTCTGAGGATGCTCTGCCTTTTTGTATTGTGGTTGTGCTGTGTATCAGACTCTATACTGTAGGAATGTTGATGCTACTGTATGACATTGTAAGGGTTTTGTATTTACATATACACGGATGCTTCTCAAACTGGGTTTAGTGTGTGTGTGTGTGTGTGTGTGTGTGTGTGCGTGTGCGTGTGCGTGTGCGTGTGCGTGTGCGTGTGCGTGTGCGAGACATAAATCCACACAAAAAGGGAGAAAGGGAGCATAAAAATGAAATACCGGCAAATCAATATTTGTGATTGTGAAGAAGGCAGAGTGCACACACCTCTGTGGTGTGCACACCCAGGTGCAAACAGAAAAATAAAATGAGAATAAGAACAGATTATGCACACTGCAATGAAAATATGCCAGATTTAGCAAGAATGCAAATTCCCAACCATAGTCCCCAGGCATAAAACAAAGAGTATATAAAAACATTACTACAAAGGGGAACTAACAACACAAAAAATGTCGAAATGCCTAGATTGCAAGACACTAATAATACCAACATTTTAGTTTTAGTTTTTTTTTTTTTTTTATGAAAATGCTGACATTTTGTATTGCCTTATCATCATATACAGTATATCTGCCTAAGGTATCATGTCCTGACTCCTGATGAAGATCTAATAACATTGAAACTTTGAGAAATTTAGAGGAGGTTTTTCTAGCATTACCAGTAGATAAAAGAGGGCTGGACTCTTTCAGATCTTGCTTGTGCCCCTGGAGTGCATGGAGACATATTAGAAAGAAAATAAAAACTGTCATTTGTCTCGAAGGGGAGATTGAAGAAGGTAGGACTTGTATATTACATATTCCCAAATCTCATGCTGATTATTTGAAAGTTGCTTTCAAAAAAGCAAAAAAAAATCTCTGTAATATCATGGCAAGGAGGAATGTTGGACATATTGGTGAAGTGATCGTAGTTAAGCCATGAAGCTACGTTGTACAATAACACTCTGTCTGTGAGATTCTTAAAACCACCAAAGAAAAAGTGTTTCACATATTATCGAGGTGATCTCAGTGGCATCTAAAAGACCAGACTAGATGATTTTCATTGGCCTGTGTGCATACGTTTTACAGATCGGTGCAGTTGCAGTTATACAACGTAGGTAAAGATGTCAGTTGCCGCACCACAACGCAAGTGCCATTTTTTTTCCTCTGTGGGAATGTGTGTGCAACATTTGATTTAAATCACAGACTGCGTTCATGATGCATTTTGTTCCAAACGGAAGCCTCCTGCAATCTAATCTTAGCCAAGATGGATTTGAAAGACCTGTTTCATTTAGTTGGACAAAATCTGGAGGGGTAGAGTCAGAACAAATATTTTTTGCAAAAATCTGGCTCATGTAGGCATGAAAATCCGGGCAGAGATTCAGCTGTGGCAACCAGGGAGGGGGTGTACACTGTCTGGCTGCAACCAAGCCAACGATGCCAGAGTTTAGTTGTCTGCGCATATATCACACACACACACGCACACACACACACACACACACACACACACACACACACACACACACACACACACACACACACACACACACACACACACACACTGAGTAGAAAACACAGGAATGGAAGATGCTGGAGTTTGAAATCGAAACAGAAAGACAGTACATAGGATTTCATCACATATCAGGTAGAGACAATAAGCACAATGCATTGTGATACAGTCCCAAATGGAAAAGCCCTGCTCCAAATTATTGGCACCTGACATTTGTCAGGTGCCAATGAAAAAACGCCAGGTGCCAGTATAAGTAATTTCATTTGGAACCGTATCACAATTGGCTTTCAAGGCAGTAAACTGAAGCGTTTATCCACTGTCAATTTTGAATTGCATTTAATGTTGTCTTTGGCAGGCATTTTTCCCGATTCATTCAGCCTTTTGGACAAAATGCTTTAATCGTTTTAATCACATTTTACTTATTTGGACAAAAGGTTGCATTCGCACCAGAAATATTTACTGCGATCCAAACAAATCCTGCTGCATATTATCGCAAATTGCGCTTCATTTAGCAGGTGTGAAGTCTCATGCAAATCCTAATGCTCATTCTACTCTTCCCAGAAATGTTGGTTTGCAAAACACAGCAAAGTGCAGATCCCAGCAGGTGAATGTGATTGCATTAAACATCTGGAATGAATATACCATTGTGGGATGAACAACTTTTTTGTCAGACACAAGGAAGGAGAAGGCACCATTACGCACTATGCAACCACACACACTGCAACCATGTTCCTAACTTCGCATCACAATATGTCTGATTCCTACTCTTAAACTTTACCTATTTACCTATATTGATAAAGTTCCCTGCTGCGTTTCTAATTGCTGTGGATGACAGTGCAGTCAGTGTGAAAGCAAACCGTAGAAGATTTAATATTCAACAATCATAACTTCTCTGCCCATTCGCATCGAGTCTAGCAAAGTATTGGGTGAGAATGTGGCCATAGCCGCATGCTGTCGTTTGTATCCTTGATAGTTTTAGTTCTAGTTTTAGCCAATGGAAACTCAAAGAGGTTTTGGTCAGTTTTAGTCAGCGGAAACTCAAAACCTTTAATCCCATTTTAGTCGAAGAACTAGAATGAAAAACATGAATTTAAATTAGTTTTACCACTGCATCATAACATAGCCTATTTTCTTACAATATACATTAACTGAAGTGAGTTATATAACAAATCATTAATCACTAAAGTGATGACAGGGGTTGACACTAACACTTGCCCGCTTGCCCGGGGCAAGTAAAAAAAAATGGTGGGGCAAGTGAAGACTGCTACCTGGTTGCCCGATCGGGCAAGTGTGCAACTTAGTGCACTATAACACAACACAAGATATATTTGTCTTGGTGGTCATTGCACTCTGCCTCTGTGTCTTTCCCTGCTTTCTAGCTATCTCTACCTATCTCTCTCCCAGGTTCATTTGGTTCCAAACTATCATTTTGCTGGGGTCAGGGACCACTGGGTCTGTGACCACTATGGGCCAATTAAGATGATGAATTTTAACTCTTGAGAGTGTAAAAATGAAACCAAATGGACCCGCAAGGGTCCATTTGGTTTCAATTTTACGTTCTCAAGAGTTACATCTGGTTAACCAACTTAGCTGGGGGCCACCTGGAACCCTCTCAGGGACCACTGGTGGTCCCCGGACCACCTGTTGAAAACCCCTGGTTTAAAGCACCCAAGTAGGAAGTAAACTTAAATGCAAAATTTACAATATATTTTTGGTGGGCAAGTGACCATGACCTGAGGGGAAGTAGAAACTGATTTGCACTTGCCCGATGGGCAAGTGCCTCGGAGACCTTAGTGTCAACCCCTGTGAGAGGTCTGTTAATGCGTTTAAATGTCCTAAAATGCCGTAATTCCTCCAATTTACCTGCAAACGTGCGTCCTGCTGTCAATGAAGCTGGATGGATGAGAGTGGTTTGTTTGGTACCCTGAATCGCTCCTTAGGGCTATTTTCAGCCAATAGCTGTCTCTTTTCAGGCGTAGCATTGGAGTCAATGCGAGTGTCTCCACTCTCTTACTACTCTGACTACTCTGGTTATAGACAGGTATGATGAAAACAACACTGATTGGTACTGGTTACACCGTGCGGCCCACTCAAGTGAAAATTACTGTGTGAAGTGAAAGGCGCTCTAATAATGCCTTTCTCAGTCACTATGAAATTGTCCATTCAAAAATACTGCTTTGTTCAGACACATGATGTGAAATCTCCAATCATTGTCAATCAGACTTTAATTTTTGTCTAACACTAACGGTCTTTAGTTGCTGCGCACACTAGATATTATGCCACTATGCCAAGAGAAGCCTCCACTACACCACTTCAAACATGTCTACTTTGACCATGGTGATTTGATTAATGGAATTAAATGATTTAGAGCTCGGGGAAAAAAAACAAGCGATGGAGCAGAGATGGATAGATTAAGGAAATGCAGAACATATTGTGAAATTATAAACCGAGTGTACTGATAGATAGATTCTAAAACCAGACTTCAAAGAATGATAATAATTAGATTGAGGGATTAATAGCTGGACCGGCGGATGTGAACTTCAACAAATGGTTGCTGTATTGAGGAAAGATTACAGGACAGGGTTTATGTATAGGGAAGGGAAATACTGTACAAAACGATGATATATGGAAGAAAGGGGATGGCGAGCTGGCTGGGAATTTCTGTTAAACCCATACTGTCCATTGCAAACCAGGTCATCAGTGAGATTAATAGGGCTTGAAATGGTCCAATCAACCAGCCATTCACACAACTGGTCATGCCTGCTGACCACATCCGTTCACTCACTCGGGGAGTTCAGTTGAGTGGTTTAAAGACCCAACCTTATCTGTCTTGAGTGTCCTTTGCAGTGTCAGAGGATGGAGAATGCTAGCCATTAGCAATCACATTATAACCTCACATTCAGTTATTTGACCATGATTTTTTTTTTTCTTTTCTTCAACCAAACAATTTTAATCAATTTTAATCTGCTATGTCCGGAAATTATATATGATTCTTTTTTTTTTATATATATTTTTATCCCACGATTTTGTAACCCATTTTTTCACCCAGTGCCAATTCCTAATGTGATCCTGGGCTCTACACACCCTCCACCAACCCGGGGAGGCAGCGGACTGGCCTCATGCTTCCTTCAATACATGAGGAGTCCAAGCTGCGTTCTTTTCACCTGACAGGGGGGAGTTTCCCTGGTTGAACGTAGCACGTGGAAGGAACACGTTATTCCCGGAAATTATATATGATTCTGCAGACAAATTCAGGATGATTCATTGATGCGTCACCTATATAAACATAAAGGAAAAAAGTAAAGGAAAACCATGGAAAACTATTACAAAGCAGACTACAGAGGACAGAACAATGATTGAAGGGAGGTGGATAAACTTCTGCTCTAAAATCGACCGCTCTGTCCTCATGATGACCAAGCTTGATGTATGAATGTTTGCGGCCCTTCCTGTCCAGTGTTAATGATGCCTGAAATGAGTCTTGCAGCCCAGGGTGCAACTAATTATGTTGACTGATTAAATCAAATTCTGATCCCACAGACATACCAGATCTTTACTGCTGATCTATCAGAATCAAGTGTGGTCAATGTCAGACAATATATGCCTTGGAACCCGACTAGCCTCGTGGTTCATTTATCATTTTGTAAAGCCATATAGCTCCAATAGAGATGAAGAATAATGGAGAATGGAGATCTATCTGTGTTTTTTTTTTTTTTTTTTTTGAGTGGTGTGTACATTCCATTAAATAGCCAGGTGTGTCTGTCCATGCATGTCAATATTCTGACCTCCCATTGTTGCAAATTTACTAACCCGGCCTCTAATCCTCACCCTCAACACCACCGCAAACACGTTGCAGCATGGACACTAGAGCCCGACCAATATAACAGCTTAGGTATTGGTGATACATATCGGCCGATATATCGGTATCATCAGCTGATATAATGGGCGATATATCGGCCAACATATTTGCTTGAAACAGAAAAAGAAAGACAGAAAAGCAAGGTGTGGAATAAATGATGAAGTCACGTTATTTAAACGTTTTCAATGTCGTATTCTATTGTTAACTTGAAAAAGAAAAATAGATTTTAAGTTTTTTTATTTTAATTCATTATTAAATGGTGAATAAATGAATAAACAAAGCAAATATATATGGATGTTATCATACCTCACTGGCAGCATAGTTCAGTGACAGGAATGTGTGCAGTTACATACAGGACCCAGAAGAACTCAACAAACTGCAACAAAAAAACTATTAATTAAATGTTGAAACCATAAACCATAAACATCAACTAAAATATATCAACTTGTTGGCTTGACATTGGAACAAACATACCTTGCTAGTGACACCACATTGCTTGCAAGCAAGATCTCTCTCATGGACGTACTGCAAGGTGAGTTCTGTGCTAGTGAACTACTACAATGATCCGGTCATATATGGTTGATCTACCGGAAATCACCTGAGTGAGCCACTTCCGTTGTCAAATACATTCAAAACCAAGTTTAGGACCAATTGGATTATTTAAACTGACATTGTATGGCACTCACACTTTTTTGTAATCCTGTTTGATCTCTAGATTTTATTTTTCTACACTTGTTGTTTTGACATGTTTGGATGAAGCATGCGCCTTTGTTCCCGACAATAAGAAACTGCCTATCTCTATATCAATCTACACAGCCTACAGTATTCCCGCTCTGCCATAACACCTGTTGCCCAGGGCTTGGTCTAATAACTGGACCCATGTCAAAAACAAACATAAACCTGTCAGCCTCGTATCGCCGCCAACATCCTTGGGCTCTGGCTAAGGTTTGGCATTGCATCAGTGTTCTATATGGACGCCTGAGGCACGGGGCTTTGTCTAATGTACCAGACATACATTCAAAGCAAACTACACAACCTGTCAGTCTTTCTTCCATCGTTACTTCACTGTGAACACAATAGCCCTGGGCAATGGACAAACAACAGCTGCACAGTGAGTTGTCTATTGTAGATGGATTTAAGTTGTGGGGAGAAAATATGCTGCTTATACTCCTTTAGTTTAGGCATTAATATTACTTTTTTTCTTTTATACTGTATATTGGAACAATACTAAATATCCATACAGGAGGAATAATAAAATAATCCAAGCAGCATATCTGTTTTTTGCCCAATCTAACTTGGGTAATTAGACAGTTACGCCGGCTAATAGATATTTATCCCGCTCCAACAAGAGACAGCGAAATCCTCTTGCGACTGTGACGGCCGTCACGGCGGTTTTATAACCGGCACGGCCATTTTGGCATAACAGTTGCGACTGTTTTGCATAACAGGGGAATGTTTTCCATACCTAACCCTAAACATCAGTAAAAAACTATGCCTAAACCCTAACCCTCGACCGTTATGCAAACCGTCGCAATGGTTATGCAAAACAGTCTTGACTGTTATGCAAAACAGTTGAGTGTTATGCAAAAAATAATCAAAACGTACGTACCTAAGTAACTACTACTAGGTGTAGAGGAGCAGAACTCAGAAGTGTGGTATTCTAGCCAATCTAGCTACCTTGTTTCCCTCTTTCCCTTTCTGTTCCGTTGGTTTCCACATTTCGTTCCACAGCTGGCACCTAGTTGTCTCCTCTCCATCCTCCTATCTGTCTCTTTGTCGTTTGGCAGATAGTTGATTGCTGTTTGGCTCGCCTATACATGTAGATAAAGGAGGAATCAATGTTACCACTGGTATTCACGCATCCACCACTCATGGTGTTTTCGGTTTCAAGTTTGCTCAGTGAGTTAGTCCGCACCCTGTCATTGACATTGCTTGCCTGCTGTGTTGACATGGAGAGTGTGTGTGTGTGTGTGCGTGTGTGTGTGTGTGTGTGTGTGTGTGTGTGTGTGTGTGCGCGTGTGTGTGCGCATGTGTGCACGTGCGCGTGCAAGAGAGAGAGATCACCCGCTGAGGCAGACCACCAGTATCGATCAGGTTGTTGTTTTATGGAGCCCTCTGGATAGAAAACAAACTGTCTGGGAGGAAAATAATTGGAGCAAACAAATAACCTAAGCTCTAATAAAGATAGGTGTTTGGCCGACTGCAGAGCAGGAGGGAAGAGGGGAAAGGAGAGGACACAGGGGTGCAGAAGAAGTGATAGGGACGGGGAATGGAAGAGAGAGGGAAAGACAAATGAAAGGGAAAGTGATTAAGAAAGAGAGAACGGAAGGG
Source organism: Benthosema pterotum (assembly GCA_039105355.1). Classification (NCBI taxonomy): domain Eukaryota; kingdom Metazoa; phylum Chordata; class Actinopteri; order Myctophiformes; family Myctophidae; genus Benthosema; species Benthosema pterotum. The sequence continues at coordinate 14,675,258 of CM076977.1, forward strand.
GAAAAATTGGAAACACTAATAACAGCCTAGCTGGGTTATAAATTGAACTGCTTGCTCTGCAATCTGCTGTCTGTGAAGCGCGATGAGTTTGCCTAGCTCTGGTACGGTAATCTACTAAATCGCAAAGGTGCTTGACATAAATTCTGAGCTTATAGTCATGTGTTGTGTAAATGTGTGCCTTTAACAGGAATTCCACTGTGCTCAAACCAAGTCTTAAAGGATACCGTTCTTTTTTTTCATGTACGTCTTATTCTTTCATTTCACTGAATTCCGTCTATCTAAGGTGTGATTAAATAATACATTTTTTACATTACTTTACATATACAAATTAAGACATCATTTTCCTTCGGATTTTCAAGATTTTCTATGAAAATAATGATAATCATTGATTATTTTATAGTTTTTGTATTACGTTATGGGTGGTTTAAAAATAAGAATTAAAATACAAGGGTAGGAACAAACAAATCTAGGAATGCCCTAGTTTTGAGCATTCAAGACCAAGGAAATTCTTCTTGGAAGTGTTAATTTACAAAGTGGTATTACATCAAATACAACGTACATAGAAATAGACATCAATGGTCATAAGCAAGCTATGAGCTAACATCGGGTTGATTGATTCATTCACTGCATAGTTTATTGGCAGAAAAGTAAATGGAGTACAGGGTACAGTCAGACAAATGAAATCAGTACAGGACACAGGACACAGGCACAGCCAATGGAATCACTGAAAAAAGGCCTTGTTTGCTCAATTCTATTCAGGTCCTTTGTTCAGTTCATAATCGACATGAACATAACAATTCCTCATAAAAGGCAAAAAAATAAAAATAAAGAAGAGGAGAAAAAAGAAAAACAACAAAAAATAGTTCATATGTCATAATAGTTCATATATCTGCCTAACACGATGAAACTATAGCTCTATACTTTGAGAGTGCATCTTTTAGAGAAGTGTTTCTCAACGTTTGGTCTGGGGACATTTATATGTTATGATTTAGTGTCATTATTTCTAAACTTTACTTGCAAACTGCAAATACTTTACTTGAGTATTTGCAGTTTCAATTACATATGGCTTACTCCACTACCATTCAGATCCAACATTTGCATACTCCATTCCACATTTATTTGAAAATCTTGTGGTAATTAACATGACGTGAATGCACACTACAAGTTCATTTGATTGATTTGGTTGAAGCTACTTGTCACTCTCCCAATGTCACTCTCCAGTCTCCAAATTCTCCTTTAATTTAAAATGTATTCAGCACAGCATCAACATGACCTTGTGTGTGTGAATTAAGATTGTTCTGTGGTTGCTGTGGAACATATTGGACTGCTGAGTTGGTTCCTCGTGCGTGTCCAGATGGTGTGATTACATTACATTAGTTTGCATCTCATCTCTGCTCCAGCATATGGGAAGGCAGATATGGGTTTAGATAGATGTGCATGCACTGTACACAGTAGTGTTTTGTGTGCCCAATGTCCGTCCACCCATGTGTTTTCTGAACACATTGTTGAATGCCTGTTATATCTCAATTACTGGATTAGATGCAAATGTGAATGGTCATACACATCCGTTTTCATCCGTTTCTTGGTACTAATGCAGACATTTGCAGCCTCTACTTTGTACCCTTGGGTACCCTTAGCTTTTGGCATAATACTAGTGATGCATTATAATATTTACTTTTACTGTAAGCCTTTATCTCTCCCCAAACATAAACAATATAATGTGTTGAGAAAGAAACTTTGGCGAGAAAAGTGTTTCCTTGCCATATTTGCCACATGTTATATTACTTTTCAGCTTTCTGAATATAAACTAAGTGCATTCATACTGTATCACCATACTTCAGCTGAAATGGGGTAATTTCAAGTGATTTATATATGGCCTAGAGCAACAGTGTTGTTAGAATATAATTTTCAACCATGTCTGTTTTGGCTTAAAGGAAGATGAATAACAGCAGAACTATATCTAATTATTTCTTTAAGGATTTAGGATGAAGGTCATGAATAGCTAGCATCTTTTGCAACAATTTGTGAGCTGACTACATGTGTCTGTGTGAAAGTATGTAGCACAGGGCTTGACACTAACACTTGCCCACTTGCCCGGGGCAAGTAAAAAAAATCGGTGGGGCAAGTGAAGACTGCTACCTGGTTGCCCGATCGGGCAAGTGTGCAACATAGTGCACTATAACACAACACAAGATATATTTGTCTTGAAGGCAGTCATTGCACTCTGCCTCTGTGTCTTTCCCTGCTTTCTAGCTATCCACAATTCCAGGCTGGATTTGGGAAACAAAACAGCAAACATACACATCAAAATGACCATTAATCTTCTACAGTGTAGACCTGGGCTAATTAAGATGATGAATTTCAACTCTTGAGAGTGTAAAAATGAAACCAAATGGACCCGCAAGGGTCCTCCGGCACCTCCCGAGTAACTCGGGAGGTGCCGAGTAACTCGGGCCTCCCGAGTTACAAATTAAGCACTGATTAGGTACATATATGGTACACATAATCAAAACAAATAGATCAGCTGCTCTGTTCTCCCAGAATGCAACAGACTCGCAGGCTAGGCTAATTAATTTCTTGGGACATTTGTCCTTGTAGTGACTACATCTGTCATTAAAAGACTTGGATTATTTTTATTTTTTTTTTCGATTATCATAGCTTTAAGGTAACTGTTTAATTGTAATTCTTTTATCATCATTAATGCTCTTTACTTCTGTGCTGTGTTTTCAGTTCCTGCAGCATTGCAGGCATGCAGGACAATAAAGAACACCCTGTCATGTAATATTGCTTAAATATATCTTGAGAACTTGCGACATGCGACTGTCTGTTTAACACATGCAATTGGAAATATGGCCTTGGGGTTTCTGGAGGTCTTTGTCATCTGCCGTATAGTGACATCATTTGTGTTTTGCAGAATGGTCTGAACAGGAAGCAGAGGAGATTGATCAATGCCAGGTCTCAGCCTCAGTTATGGAAGGATTGCAGCTCTGTGTTTGCTTGAACTCAATAAAGCCGAGGCTACTTTTTGGACTATTACAAACACACAGAGAATCAAGGGGCTAGCTTGCTCAGGGGGAGAGGGGAGAGAGAGGGAGAGGGAGAGGGAGAGGGAGAGGGAGGGTAAGGTTCAGGGCGGATCTAAGCATGGATGCCATGCAATGCCCCCCTAAATGCCCAGACTGCCCCACCAAAACGATGGCATGCAAAACAACCCAAGATAGTTCAAAGTGCTTATATAACAAATGGGACTACACCAAATCATAAGGAAACAGAAAAGGCTATCTTACAGATTGGGAAAGATCAACTCAAGACCTGAGCAAAATGGAATGCTATTAAGCTCTAAACAGAACATACCAAGTAGCACAATACTACCAATGTAACCAATGTAACTGATCCAAAAGGAAGAAAAACGTTAACTCTATATACTGTAGACTCGGTCTCAGTGAACACTTGTGATTGAGAGAGGCTACCATAGGCATCTGGCTCCCAAGAGTTAGAAAACATGACTAAGTATTTGTATTGTGCTTTTTGCTTTGGCAGTGTAAACATGTTTTCTCATGTTAATAAATCGCTTTGAATTGAATTGAATTAAGAGAGAAAGTGGGACGAACAGACATTCAGACATAGACAGCATTCTGGATTGATGCATTCAGTATGTATGTCAGCATATGGGGTTAGAAAGGACAATCAGTCATAATAGGCAGAGACAGAGTATTGTCGAGTTAAGCGTTACACTCGTGTGTGCACTGCCTGCCTGCATGCTTGCCTGTGCTTCTATACGGGAGTAGTCTGCTGTATGGAGCCTAGACATAACAGCCTGTGCACTGTGCATGTAAGCGTGGGAGTGTGTTGTGCATAGTGTATACGAGACATGTCGGCAGAGACGTAAGAAACATCTGCCTTGCTATTTTGTATGCTTGAGGTCGTATCTGTATGCATATGCAGTAATCACGTATGGCCATGAGCTGTGTTGCGTGCATGCGTGCGTGCAAGATTATACGTGGAGAAGGTTCAGCATGAAAACTTTCACATGGTGGTTTTCGGTGGAATCATACTCATACTCTTTTCACAAGCCCCCGGCCTCCCTCCTCTTGTTTTACCACGTTTATCCCTTTCTATTCCTCCGTCCTGTTTTACTACATCACTCACTCCCCAACCACAGTTCAACAACCTCAAACAACCCCCCCCCCCATTCGCTCCACCACCTCCCTCTCTCTGTTTTCCTCTAATTAGTTCATTAAAACAAACAAATGTGTTGAAAACCTTGACACTCACTCAGAACTGCAAGCTCCAGGCCAAACACCCGAGCCATTACTGTTGGTGGGGAGTGCTCGTGCGAGTGTGTACGGTATGTGTGTGTGTGTGTGTGTGGTTGAGGGGGTGATATACAACCTATAACATTATGAGTAGAGAAAAAGTGAAATTCTTGCAAGTTCTCAGCACTTTTATCGCGGTGCTATTATTTGTGATTGCATTCTGATGCCAGCGAAGCACCTGACTGTTGCCTTTACAGCCTCTCTGACTTGCTGTACACTTTCACTAGGTCCAATTTCAGGCTTGATTCACTGCAAAATCCAGGAAGCTCCTTGCAATTTCCTGAGCTGTAGATTAGTAGCAGAGAGCACGAATATATAATGAAATATGCTGATTAAACTGAGGCATAACGGGTCCTTACAACAATGTGGTTTTGCGTCAAAGTCATAAAAATATAAAAATAATCTGTGAGATGATGTTTGCTATTTAAAACAAGAACATCTAATGCATTGTGTTTGGGGACTGTAGGTGTTGAAATTACTCCAAATGAGAGAATGTTGCTACTTTTTGAAATATGTGAAACTTGATGATATTAATCTGCTCAATTATGCTTTGAGTCAGACCAGATTAGCAGTATGGTTCACACTGAAAATGGCTCGTCTTGAGGTGAAAATGTGAACACGCACTCACGCACGCACATGCGCGCACACACACACCTTGAACCTTGAACCTTGGGCAGTAGGATGCATTCATCTTTGGGGCCCCAAGTCACATCTTAGAAAGCACAATTTCAAACAGTTTTTTTTTTTTCTGTGGGTTCATATTTTGATTGCAATAACGGCCTGCCAGCTGCTGTTACTTAGGGTCATACTTACCTGACATCTGAGCGTGTCCGATCTTGGAAGCAAAACAGCTGGGTAGGGCCTGGTTAGACTGCCTGGGAATAGCAGGTGTGGTAATCGTTTTCATGAAGCATTGGCCAAAGCCTTCTGCTGTGTACATGAGCCATACCGTCCGCAGCTGCTGCTGTTGTTTGGACCCTATTAGGATGTTGATATTTATTTTGTATTCATATTTAGGGCCCCAAATGACACTTTAGAAAATAGGAGTGTCTATTTCGAACTCTGAAGTGTGTTTTGACTGGGGACTGGTTTTTTGACTGGGTTTTGACTGGGGACTGGTTATATTTTTGATGTCATATTTTTGATGGCAGTACCATAACTGCCTAATTTCACGCCCCCTCCCTATCTAAGTATTGAACACCACCATTGGCCCTTAGCTGCTATTGCTTAAAGCAGTGGTTTTCAACCAGTGGTCCAGGGACCACCAGTCGTCCTTGAGAGAGCTCCAGGTGGTCCCCAGGCTAAATGATGAAAAGTTGGTTAACCAGGTGTAACTCTGGCAGAGCGTAAAAATGAAACCAAATGGACCCATGCGGGTCCATTTGGTTTCATTTTTACACTCTAGAGTTAAAATATTCATCATCTGAATTAGCCCAAGTACACACAACTAGAGAATGTAGAAGACGGTCATATTGATCTGTATGTTGATCTGCCTGTTTTGTTTCCAAAATACAGCCTGAAATTGTGGACAAGAGCAAAAGAAATCTTTAGTTTTGAGGTCAGCTAAAATGTCATCAAATGGTGGTCTGTGGCTCAAATTCTGAATAAATAGTGGGCAGTGGTATCAAAATTAGGGCTGGGACGATATTGGTCCCCCACGATACGATATAGGTGGCGATATTAGGCCTTCGATAATGAATATATCATGATATTTGATATATCAACGATCAACGATATATCATGATACTGTAACTGCAGCTGAAGAACAAAAACATTAAAAAACTAAAAGACAAAAATCAGAACTAATGTATATCCTCAGGTATTTATCTTAGCTTTTATTTGTCTCAACTGATTTTCATACTGGGCTTTTTGTTTTTATCTTGTGTTTGTTTTTTGGGAATGAAGCAGCTATAGAAGTCAGTTAACATTTTAGTTCTGCGACCCGTTCTTCCTCCCGGAATTATCCCTCAGCAAATATCACGATATTTGCTGAGGGATATACGATATATATTGCGGGAGGATGTATACGATATTATCACAATAACGATATTTCAGCACACCCCTAATCAAAATGGTTGAAAACCACTGGCTGTGTGTGTGTGTTAATGATATGCGGGCCGACCTATAACCCGAAGGTCCCGTGAGTTGCCTGTGGCAATGTTTGTGCAGTGCAGTGTAGTGCAGACTGGAGCGATGTGCCTTGCTTAACGGCACTCAAACAGGTAATGTATGCCAATTTGTTGGGATGTCTGGGGATCTAAACGTGCAACCTATTTAAGGGAGAGAGATACTGTATATGTAAATGATATGAGATGGAGAACAAAAGGTTTCATTGCGCAAAATATTCCATTACAGGTCTAATTACGGCGTAGAATTGTTTTATTTTATGAAATAAATTGCTCGACAATTACATGGTAATATTCATTCATTGCATTTGGCCTTACTCTATAGTCTCTCATATATCTCCATGTATGACCAATATTTTTTATTTAATGTCACACTGTGGTATATTCATCCTAATTTGTTTTACGTAAGATTGGAATGCATTCTACTTAATTTAATATAATCTATTGCTGGTGGTGGTAGGTGACACTGAGCCAGTAAGCCTAATAGATTGCGCGGACTCTCTGATGTGGCTCAGCCGTGAGCAAATGGATTGCTTTATAATGAAATATGAATGAGCTACTTATTCTGATTTGTATGAATTCCCAATTACCGTACGTCACCCCGAGAGCGACATATGAAAACACGTGAACACGGAGAGCAGCATGGTAATGCAAAATGATCAAATCTGTGTGTGTGTGTGTGTGTGTGTGTGTGTGTGTGTGTGTGTGTGTGTGTGTGTGTGTGTGTGTGTGTGTGTGTGTGTGTGTGTGTGTGTGTGTGTGTGTGTGTGTGTGTGTGTGTGTGTGTGGGGGGGGGTGGGGGGGTGGGGGGGTGGGTGGGTGGGTGGGTGTGCGCGCGCGCGTACACATACACATGCACATATACAGTATACTTTATGTATATTTGTTCAGTGCCTGGTGACAGCTGGTTCACCCTGGTGCAGAGACAGAGGCACACACTAATAGTTTGCATCGGGAAGCTTATAGCGGTAGGACTGGAGCAGGCCACAGAGAAGCTAGGTGGAGGAGTCACTGCAGGGGCGGATCTAGGCATGGGCATGGGGGTGCAATGCCCCCCTAAAAGCCCAGACTGCCCCACCAAACACGATGACATGCAAAACAACCCAATATATTTCAGTGCTTATATTTAAAAAGATTTGAAACGCTACTACTGCTACTAACTAACTACAGTTGTCGCACCACTAAACCAACAGCATTTCATCATTGAAGACAGAAAACTCTCTGTGTCAGACCTTTAGCTTTATGCATGCTGCGTGTCTGAAACTTCAGCAACAACTGATGTTATTATTGATGCTTTACTTGGCTAATAAAAGTCCTGTAACAGAAAATGGTATGGGTGCGGCTTCCGCCCCCATACCATTTTCTCCTGCCCCCCCAATGGGAAATGTTACATCCGCCCCTGAGTCACAGAGGAGGAATTGGCGTCTCCACGGATTCCCCGCTACACTGAGAGCGAGACAGCAGGGATCCCCTGCTTGCACTGCCGCCAACGCTCCCTGCTATACATCATCGTGCCACCAGCACCTTACAAGTTCAGGAGAACTGTGCTATAAGGCCAACACCTCCCCACACTGGGAGTTGAATGGAAAGGACACTAATGCTCACCTGCTGAGGGGGTGGCCTGAGGAAGGAAGAAGCTACGGATAAATATATAGGCTACCGTACCTGTACCATACTCACCTGACCATGGGAAACCAAGAGGAGAGGGAACCTGTAGTGTCTGTCTGTATCTATTTATCACTCTTGGAGCCGTTCTGTTGGTCACGCTGGGGTAATTCAGCGCCAGCTTAGGGCGTCATTTTAGACCCATCTGAGGAATTTACATGGAAGGGAAGTGAGGAAGTAAACAATCTTCCATCAGCAGCAGGACTGATCTGTCTGCTCTAGTTCCCGCGATGCAGTAAAAAATCACACTAAGGATCTAAATGGAGGCAGCTTTTCAGAAAAGAATGGATCATTTCGAGAAAACAACCAGTCGTAATCTGCCTAGTAACAGCGACCTTGTAATGGTCGGCCGCTCGTTATACATTATAGACAGGGAAAATGGCACAGGAACGCAATAAAAGGGCGTACCAAACTTTTCTCAGTTGATTCCTATGTATTTTTTCTGTAGAATCCATTTCTGAGACGTACATTTTTATATCTCGCATATTTAATGAGATAATTCGCATATTTGACTAAATGTGCTAATCATCTAGTTATAGTTTGTTTTATTTATTTCCTATGTAAAGCATTCTTGAGCACTCCTGATGTGAAGGGTGCTATATAAATAAAGTTCGTTCATTCATTCATTCATTCATTCATTCATTCATTCATTCATTCATTCATTCATTCATTCATTCATTCATTCTCATTAAATATGCGAGATATAAAAATGTACGTCTCAGAAATGGGTTCTACAGAAAAAAATACATAGGAATCAACTGAGAAAAGTTCGGTACACCCTTTTATTGCATTCCTGTGCCATTTTCCCTGTCTAATAACTTCTAGACCCGAGTGTGTGTGGGTTTAGCGATTGGGGGGGGAAACACTCCTGTGTGTTTTTGGGGGCAAGAATGTTAATTTGTTGATGGTGGTGACAGTTATTATTGCTGTGGTTGCTGTGGTGGTGGAGGTTTAGGCGGGGAGGGCTTCACTTCTGCCTCTGGTAAATTTGTTCTATTCCTGCATTGTGGTAATTCGACTCAACCTGAGCCTAATCCTGCTGTGCTGCTGCCCAGGTAACATTTGTATCTGCCTCCTGCCTGTGTGTGTTTTTTTCCGAGTGGTTCCAGCCCACCTGGTGAGCCTTCTGACTCAACATGGAGTCTTTTCTACACAGGCTCTGACTTGTTGGCGGGATGATTGGAGTGGAAGAAGAAAATGCATGCTGTTGTACCCCCCCTCCCAACAACAAAACAAAAAACAAAACAAAACAAAAAGACAACAACTACTAATTACTTCGATCTAGGGCTATATGCGCAGTGACGTCAACCCCCCCGGTTCCGGAAGTCTTTTCCCCATTCATTTTTCTCATAGACTTTTCGAAAATAGTTTATATCAAGACGATTACGCCGCGGCCAAAGCCAACTCAGGTCGTGACAAATCATGACAACAAACACAATATCGTCATATAATATATAATTAGAAAGAAGTAGAAAACGGCATGATACAAGACTTTTTGTTTCGTTTTTCATCTTAGAAATTATTTTATTGTCCCAAAAGTTTGTGTGTGTCATCATGATTCGTCACGACTCGAGTTGGCTTTGGCAATCGTCTTGATGTAAATTATTTTCGAAAAGTCTATGAGAAAAATGAATTGGGAAAAGACTTCCGGAACCGGGGCGGTGACGTCACTGCACATCTCTATTGAATGATTAAAAATGTTAATTTCAAAATTAGTTTAATCATTTAATTTAATTTAAAAATTAATTTACTCATACATCCGGTTTCTAATTAATTTAATCGTGATTAATCACAGCAAAAAACGAATTCATCATGATCATGAACATTTAAAGAAGAAAAAGAAAAACATCTGTTCATCTGTTTAAGCATTTATCGAAATAGGTGATCTAGAAGCCCCCAATGCTCCATGTTGGCTCCAAGGAGGTTGCAAGCATGAATCCCAGGAAATTGTGGGATTTGGCATAGATTGGGTTTATCTTATCTTTGCATCCTCCCGCCCCATCGCTCTTCTATTCTGTTGTGTCTGGCCCTGTTCCCTGTCACTGCCTGTGTTCCATCTGATTACTCTCTGCGGTAAACATCATGATTAACATGATTGCACATTATTACATGCCTCCCACTCTGGAAACTCTCCTCTTCAGACTCCATTTTAGACTCTGTAGCACACCGTAGCGCTTGCACCTCAACGACTTGACAGGTGTATGAGTAGGCTAAATTTATATAATTTAGACAGCATGTTATGTGGCATTCACACTCTATAGTTTATACTTGTGAATATTTTGGGAGGTTGAACACCTGTGGTGTAGGGTATGTGCGTGTGGGTGTGTATGCGTGTGTGTGTGGGTGTGGGTGTGGGTGAGTGTGGAATCTGCACGTGCCAGTATGCTTGTTTGCCAAACATCTTCACCAATGACAATTAGTAATATATTTTTCATATTGACATTGATTAACCCTGGAGCAAACTATTTGAGTAGACACATACAAACCCTCTTGTACTGTATGTTTTCTGTTTATCTAAAGGTAAGAAAGGCAACTTTTTAGTCAAATCAAAATAGATATACAGTTACAGTATAGCTATAGGCCTATTCTTTTCCCTTTCCACCTCTACATTGCTTCTACTTTGATGCTGCAGCTGTTTCCCTGCAGACAGACACTTGCTTTGTTCTGCAGACGGTCTAGAACTTTGTTGTTGTCAACAAATTATGAAAACAAAACATTCGTCTGGCTCAGGAAAGGCAGTGCTAATTTGTGAGGGGGAGGTCGTTGTGTGGGGTGAGGCAGCGCTTTAGCCAATCACAGCACAGCAGTCTCAGGCAGATGACACAATGAGCCAATAGAGTGGAGGTGAGGTGGAGTTAGATTCTGTTAAACAAATCTGTTGACAAACACAGTGTTTGTACACACTGCCTCTATTGCCTTTAAACTGAGACAGGCTATAGCAGTGGAACAGTGATATCTGTTGTAATGTACCCTTTTCACAGCATACTTTTTGATGGATAAACACAGCTGAAGGCCAGCATGAAGTCAACTTTTGCATAGGAGTTGTCCAAGCTGTCAGAGACAACGTAAGACCAAAACGAAATGCACCCACAATGACTGGTATTACCTTCAGCTGTGTTTACCCGCCATTCGTCCAAATGACTGCCATGAAATAGCTCTATTGCCGTCCCTGCCATGATGATCCAAGGTTCCAGGGTAATACAGGACAGGGGCGGATCTAGGCATGGGCATGGGGGTGCAATGCCCCCCTAAATGACCTGACTGCCCCACCAAACATGATGGCATGCAAACGACCCAAATTTCAAATGTATTTCAAATTAAACTGCTTATAATTGAAATGATTTGAAACACTACTACTGCTACTAACTACAATAGTGGCACCACTAAACCAACAGCATTTCATCATTGAAAACAGAAAACTCTCTGAGTCAGACCTTTAGCTTTATGCATGCTGCGTGTCTGTTGCAACTTCAACAACAACTGATGTTATTATTGATGCTTTACTTGACTAATAAAAGTCCTGTAACTGAAAATGGTATGGGTGCGGCTTCAAAATGGTATGGGTGCGGATGAAGCTGCACCCATACCATTTTCTCTTGCCCCCCCAAATGGGACATGTAACATCCGCCCCTGATACAGGATGGATCATGGTGTACTGTAGAAGCCATAGTGGTTTCTGGATTTGGCCATTATATGGTAGCGTATGCTTTGTGTCTTTGAACTTGGTTGCTTTCTTGCTCATCAGAATGGAAAGAGCTGAAGTTAGCAAGTGACGGCAGAGGTATCATTTTTTGCTCACATACCCGCAGCTCACGTCCAGGATGATGCTTGTAGCTTTGCTGCTTTGAAAAGTTATTTGAATACATAAGGTTAGTTTCTCTTCCTATGTCCAGAATAATCAGTGCCAAATATGCTGTGTGTAATTGTGCCTGTAGAATTATATACATTGCCATCAAAGACCTATTCAGTACCTGATGTTGAAGAGAAAGTGATAAAGATACAAACGCACACTCACACACCCACACACAAACACACACACAGGCGCATACAGTATGTGCATGAGATGTGAGAGAGATTTGAATTTTAAAAGAGGGGATGTTCTTTCTACTTTTGAGCCTTTCAATTATTTCGTTCACTATTTATACTGCACTGTAAGGCATTTCGTATTGCATCGGTGCAAGTGTTGCTGCCGTACAAATGCAGCTGTCCTGCTTTGCCTTGTCCTAATGTCCCCGTGTGGATTAGACTATGGCACCAGGAGCACTCATTTGGACGAACCTCACAGACAGATGGCTCGTTCGCAATAAATGAGCTGGCTCTGCCCAGCGTCGTTTGAGTTCAAGAGGGAATTGCGCGCACTGTGCTGACGGCAAACAACTATTGTGAGGCCGAATTTGGTGAAGTGATTCTTTTAACCAGCTAGGCTTGCTTATTACTGCCCGTAAAGGGCGGGGGGCGGGGGTAGAAAATATTACATAGCATGAATAAATTACTTGAAAGCCAGACATAATATTCCAGCAGTGGGTGTTTATTGGCTTCCACGCTCCTGCTACTTTTAGTCTTCACTTGTCAGCTTCCCTCTTAATTTCGATCCACTTTGTATAGTAATACAGCAGCTCCACCCCAGGCGCCATCATAACTGCGGTGTCACAGTAAGCCTGACCCCACAGTCCTGACTGCCTCCAGCTGGCCTCCAGGGCACTGCGCAGCAGCAGGACTTGGTCTACAGGGACACAGAGTTCACTTTCCCTGTGGGGAAAAGTGATTAGTAGATCTGGAGCGGAGCTCTGGCACCAATAGCACTGTTTATTGATTGGTGCTGTATTCCACCAGCTGAGAGTGCTGCTGGGGAGACAGTAACCCTGGCATCATTATTTTAGTTTTTTTTCCCCGAAAATAGTGAAAATATTCACTTTTCGTACTCCTGCAAGCCGACAGGAGGACAATCATGATGGTTATCGAGCCAATGGCATGGCATGATGATAATGGAGTTTGTCTAGATCAGTGGGTTTCAATCTTTTTCATACCATGGCCCACCATTTATTCAGCATTTGAGCCACGGGGAACCATTTGATGACATTTTTACGCTCTCAAAGAGTTAAAATTGGTTAACCAACTTTCCATTATTTAGCTGAGGACCACCTGGAACCCTCTCAAGGACCACTGGTGGTCCCCGGATGACCTGTTGAAAACCCCTGGTCACACCTCATGTGACATCACACCTCATGACACCTCATCTCCATATGAAGATCACAACATTATCAAACCCTGGATAACCATACAAGGAGACCTATCTGCATATATGGAGCTGGCTATCGGACCTCAAACCCTTAGGCTCTCTCTATGGAGCTGGCCTGTTCTGACATACCATATACAGCCAGACCATAATTTCATTCCTTATGTTGCTCTGACCTAGCCTGACCTCAGTCTGAATTGTTATTTCGTTTCAGTTCATTATTCAATCTGAAGTCTCTCTCTACCACAGCAGTTTCTAGGATGGGCGTTATCAAAGCAGCAGTCTTAACCGTGATTGGTTCATATGAATATTGGGGAAGCAGACAACGTTGTTGTCGAATGAATCCAATCCCAGCACCTCAGGGCCAACTGCACTGAGGTGCTGGGATTGGATTTCCAACCGGACAAAGGCAGGGAAGCCAGTCCTTGAATCACAGGAAAAAAATAAACTAGTATTTGTTAAGGTGCTGACTGATTCAGGGCTGAGCCAGGGAGAAAGCAACCACAGAACACACACACACACACACACACACACACACACACACACACACACACACACACACACACACACACACACACACACACACACACACACACACACACACACACACACACACACACACACACACACACACACACTAAACGGGAACATTAGCATGCACAAGGAAATATGTCTTACAGTTGAGTGATTTCATGGCATGTAATGAATAATGAGCTTAAATACAGCTCATGTTTGACAGAACCTGTGACCTGGGGGTCAATAGCTTGTACTCTCGTGAAGGCTGGGGGGGCTATGAGGGATATGTCTTAGTGTCTAAAGCTGATACTCCCAATTCTCTGCCCCCCTCAACACAACACCACCAGGGCCGGATTCAGCCAGCCATACTAGGGCGGGCAACTCCAAAGTTGTTCATATGAAGCAGTGGTTTTCAATCTTTTTGACATCAGGGCCCACTATTTATTCGGCATTTGAGCCACAGACCACCATTTGATGACATTTTAGCCGCACAGACCCCAAAACTAAAGATTTCTTTTGCTTTTGTCCACAATTCCAGCCTGGATTTGGGAAACAACTAGATCAAAAATGATCATTAATCTTCTACATTCTCTACTTGTGTAGACTTGGGCTGATTCACATGATGAATATTTATGCTCTCAAAGAGTTACATCTGGTTAATCGACCATTTAGCTGGGCACCACCTGGACCACTCTGATGAAAACCACTGATATTATCTTTCATTGGGTGGGCAGAGTGCACATTGGGTGGGCTCTGCCCACCCCTGCCCCCCTCTAGATCCAGCCCTGATCACCACTTTATTTCTTCACCCTCTCCTTCTCTGTCTCTCCTTGACTTTCTTTGGAGGGACAGAGTAAGCAAAGCTATGAGACAGGAGTGGCGGTTTTCAGAGTGACCTTCTCTCAGTGATTCATCGCAATCAAACCTTAATATCTCTCTCTATCGCTCTAGTAGGCTATGTGTTCAAAATCAACTCAGTACCAGTCAAGCAGATTTACCCCCCCCCCCCCCTTCTCTCTTTCTCTCCCTCTATTATCATTCATCTCTCATTATGATGTCCATCGCTCATGCAGCTCTGCATACTTTAAGAGCATGGGCGAGTGAGTTATTACTGTACTCATATTGTACCCTCTTGCTTTATTGTTATTTTAGTTTCTCTTTTTGAATAATGTATTCTAAAGGTTCAAACACTTTCATGCTTAATGACAAAACACATTTAATGACAAAATAGGGAGGTTGTGTTGAGTGTGGTTACCTTATGCAGCACATTGTGAGTCATTACATGAATGAACGGGCCGATGCAGGGGTTGACACTAAGGTCTCCGAGGCACTTGGGCAAGTGCAAGTCAGGTTCTACTTGCCTTCAGGTCATGGTCACTTGCCCCCACAATTTATTGTGAATTTTGCATTTTAATTGGGTGCACATTTCCTTTTGCACCAGCTAGAGCTTCCCTTCGACCAGCTACAGTAAATATTCAACTTGTAAATCAGTGTAAATCATTGGTTCCTATAGTGGTCACGACCTCAGGGGTCTATGACGCTAGCAAAATGATAGTTTGGAACCAAATGTACCTGGGAGAGAGATAGTAGAGATAGTTAGAAAGCAGGGAAAGACGCAGAGGCAGAGCGCAATGACCACCTTGAAGGCAAATGTTTCTTGTGTTATAGCAAACTAAGTCGCACACTTTACTTGCCCGGACAAGCAGGCAAGAGTTACTGTCAAGCCCTGCGATGACAATTTCCACTGACATCTGCTATGCACTATGCAGGATACCATTGATGGAGTGGTCCATTGAAGAGAGCCCAGCTTATCCACTCATGTCCATTGAATCACTTAGTGGAAATGCATGTTGTTGACTACAGTGCCCCAGTCATCTGGGCCTTTCCCCCCTACGCCATATACCTGTATTTTGATATAAAGAAGAAAGTAGACTATATACAGTATATGTTTATAACGCATAATGTCTTCTGTGTGCTGGTAGATCAGTAATTTTCACTAACCATTCACCCTCAGAGTACTGACAATATTTAAAGGGAAAGTTCAGATTTGTTGAGGTTAAGCTACATGAACTACTTCCCATTAAATAGTGGTTTCAACTGTATTAATTGATGTCCAGAGTCCCATGGTGGGAGTTCTGCTCTGATTTTAGTGAAAATCAAGTAGTTCCGGTCATTTAGTTTGTTCGTATCGTTGATGACCAATTTCTAAAATATTAGCACATGCTTCATTCATGCTTTATGCTTCATTCTACTATCACAAGAAACTGTTTTTGTGTCTATCACTACGCCCAAAGAGTCGTTCCATGTGATAGGGGGGCAAAAATGAACAAAGGATGTGCTGATATATTTTAGAAATAATTCAACAATACAAATTACATTAGTTTTGTGGATTTATTTACTTTTATTGCATGGCCTCAGTGACCCGGATGTAATTAATATTCACCAAAACCAGATCATAACTCCCACCACAAGACTCTGGACATCAATAATAGCAACCACTATATTAACGCTAAGTATTTTATACAGCTTAATGTACTGGCCCACTGATGAGAGAGCTGAATTCCCCTCTTCTCCTCCAGAGGCTCTGCTTTTCATTGGCCTCCCTTTCTATGTCCGACTCCTTTTAAAAATGCCTTCCTCAAAGCATTGCTCTGAACTAAACTATGTGCTATATCTTAAATCAGGGATCTTGAATGTTTGTCAGGCCAAGGACGCATACTGTTTAGCTGAGAGGGAGATGAAGCATGCAGAGGCCTCCAGCAACCCATCACATAATTTGTGGTGGTTGGCTGAAAAATGGCCACCAAACAGCGGTGACAGAGCGTGAGTGAGTGGCCAAGATTTTGACTATTAAACCAAATTTAAGGGCGGCAGTCAGAGCAGAATTCACCAACGGCACCGTCTAGGCCACCCCATCAAAGGGATTATATTAATTCCTAACGAGATACTCCATCACACTGATGAGGTGACACCTGTGCTGGGGAGAAGCCAGACAAGATAAAAAACAAACACTCAGTACTGAGAGGCTGTCATGAAATGCTGTTTAAGTGGTTCCTGTTGTCGTTGTAACCCTATTACCTCTGTTGTTTCACCCTGCCCTGTGATTCTTTGGCTATTCGTTTCACCTGTGTGACATAGTTCCTGAGTGATATTATCCTCTTTGTTCCCTTAACCCTAACCCTAGGAATTTTGGGTACACACAGGTTTTATGCTATAAATGTTGAGTAGGAGTCCCTCAACTGCCGGATGCTAACTTGCATGTTGAGCAATTTTCATAATTGCCATGTCACCAACACCGTACAAAATAAAACCTAGACTATGGGTGTTAGGAGTTCCTGTAGTTTTGTGTAGTTTGTTTCCCTTTGTTGTTGGTGAATAAATAGACTGTTTATAGCACTGCCCCGTATCCTGCATTCTGGTCCTACCTTGTTGATTTCTGACAGAGCTACTGTAGGGCTCTCTCGAGGTGGGACTTCCACGGCTATCGAGCAGTGAGCCAATCAAACCACCCTTTTATTTCATCATTTCACTCTTGCAATATCGTGAAATATTATTATTATGTGTCTTTGAAACACATAATGGATTGCATTTTTACATGTAAGGCATTGAGCTTGAGCTCAGAAATCATGAACGTACCGAGTACACGCTGAGTATTATATTGCTTACTGTACCTTCATGACTGCTATCTGTTACGTTATCATGAACTTGACTGCTCCCACCCTGAGTAATTGTACTTACCATAGAACCAAACTTACTTACTGTACTTACCAATGAACCAAAAGTTACTATAAAATATCTGGAATAAAGTAGTAGAATTCCACTGAACTAATTCCCAGGAGGCAAATACACCTGAAGGTACTTGAACCTCACTGATTATTCAACCCTCCTCTCCAGGAAAACAATGAAGTCAGCAGAAGTCCAAAGCACATTGTTGACATTGTACTTGACTTACCTGTGCGTTTTATTTTTATTTTTTCAGAGCCCTTGTCTTTCCCATTAAGAAATATATAAAATGCAATATCGATCCATGGCTTCCTTTCGGGGCTAATAATACAGACAAGGGTCGCCGGTCGTACTGCCAGTCTGTTCTCTCGGGTACTGCTCCCATAGCCTCTTGTCCTTCCAGGCTTACACTCAAGGTAGTGGGGTCAGTGGTTGGTCAGATACCAAGATATCAGTGCATGTCCATTACTCTGGAGGTGTCCTCTGGGGACCGCTGCTAGCTCTGCGGTGACTTACAGAGGCCAGCACTGCAATCAATGCGTTTTGTTCGTGGCTACAGTGGAGTCAGTGCGGCTGTATGGGGCCGTATGGGACATTAACGCTCACAGTACAGATGGACAGGCCCAGGAGGTATCTACCAGTGTTACAACCATCTGCTTCCATTTAGATGCTCCGAGTTAAGGATGTCCATTGCAAATAAACATTTTAGAACAACTTATACTAATTAGACTCATACATTATGCAATATAGTGTAAAGACACGTGTGGATGCCACGGACAAGACTGTGTCTGCTTAATGTGTCATATTGAGGACCCTTGATGTCATATTGGAAAATAATTCAGGATTTCAGTTAAAATAATATAGCAAAATGTTATGTTCCCATGAAAGACAGGTGTTACTGTGTGCAAAAGCCCACTATTTCCCAATCCATAAGCCCCAATTATCTGGAGTGTTATGCAGATTCACTTATTATTGTGAATATGCAGCCAGACTCTAGTTTTCACTACACTGTTTATTTCAATGCAAATAAGCACATTGGCTAAAACCCAACGCCCAATGAGGGCTTACAGTCGGTGAAATGGCCAATAATAGGCTTTTGCACAATATAACACCTGGATGTCATTGGTAGGGACGTACCATAACAACTAGGCTACAAATAAAAGTAAGGAAGGCTTCTAGTCCAAAATTCTCCATGATGTAAATCAGGGGTTTTCAACCTTTTTAATCCCAGGGCCCACCATTTATTCAACATTTGAGCCACGGACCACCACTTCAGGACATTTTACCCCCACAGACCCCCCAAAACTAAAGATTCCCTTTGCTTCCGTCCATGACCATTAATCTTCTAGTTAAAGTTAGTCGTAGATTTAGGACTAATTCACATGGTGGATAACTCTTGAGAGTGTAAAAATGAAACCAAATGGACCTGCCAGGGTCCATTTGGTTTCATTTTTACGTTCTCAAAAGTTACACCTGGTTAAACAACTTAGCTGGGGACCACCTGGAACCCTCTCAAGGACCACTGGTGGTCCCCGGACCACCTGTTGAAAACCACTGATGTAAATTGCACTGGATTAAGAGTGTCTGATAAATGACTAAATTGTAATTGTAAATTGGTATTAACGGGTAAACATTGGTAGTTTTAACCAGTTGCACTCATTTAACACACACACCTGTGTTAACTGAGTGGTGCAACTCTGTGGGGGTCCCGGTGAGGTCCCTGGAACTTCCACAAATATTCCACCTGCAGGGGTTGACACTAAGGTCTCCGAGGCACTTGCCCGTTGGGCAAGTGCAAGTCAGGTTCTACTTGCCCTCAGGTCATGGTCACTTGCCCCCCAGGTTCCAGGTGGTCCCCAGTTAAGTTGGTTAACCAGATGTAACTCTTGAGAACGTAAAAATGAAACCAAATGGACCCTTGCGGCAGTGTTGTTTGTTTGAGAATATTTTGTCTTAGTCTTAGTCTTAGTCTTTTGAGTAACACATATTTCGTCTTTTAGTCCCATTTAGTCTTCTGAAATTCATTTTTTTAGTCTTAGTCTAGTCGACAAAATATCAACGTTGATTTAGTCTTAGTCTCAGTCTTAGTCTTTATTTAGTCTTAGTCTTTTTTTAGTCTGAGTCTTTTATTAGTCTTAGTCTTTTATTAGTCTTAGTCTTTGAGGTTTAGTCTTACTCATGCAATGGCCTTTATGCAGCCAAACACTTCCTGGTTGTGCTGGCAGTAAGGGATCCTTCCTGTCGGCAGACTCCCATTCACTTTGCATGTATTGGTTGTGAATTTGTATGAATAAAGTTCACTTCCTTAAACCACACTATTTCATTTGATAATACCATTTCCTAGTTCTTCATAGTTTGTATTATTTGTGGTGTGCTATTGACATGATCACATGAGTTAGAAATGTCTAAAATCTTCAGTTAAAACCGGGAGTTTTTCATGGATTTATCCATGTGTTGCCATATCCACTTTTTATAAGCAAGCCTTTTCAGTAAAGTTGCTTGAAAATAATGGTACTAGCTGCATGTTTTATTTAAGCCTGTTCCCTAATGTTGCTTAAACCTGTGATTCTCCTCAAACATTTTCATAAAGGATCCCATGTCCCTGGATCACAAACCCCAGATGAAAAACAAATCTCAAGTTCTTGTCTTAAAGAGCCTTAAAGAAAGTCTTAAAGAGTAATATAGTAGCTCATTTGGTTTTCATAGTCCAGGTCCAGGTATTTTCAATTGGTGTTCCATGGACCACTTGTGGTCCTGAAAGGTTTTTTTTTTTTTTTTTAATATTATTTTTATTGGTTTTTTCAATACAGAGAAAACATACACACAGACATACACCCACACACACACGCGCACACACCGGCACCAACACTCACACACGCACGGCACCTGCACTTTTTAACCCAAAAGTCAAAATATAACAAGGAAAGAAGGAGGGGGAAAGAAAAAAGAGAAGGGAAAAATAAAATAAAATAAAAAAATAATAAATAAATAGAAAATAAAAAAATAAAATAAATAAATAAATACAGTAAATACAGTCAATAACCTTCAAGCTATTCCATCTTGGGTAGTGGTTTGTATAGCGTTCATATAGGATTCCCATAGTTGAACAAAATCGTTTGATGAACCTCTAACTATATATGTCAGTCTTTCCAGTCCAATACTGTTCATGATTTCCTTTTTCCACATCCTCAGTGTTGGAACATCTGTTTTTTTCCAAGTTAATGCAATAGCTCTTCTTGCTTGGAGAAGTCCAAAGTCTAGAATTTTGGTCTGATTCGCAGTCTGTAGAAAATTCTTTGGGTGTATTCCAAGTATACAGAGTTTTGCATTTAAAGGAACAGTCATTCTGAACATTTCTGACAGGTATGTTGTGACAGTTTTCCAAAATACTTGAATCCTAGAGCACTCCCACATACAGTGAAATAAAGTACCTTTCTCAATTAAACATTTGTTACAGACATCTGGAATGTTCTCGGACATAAGGTGAAGCTTAACAGGAGTTATATAGGTTCTCATTAACCACTTGTATTGAAGGAGTTTAAACCTAGTATTTATTGTCTGTTTTTGTGCTTTTAGGCATGCTTGTTGCCACTCTGTATCATCTATGTCTTCTTGAAGATCTAGTTTCCAGGCGTTTAACTTATCTGCTGTTGAGTCTGTGCTGTGTTCAACTAGTGTTTTATAGTATATTGAGATTCCTCCCAATTCTTCAGAGGTTAATATTTTCTCGAGTAATGATAAGGGTGGTGCTTGCATTATCTGGGCACATTTTGATGACATATAGCTTTTTAGCTGTAGATATTTGAAAAAATGTTTATTTGGAATTTCATATCTTCGACATAACTGTTCAAATGGGAGCAGCTGTCCATCAACATACAGGTCAATTATTTTCTTAATACCTTTGTTGTACCAGATCTTAAACCCTCCATCGTTTTTTGCTGGTGTAAACTGATCATTGCCCCAGATGGGAGTGAATTGGGATAGTGTAGGCATACCCCCCATATGTTTATGAGCAGTGTGTAAGGCTGAGATTGTATTCCTAAGGAAAGGATTTTTTGTGTGTTTTTTAATTGTTTTAACATCTGATGAGTATATATATGAATGAACTGGTATATCTAAAATTGATTCTTGTTCAATTTGAACCCAAATTGGCGGGGGAATGTTTTTAAAATAATATGATGCACCCGTCAGCTGGGCGGCGGTATAATACCATCTAAGATTAGGCATCTGGAGCCCCCCTCTTTCATAAGGCAGATATAGCAGATTGAGGCGGAGTCTAGCTTTCCTTCCATTCCAAATAAATTTACTAAAGAGTTTACTTAAATTATCGAAAAAGGCGTTAGGAAGTGGTAGAGGGATTGTTTGGAAGTAATATATAAATTTGGGCAGAATTGACATTTTTATTAAATTTATTCTTCCAATCATAGATATAGGCATATTAGACCAACGGTTCAGTGTTTCAGTTGTCTTGTCCACTAGGGGGTTATAATTAGCTGGAATCACTTCTCCAATGTCAGGGGTGATCTTAACGCCCAGATACTTAAAACCTTCGGTTGTTATCATGAATGGTGTGGTCCTGAAAGGTATTCAATTTTTTTCTTCCATAGAACAGCACACTAAAGCTTTGTGCAATGTACAGTAAGCATGCCAACCTTGTCAGTTACTGAAAGTCTGATTGAGGATAAGAAAAATCCACAGAAATGGGTGTTAGAATCTCAAGAAAGTTTGCCTGATTTTATCATAATTAGCCTACATCACTGTGGGAATAATAATGCCATATGTCTACACTATCATTAGGCTACTGTATATCGTTAGGTAGGGGCACTCTACTCAGAGTCCAACTTGTATTCTCAATGGCTGATGGGTGCAGATTCTTGCAGATCAATGTAGAGAGAAAATATCCGCACTCGCATATAGTTCATGAGTTTTCTTTTATTTCATTTCTCTATGAAACTCTGAAATGAAATTAAAAAAAAACTTGTGAACTATATGTGAGTGCGGATATTTTCTCTCTAGGTTGAATGAAGTAACAGAATGGATTTAGGGTAACTGTGGTGGTCCCCGTGTTGATTCTAAGTCAGGTTGGTGGTCCCTGGTTCACAATCAGTTGAAACCCCAGGTCATAGACCATGGTTGCTTATTTCTCTCACACAATCTGGAACAATGCACTTGCTCCGGTGTTGCCAGATTGTGTGAGAGAGATAAGCAATCAGTCAATCATGAGCTATACATCTACTGTACATTACATACTATGCATTATACTCTAAGACCATATATTGGCAGCTACTTGAGAATAGCAGATCTGAAAGCTCAAAGTGTGCCACTGTGATCTGATAGATTTGACATTTTCCAAAATAATTCTTGTTTTATACAGATGAAAAATAAAAACCTGGCTTGGCACAAAAAAATTACAGATGGGGATCTGTGTGCACGGATGCATGGAACATGGGGGCTCTTTGACTCATTGTTCATTTGAGCAGAATCCCAGATATGGAACAAGCCTTAAAAATCTACCTAGTAAACTGTCATTACTTGCAAGCAGATTTACTGAAAAAGGTTGCTTATAAAAAGCGGACATGGCAACACTTGGAGAAATCCATGAAGTACTCATGATTTTAACTGAAGATTTTAGACATTTCATATCATGTGATCATGTCAATAGCACACCACAAATAAAACAAACTATGAAGAACTAGGAAATGGTATTATCAAATGAAATAGTGTGGTTTAAGGAAGTGAACTTTATTCATACAAAATCACAACCAATACATGCACAGTGAATGGGAGTCTGCCGACAGGAAGGATCCCTTACTGCCAGCACAACCAGGAAGTGTTTGGCTGCATAAAGGCCATTTTAGTCTTACTAGCTTTCAACATGCCATACAGATTATACAGGCACATTTAGTTTGCATGTTGCATGGAGGCAAACAGCAAGATTGGTTGTATAAACCAGTGGTTTTCAAAATTTGATACCAGGGCCCACTATTTATTAAGCATTTGAGCCACGGACCACCATCTGATGACATTTTAGCCCCCACAGACCCAAAACTAAAGATTTATTTTGCTTTGGTTTGAATGGTTTCATGTATAAACATGAAACCAAATGGACCCGCAAGGGTCCATTTGGTTCCATGGTTACGCTTTCAGAGATTTACATCTGGTTAAAAAAAAGCTGGGGACCACCTGGAATCCTCTCAGGGACCACTGGTGGTCCCCGGCCCACCTGTTGAAAGCCCCTGTCATAAACAGACAAGTGTTCTGGGGGACAGGGCTGTGGCACGCATTGGGAAACGTTTGCAGCCTATTTTTCAGAGCGCTGCGTTTCATTGGCATTGTTAGTTTGACTGAACCATTTTGGTTGTTTTGCTCGGTGCAGCGCTGCCGTGGGAAGCCATAGCGGGCAGTTTAGAGTGCGGTCCGAGCGTGGTTGGTATCGGCGGCGAGCAGCAGGAGCTCCGCAGCAGGAGTCTGACTTGCGGCGGAGCTCTGGGCGAGTGCTATACAGACATGGACGGAGCCGCTGCTGCTGCTGCCGGGTGCGCTCTGACTGCTCTCTGGGCTGCCTGCTGTGGCTTCTCGCGGCGGTGCTGTATCGAGTGAGATGGCCAGGGCAGTTCAGCTAGACAAATAGTGTTGATGAAACGACGTGGTGTTCTGGGGGTAGGCTGCGGGTGTTTCCTCCGTAGTAAAGTAGTAAAAACTCCTGTTGCGTGCCACAGTTTCGCATTGTGGAAGAATTGTTTGTTTGTGCAAACAATCGTGAGCTTTTCCTCCATCCAACATGCTGACGATCAACCTAACACGATAACGCATTGGGAAGCGTTCTGATTGGATGTCTTCCCAACTAGTCCCACAAAAAGAAAAGTTGTGATTGGATCTCATTTCCGTTCGTCCCGCCCTAACATTTTCGTCTCGTCTGATTCGTTGACGAACGTGTCCATTACAGTACGTCTTCAAGTTAGTCTTTAGGGGATACTTTTCGTTTAGTCTTTGGATCGTCTTCGTCTTGGAAAAAGCTTCGTTGACGAGCATTTTCGTCTTAGTCTTAGTCAACGAAAACAACACTGCCGTGCGGGTCCATTTGGTTTCATTTTTACACTTTCAAGAGTTAAAATTCATTATCTTAATTAGCCCAGGTCTACACAACTAGAGAATGTAGAAGATTAGGTCATTTTGATGTGTATGTTAATTTGCCTGTTTTGTTTCCCCAAATCCAGCCTGGAATTGTGGATATCTAGAAAGCAGGGAAAGACACAAAGGCAGAGCGCAATGACTGCCTTCAAGACAAATATATCTTGTGTTGTGTTATAGTGCACTAAGTTGCACACTTGCCCGATCGGGAAACCAGGTAACAGTCTGCACTTGCCCCACCATTTTTTTTACTTGCCCCGGGCAAGCGGGCAAGTGTTAGTGTCAACCCCTGCACCTGCAGTAAAACTTTTGAACAATATGTTTTGCAAAGATGTCAAGTAAGATAGGCTAGCTGAATCTTGAGTTACTGTATGTTTGATGTGGAACCCCCAAAGGCTCTGAAAGTTTTATCTAAATGGTGAGTCATAAGAAAAACACGGCGGCATGTTATGCACTCAAAGTTGAGAGTTTTGCCTCTCTTTTTCCACACACAGCTTGCACTAAAATCTTTGCTTATTTGTATTCATACGATCTAGGTCAGGCGTTTAGCTAATTGTTCCACACCTGACAGCATCCAAGTTGACACCACACGCCCACACACACTTGCTCTTCTCGGCATAAACACAGTAAGGGGGGTTTGGGTGAAGGACAGAGGGATAATAAGGAGGAGGGATTGCATTATCATCGCCATGCAGCAGGGGTTGAGTGGCATACTAATTGGAGGTTCAGAATCACCACAAAGGCACCAAAAAGGCAAGGAAATATATTGTTGCAAAGAAATTTACTCGAGTACTGTACATGAATGAGTAAAACCTTTTTTTCCCCACTCTTCAGTACTTCTACTTGTACTAGATCTCAGAGTAGGAAATGGGTGGTATTCTCGATCGCTGTGGTGTAGCCAGGTACGGTGTCCTTTCATTGGCTGCATGGCAGCAAATCAGGTGTGGGGCCATGCTCATTGGCTGCATGGCAGCAAATCAGGTGTGGGGCCATGCTCATTGGCTGCATGGCAGCAAATCAGTTCTGGGGCGGACTCGGCGGAGCAGTGTTGACTTTGGAGACAGCTAGACAGCCAGTTGCAAAGCTGCCTTGATGTAAATCTCTGTATGAGCCCTAACAGTGTCTCATTAGGTCACCCAGCGGCGTTGCAGCTGTACATACAAACATGGAGACACAAGCAACCAGCCATTGGTGCACAAAAAAACTTCACAACCTACTACTGACTACATCTTGGCCACTTGAAAATAGCTATCTGCAAGTCCAGTAGTGTGAGCTTGTAGATGAGCTGTTTTCAAAATATTTGTATACTTGAAAACTTGCCATTCTGCAGTACTTCTACATGGTGCTACTGTATTGATACTTTTCTGTGTTTATGTCAGCCTAGTCTAGACAACTAGCACAATTTATCGACCTTAAAAGTTCCACCCTCCAGGTCGTACAAGTTTCAAGGGCTTCAGGCTTGCAAAACTTGCTGAGGACGCTGAATGCATGCCACATTGGCATCTTTTTTGTTTTTATCTCAAGGATTGTTAAATTTGTCCGAGTGTGAAGGTCGTTCCTGTAACTTCCTTGTTTTGACTATTGTAACAACCAACAACATCCATGTTGTCATGATAGTTTTTTGTCCCCTGCTTCTGCCCGCTGACAATTTGCTGTTTGGACTGAAAATTGCATCATGAATGAATAAAACATACACGTGAGAGGAAGGAGGAGAAATGTGAGAGATTTGTCTTAGAGATTTGTATACTGTGTGCATGTCAAGCTTGGACTCTTGTCAAAGTGTGTGTGTGCGTGTGCGTGTGCGTGTGCGTGTGCGTGTGCGTGTGCGTGTGCGTGCGCGTGTGTGTGCGCGTGTGCGTGTGCGCATGTGATAGCAGGCATCGGAGGCACAGTATTGCCAATACAACCAAGATAATGAGCAGTCCAACAATCATTCCCTTCGTGGCGCATGGGCACCAAATGTAGCCCATGCCCCAACTACAAATCAGGGGCATGACAAATAAAAGTACAATGTGTGTCGGAACTAGAAAATTAAAGGTAATAGAGGCAACTTAAGTGTGTACAAAGATTGTGTTTGTAAACAGCTTTGTTTAAAAACAGAATCTATCTTCACGTCACCTCCACGCTGTTGGCTCATTATGAATCTGCTGGAGACTGCTGTGCTGTGCTCTCCCTCACAAATTATCACCGCCTTTCCTGTGCCCAACAAATGTTTTGTTTTCTTGATTTGTTGACAACAACAAAGTTCTGGACCATCTGCAGGATGAAGCAAGTGTCTGTCTGCAGGGAAACAGCTGGAGCATCTAAGTATGGTAGAAGCAACACAGAGGAGAAAAAGGCAAAAATATAGCTATATATCTATTTTGATTTTTGGCTAAGAAGTTGCCTCTATTACCTTTATTTATTATTTAATTATATTTTATTACCTTTAAGTACAAATCATTAAAAGTGAAATACTAGCGAATTTATTCCACCGCAACATAATCGTTTCCTCTTCCATTCAAGGCCTTTAGTCGAGTGGTAGCTATTCATTTATTCAAAACAACAATAGCAATATGAATTACCTGCCCTGGCATCTAACATTTAGTTAATACATTTTCAATGTGATTTTACTGGAGGTCATAAAATGACTATAATCAAATGCAAGGCAAAAAAGAAAGAAAGATAATTACTCTTTGAATACCTTCCTCCACTGTTCATGGAGTCTTGACAAGGAACATGTTGTGTTGTCAGTATCATTGATATATTATTTCCTGTTGTCCAAACACTCACATATACGCACATACATGGTAATGCAAATGCACACGTGTGCACTCAACCCACGCACACATGAGCACATCTGCCCCCGGAAGCAGCAAGAATAGAAAATAAAATAATGAGTTGTTTCAAGAAAGTGGAAGGCAGAGGATGTGCAATGCTTCTCTGAGTTTGTATTGGGTATGAACAGTACGTAGCCTAAAATATGACCAGGCTGTCATATTCACGTCAGTGAATAGACTAAGTCCAAAAGCCAATGCAATTCAACTCTCTCTCCAAACCCTGCATACTGTAAGAGAATGAGATAACCATTAGTTATCCAAAAATCACACCGGTGTGAAGTGAGGGCTGCTCTTATCATCATACATCTCATTTCAAACAAGCTGCGTTCCTCACCTTAGTCATCACTGTTTTGTGTTTAGACAAACACTCGAACCTGGCATTGCTACATTGTAATGGCCATTGTAATTCAATGGTTGTGTTAACAGCAACACAATCTTTGTGTTTACACAAACCCTCAAGGGTGGATGTAGGAGGAGCTTGCGCCCCTCAAAGATCACACTTGTGTGAAGTGAGTGGTACCTTTCATCACAATGATAATACCTCAAATTGATATTCCCTGCTCAAACAGACAGACATACAAAGGGGTACTGTTTCCCAGGAAAATTGCTGTATGTCACACGCAGAAACAGAAAATATCAGCCTGATTTGATAGCAACACAAAGCTTGTCTTTAGTATATACATTTACATTGTTATTATAATCATGACAACGATTCCATTATCGCATTGTAACTTTTCTGTTACCTTCTGTACCTTCATGTGCAAAGTATACCAATGCACCAAGTGCCGTGATCGGGGAGGGGGAGCTGCAGCTAACAAAGTGAAGGAAATCCCTGTGCAGTTTTAATCAATATATGTTCACACATATTGAATGTGTGTGCCCAGAAATGCGAAAAAGTTGAGCTGCTGTTTGCACGCATCCTGTCCTTGTGTGCCTGCTATGTCGTTTCTATGCATGGTGGATTATAACCTTAGATTCTGTTTTGTTTTGTAGAAAGTCGAGGAAAATGGCCAGTCGCACTGTCGAGCCATGGGCGGGGGTGTGGCGTGTGCCAGAGCCTCCTCCTCCCCAACACCAACACCACGTGTACAGTATATGGCACACGTGGTGTGTATATGGCATTATCTGTTGTGTTGCTGGTATAGCAGTGGAAATATGACAGTGGGGTGACACCGAGAACAGTGGCCTGTGATGTGTGTAACGTTAGGGGGCGCTCAGAGATTCACATGTTAAGTCGATGGGGAAAGTTTAATGCACTATTAATTTAATAATTAATTAACAATTGGTTAATTTGAAAAAAGGGCTTCGTCAGTCTCTTCCTAATCAGTCAATGTCTGTGTGAAAACTCAGACTGATTGTTGCAGTCAGTGAGGAGTTATCGCCGTTTCAGACAAACAGACATTCATTCAGACAGACATTCATTTAGACATTTCCTTAATTATAGTATGGATTTAAACTTCTGAATTACTTAATTTTTAAGAATCTACACAATTACAAAATGTAGGAGGTTTGTTCTTTTGACCAATTTTTTCCAGTTTATCTTATATGAAGTCAGTTTGAAAAGTGGTGAAGTGGTCCTTTAAGTTTTTTTGTTAATCCTTAATTAATTTCTAGTAGAAACTGTGTTTACTAACATTTAGCCATGTATGGCTAAATGATGAATTAATGATTTACTAATGGTTAACTAATGCTTAATAGTGTAGGAGTTATTATAAATTGTGACCCAAAATTCTTTAGTTTTGGGTCAGCAATTCTCATCCACCGTCGCTCAAGTGCTGAATAAATAATAGGCCTTGATATATGAAAAGGGTAGAAAACCACAGGCATAATACATTAGCATTCTATGTGGCAGCGTGTACTTCCAGCTCATCACTGTGCCGGACTGGCCCTACTGTAGTCCTGCTGGATTCTGGAACCACCACCTCCTCCATGCTGACTTCAACCTGACACTACATTCTACAAAATATCTTCTAAATACTCACACTTTTCTGAAAAATCTATGTTTCTGTGTCAGTGATGCAAATAATATTTTGTGCCAAGGACCCCCAGAATTATCTGTGTTTGGCTGCGGACGTCCAGCTGAAAATATGGAGTCCCAGGGAGCTCCTAGCAGCAAAGATTTGAGTTAATGACGTTCGCTTTGAAAGAACATCAAAGATTTCCACCGTTTTTACGGCCTTTCCCAAACTAGCAGATATACAAGCTCATAGTGCGCCAAGTTGTACATAGCTAATGCCAATGCTTTCAATAAGCTATTGCTAGCTAAAACCTTAAACACCAAAAGGCGGTTCCCATACAGAAGTTAAGCAGGGCGAAGCTGTTCAATCATGACCGTACTGCACCACGCGGCTCAAACTCCATCATTAAAGCCTTGTTTATTCTTGTGTAAGACAAAATATGGCTCATGTTGTCTCAGCTCTGGGCATTTATGGTATGCTCAATGCATATTGGCTCCCTGTCAAAGCTGTGGCACATGAACGGCACAGCGTGAGGGATTAGAACTTCCAAGAGGTATGAGCCAAGTGGCTCGTAGCCTAAGAGATGTGCAAATTGCATCTCACAGGCCACCGCCCAAAATTTGTCTTGCGACAGATGTCGTATGGTATAAATTAGGCCTTTGATGCTGACAACAACACAGTAATTGGCCTGATCACACGCACCCGACGAGATGGCCTGACATGGGAGCCCTGACATTGCGCTGTCACAACAATGCCATCTCAAAGTAATAAGCAAGTATCCTGTCTCACTAAACCAGTGCATGTTAAAAGAAGGCACTTCGTGCCTGCAAGAACACGGCCCTGGTCCAGTGCTTACAGTGATTCTCTCACTGACGTCCTGTCATCAGCCCATCCGCAGCTCTGTTTTCCTTCTGCCATGTATTGTTGTTTTGGATGGTGAAAATATAACAAACGACATAACTACTTACTGAAACAAAGCCTTCTAGTCAAAGGTCTATTCTTGAAGCTGGGAAGCGTGTCACGTCCCCAGCGTCTATCTTAAATGCACTATTTTTTTTTAGGTGTCCAAGTGGATTGGTGCAGAGACAACACCACGGCAATTTTGTTGGGATAGTTTGTGACTCACACCTGCGAGAAGTAAGGGGCACTCTTATCAGTATACTATCATACAATCATACATTGTATGATGGCCAATCACAATTTGCGTCCTCACTTTTGTCTTTCAATATTTGTGTTCACACACTTTAGTCTTGTTCACACACTATTGTCTTCAACTTTGTGTTTACACAACTCACGAAGCTGAGCGTAGGAGGGGCTAGCGGGAGGACACCTTTAGATATGTCATGTAGGACCTCTACTCTACACTGTCATTCCATCAATGGACTGTTCATTCAGCTACCAACTGGCAAACAGAATCAGAGCATTGGCTTCCCAAGTGGGTAGATTAGAAGACCGGGTTTTGCGGAACATTTTCAGCTAGATGTAGAAATTTGGTGTGTTCTTATTCACCAGGCATCTGAAAGGCAAAAGTATACAGACTTGCACAGTCATGCAGTCCACGTATATGTGCTCCCTGTTTTATACACATTGCAACTCAACTGTGATTGCCACAACCTCACATAACCTCACATAGTCTGTCTGAGAGCGCTCTCTGTACCCCCCCCCCCCCTTCTCTCTCTCTCTCTCACTCGCTCTCTGATAGCTAGGCATGGGAGGCAGGGACCAGATGAGGTGATTACAATGATGTTTAATTATAATAATGACTCAATCAACATTTGATTATGACAGTAGATGTGGCATGATGAAAATATTTTGTCTACTGGGGACCATGGTGTTGGCAAAAGAAGGAAGGGTGTTAGACCGAAAGGAGGGAAGGGGCAGAGCTTGCTTTTATTATTATTACTTCATTGCCACCAAATTGGTGCAAGATACTTAAACAAGTTTAAAGTTACTATTTATACGATGTAGCTCCATCCCAGAGGGGTGGCACTCGCTTGTTGCTAATTGCCTCACGTATTAAGCTCCCAACATCGAACTTTATATAGCTCTAGTCTATATCCTGGCCTGACTGGCTAACTCTTTACTAAACAGAATTGTGCATTTTCAGGCACATACTCATTTCATCCAACCAAAACTTATACAGCAATAAACAGCATACAGGGATAAAAGATGTACAGGTGAAGTTATTTCTGTGGCATACTGGCAGCATACATACAGTGTTTGACGTTTCATCAATTACAGCTTAAAATAAATTTGTCATGATTAATTAACGAGAGAGAGAGAGAGAGACAGAGACAGAGAGAGAGAGACAGAGAGAGAGAGAGACAGACCAAAGAGAGGGCCAGACAAAGTTGACTTGCCGGGTGTTTGCGCCGGCAGGTGAGAGCGGAGGGCTGGCTGCTGTGGTAATGACAGCTATTCAGGTGATTTGATGCTGAGACTGAAAGGGAATGTGTAGAATTAACGGTGTGTGACAAACACACAGGTGCAGCGAGGGGGCCGGGGGCTGGGGAACTGTGACAGAGAAGGCAGAGAGAGAGAAAGAGAGTTCTGTATATGAGAGAGGTGAGCCTGCAAACTTCTATTCATAGAACACATGTTCATTTTTTCTTATCATTTTTCCTCTTCTTTATAATCATCTTAGAGCCCTCTTCTCACGCATGCACACGCGTGTGCGCGTGCACACACACACACACACACACAAACACACACACACACACACACACACACACACACACACACACACACACACACACACACACACACACACACACACACACACACACACACACACACACACACAGACACTCTGATTTCTTTGAGTAGTCTCATGAAATTAATCGAGGGGACTTGAGTGGGCTACTCTCAAGGCTACTACTACTACTGATGTCTTAATTCAGTGCTTTTCCAAGTTGGATCTCCGAGGACGCTCCAGGGAGCCTCCGGCTAAATGAGGAGTGGTATCATTTCACTGTAATTTATTTCTTCTGGGTATTAACAAAGTATTTCAATCTCGACCCTCAGCAATCAACCCGCTACTTCGTTCCCACATCTTTGAAGATGTCAGTTTGGTCCATTTCTTGTTAAAAGTAGCACACGGAATGAACTGTGACAATATAATGGGCATTGGCTGACAGAAATGGGCATATATCCATGTACAGTATCTACACAATTGGGGAGGTATTGTTTTTAATTCCCTGGAAATTGAGCTTGGTTAGGCATGGTATAATGGCTACACTGACAACATAAGTATATCAATATATCTATTTTATACCCAGAAGCTCCATGAACATCAAACAACTGACTGCCCCCCTTCCCTGTCATTTCAAACACCTAAAAGTATACTATTTTATGCTTTTAATATGTTTGGGACAACATTTCCTTCCTATTATCCTATAGTGATGTGCCTAAAATAGTCAGCCGTCAGCTTGTAGAATTCACCTCTATAACGAGTGCAGACAAGATACTGTATTGACATAGTGAATAATTCATAACATTTTATATAGTTTGTATACATATTGCAATAATCACTGTGGTTGTCCCAGAACGCCAGCGTCTCATGACAATGTCGGCACAGCATGGTAATGCTCTCGTTTATCTGTTGCTTGCTTTTATACTGGAAATGCTGAAGTGAGGGGCACCTGGTAAACTGTTATCTGCCCTAAACAACCATTAAAAGTCCACAGAATAAACTTGGGTGCCAATATTTTTGTGTTAAAACTGGTCTAACTACAAGGTATATGAACAGCCATCAACTTGGCTGTCGTATATGCAGCAAGTCTCTGTGTGTACAGTATGTATTTACTGTACATACGTGTGTGTGTGTGTGTGTGTGCGTGTGCGTGTGCGTGTGCGTGTGCGTGCGCGTGCGCGTGTGTGCGTGTAATCCAACCAACATTTTATTCTATTTAGTCTGACAATTATTTTTGTCCTTTATTTTTTGTCAGCATCTAATATAAAGAATATTTGATATAACATTTTCTGACATACATACAGCTATATTTTGAGTAATAAGTAAAATGACTGTTGAAGTATTATTTTGACAACACTGGTGTTGGTCCAGTGGGACGTCATTTCAAAAGCCAGATGTGGTAGAGGCTAGTTAACACCGCTCGAAAAAAAAAAGTTATTGAAGATCCTTGATTATTCTAGGTTGGGGCGTTGTGCTCTTCTCAAAGAGCTCCATCACTCCACTACCTACTGTACCTTTTGACTCTGGAAACACACTCTTTATAAAAGCCTAACCCCCTGAACACTTCCAATTAAAATTATACACTGTAGACAAGTGTATCCTCCTTATTGGGTAACAGAAGAACTGCCACAGTCTGGGTCAATTTCGGCAAATTGCCACTCAGAGACAGGCTGGTTCTATCATGAAATGGTTGAAATTGGTGGCAGTCTGGCTTCTAGAATGAATGTTTTACAATTAAATATGGCACTCTGAGTTTAAAAAAGAAATGCTCTAGCTCAGAGAACCACAGAAGACTTTTCACTGCTTGCGTTTGTGAATTATTCCCTGACAGTATCTGAAAGTGCCAGAGACTGAGAGAGCTGCAGTTGCATGGCACTGCTTTGACCTCCAATGCATGTACCACTGTATTTTGTGTAGTCTGTACAGGCTATGTTTTCAGGGATTTAGTCTCAGAGCTCACTGAAATACTGACTTACTTATTCCCTGATGATTATGATTTTATTACTGTAATCCTGCAGTACATCTCTGTTGATGTGAATATCAGTTAAACAGTTCTGTACAATTATGAAATGACACAAATATTCAATTTGTGCCAACATTGAGGCACTGAAAACAGAACTTTGACTGAGGCTGTAAAATAGATGCACTTTTGAAACCGAGACAGCAA
Organism: Benthosema pterotum; assembly: GCA_039105355.1. Classification (NCBI taxonomy): domain Eukaryota; kingdom Metazoa; phylum Chordata; class Actinopteri; order Myctophiformes; family Myctophidae; genus Benthosema; species Benthosema pterotum. Next base: position 14,709,607 of record CM076977.1, read on the forward strand.
CATGTGGCATTTGTCACTGTAACTCACAAGTAGAGATAAAGAAAAACCTTTAGACTTTCTTTCTTTCTTGTTTCTCTCTTAAAAACAAACAAAAAAAATGACACATTACAATATGTATCATCATCATAGTCTGATAAACCCTCCCTGGTTGTGGAAATCACATTTAATTTGATTTCTGAAATCAAATGAAATGTGATTTCTGCAATGAGGGTCGATTCCAGGCCAGCTCATGCCCAGTCAAAATGTATTAGGCCTAATAGTATAGTAGACTCAATTGAAAATCTCATAATAATTTGCATATTAGTTTACCAAAAACTACTTTTACCCTAGTTTGGCCAGCATTCCATTTTGGTTTCATGGACCAGGTGTGTTGTAGTATTGTTTTATAGTTATCACACCAGAACCCTCAATCCCTCAAACTGATTTTTATCAATAAATAAATAAATAAATACAGGCTAGAGAGCTTTTATGATGAACCCTAACCACACCAAAGTGGCACCATGTAACTACTTGGGTTCAAATGGTTGCAATGAGTTAAACGGTCTTGACCTGTTGGTGTGGTTTGGCATGTTGAATGCCATGCTTGAATTATTAGGGACAACAGGGACACATCAGAGACAAAACAGTCTCGACCTTTTGATATGGTTAGGGCTTTATTCTACCAGTTTGAGGGAAAGGAGGTTCCAGATGATGGTTCCTGCCTGATGACTACAAAACAATACTACAACATTGATGCAGTGTTCAGTGGTGTAGTGGTAATTTTAGAAGTGGGGGACGCCCCTTAAGACTCATGCACGTGCACGTGCATGCCAATGCACATGCACGGTGCACGCGCATGCATGCACATTTACAGATTCATATACTGTAGATGCAGGCAGACTGTACCATACAGCGTATAGCCTATAACTGCCTTCAGTGCTTAACATAATGGATAGCAGACTACAGAAAATTACAAGGAACCAATCTTATATTCAATATTTAATTGTGTTTCAGAACAGCAGCTCATTTTTTCTGCTGCTCAGTGTGATCGCAGCCAAGTCTTAACATAAGCGTCTGGGCTCCAGGACCGGAGAGGAGGTCCATGCTGTTTAATGAACATAAGAGAGGACACGTGTTCTGTAAGCAGCTTCGAACAAAGATCAGTTATTAGATTCATGAAACTGATCATCCACTCCAGACTGGTTCACATGACGATTTTCAAACACAGACCACAGGCTTTCCTCCAAGGTGGAGAGTCTGGTGACGCAAGGTTACTTTTGCCCTGCCCTAGCATGTCATTATGTAGTCCAAAGCTTCCATTTTCAAGCAGCACCACGAACCACGCAGCACACAGTGTTTGTTTAATTCTCTATACAAACACTTGGACTAACACATCTCCCCATGTATCTTAGACTCTGTTATTTAACAACTTATAATAAAACTCAAACTCTCAGACAGTGGCCTTGGGTGCACTGAAAATGCCTCCGAAAAGGTCGCTAGCTGTGAGGACATGGAGGAGATAAAGAAGTCCCTGAATTTCATGTCTGAGGAGCTTTCACAGCGTTCCAACCAAGTTGGAGAAAAATAATGGGACTAGTGGCTGAAGAATAGCTAGTCAAAAACAAAATAATTCACACACCCATGAATATGACCAACGAGCGGTGACTGGTGTGGTAGCTAGATACGAGACCTGATTTTTACCAAACAAAAACATTATCAATCATTAAATCATATACATCTGAAATGCACATCATTTCACAGATACATTATATGAATAAAATTTCCAGATACGCATAAAAACACAAAAGCTCTAATTTAACCATAACAATCATCTGACATGCTTTGTTATTTAAAATGATTCAGGCTTGCTCGCAGAAGAACAACATGTAATGTGCACTTTGCTTCATAAAGCGAAAATATACATGATATTTGATTATTTTAGAATATGCCACAATTTTATGTAGCATACATTTTTACCAATACTTCTCTTCATAATAGATGAGGAGAAGTGATTATGTAAATATGATGCTAGCCTTACGACCTTCTCCCCAGAGCCTTATGGCACAGAATGTTGATATTTGCATTCACTGTTGAAGCAATTGTCAGCACAATAATGCATGTTCACGTACAGTATGCATTACACACACACACACACACACACGCGCGCGCGCGCGTACAGAGCAGCTGTCAAAATGAAACCCTGCCTCAATAGTGGAAAGACAGGAACATTGTCATTGTCTAGGCATCTACAGCCGACAGCCAAGATGACCACTGCTAAACTCACCTCATCATAAGTTACATTATCTACGACATTGTTGGTCATCATCTCGGCCTTCTATACTTTTAATCTTGCAGCATGCTTTTTTTCTTGTGAAAAGTTATTTTTGATGCAGCTTATAAAAGCTAGGTTGTGGCTTTAAACTTTATAGAAGCTGCTTCTAGCCAATCAGAGCACGGCGTGTCTGAGGAGGCGTGGTTTAGCTCTTTCGACCAGGGCAGAAACCATCTGTCCGAAAGCTGTCCGCACTGAGATTCAATCAAATTATATAATAAGAAATACTGTAAGTTTATATGAGCAACAAGTTGTCAAAGCAGTGAAAACTGTTCTGTCTCTTGCCAGCCAGTTCCCTCCACAGGGGAAAGGCACAATAGCCGGAGAGCCTGCAGTTTGTATTAGCTTGGATTCACATCACATCAGGCCACATTTATGTGGTTGATTGTTTCAAGAGAGACTGATGGATGTTACTAAAAATAGGAGACAGGGGTGACAGGAGAGATGGCGATAAACCCCAAAAGTAATACGAATAGAGAACGGTGTGAGGAAGGGAACTATGGAGATGATAATAGAGAAACGGGGAGTGGTTAAGGGTAGCCTGCAGTGGCGAGATGGAGACTGCCATTTTAAAGGTCAAGGAGGCATCCTTCCGTTGTGACAGGATCAAAGAGCACTAAAGATTACCTTTATGTTATCTCTGCATTATCCACCCCCTACTCACTTGGGCTTGCCAGACAAACCTGGTGGCTAGAGAAAGGACTGTGATTTTCACCATACAAGCCCCTCTGCACATACAAACTACAAACTGAAGGATTCTGCAGTATTAAATAGTGCATCCATCCACAGACTTGAGGAGGAGTGTTTGAGGAGCTGGGAATCGAACCGGGAACCTTCTGTTTGGTCACTTTACCTCCTTGCATCTGCCGCAACCATGATCTGAGAGAATTCTTAGTTTCTTGAAAATGAAAATATACCGTATGCAAGACAATTACAACCAAGTTCACTGATGGCCCATAAAACCTGTTTAACGGTAGTCTAAGCAGTGTCTAAAACATGCATTTTTGAAGTCATGCAAAGCACGTACTCCCTATAGACGATGTTGGACTGTTGCCGCCTGCATGAGAACGACACCAGCATGAAATGGCAGCTGTGCTTGGCTAGCCTGATCACATGACTGTTGTTACAACAAACTTTTGGACTGTTATCTACAGCATGAGAATGACGCCACCGTGAAAATGGAAGCTGTGATTGGCTATAGCCCGATCACATGACTAAATGGCAGCTGTGATTGGCTAGCCCAATCACATGACTGTCAGTAGCACAACTCCACTTCACACGGGTGTGTGATTTTTTTTTTCCTGTTATATCTGGAATTTCTAAAAGTGGGCTGAAGACTCAGCCTTCAACAGTCGAGAGTGAAGTCCAATGTACTGTATAAGCACTGACGGGTTCTCAGTGTTATGCATGATTACAGAAGACAGGCAGACAGACTGACTGCCAGAGCTCATACTGTAGATATAAGACTAGTGCAATGCCCCTTGGGAGTGGTCCGGTTCGGGTGAACTCAAATCCAACACTGCATTTCCAACACTGCAAGTGTGAAGTCGATTGGATGGATAGTCGCTATGTTACACTATGTCTTTCTATCTGTATACGTGACGCACAGATAGACATAGAGACTAACACAGGTTCCTGGAATTTATAGGTAGACTAGACGGGGCCATTGCCGTGGGCACCATGAAAAGAGATGATTCCAAGTCCCTTAAAACATTCTGATGATGACATTAATACTGTGGCCCCGATGTAGCCCCGGGCTGTATGAATCATTTTTCACTTTTGCCTGCTTTATGTGACGGCCCATAGGGTGCCTCTGTCGGTGGCAACGGAAATAATGAGCTGAAGCTGAACGGCGGAGCACACCAAATGCTCAATTTATGCAATGTATGACAGTGTAGCTCGCTGAAAATTGCTGATATACAAGCACACAACATGTTTTGTTCGCGACACATTGTGGACTTGTAGATCAGCTATTGATGGCATCCGGCACCAGAATATGATAAAGTACAGTATGGATTGGTTGGATGTACGACTACCTGAAAAGAGCACAGTTTCCACTTAATTGAAACCAGGAATCCCTCCTGAGTTGGGTGATATCACTGTAAAAATTGGATTCGATGCACTCTTGTTGGTGAAATATAATGTCCAAATACGCTGACACTGTTGTCCTCATTTGACCATTATACCTCAAAATGCTGTGTCTGTCTTTATACTTACTGTATATGCTGGCATAGCAACAGAATTAAAAATTCATACTCACAGTGGCGTGGGCTACTTCCACAATGCGACATAGGAGGATGGATGTGGCTGTAAGCAAGCATAATAATAACATCTTGCACATCCTACATTGAGACCACGGATGTCCTGATTTTCTGCATTTGGGGTAGTCTTTGTGGTTGTGCTCGCATATGCTTTTGTCTATTACACTCGCAGAAAGCAGCATGCACGTGCGTGCGTGCGTGTGTGTGTGTTGCTAATACTGCTAAATTGACAGATCAATGTGCTTGCTTCCAGAAGAATACTTCCGGAATTAACAATTTAAGGGATTATTGTGCGTCTTAAATGTCAAAGCCAACAGAAATGGACATAAACAGACATTGGGAGCTAGAATCTAGGCGTTCCGGTGTCTTGCTCAACTACTATTGACATGAAGGATCAATCTGGCCAGACATACAGTACAGTCTCTTAGAAAAACAGAATTGCCCTTCTGTCAGAATTAGGCTCTCATTCTGATACCTCGATAATCAGCTGTGGTGTTCCTATCGCTGAATATTTGATAACACAGAACTTTTACAAATCAATATTTTATGTTCTCTCTAAAACTTCTCCCGCACCACATGGTAAAATCCTGCACTCTGCAACTGTCATAATAGGGATGTGTAGTTTAGTTCCTGGCCTTGTCCTTTGATCTGCTCAAGTCATAAGGCAGTTGTGTCTTCAAGTCATTATCGATCAATGTTTTGGCAGTTTCTATCATTTAATCATTTGGGACATTTGATCAGTTGTTGATGGATAATGTCACTCCAGAGTATGGTTCTCCCAGTCCCGGCAGAGTAGTTCCCGGAGTAGTGGATTGTGTGGCCTTGGGTCTTACCCTAGTGGACTGACCGAGAGTAGCTACTGGGACGTAAGTCGGGACTTGATCAACCCCGGCTGGGTCGCCTGAGTGAGGGGTATGATGTTGCGAGACCGAAACCCCGATGACCTTGGGATACATCACTGAGGATACGTCCCAGTTGCATCCATGCGATGTATCTTTAAGCCTTTAGTTTCTATTTATAGTGGCTCATAGGAATAGACTATGTGACAACCGGGAATAGTCTGGTGACCACCGGAGAGACGGGTGACAGCCGGAATGTAGACGGCACCCGGGTGAGCAGTATGGGTTAGCGCCCCAGCCTGTGTCCTCCGTGAGGAGGAAGCCCAAAAACCTTGGTGAGGCCGTTGGGAGGGCCACTATGATTCACTGCTCCTGAATGAAATGTCTGGTGCTGGGAGTCTGGTGCAACGCACAGGTCCTGTGCCAACCTGGTGAGAGCAGGAGCAGACCTGGTGAGACGTAGGAGGGGTCTGGACAGGAGTCAACCCACAGAGCCTAGTCCTTCCATGTGCCAGAGTATGGTTCTCCCAGTCCCGGCAGAGTAGTTCCCGGAGTAGTGGATTGTGTGGCCTTGGGTCTTACCCTAGTGGACTGACCGAGAGTAGCTACTGGGACGTAAGTCGGGACTTGATCAACCCCGGCTGGGTCGCCTGAGTGAGGGGTATGATGTTGCGAGACCCGAAACCCCGATGACCTTGGGATACATCACTGAGGATACGTCCCAGTTGCATCCATGCGATGTATCTTTAAGCCTCGATCTCATTTTGCACAAGGAGGAATCCAATGTCCAAGACGCCAGGCTTTATTATTTCAGATAGATACTGCACAGTGTGAGAGAGAAACAGGTTGCATAAGGCCAGTTGCAGAAATAACTAGTGTTATTTGTCGGTGACCCTCCTTGCTGGGGTGCCATCATTTTTACCTTGACCTTCCTTAGTATCAGGGTTGTTCTATGCACAGGCATACACAGTCCTATAGGTAAGCCTGTCTGCATGTAAAGTGGAAATGTGTGGAAATATGGCAATATACTGTAGCAATATGGGAAATATGGCACTAGATTAAAGGTCATGGCGTGATACAATTCTGTAACTCATCATCTAATTAATAGTTATCTTTTAGAAACAAAGTGGAGGACATACTGAGGAACGAAAGGACTCTACTTCAAGCACCCTGCCGTCGGCAGCGCTGAATATGAACAAGTTAATATGATCCTGTAATAACTACTGGTATAAAGGGCATGGGCACACACACGCACGCACGCACACACACACACACACACACACACACACACACACACGAATAGTTAGAAAAATGTGTTTAGCTGTTTTTTGATGTCTTGTAGTATGCCTCTATGGGTGTGTAGTATAGTCTATGGGTGCAATGATCCCAATATGCGAGACAAAAGAGCCCCTGATGTCACTCGCTCATCCCGGAAGTACTTCCTCTACAGAGAATAACATGAAGTCCATCTAAAATACACCTATGCAATGAGATTACAATGCAAATAAAACAACGCAGTGGGGTGGCACGAGTCACACAACAGTGTGAGAAGGTAGATCTGCTATTTTGAAAACATTATTACCTACCTATATATACACTTGAAAGTTTGAAATGGGACATTCTACACAATTGGTTTGGTAGGTGTACTTTAAGTACATTATAAGCCAGTGCTTTTGTAGGCGTAATTTTAAAGTCCGGACCTTTACTTGTAATTGCAGTATTTATTTATCACTGGACTTAACAGCTCAACGGAATGTTCATCGTTCCTGGACCAAGAAGTGAGCGGGAAACATTATCATCTCTGATGGAGGTCACCATCTCTGTCATCAATCTGAAATGTTTTGCTTTTAGTCTGTAGTTTTAGTCTACTAAATATCAGAATATTTTAGTTGACTACATAAACGACTAACATGTATATTTCAGCGAGCATTGGTGGTGTTGTAATGTGCAGCTGCAATGCATGTGAGGACAAGTCGAATTTAAAAAGGCACAGCATTTTTCCTTTTTTTTGTCGACAAAATCAACACTACATTGTTATCGGGACCATTTCCTCATGCCACAGCAGCAATTACTCACGCCTCCAGGCCCACAGTAACAAATCCTTGGGATTGAGACTGCTCCCCAACCCACAGACCAGGACCATTTATATTCTATATTGTGCCTTTTATCAAAATCACTTTAACGAGTGCATTACATTCGCCCATGTACACAGCGATGGCAGCGGAGGAAAGCTGTATACAGTATAGTACAAGCAAAGCTCATCAGGAGCCATGTCTTGCTCAAGGACACAAGGATGCTTTGGCACTAAACCAATGGGAGCTGGATGGGGTCGAATCGGGCAGTGGTTTTCACCAGCAGTCCGGTGGACCACCAGTCGTCCCTGACAGGATTCCAGGTGGTCCTCAGCTAAATGATGGACAGTTGGTAACCAAATTTACTGTTATAGATATGTAACTCTTGGGATTGTAAAATGATACCAAAAGAGTTAAATTATATTTAAACATCTGAGTTACTTAATTTTCAAGTATGTACAGATTATATATATATATATATATATATATATATATATATATATATATATATATATATATATATATATATATATATATATATATATATATATATATATATATATATATATATATATATATATATATATAGAAAATGTGGAGGAACTGTTCTTTGTCCAACATTTTGCCGGTTATCTCCTAAATATGTGTATGTGTAATCCATTCCTATTGCACCACCGCAGCATGAAATAGCAGAAAAAATCCAAACAATCTAGATCTAAATGATCAAACAGTGGCCGTGGCTCAAATGCCAAATACATAACGGAACATGACATGAAAAGATTTGAAAATCAATGGTGGTTAAAAAGTTGGTTAAAGTTAAACACAGGTAGACTGGGTATGAGTATGCCGGTTGTGCTACACATACACAAAGTTACATAATGCATAAAAATACATTTGAATAGAATTAGCTGCTTGAAACCTACTGTATACTGAAAATAGCGTATTGTGTGACCTTGTAGATCTTGTAGATCTAGTTTATGCAGTCTGTCTACCTCTGTTTCTGAATATATCGCATGTACTGTATGAATAGTGACAGTATGGTTCATGTAGTTAAGAATAGAACACATGTAGCGTGGAGTTGATGTGTTGGTAGCAGGTATTGTTTAGAGGGTGGGTTGATGTCTGCCTGGACCACCACCAACAACAACTGTGTTGCCTTTCGCTGGTTTGACAGAAGAGCTGGGAATTATGTTTTTCTTAGGAATGTCAGTTTACCTGACAGATCACTAGTCGAGTTGAAACGAGAGGTTTTTTTTTTTACATTCCAGAAGTCCACTAATGAGGTGTCACTCCTACAGGTGACACACAGCTTTTGTGTGTGACACACACATACTGCAGTGTGTGCGAACATACTGCAGACATTTTCACACATACACACAAACCCACACCCACAGCTGGCATGAGCAACGTGTGTGTGTGTGTGTGTGTGTGTGTGTGTGTGTGTGTGTGTGTGTGTGTGTGTGTGTGTGTGTGTGTGTGTGTGTGTGTGTGTGTGTGTGTGTGTGTGTGTGTGTGTGTGTGTGTGTGTGTGTGTGTGTGTGTGTGTGTGTGTGTGTGTGTGTGTGTGTGTGTGTGTGTGTGTGTGTGTGTGTGTGTGTGCGCGTGCGCGCACAGGCCCATGTTCATTTAGCTCCTGCCAGCTAAAGCAATCATATATAAGCAGGGGGTTTGGCTGTTCTTCAAACCTGTCAGATTTTGGCTGAAGAATAGAGACCTTCTCTGCTTTTCCTCTGTCTGTCCCTCTCTCAGCTAATTCCCTCCGTCGATTAATCTCTATTTCTGAGCATAATCCGCTCTTGACGTTGACCTACATTATATCCTCTGCATTATCGTCTCTAATCTTGTATATAATTATCGGGATAATCATCGGTTTGGATACACAGTATGAATAAATAGATTATGACAACACCATCCAAAACTGGTTGCCAGTGGCCAACACTTGCAAAAGGTTGTTTCATGAGTGTTGTACCTGTTCTTCCACCAATTTGTTAACACCATTTGGTCTACACGTGTGATCTAAAGGAAACCAAACCTACTGAAACGGATTCAGACTTTCCCATACAAACAATTGACTAGAGCGAAACAACAGCAACTACACGGCTTCCATAATGGTGGAGGACATTAGAGACGTGTTTTGTGCTGGATTCGCTATGCTTGCTGCCTCCAAAGCTTTTAGAGACGGAAAAGAAAATGAAGTAAGCCCTGAGCATCAAGAAAGACGTATGACTTCGAAATTACAAAGCAGATAAGCAAACGGCAAATAACGACAGGTTGTGAGGAGAAAGACATCGGCGACAGCACAGCAAACATAATGACAGAGATGTTTCGCTGTGCGATCACTATCTATAGCTAGAGTTGGACGAGATACGTTTTAGTTAATTAACTGGGATATCGTTCTCTATACCGGCTAAACCGTTTCAGAGTTAGGTGCTGTGATTATTGTTTATGGAAACAGTAGAGAATGGCAGTATCAAATAGCGCTAGTTTCCATGATCCATTCGTCTGATTTATCCATCTGTCTTGTGTGCAACTGTCTGTCCGCACTAAAATTAATCTCAATGTGTTATAATGTTAACTGCTGCTCCGGTCCAACACCCCAAGCTGGAATGAATTATATGTCTTGCCGCACAGCGGACCGTGTGCAGAAAATAGCCGATCTGCAAGCTTACAGCACGTCATTGCATGATATTTATGGACGCGTTTATTTTAGGTTCGTTCATGATTAGTTTCTGTCACACCATTAGATACTGTAATTCTTAAACTCACTCGGATGATAGAATTGTAGCGTATACGATAGATTAGACTGCAGCAGATATATGCAATAGCTGCCCCCTTACGGGCCTCACACGTCACAACACTACGGTAAGCACAGAGGGACAAGTCAGCCCAAAATGCGAATGACCATTACAATAGGGAATGGTGCCTCTTATGAGCGGTAGGCTGTAATAGCTGTCTCTGGCCAATGCATGGCCATGTTAATATTAATTAGACGGTAAAACTGGAAACCGTTGTGTTTTGGTCATAGTAAACCGGGGTTTTAAATTTTGAAAAACGTCCAACTCTAGCCATAGCATTTCTATGGGCTTAAAACTGCTAAATTAGTGCAAGAAAGCATGCGCCAGGAGATGGCCATGTGTATAAAGTTTATAAGTTAAGAGAAAATTTTTGAAGGGAATAGGAAAGGAATAATTGAAAACTATTGCAAGGTAAAAGAGTTACAGTGCAAGAGGAGTAGGTGAGGAGGACCATGTATGTGTTTAACCTCACATGATGCTTTTAGTCAGATATACCATTGGTCAGATAAATACAAACCCTCACCCTAACGCTAATGTAATACCCAGACCAAAGGGACATTCCGGGGGGAGGTCCCTTTATAGTTGGGTAGATAAGTTTATTTTTATTTGTTTATGTTTAAAAATGTATCATTTGAGGGGAAGGAAAATAAAGGTGTCGGTGCGTCTATCAAAGGTGGGTGGCTTTGATTGCTTGAAAGTCGAAAGTGTGGCTAAAGTGTGTGCTTGTGCTGTCATTAGTGTGTGTGTGTGTGTGTGTGTGTGTGTGTGTGTGTGTGTGTGTGTGTGTGTGTGTGTGTGTGTGTGTGTGTGTGTGTGTGTGTGTGTGTGTGTGTGTGTGTGTGCCTGCGCATGTTTATGGGCGTGTGCATAGTGACACATGTACTCTCCAAGGCAATGAAGTGTGTAATTGGCAAGGGTGCTTCACCAGAAGATCATTAACTCAGAGACATACACCTCTGCTCTCTCTCATCCTCTTTAACATTCCATACTAGACACCCCTTGATTTTTTTTCTGTACACCATTCCGATGCCCTCCTCTGTCCTCACTACTCACAGTCATTCCTCATCAGACTCTATTCTAGCAGCTGGAGGAAAGGTCATGACATTCCCATAAATATTGATACATGTATGCATTAGAATCAGAATTATAAAAATATTGTATTATAATTCTCTATGAGGGAAAAATATTAGGGTTCACAGTTTACTTGTGAAACAATGAACCAGAATGGCCGTCACTTGCTCTATACTTGCTGAAGAAATCCCACCATGGTGAGGTGGGTTCAATTAGGACAAATATTGCCAATTATACCAAGAAAAACAAAAGGAAAATAATACATCCCATTTAATTTCTCTCAGATCTCCTCAGGTGATCCTGTGCTCTACACATCCTCCACCAACCTGGGGAGGCAGGAGATGTCCTCATGCTTCCTTCAATGCAAGAGGAGTCCAAGTTGCGTCTTTTCCTGCGCCTGACCGGGGAATTTCCCCGGTCAGGCGTAGCGAGTGGAAGGAACACGTTATTCCGACCAGTTTCTTTGACCTCCATCAGGTGCATCAGCTTGCCAGGGGGAGGCAGTTTAGAGTCCAGGATTACTGCATGTTTTTGTGAGGGTATCTACCCTAGGGGACACGGGGAGAACATGCACACAAAGAAGTGCCCTTTGGCCAACCCTGCTGGTTAGTCAGTCAGTCAAGGACCAATCAGTAGAATGACCTGAACGGTGAATGGAGAATAGACCTTTCAGTAAGCCCCGCCCTCAGTGCCCACCCATGGCTAGGACATTTTCCAGCCGGGCTCATTCATTGCAATGTAAATATCATGGACATTACACATTAAATACTGGTTCATTTTTGGAACCAGACCTTCAAAATCTCTTCCAAATCCATCAACAAGGCATGCCCTATGCAGTGGGAAACTGTGTGTGTGTGTAATTTTTTAAAACAATGTTTTATCATATAGGAAAGCTATTGAGGTTTGTCTATCACATGTTATGCTTAGCTGTAATTAAACATAGCGGTTTGGGGACAGGCTTACTGAAATGGCTATTTGGGTGTAATGCTCCATAAAGTTTAATCATTGACATTCATGAAGGAAGAATCTAACCATTTGTAGCCCACTTAATTTCTACTGACTACTAAACTACTAACTACTAAATTGTAATGAATTAATTCACTTTCACTTATTCTCTTTCTTTTTTTCTTTCTTTTTTCTTTCTTCCTCCTCAGTAGCCATAACAATTTCTCTTCACTAATCTCCTCTGTCCACACTCCTACATATCTACCCTCTATCTACACTGTTCTCTTCTTCCTATGGCTCCATCTCTCTCTCCCTCTCTAACTCGGCAAGTGACCATTATCTGTAAAATGTAATCGTTTGATGTTCCTTCTCATTTAAACGTCGGCCTGCTCTATTATCATCACAGAGTGTCCTCTTTCAGGATGATCCATGCGCAGCAGATAAAAAGCTTTGCGACGAAATGGTACAGCGAAATCGAGGACACAGTCATATTATCATTGACTCCCACTGAGTCATCTTATCTGTGCGAGAGTCAAGTTTTCGGGCACCGCACGGCATTTGGATGACATTTTCGTAATTACACAATTTAGTTCACTCTGAATGTGTTTCGTGGCCTACTCCAGCCCATAAAATGGTCGAGAGTGAGATGGTGCACTGGTATATCGGTATATCGGAATGGGTTTTTTCAAATGGCCTTCAGGCTATGGAATCACTTTGGGTATATAAAGAACCAGTAGCAGGGGAAAAGTACCGAATGTCCCATTTCAACTTTTCAAATGTATAACATTTTTGTGAAAATAGCTACAAGATCACAGGGAGACACATTGTGTGCTTGTAGATTGCACAAGGCTTGTAATGCAAGTTCTGTAATAATAATCAAAACGTAAAGTAAAAGTCACATCTGTGATGTGAATGAGCCCTTCTCAAAACCCCACCCTTTGGGGCGGAGTTTAGTCACTGTCCAATACCAGTCCAAATAGTTTAGCAACTGTTGCTATGCAGGTCAAACTTTCCTGGTCAAGCTCCCCTCTTCTAACGTGCCTATTGGACAAGGGGAGGGATTTAGTGAAGGCCTAATTACATCTTCCATCATCTTTTGATCGGTAGCCAGAGGCCATGCCTCCAGCCTGGTGGGGAATATGTTTTGCCCTCTGTCCGTGTGTGTGTGTGTGTCCGTCCGTCCGCATGTCCATCTGTTAGCAGGTAATCTCCGGCGCCGTTTACCCGATCAATGCCATAATTTTCAAACACACTCCCTGGATGCCAACGATGAACCTCTGATCCAATTTTTCCAGAAGAGCCTATTATAGCGCCACCAGGAGGCAGATTCTTGCAATTATTTGGCAAAAATCCATGTGTGTGTCCGTCTGTTACCAGCTAATCTCACAAACCTTTAACCTGATTGATGCCACAATTTGCATGCACACTCCCTGCATGGCAACCAAGAACTGCCCCAAATTTTCCACAACAGCCCGTTATAGCGCCACCAACAGGAGGACAAATCATCCAAATGCTAAAGTCATAAGAATAAATGCCAGGGCTCAAGCCAGTGCATTCGGTAAAAAAAAAATATATATGTATATTTTGAAGCGCCAGATCTAAACAGCATGTGCGATGACGTCATGCTGTTTCTGGTGTCTTGACTAACCTGTCCTCTCACGATCTGAGCAAAAAGTTCCAGGTCAAAAGTCAAGAAGTGACGTCTAGCCCCTGCAGTCGATCCACCCACGCACCAACAACAACTAGAAGGAGATTCCCAGGAAGGGATCCTGAATACATTGGATTGAATGGGTGCGAATGGGGACAAACAATAAAAATGGCCGCACCCAAATGAAAGTCAGCAACGGGATCTTTATCAGACGATGTGCTCGGACTAATAGATGGATTAAAGAATGAAATCTACATTTCATCATGTTCTGCGCCATCCACGTCTTCAGCGTGTGTTATCTCACGGTAAGAACGCAACGAGCGCGACACTGGTGGTCCGTGTGTTAACATTGGCCTATAATAGTGCCACCAGGAGGCCACAACCTGGCCTGGTGGAGACCTGTGCCCAGAAGGGCACTTTTCTAGTTTCATATGATATGATAATGCTCTCTGCCGTTTTCATTGGCAGAGCACGGTTCATGCGGGCACGGGCATCCATAGGGGGGAAAAGAGGGGACCCAAAGCAAGATGGGCCCCAAAAAGCTCAGATTAATAGGGTTTTATTTGTATTTCTTCCGCAAAGCTGCACAGTGGGGGCCCTATGATAAAAAATTTCAGGGGGGGCAAAATTTGCTGTGACTCCTCTGCATCTGGGACTCGTTACCCGGATGTTTTTGCACACATAGTTAGACACCAGACAAACGATTACATCATCACAGCATCCCGTTTTGGAGACCTGGCACTTCAAAGTAAGGGTTTCGACGGGGGAAAGCCGTTGCATCAAAATCCCCCTTACATAATCCTCGTATAAGTGCGCTTTGGGACATGACACAAACTAGCACACTGGGTGTACACAACACCAGTTACTGTAAGTAATCCCTAGTGGAGAAAATCAAACAGGAGTCATCAGCTTGTTACTGTATGAAAGGGCTTCCAGCTGACAGCATTGATGGCTCCCTTGTGGTTCACAGCTCCTTTTGTACCCATGACCGTACTTGAAGTTTTCAGCAAAAGCTTCTGGCAATTTTATTGCATTAATTGGCCAAAGCCAATGGTATAGATTAAATTGAAACACACACACACACACACACACACACACACACACACACACACACACACACACACACACACACACACACACACACACACACACACACACACACAGCACGACACGCAGTGTTGAATTAACTATGACCTTGAGGCCTCTGGGTGCACTGGCATGGCTGTGCGCACACACACCCACACACAAACATGCACACATGCACGCACACACACAAATCACATGATCATTCAAAGACTTTCCAGTAGATAAAATCGAATGGAAGCCACATCTCCACTGATAAAGAGAGGTCATGTCCGCCCTGAGGCTGATACATTTAGCAAATATACAGTGTATTAGATTGCGAACCAAAATAATTTTAGGTGGGAGGCCAGAGTACGGCAGCAGCATTCAATACTCATATTTATCGCATTTGTATGTGAATGGAATTATTTTAATTAAGAGTGCCTGCAGAGTTTCAAGCTTCAGCCAGTCCATGATTTGCACACCTACTAGACCTAGAATACCCTTCTGTCCAAAAATAATCAAACATCATGCAATATCTACCAAACTAAGTGTATAATGTTAAACTACCAGTGTATATGTAAGGGATAACACCCGGCGAACCGGTGATTTTTTTCGTAATAACTAATATAGAGCAGAGCTGTGTGTCATAGGGACATCCTACCGCTCATGTGACCAGAACGCTGGCTTCTGATTGGAGCATTCATTCAAGCCATGTAACAAATACGTATGTACAGTATATATCCACTCTTAGGCAGCTACAGAAGAAGTCCTTAAATCATTGGATGGATGAGAGTATCCTGCCCTGCAGTACACCATCAGCAAACTGAGTCACCGAACTCTCAAAGCTCTCACACCTCCAACCGAATCACCTGGAGGGTATTACCAAGCCGCACCTAACAAAATCCCACTAAATGCCTTGGCAGGAGCCTCCCCCACTCTGCTACAGTATATAACTGCAAAGAACAGCCTTCCCCCTGCAGTTGTTGGAGATATTACATCTAGCAGGGTTAATGCCTTCAAGATGATGCTAAGCAAAAACCTCATCAGTATGTGACTGTAATCCCACAAAGCTCAAGGTCTGATATTCATTCTGCATTCAGTTTTCATATATCTCTCGACCCTGTTTGACTTAATGTGATTAGGTCAGCACATTTGGTCCATACTATTAAAAGCATAAGGAAATGTTGACCGTTATTAAAAAAGCATAGGGGAATTTTGACTCTTATTTAAAAAGCCCAATACCCACAGCCTGTCAGAATGTATAATATAAAAACACTGATGCCTGTCAGCTGGCTCAAGGCTCCAAGGTAGCCCACAGTGTGACTCAGATATACCCCTGCTGCTCCTTACGCAAACACAGAATTGCAAACCTGATCATAACAAATACATCAGTGGGTCTCCCACCTGTTTTCCTTCTCTTCTCTGTCTCTTTCCGTCTGTCTCACACACTGGGTCTGACCTCCGGCTGGTTCTGGCTTGCATAAAAACAGCCAAGGATCAAAATATTGGAAGGGAAATAACTTAAATAATAGAAGACTGGAAAGCCTGAGGGGAAAGGAGAATGAGAGGGATATCGATGCGGAGAAAGGGGAGGCGGAGCGAGACGAGGCTCATCTCTGTTTACCTCACTTTTCACGATTACAGTCGAAAGATCCATTTTTGCACACTGATTTGCACACTAAGTTCTTTCTTGCATTGCCCTGTGAACATGCAGGCAGACAAAGGTGCAAAATCACTTTTGTAATCCATTTCCTCCTGCACAGAAAAAGGAGCGCTGGGCACGACCCAGTGAAGGGGGTAAAGACAGCGCCGTGATAAGATCAAACCCGGGCTTCTCTCTCTGTTGTAAACAGGGGCGGATCTAGGCATGGGCATGGGGGGGCAATGCCCCCGTAAATACCCAGTCTGCCCCCCCAAACACGATGGCATGCAAAACAACCCAAGATATTTCAAATTAAAGTGCTTATATTTAAAATGATTTGAAACACTACTACTGCTACAAACTAACTACAGCTGTGTCACCACTAAACCAACAGCATTTCATCATTGAAAACAGAAAACTCTCTGAGTCAGACCTTTAGCTTTATGCATGCTGTGTCTCTGTTGCAACTTCAACAACAACTGATGTTATTATTGATGCTTTGCTTGACTAATAAAAGTCGTGTAACCGAAAATGGTATGGGTGCGACTTCATACCATTTTCTCTTGCCCCTCCAACATGTTCTCTTGCCCCCCCCCAAATGGGACAGTTTACATCCGCCCCTGGTTGTAAAGACTGACTGAAATACTCACTTGAGATAACTGAGATATTGACAGGCTCCCCCCTGTCAGTCACACATACACTCAATTCAGCCAGACAAGGACAAGGGCACCTTGAATCATTCCCTGTAGGAGACCTCACAGGTCGAAACGTTGGTTTCGGTATAAATAAACTTTGAGCATCATGGCTATAAAAGTGTGCAGCCTTATTCCTATTTTTGATGCTCAGTACCTTCAGCCCTTTGCACCTCCTCAATATTGCTGAGTGCCCTTCTACTGCTGTGCGAGTTTACTTAAGTGTCTTCAAGGTCGGTGGCCTCATTAGAGTTCACAAGTTGAGAGTTTCACAGCCACTTAAAGGTGATTGTAAAGCTGCCGTTGCTAAACCCAGGTCCACATTTTGTTGTCCCGGTTGTCCATGCTTCGTGACTTTGCCAACAAGGGGATGGACTTTAGGGCAAAAACTAAAAGCGGCATCTGGAGGCTATACCTTTTCTGCAGTTGCTGAGCTGGACTTTGGCACCCAATTAGAGCGGAATATCTCTCACCAGTGGAGTGGAGTCATGTTTCATTGATTCTGGAATCTGAGAGAGAGAGAGAGAGAGGGAGAGGGAGAGATAACAGAGAAATGGGGCATGGTCAGGAAAGGCCCAGGAGGGGTGAAATCCATTTGCGACAACGACGGCCATTGTGACGGTTTTATAACCGCCGTGACCGTTTTGTGCAACAGTCGTGAGTGTTTTATAGTTCATTTAATGTTTAATGTTATGACACTGTGTACTGTACTCACTGTGTACTCACAATTGATAGGTATGGTTGCAAATAGGTGTGGGGTAATACATAATGTATGTTCAGTCCAGCAGATATTTTGGGCCTCATCGCAGGCAGAGAATGTTGTTGGTGTGAGGCTTGTGGAAAAGGAGATATTTTAAGCACATGTTCAGAGGAATGTTAATCTAGATGAAAATATCTGACTCCAAGTCGCAGGAATTAATTACTGGGTAAGTACACACACAGCACCACTGTGCTGTGTCTGCTGCCTGGGCAGGCATAAGGCTCATCTATCATACCAGCTCAGTGGCCTTGTGGTTAGAGTGTCCGCCCTGAGATTGGGAGGAAGGGGTTCGATTCACAATACCAAAGACTGGTACCCCATCCCAGTCTTAGCACTCGGCATCAAGGCTTGGATTGGGGGTAAGTCCATGCGACATACTAGCGTCATGTAAATGGTAAATGGTGCATTTATGTAGCGCCTTTATCCAAGGCGCTTTACATAGCTTGTGCATCACATTCACCCATTCACACTCGCATTCATACACTAATGGCAGTGGGAACCATGCAAGGTACCTACTAGCACATCAGGAGCAATTAGGGGTTCTGCGGGAGCCCGGGATCGAACCGGCAACCTTGTGGTTACCATCCGGTGACTCTACCCCTGAGCTACTGCCGCCCAGTCATGTCCAGGGGGTCTACTTGAACTACCCAGGGGGTCTACTGATGAAGATCTAGACGATCGAAACGTTGTCATTTTAACAATAAAGACAGTCTTTTTGTACCAGTGGTGTGCGGGCCCCATCTCTTATCCGCTAAGTCTACTCTAGCCCAGCACCCAGTCGATGTGCGCATTCTATGTTCACTCCAGGGGGTCTACTTGTACATCAAGCTGCCTCAGACTGCAAAAACAGGAGATATTCTCCTGACCTATATGGGCATCAAGGGCTCTCCCGGGCCACATGACATCATGGCGAAGTTATGTTTAGGGTACACCTCTCCTGCTTAGCGGGGTGTTGTAGAGGAGGTTTCCCCGCACACGTATATACTGCATGTCTCACTAGTTGACATAGTTTTTTTACTGAGTTTATGTTTAAGGATAGGGGTTAGGGTTAAGTTCAAAGCCGTCGCAGCTGTTATGTAAAACTCTCGCGGTGGTTCTGAAACATTCACAACTGGTTATCGGTATAAATGAAAGGGTTTTGTTTGTTGTTAATGTTTTTGTACCTGGCTCTTGAAGTGTGTTTTTTCATGAATCATTAGTTGACCGGGCCTATACACTAGCTGGATGAAGAATTCTCCCTTTGAAGTGCACTCAATTCACCTGCTTTTACTTTGTGCCATTTTGTGTAGCTTTTGTCAAGCTGCACATGGACCCCTCTCAAATCTCTTCAAATTGTAGAGTAGCTTCAAGCAGGCTCCAGGCATTTAAGACTTAGCCATTAAACACATGGAGCTAGATTTTCGTAACATGCCTTGTCCCTGATGCTGCCCGCAGTCCGCAACGAATTCCCTTATTGCTATTCGTCACATTTCCTCTTCCCTTAGCCACTATTCATTATGCCGACACCGTTATTTGTGACTGGAGGGGTGGTCATAGACGTGTTTGTCACGCAGTCCCTTAAGTTGCTAGTTTCATCTAATAGATTTGGGAAATAGATAACGGGATTTCAAAGCACCCGCTAACCTATAGGAGAAGGCAGCGCTCACGTGGGTCAGCTGTCCAAGTAGAACAGCTGGTGCATCATTCACTTAATTTCCTTATTTATTGATTTTCCTATAAACAGCTGTAGATTGGCTGCTGTCACTCACTGTTTAGGTAAGGTGTATAATATAGTTAAAGACATTAATTAACTGCTGAATCAGTTTCACGTTTCCACCCAATTCCAGACAGATACATTTCACTTCATCCCGTTTCCTAGAGAAGACCTACCCGCATATTCTATACAGCAAATAAGAGAATGATGTTTGCCGGTCACACAGCACTTTCAAATGTAAAAGGTGGTCCAGAATTGACCGAGAAAAGGTTGATCAAAAAGATGTCTGTTTTTGACAAGGATTTCCATTTTTTTTTTTTTTTTGCAAAATCCTACAAAACATTTCGTAGATTTGGGATAAATGCACGCCATATACACACAAAAACAGGTTTGTCATCTTATAGCACGTTGAATGGTAAGCTATAATCGTTTGAAATGCGAGCATCTAGCATTTTCCCAAATGCTAGATGCTCTAATTCCGTATAAAGGGAGATGAGACGAAAATGGAGCCAATCTCATAATTCACAATGCAAATATGAATTACAATTTAGAAAATTTAAAATGAATTACAGTCCATGTTGTTGCTGGACACCACTAACATATACAGCCTGTAAATCCACATTAGGCAAAATAACAAGGATCAAAGTAGCTTGATGCAATTTAATGCTATTTAATATGCAAGAGCACATGTGTTTTTGCATTGAAAAACCAATAATCAACAACTACAGTACGGTTAAATCTACAAGGCTACTACCTCCCGGCCCTTGAAGGCAAATAGCCTGTTGGCTGCATGCAGATTTTTCATTTATCTGTTTGTTAATCCTATCATTACAAGCCCCACCGCCATTATCATTGGGCAAGGTTTTCTTCTCTTGAAAAACATCAAGGTTATTCATCTAATTAGAATTACGAAAGAATAAATATGTGTGGTAGCAGTATGTGTGTGTGTGCGCGCGTTTGCGTGCGTGTGTGCGTGTGTGCACATGTGTCTGTGTGTCTGTGTGTGCGTGCATGCGTGTGTGCGTTTGCGTGTGTGTGTGTCTGCCTCATATAGTGTCAATGACTTGCAAGAGAAGCAGAGCAGACAGTTTGAGGGTCCAATGGAGTTAAGTCCAATACATTTTTTACTGCATTGGTTCAATATTTTCAAAAGAGCCCACCGATGTAAAGTGTGTTATTCAATAGCACTGATTTATAATTCAATTAAATTGAGTAAACTGCACAGTTTGGAAACCTCCATGTGTGTGTTCTGTTCTGTGAAGTGTCCAAATAAGATTGCATGTTAGACTTTGAGTGTTAGGGCGATGTTTTTCCTCATTGCCCAAACTCACAGCTGAACTTTATGAAGGACATTTAACACCATTTCACTTCCACAATTGTCAATACAAACACTTTCATTTTTCATTTGCCCAGTTATACTGTATACTGTAGTGTATAGTGGTGCCTGTCATGAGTGATTTACAGGTTACAATATATGAATATACCAATCTACAAGCAAGACTACATATTCTGAGCTTGTAGAGCTTGTAGATCAAACAGGTGCTTAAGTGAAATGTAAATCAATGAAAATGGTCACTTATTTTCCAATCTCTCTAATCTCAACTATGATATTATCGCCAATCCTCATTGAAATGGATCAATTCGGATCAATCCATCATATTATCTCACTTTTGTCATGCCTTTGGTATTTGTTGCAGTATCTTGCAGGAAAAAGCTAGTGGAGAGATTTAAGTTAAAGATAGAGTGCCATGAAATTTTTCTACCCTAAAACATGACCATCACGTGTTAATGTTATATGAAAAGTAAGATTGTTTCCCAAAAAGTGTACTGTGTTGGTTCAACTGTCGTTTTTATGATTCCACCCTACCAGTTCATTAAGTATGCCTGGTTTGCCTGGTGGGTGGCGATGGGTGGAGATCCACCTGAACTAAAGCCACGCCCACAGCTTTAGTTGCATGATAAAGGGGGAGGAGTTAGGGGAGGGGCTGAGCATGTGATGTCACTATATTGAAGTTTTTTTCATTGGCACGTTTGACTGGAAAGGTTCAGCCCCCAGGAAGAAACCCTAAATACAAAGGGAAGACATCATTGCACAAAAAAAACACACACACCAAGAGGTCTATTTACATACTGTCACCTCTTAAACATGTACAAAATTGGAAAAATCCCAAAATCACGGCACCCTCTCTTTAAATGAAGTAGGAGGGGAATTATCTGCTTTGA
Organism: Benthosema pterotum; assembly: GCA_039105355.1. Taxonomy (NCBI): domain Eukaryota; kingdom Metazoa; phylum Chordata; class Actinopteri; order Myctophiformes; family Myctophidae; genus Benthosema; species Benthosema pterotum. The sequence goes on from CM076977.1 coordinate 14,731,624, forward strand.
TCATTGCTGAGACAAGAGAAACTGATGATTCAAAATTGAACTGCTATAGTATGTTGGTGAATTATCAGGCCATGACCAGTGGTGAAAGTGCTTTCAGTTCTAGCCGGAGCTATTAGAAATGTCATCCTGTGATGCGTTCAGGCCGCGCCACTTCGAAAAAGTTTTGGAGGTTCAAACTCCACAGTCCACAGTGTCCCTAAAATGCTTAGGAAAATGTTTTTTTGGCACAGTTATACCTAACCTGGAACATAATAGAAAACACAACAGATCTGCCTGTTGAGGCAGATCTGCCTGTTGAGGCAGACAAGTCCTGGAGGCAGAGCTCCAGGACTTGTCCCTATTTGTTGTCCCTATTCTAAATAGAAGTCTCTGTATAACAGCTTCCATTGGACTGACCTCATGAAGTGAACGGAGTTTGCGTAACTCTGTCTATACTCTATACTCTATGGACGGAGTTAACTCTGTGTATACTCTATGGCTCTGGATGTGCGAACTGACAAGAAGAGACTGCTCTCCGTGCGATGGCAGGTTATTTAACATAGCATTTTATTAGACCCTGCGCGACCCGCCGTGAGATCTCTTACCAGGACGCCGTCCCGGTCCGTCCCTGCCCACTTTCACCACTGGCCACGACACAATCTATGTTTTCATTATAGAAAAAATAAAAGTCTGTCGCTTCCACCTGCGTGGAAGGTTCTCCTCCACATTTTAACAGTATTCTCACAGATTTCATATGTCAAAAATCTGAGATCTCATCTAACCTGGAGAAAACCTGTAATGCGTAATGTCAGCTTCTGATTTGTCAATTGGAGATGTTTTGGTTAAAAACGCCCCCCTGTCAGGTGAAAACTAGGCACCCCAACTCCTCATGCATTGAAGGGAACATGAGGCCAGTCTTCTGCCTCCCAGGAGGCATGGCAACACGGACCAGATGGAGGGAGTGAGGAGCTCAGGATCACATTAGATAATTTGCACAGGGGTGAAATCTTGGGATAAAAATTATAGAAAAAAAAAAGAAATATTCGCTTGAGAGGAAAGCACACATTGGCAGACAAATGGGAAGCTGGAGTATACATTGCTGTTAAAAGGGCTGCTACTCTGAGAACAAGGACAAACCTTCTCAAGCCTTACCCTGAGATCTTCTTCCCTGCGGTTACTTAACAGCTTGTGTACATCCCTCAAATGACATCTCTCAAAAGATTGCATAGACTGTTGTAAAATGTGAGAAATTCATTGCAAGTTCTCCGTTTCCTTCTCTGTCTGTCCCTGCTGATTTTTGAAAAAGTTTCTCACCTGGCTTTTGTGCTATCAGTAGACCTCTATGCAGAAGACTGTCTCCAGTAGATCCAGGATGTGCTCGTACTGGGTTGTTGGCTCTGGTACGGTATATGCCGGTACTGTGTTGTTTGCACCAAGATGTGCTGGTACTCTGTTCTTGGCTTCGGGATGTGCTGGTACTCTCTGGCTGGCTCTACTTTAAAATAAAAGGGAGCAAGAGATATATGATTAATTACATCAATGGAAATATTTCTACATTTTCATATATATGAACATTTATTCTTATTGTGCGTGGTCTTTGAAATTAAAGTAAGTAACCTTGCCAGGCCATGATGTTGTGAGGCCGAGCTGAGCCATTGAAGCCCATATAGGTCAGGAGCCTATCTCCTGTTTCTGTAGTGCGAGGCAGCTTAGTACACCCCCTGGACATGACGCTAGTATGCCGCATGGACTTACCCCCAATCCAACCCTTGATGCTGAGTGCCAAGCAGGGAGGCATTGGGTCCCATCTTTAGTCTTTAGAGTCTTTAGTAGTCTCAGGGGAGACACTCTAACCACTGAGCTGGTAGTTGTTGAAATGAAAGGGGTTGAGAATATGGGGGTGACAGGGAGTCCCTGCCAGGTTTATCTTTTCAAAGTGGGGTTAAATTCACTACCAGCAACTTCAGTGCCAGGGCTACCAGTAACTTTCAGAATGATATATTATACAATGAATACAACTGTTGTATTGTACTGTAGTTGCACACTAAAGAAATAATACAAATAATAAAATAATTTTTATCATGGACATTCACAGTGGCGGCTGGGAGATTTACATTATACATGGCCTGGAGCGAGATGTGGCGCGGGGCCTTGTGCACACACCAATTAAAAAAAATCATTAACTAATAGCCATCTGCCTTCAATTTGGAACACATATTAAGCCAGGTTCTCTCCATTGCAATTGACAAAACAGTCCATATATGGCATATACTGAACATTTTACACTCTACATGTCTGAGGAAGATTATTATAAATAATGAAGCCTTGACATGACGAGTTTATTACCTCAAAATCACTTGCGCCACCATCGGCTATTGTCATTCCAATGTTACATTTCAAACAACAGTCTGACTGTCTTCATCTGACAGTCACTCATGAAAAGGGACAGAGAATTATTTGAGAAGGTTCCTCCTGGCAAATTTGAGACAAATTCTGAAATAACGTTTGTATATTTTAGCTTATATATATATACAATATATATACATATATTTGTATATATTTTAGCTTAATGACAACATGGAAAGTCCACACAGGCACTCCTGGGACATTGTGGTGCGCAAATAGTTTTGAATCAGTTTTAATTTCGCTGAAACTGCGCTCCGAAGATTCCTGGAAATTCCCACCTGTTTCGGAACTTTTATTAACACTAAAAGAAACATGCTTGTTCAATATTTTCCAAGGTTTAACAGAAGCAGAAAATATATTATACATTGTACAGAGCCAAAGAATGTTAGTGCCTGTGGACAACATTTTTCCATGTCTCCTATAGCATCAAGCTGTGACAATTGCAGGGCATGTAATTGGCATGTGGATTTAGGCGTAGGGTATGTGTGCCTGAACGCCTCTATTTTGACCTTTCATATTCTCCCTGTTATCATACACCTAGCCTCTGCTGCAGTTTAGCCAGAATAGAATCTGTTAACCCTTTTTCAGTTTGATCAGTTGTCAAAAAAAAAAAAAACATCAAAATGTTCTTCCACAGTCACTTCTTGCTTTGGCTCTGCAAAGTGCATATTCACAAAACGCAATACAAGTGACATTTGCTCTTGATGAAAGGTGCCTCCTATCTCCTCCTAATAATAGCATTAGTGCAGGGGTTTTCAACAGGTGGTCCTGGGACCACCAATGGTCCTTGAAAAGGTTCCAGTTGGTCCCCCAGGCTAAGTGATGGAAAGTTTGTTAACCAGATGTAACTCTTGAGAGCATAAACAAATAACAATATAACAATAAATATAAAAATAAGAGCATAAACTCAAGAGTTAACATTAAGTTCAAATATTCACCATCTGAATTAGCCCAAGTCTAACAATTATACAATGTAGAAGATTAATTGTCATTTTGATCTGTATGTTTGCCTTGATATTGTGGGCAAAATACATCTTTAGTTTTGGGGTCTGTGGGGCTAAAATGTCCTCAAATGGTGGTCTGTGGCTCAAATGCTGAATAAATAGTGGGCCCTGGAATCAAAAAGGTTGCATTAGTGTAGAAAGTACTTGTTATATTTATGTGGAAATACTTAGTTACAAGTAGATCTCCAGAATTCAATGTTTACTTGAGTAAACTCCACGGAGGTTAACTCAGTTTGGGGTTAAGAGTCTTGTTCAGGGACAGATGGTGTCCCCTCTAAAACAAGACGCTGCATCTCAAGGGGACATGATATGATACTCTCACTGAAAGTTTGACAGATCCTGACCTCGACACGGTGTCTTGTCAGGGACCTTATGCTTCCCGGTCCGCCTCTCTACATTCATTCAGCTATATTATATGGCCTTAATATCTGATGGGTGGTCTAAATATATTTTCAGCCATCCATCCTGCCAGATGTATACAGCATACAGGCAACCATCTTCACGTAATGTGGACAATTAGGGTAATAACCACTGGCAGCAGTGGCTCAGAGGTAGTGTGGCCGGATGGAGACTGCATTGTTCCCAGTTTATGGCCTCCCCCAGAGTTATCGGTATCAGGCAATTGTAGTTGTTTTTAAATTAATCCACATCGGTTTGATTAATCTGTTCAATTCAGTTCAATTTGACTAAACAATCAGGCCAATTAATTAATGTCAGAATTAATCAGTCTGTATTTACAGATGAACAAGCCCAAAGTAACAGCTTGAACACATCTAGAAGAAGCTCACAATATTATATCTAAATGTATTAAAGGTAAATGTGATTTGCCTAAGCCTGCAGTGCAGACGCTCTGTTACATGTATTTTTCAGAATGGACAAAATTGTTATCATTTTTAATAAAGAATGAACCCTTGCAATTGCTTCATATACGCAGATTGGTGCCTTGCATGGTCAACTCTTATCCTAGCTAAACCCCTTGCTAGATTTTTCATTCTGCCTGCGGCCAAGAATGAGGAACCTGGTGAGGGAGAGCAGTTTACCCAGGTTATACAGTAGTTTTCTCTGGCACTGATGTGTGAATGGGTTACATGTGATGCATGATCTCTGTAAAGCATCTTGTGGTAAAGACGCTATTAAATGCACCATTTACCAATATATTGATATATTATTGATTTGCCCAGTTTAATTACTTCAGCCTAAATTAGTAGCTTAATGAGTTGCGCTAAAATGTTATTATGAGAGGGTTTTTTTCATCCACTGTATGTGTATTTAGTTCGAAATTAAATTACTTTTCAGGATTAAATTCAAATAATAGGGTGGCACATTTTTGACTTCCACCCTTTTGGTTCATCCCTAACAGTGTTGTTCAATATTACTTAGGAGAGTAATCTTGTTACTTTACTTCTGACCCCTTAGACAAAGTAATAATATTACTTTAGTTATTACTGGAATCAAAGGGTAATATATTACTTATTACGTTATTACTTTCCCAAGTTTTCCCCTCCTACCTTTGAAAGAATAGAACATACAATACAATACAACACAATCTGTTTAGCGAGCTCTTTTTAGAACTGAATCCAATTTATTTAGATATTTCCAGCTGTGGAAAGTCCACCTTTCTGATTCATTGTGTCCACCAGATTCAGCCATTATCTCTGTCTCTCTCAGTACGTAACTTGCTAACTTGTTCGTTTCTTGTTTATTTTCTTTTGCATGTTGTACACTGGAGAACGGTCGCCTGCTGCTACGTCACAAATGTGCCACAAATGTCAATATTACTTTTTGTCAATCTGTCTCCTTGCAAGTGTTCTTGTGAAATTATCTTGACAACTGCAGAAGTTAAATAATTACTTGTTTTCTATATTGTCTTCAACTTATTTACTGGCTTCCATGAATTCAAGGAATACATTTAAATCCTGTGTTAAGGAGTGACGTTTTTACGAGTTGATTTCAAATGGATTTGACCAGAAAACCAAGCTTTATTGTACGCATGCCGCTGGCCTACACAATATTTGATTAATAGTGATACTAAATATGTAATTATATATTTTGTAAAAAGTAATATGTAATAGTAATATTAATATATTACACTTGCTCAAACAGTAATATTGTAATATAATATATTGCTTTAAAATGATGGTAATAATTAATAAGTAATATATTAACAAGTTAAAGCAATATTCCCAACACTGCTTGCAGAGTAACGTATTACTTATAACCCATTTTGGCAAAGTAATTTCGTTACACTACTTTTTGGAGCAAAAGTAATAATATTACAGTAATATGTAATCTAAAATTCGTTACTGCCCAACACTGATCCCTAATACGTATCTTACCAGGATTCCCCATCAGCAGATACTTTTGAGCTCCCCAGTACATTTATCTACCGTTATCTCTCTTGCCTAGAGCTTAAACTAGTTTGTTGGTTACCATTTTAGGCTTGTTATAAATAAATGCATGTTTTATTTATTCCTGAATCGACAAAGCCATTACACTTTGGTAGCTTACTCTACTCTCTGTCAGTGACAGATCGATGACCAAGGCTGTGCCTGCTTCTCTCTCTCTCTCTCTCTCTCTCTCTCTCTCTCTCTCTCTCTCTCTCTCTCTCTCTCTCTCTCTCTCTCTCTCTCTCTCTCTCTCTCTCTCTCACACACCCACACACACACCGTATGTGTTTTCTGTGTGTATGGAGACGGACACAACTACGGAGACGCGTCCGTGTCGACACGGGCGGCACGTCCGTGTCTGACCGCCCACTTTCTATGGAGACCTGAGCGTTAAGCTTCGTGGAAACGCATTGATTGATGCATTAGCGCGCAAAATCATGCACTAGTGCACTAGAAAGCCTCTTTTGTGTGGAATTGTGCCATTGTTGAGGCAGTGTTCACACTCCCGGTACCTCGCATGCTTCACGCAGACCGCTGTGTCAACACGTGTGCATTTTGGTTGGACGTGTCTGTACGTGTTCTTTTGTACAGTGTGTGTCTGTCTAGTTTTCTAGGCAGATGTGTCAAGGCGGAGACACACGTTTGAGACTTGTGTGTGTGATATGCATACACGTGTAAGGACTACCCTGACTAGTGCTCTGCATACACTACACGTATACATGTGTAAGGACTTGGCTGACTAGTGCTCTTCAAATTCATACACTATCTTTGTACAGACACAGGGACAAACACACAGTCACATTGCTGACTATGTACTGTCAGAGTGGAGAGGCTAGCACCACTCAAAAATCACATCCATGAGGGACACCTTAAGTTTCTAGGGGTTGACACTAAGGTCTCCGAGGCACTTGCCCATCGGGCAAGTGCAAGTCAGGTTCTACTTGCCCTCAGGTCATGGTCACTTGCCCCCCAGGTTCCAGGTGGTCCCCAATTAAGCTGGTTAACCAGATGTAACTCTTGAGAACATAAAAATGAAACCAAATGGACCCTTGCGGGTCCATTTGGTTTCATTTTTACACTCTCAAGAGTTAAAATTCATCATCTTAATTAGCCCCAAGTCTACACAACTAGAGAATGTAGAAGATTAATGGTCATTTTGATCTGTAAGTTAATTTGCCTGTTTTGTTTCCCAAATCCAGCCTGGAATTGTGCATAGCTATAAAGCAGGGAAAGACACAGAGGCAGAGTGCAATGACTGCCTTCAAGACAAATGTATCTTGTGTTGTGTTTATAGTGCACTAAGTTGCACACCTGCCCGATCGGGCAACCGGGTAGCAGACTTCACTTGCCCCACCATTTTTTTACTTGCCCCGGGCAAGCGGGCAAGTGTTAGTGTCAAGCCCTGAGTTTCGATCTCACACTTTTGTGTTCATTTTTGTCACGCAATGTTTGTGTTCACACGAAAATCTAAATTATGAATTAAAGGTAATAGAGGCAACTTTCATGTGTACAAACACTGGTTGTAAACAGATTTGTTGGTCTCTGCTGCTGTGCTGTGATTGGCTAAAAAGCTACCTCACCCCACAGAACCCCCCCTCACAAATTAGCACTGCCTTTCCTGAGCCCGACAAATGTTTTGTTTTCATGATTCGTTGCCAACAAGAAAGTTCTGGACCGTCTGCAGGGCGAAGCAAGTGTCTCTCTGCAGGGAAACAGCTGCATCATCAAAGTAGAAGCAACGTATATAGGGTGGAAAGGGCAAAAAATATAGCTACGGTATCCATTGATTTAGATTTTTGTCTAAAAAGTTGCCTCTATTTAATTGTCATGGGATTTAATGTTTGTGTAGGACAAAGTTTGTTTTTGCACACAATACCTATCACCCCTCAAAAAGTGAGAAGCATGTAACAGTAAACCTATATCAGGGCTTGACACTAACACTTGCCCGCTTGCCCGGGGCAAGTAAAAAAAAATGGTGGGGCAAGTGAAGACTGCTTCTTGGTTACTCGATCGGGCAAGTGTGCAACTTAGTGCACTATAACACAACACAAGATAAATTTGTCTTGAAGGCAGTCATTGCACTCTGCCTCTGTGTCTTTCCCTGCTTTATAGCTATCCACAATTCCAGGCTGGATTTGGGAAACAAAACAGGCAAATTAACATACACATCAAAATGACCTAATCTTCTACATTCTCTAGTTGTGTAGACCTGGGCTAATTAAGATGATTAATTTTAACTCTTGAGAGTGTAAAAATGAAACCAAATGGACCCGCAAGGGTCCATTTGGTTTCATTTTTACGTTCTCAAGAGTTACATCTGCAAAATTTACAATATATTGTCAGTGGGCAAGTGACCATGAGCTGAGGGCAAGTAGAACCTGACTTGCACTTGCCCGATGGGCAAGTGCCTCCGAGACCTTAGTGTCAACCCCTGTAAGGTATTATTTGGCCATTTTATTGACTGCATTACTGAATAAATATAGGCCTAACTACCTTTGCCTGAAGGTGTACTTACATGATAGAAGGAAAAAAAGAATCCTTATGCAAACTACACAGAGGACAGGTGCAACGGATAACTGGAACTGTAAGAAAAACAAGCCTGATGAAGCCATTTTTTTTCTACTTCTCCATAATTACATATTACCCAGTAGACAGGGGAAATGAGAGCAATGAGAGAACAGGACATTCATACTGCACAAGGTCACTCAGTGAGCCACTTTTACACCCATGGATGTCACATGATATTGTGTCCCCAGTCCCCTGAGCCACCAGGAAGATATACCCTAGGTATTGTAGAGATTGTATGTAATTATATAACAGGGGGATTAATGTCCCCGTTGCGCTTGAATGATTCCTCTAAAAGTAGCAGGCCATGCAGTGACCCTGATCATCACAATATAACACAAAAAACACCTCCTCTACAGTCCACATCATTGCGACCTGTAACTTTTCATTAATAACACCATATTTCATGGACAGATTGAATTTTATTATTATTAATTCATGTCCGAATTAAATGACTTTTTTCTTTATTGGTGGAGTCCGGGCGTGCTGAGTAGAATAATAAAGTCCTGATTAAATATTGATGCTCAAGGCAAATGTTCGCTTCAGAGAACAGTCAATTGGAATACAGTACAGTAAGTGTCTGAAGGCCAGATGGAGAAATATTACAATATGTTTTACATTCGCTCATCAGTGGAAATGAACACAATTATCAACGTGTGGTCTTTGTCCTGTAGGTCCTGCTGCACAACCAGGCTGCATTTCATTTGAACCTTCATTTGTACAACTGCTTTTGTGTGTGTGTGTGTGTGTGTGTGTGTGTGTGTGTGTGTGTGTGTGTGTGTGTGTGTGTGTGTGTGTGTGTGTGTGTGTGTGTGTGTGTGTGTGTGTGTGTGTGTGTGTGTGTGTGTGTGTGTGTGTGTGTGTGTGTGTGTGTGTGTGTGTGTGTGTGTGCGTGCGCGCACCAACTGTGCCCATAAGACGGTGATTGAGTGTCCATAAGGATCTGAGGCATGCTTCACTCCTCTCCTCTCAGCCATTATAAAATTAATGGTAATTAACACCTGAGACCTCGTATGGCTTATTGGTTTTAACTTCACCCCCTCTGGTGGAGTTAGCGATTTTAACAGACACCAATGGAGTTAGCTGGTTTGGTCAGAAGCGCAGGGCCGGATTTAGCCAGCCCTACTAGGGTGGGCTGGAAGAATGGCAGGGTGGGCAACTACAAAGTTTTTCATATGAAGCAGTGGTTTTCAATCTTTTGATTTTGTCCACAATACCAGACTGGATTTGAGAAACAAAACCGTCAAACATAGCCTACAGATCATAATGAGCATTGATCTTCCACAACATTCTCTAGTTGTGTAGACTTGGGCTAATTGTGTTGATGAATATTTTAACTCTTGAGATGAAACCAAATGGACCCACAAGGGTCCATTTGGTTTCATTTTTACGCTCTCAAAGAGTTACATCTGGTTAACCAACTTTCCACAACTCTCTTAAGGACCACTGGTGGTCCCTGGACCACTGATGAAAACCACTGATATTACCTTTCATTGGGTGGGCAGGATGCACATTTGGGTGGCCCCTGCCCACCCTGGCCCCCCTCTAGATCCGGCCCTGCAGAAGCGTTTGTTAAGGCACATAAAGGCTGCTATGGGTTTAGTTGGTTTCTGCCCAACAGCGACATTACAGGTATATATACGGGGTTATATATTCAATCTCTGCTGTAAGGAAGGATCCAGCTATCTCCAAAATGTTCAATTTTCAGGTAATGCAAAATATACATTTAGCAGAAAATTAAGAAAACCATATACTGTACAGTATTTTGAAAACAAAGCAATCAAAGATGTTGTTACCGTTTGATGGCTTTATATATTGTCAATTACTTGAATGGATGGTGGATTTAGTTGCTTTAGCAACTGGGGTGTTAGGAGAGGAAAAAGATAGGAGAGAAAAACAAGTGTTGTTTGTTTTTCCTCAAATATGCAACCATGCCACTCTGTGAACAATGTGATTCTACTGGTGGATGGTGGACATACTGTAGTTATTCCTGTTTCTCCAAATTGAACCTGCACTGAACTTTGCTCAGGCCCCGTCACCGCATCTCATTGGATGTTTTCATCGAAAATGACTCCCGTTTCGAAATGCCACCTGTCATTGTGTGATTATATACCAGAACAAACATGATTGTATCCCAGATTGGCGCTGCCTTCAAAACTCATAGTTAAATGTTTCTGCTTAGAATTGTGTGTTCTGGGAAACAGTGATTTATGCTATGAGGTTGAGCCTGACATGACACCCTATGCTTCTATGTCACCTTCTAACTCTAAAATTTAGAGTTAGAAGGTGACATAGAAGCATAGGGTGTCAGAGACTCTAAATGTCTCTGCATCTCATTTGTATGTTTCATTCCATTCATGCTTTGCAATGAAAACTTGGTTATAGTATGTCCCAAAATGAGTAAATAAATCACACAGTGTCTAGAAAAACAAGTACTTGTCTAGCATATTTAGTTGCGTATATTCAGTGGTGTTCAACCAACATCATACCAGGACCCAATATATATTCTGCATTTTAGCCATGGAGGACCACCGTTTGATGTTGAGTCCAGCCTCTTGGGGCTCCAGTTTGGTTACATCAGCCATTATGCGCATTTAGCATTGGGGAAGAGGCGTTCCCACACTAAAGTCGGTAATTTGTTACCCGTTACATTATGCATAGGTGTGGTTTGGGCGTTTTAGCTTTCATCCAATCCGTGTTGGTCTTGCCATTCCCTTTAATTCATCCCATATCTATTTCCCTTATCCCTACTGCTATGCCAACTCCTACGCCCACAGCCTGGCTGGGGCTTATAGGACAGACACATGCATGAGTATTCTCAAAGATTATAGCTCTTATTTTCAAACAATTATAGTTCGGTCAATTCTCAATCATTTCTTACCCTTCAACATGTTATGTTGAAAAAACATGTTCCATGTTTTTTTGCTGTATGCGGCATGCATTTATCCCAAGTCTGTGAAACGTTATAAAGTAAATTGCAAAAAAGTCGGGAAATTCTCTGCAAAAACAGACGTCTTTTTGATCATCCATATCTCGGTCAGTTCTGGACCAAACATCAATCTCTCAGATGCTGTATAGCATATGCGGGTAGGTCTTCTCTACGATGCGTTTCGAGCAAAATTTAACTGTCGGGAATTTGGTGGAAACGTGAAAGCAGCAGCAATGCGTCACATTCACAAGTTGTATTTAATTATATTATATACCTTACCTAAACACAAGGAAGTGACTGACAGCAGGCAATCTACAGCTGTTTATAGGACAATCAATAAATAAGGAGATGAAGTGAACTGATGCAGCAGCTGTTCCACGTGGACATCTCCAAAGCGCACAGATGCCCGCACTGTGCGCACGTGGCTCTGCCTTCTGTATAGGTTAGCGGGTGCTTTGAAATCCCGTTATCTAGTTCCCAAATCTATTTGAGGAAATTAGCAACTTAAGGGACTGCGACAAACACGCCTATGACCACACCTCCAGTCACAAATAAAGGTGTCGGCATAAAGAATAGTGGCTAAGGGAAGAGGAAAGTTGACGAAAATACCAATAAGGGAATTCGTTGGGGGTTTCGGGTAACGTTAGGGACATCGCGTGGAGCGAAAATGGAGCCATTGGTCCCAAAACTAAGTTTTTGTCTGCAATTTAGGAGAGGAAAAATGTTGGTCAAAATAACAATACTTCTACATTTTTTAATAACTGTGTAGATTCTTGAAAATTACATAATTCAGGCGTTTAGATATAATTTTGAGAGCGTTTTTTCTCAAAAGTTACAGATCTACAGTATGCCCCCTCCCCTCTCTCTGCTGGGAGAGCCTAAAATCGCCTATACATTCCACACCCCCACAGGGAGTGCAGTGCCCCGACTCAAGTCAAGATATTTTTTGCTGTTCGGCCGACTGTCTTACTGTCTTACTGTCTGACTGACTGACTGACTGACTGACTGACTGACGGACCGACGGACGGACCGTCGGCGGACCGACGGACCGTCGGCGGACCGACCGACCGACCGACCGACCGACCGGACGGACGGACGCATTCCTTCGAGAACACACTTGATGAACTACTACACTGTCAAATTTCTTTAAATCTAAAGAAAGCAATATCATTTTGAAACTTTTCCTTTTCTCCCCCAGTGGTTTGTTGTCATTGTGTTGGAGTGACTTGCTGCGTGACCTGTCCCCGTAAATATTATGTTACCATTACCTCTGTGTTGCTAGGAGACGTCTCTCTTGTTGGGCTGTTGTGTTCTTCAAGGTCTTCAGTGGGCAGACACGATCTCTGTGTGTGTGTGTGCGCGCGCGTGTGCGTGTGTGTGTGTGTGTGTGTGTGTGTGTGTGTGTGAAAACACCTTGGTCTGTTGAGCCTTGCTTTGAAAGCGCAATGACTTCCTGCTTCTCTCTCTCTCTTTCTCTCTCTCTGGAGTACAGAGAGGAACAAATGTTATTGCAGTTCGTTCTTACTTAAGGGTTTCTTACGAGCTCGGGAACTTTACTATAGTGTAAAATAGCACTGTGTAAGAGCTCCAAAGTAATGGCGTTTGACTGCTGGAGAGAGTCATATGCCTCTACTGTGTTAAGTGTTATTATAATTCCAGTCATGCATTTACATTATAGTTGAACATTTCCAGGCATACTCAAATCAGGATGAATATGAAGAACACCTCATCTGTGCTCAAATGAAAATATGCGCTTTTACCTTACGACTTCGACAGGTTGACTTGTTGGAGGGCAAAGAAGGAGGGAGTCATGCCTCCGCTTTTTACTGTAGTTTTATTATCAATGTAACAATTCTAATGTGACAGAACATAACATAATGCATTCTCAGCCAGCCACTTTAGGCCATCTGTCAACACATCCCACTCTGTCCAGCCAGCATTTGTTCAGTCAAATGTTTAGGGTGTAATATGGATGTCAAGATCAATTCATTCAGGAATCTGCGTATCCTGAACTCAGGAAGAACACCACAGCTTAGACTTTTCTAACCACCCATCCGACAAGCCATTAAAATCTACAAAGTAAGTTAAGCTAACATTATTCCGGTATGGTAATAGCATTACAGGAAAACTTTTACAAATTTGCATGCACCACTCTGTTGTTTGATACAGCTAGCAAATCAACCATGGGGTTTACTACCAGCACCTCCACAGTGACATCCCGTAAGAAAGCATTTTGACTTTTATGTACAACGTGACTGCATGTGCCCTGTCAGGTTCTGTCACCCCCGAGGAGTTATGTCCCCCATCTGGACCTGAAAATAAATATGTTCTGCAGGTGCCACTAGCCTGCTGCGATTGCTGCAAATTGAATTTTCCAGACTGTTCGCTTAATGTCCCCACTGCTCGGACCCGCTGCAACGGCATCGCGTATCCAGGGATTTGCTTGGCGTGCGCGCTGTGTGATGAGGTACACGTACCAGCCAATAGTTGCTGTCTCTTCACTATTTCTCGTTCTGCTGAATGTCCCCCTCGGCGCTCAGACGAGGAAAGATTCATGCCCAAATGTGGGCACAATCATGCGCCCAATAGGCGTATATTTGGGCGTCGAATGATAGGCGATCAATACGCTTGTGTCCAGAAGTATAAATCAGGTTTTGTTCTCCTGAGGATGTCCACAGCCACTGTAAAATCTCTTCTACAGTGGTCTACGAGACTTCATCAGAAGGAGCATTCTATGGCGTCTTTCAGAGCTGGCGTTACATTTGTCGTGACTGTTTTGGTCATTGGTTGCGAGCGTTGGCCACCTGACGCAACGCCAATGTATGTTGTGACGTACGTCGCGGTCACAAATTGATTTCGCTCCTCTTGAACATGTTGGCATGGAATAATCAAATTTCAAAGATATTTTAAACATTTAGCTTATACTTAGAATGATTTGAAACACTGCACTACTAACTATAACTGTCACATAAGCAAATAAACTAATCATTAAATCGTGAAAAATCTATGAGTCTGACGACATTTGTGCAGCATGTGTTCTACAGTTCGCTTAGAGACTGAAGCATCATTTGAAGGTATGTTGAGCATTTTTAGTAACCTACTAGCAGCTAGTGCAAAGGGGCAATACAAAGGGAGCATGTTGTTCAAAACATGCACCAGCGTCCACTGTAGTTCAGTAAACAGAAAAAAAAAATAAAACTGATAAATACCAGTCTGAACAAACAGCGGAATGGATGATGTGTCTTAGGCCTTTACTGTACATACAACTGTGCCAAATTACATAGTTTTCAATGCATCTGGAGGGATTTAAACTCCTTTAAACATGTTTTTGCCTGCGACGCTTGGCAGGCAATGAAGTCTTCCTCAGAATATTTAAAACCTTCTTCAGTGTCTATAGCACTATCATCAGTTGTAAACATTTTCTGCTCTCACTGCTGTCAAAACATTTGTCCTCGGAAATATAATTAGCCATTCGCTATTGTGTCAATGTTTGCATTTCAAATGACATCGACATGCCGATGAGCAGAGCTCATAAATACACTGTCTGTAGACAAAAAGGTGTCTGTGACACACGTGAGCACATTTTCGATTTTGACTTTTTTGTCAGGTGAACCCTGACATATAACAGCTCATGAATATGTAAGCAGCTGAGTAATCAATGGAGTGACTATATTCATCATTGGAAGTTTCATCCCATGCCGCCTAAGCCAATGGAAAGCCATTTGGTTCAATTTGTATACTCCCGGGGTCACAGACATGTTGGTCATGATGGTCAGAAAATCTGTGGCTCTCAAAGTACCACCATAATAACTGATGTTAAAGGTTTTGAGGATCAAACCATTAGAAATAAGCTTGGGGACATAGACAATATGATATTAATTACTAACCCCAATTCCGTTGAAGTTGGAACGGTGTGTAAAATGTAAATAAAAACACAATGCATTGATTTGCAAATCGTTTTCAACCTCTATTCAGTTGAATACACCACAAAGACAATATATTTAATGTTCAAACTGATAAACTTTATTGTTTTTTGAAATTATACAATCTTTTGTAAATTGATCCCTGCAACACGTACCAAAAAAGTTGGGACGGGGGCAACAAAAGACTGGGAAAGGTCATGAATGCACAAATAACGCCTGTTTGGAACATTCCACAGGTAAACAGGTTAATCTTAAACAGTTTAATATCGTGATTGGGTATAACAGGACCATCCCAGTCGTTCACAATCAAAGATGGGGTGAGGTTCACCACTTTGTGAACAATTCTGTGAGAAAATCATCCAACGGTTTAAAAACAATGTTTTTCAACATTCAATTGCAAGGAATTTGGTGATTTCATCATCTACAGTCCATAATATAATCAAAACGTTCAAAGAATCTGAAGAACTTGCTATACTAAAGCGACAGGGCTGAAAACCAACACAGAATACTTGTGACCTTTGATCCCTCAGGTGGCTCTGCATTAAAAACTGACGTTATTGTGTAAAGGATATTACTGTGAGGACTCAGGAACACTCAGAAAACCATTGTCAGTTTACATAATTTGTCGCTACACCTGCGAGTGCAAGTTAAAACTCTACCATGCAAAGCAAAGCCATGCATCAGAAAGGTTGGTTTGAAAAACAACCAGAAATGCCTTCTCTGGGTCCACTATCATTAGAAATGTGGACTCATCAGACCACAGCACACTTTTCCACTTTGTGTCTAACCATTTCAAATGATATTGTACCCAGAGAAGGCATTTCTGGTTGTTTTTTCAAACCAACCTTTCTGATGTATGGCTTTGCTTTGCATGGTAGAGTTTTAACTTGCAATCGCAGGTGTAGCGACAAATTATGTAAACTGACAATGGTTTTCTGAGTGTTCCTGAGTCCTCACAGTAATATCCTTTACACAATGACGTCAGTTTTTAATGCAGAGCCACCTGAGGGATCAAAGGTCACAAGTATTCTGTGTTGGTTTTCAGCCTTGTCGCTTTAGTATAGCAAGTTCTTCAGATTCTTTGAATGTTTTGATTATATTATGGACTGTAGATGATGAAATCACCAAATTCCTTGCAATTGAATGTTGAGAAACATTGTCTTTAAACCGTTGGATGATTTTCTCACAGAATTGTTCACAAAGTCGCCCCATCTTTGATTGTGAACGACTGGGATGGTCCTGTTATACCCAATCACGATATTAAACTGTTTAAGATTAACCTGTTTACCTGTGGAATGTTCCAAATAGGCGTTATTTGTGCATTCATCATCTTTCCCAGTCTTTTGTTGACCCCGTCCCAACTTTTTTGGTACGTGTTGCAGGGATCAATTTACAAAAGATTGTATAATTTCAAAAAACAATAAAGTTTATCAGTTTGAACATTAAATATATTGTCTTTGTGGTGTATTCAACTGAATAGAGGTTGAAAACGATTTGCAAATCAATGCATCCTGTTTTTATTTACATTTTACACAACGTCCCAACTTCAACGGAATTGGGGTTGTAATAACAATAATTTTAGGAAAGGAATCCATGTTATTTGCACTTTAATGTCTAGTAGTGCTGTTATGCTGATTTCAGCACAGCTGGTTAGCCTATTTCAACCAATTGCTTGGTCAGAAGTACTACCTGTATAAATATTTCATTCAACTTCTTTCTTTCTTTCTTTCTTTCTTTCTTTCTTTCTTTCTTTCTTTCTTTCTTTCTTTCTTTCTTTCTTTCTTTCTTTCTTTCTTTCTTTCTTTCTTTCTTTCTTTCTTTCTTTCTTTCTTTCTTTCTTTCTTTCTTTCTTTGACCACAACACTGTTGATGAGGCTATAGTCACCATGATTATCATGGTTAAGTACAGATAGTCATGCCTGTGTTATCATCCACTGAAGCCCTATTTTTCAGTCTATTACTGAAAATAACAACAGCTATTTTTATTATTACTCACGTTTTTGTATCCATGGCACATCAAGTTGCCATCACATCACATCACATCACATCACATCACAAAGAGTTGTGAGCTACTGGAGTAGGTCGCTTGGTATTCATAGCAACACAGCCTCTGCCATCCCTACCCAATTCTAGCTCTTTGACAGATATGAACATAAATATCACATTTCCATGGTAACAGAGATCTGTCTATTTCTGTTTGTAAAGAAGTAGTATCTTACAAACTTACTAGTTAGTGTAGTCGCCGTAGGCAACACGCTATTGTTCTAGGTACGAAGAGTTTACTTTAGGTGACCAGCTAAAGTAAATGGTGCATAAATGGCACCTTCATCCAAGGTGCTTTGCATAGATTGTGCTACATTCACACACTGATGGCAGATGAAACCATGCAAGGCACCAACCTGTACATTGGAGCATTTAGGGCTTCATTGTCTTGCTCAAGGACACTTTGACACTGATTGACACTAGTATCTCTGGGACCGCCAACCTATCCGGCCACTCTACCCCTTAGCCCCTGCCATCCCTGAACCTGTGTTTTTGTTAACCATTTTAGCTCATTGAGTTCAATGTACTTTTTTGTAACCTTTTCCAAAAATAACCATAACATCCACATACTGTAGATATTTTCCTGCTTATCCTGCAAATACTGAAGGTGCTGTTTTCTCTGTTTCTTTGTTTTGTGGTAATAGAGAAAATGTAATATTATTTTAGGGGTTGTGTGATTTGTAGAAAACATATAAATGGATTATTGTCCTCCAAGCGGCAGTAACAACGTTTTCAGCTGTCAGAAAGTAGATGAAAATTTGCATTATTTGCCCATACCAGGCTCCTGTTTACTTTACATAGTGGCCTTCTTACAGCACATAATAGCAGAGCCATCCATCATTATGCCGTGATATGTTAAACAAGCTTTAACCTTCTCTGTACTCACAATGAATTCATGCACACACGCATACCATTATACAAACCCTATGTCATGCAGCGAGGTTTTATCATTGTTTTTGATTGGTTGAATATTTTATGAACATAATTTCAGATAACTAATGGATCACTGCAGAGACACGCATGCTTGGTTTATTTGGGTGACATTGTTTCTACGTCTATGCCATCCCAGTGGATGACATCTCATATAGCGATGCTGATCTGCAACCAATGTTAGCCCCTGTAGAGCGCAGGAATTTGTAATCAAGAGACACCAAGGTACAGCACACCAGGAACTAATTAAACGCTGCATTGGATCAAAGGGAACATACGTAAAAATAGCAACCAATCAGCATAAAATGCGTGATCATCAGTTCTCGCCTCTCTCTCTCTCTCTCTCTCCCCCTCTCTCTGTAAGACCTACGTATACTGTAGGTTCCATCCTGGAGGCCAATCTTTCCGTTGACAAAATGGCCTCCAACAGAATTTAACAACTAGATTCCTATACAGGATCTCCTCACCTGTCAGCAAAAACACCTTGAAGATGCATACAGAAGACCTTGTACAAGGCTACACTTATTTGCGGCACCTCAAAGCCCTGAAAACATGTGTGCGCATACTGCGCACGCACGCACGCACACACACACACACACACACACACACACACACACACACACACACACACACACACACACACACACACACACACACTACACATAAATGCACACCTGAATGCACACTGCATGGTGTCAAGACCAGTGAGAAACGGAAGCTGAGTTGTTTTGACTTTCTCAGCAGAGGTCTGGTGAGGATCTTTTGCAAACAAACACTATCACACCCGCTCCCCTCCTCTTCTCTCTATTTTTGACAGGTAGTTCCTTCAGGACTGAACAATTGCAAGAGTGAGCAATCAAGCAGACTGAATATGTCAATCCAGGAGGGCTGGATGGAGGGAGAGAGAGACTGGTTGGTTGGTTAGTTGGTTTATTGATTAATTGATTGATTGAAATTTAGACATTTAGGCATTTGGTTGGGCCCACCATTTTCATTTCATCATCATCAACACATTTAGCACATTTAGAGACTGTACAAATACACTCTTCCATATAGCTAAAAGCAGGCCATTCATGCCATCCAGCAGTGACTTGAACTGAAATGATCATTAGGCAGATTTTTCTAAACAACATTACAAACATATATATTTTAAAGAGGGGGTGCCGTGATTTTTGTATTTTTTCCAATTTTGTACATGTTTAAGAGTTGACGGTATGTAAATAGACCCCTTGGTGTGTTTTTTATGTGCAATGGTGTCTTCCCTTTGTATTTAGGGTTTCTTCCTGGGGGGTGAACATTTCCAGTCAAACGTGCCGAATAAAAAAAACTTCAATATAGTGACATCACATGCTCAGCCCCTCCCCTAACTCCTCCCCCTTTACCATACAACTAAAGCTGTGGGTGTTGAGCTGGATCTCCAGCCATCACCACCCACCAGGCAAACAAGGCATACTCAATGAACTGGCTGGGTGGAATCATAAAAAATTACAGTTTAACAAACACTGTACACTTTTTGGGAAAATATCTTACTTTTCATATGACATTAATGCCTGATGATCATGTTTTAGGGTAGAAAATTTTCATGGCACTCTATCTTTAAATTCTGACAACAGACGTTTTGGCAATCCACTGTTTAGCCTTCCTCAGTGTGGACTATGATAAAGAAAAAGAGGATGATGCATGGGGGCGTGGCGTACATCAAGAACATGGAAAATTTACAAAAGAAAAATGTACAAAACATTTCCATTTAGTACATGTACTTGTCTTTGTCTGTTATAAACAGCTTTTTTCCTCCACACAGTAGTTAAATTGACATAATATTTAAACTAGACAGTAGCATTATAGTATTCCCTTTTAATATGCTTTTTTATTATTTCAGTTCAGGTTCAGCAACTCTTTGCGCCTCTACTGGAAAATTCCACCATAGCAGTTCCTGTTTACACTGAGCATGTGCAAACCTCCTGCAGGAGCCTGCGCCACGCCCCTGTGCATCATCCTCTTTTTCTTTATCATACAGTAGAGTGTGGACACTGTGGAAGGCTGGATAGCTGGAAGGTCTTTGCACACCGGTGTGCACATGATGCATGCACACACAAACAATGTAGAGGAGAATTAATGGCATGTTAATGTCATTTGAAAGTCTTATCTTTGTGTGTTCAGTAATTGGTATAGCACTGGACATACAGTACATAGAGCTCTATCATTTCTCCAGCCTGTTTCGGCATGTATTCAGTGTTCTACAAGGAGGCTTTTACGCCATATTAATTTACCATTTACTGTGATTAATGAATACTCATTATCAATTTATTGTCCCTGGATGGTGGGACAGTGTTAATTTCGAGCCATGTCTATGAATAGTAATGAGGCATTTAACTCTGAATATTCTCTCCACCTTTGCCACAAATGTGTACATTTTATGTGACTATTATGTGCAATAAAACCGTTTATGCACATCCCTGTGCGCATGCAAGCACACACACACACACACACACACACACACACACACATGGGCACATTTACATGCATGGGCACACATATGCACGTATGCATGCACAGATGCACACACATGGCAAACTGACTCCCAATTACAACGTACAGTAGACAGCACTATCATTACTGTCAACTGTCCCCGACTGTTGTCACTTGAGACCATCTGGATGGTATGATCTTCAGTTCATACCTCCTGGCAACTTAAAGGGCAGAACCACTGGTACTGGCAGATTGGCACAGAGTAGTGTACTGCAGAATTACATTTGGGAAAATGGATTTTTAAAATCATGTGATAAATCATAGTTTAATTTTAACGCTCTCAAAGAGTTGCATCTGGTTAACCAACATTCTATAATTTAACCCCCCCCCCCCCCCCCCTGCGTTGTTGTCCTTTTTTTCTCCTCTGAGGTTGTTGCCGACATATAGTTTTCCTTTTTTTCTCTCTCCTTTATTGTGATGTGAAGTGTTAAACTTTGGTTACAGGATTGCTTCATTTATATGTAAAAAAAAAAAAAACTGAAAAAATCGAACAAATATAATTAAAAAATGAGCGTGGGGACCACCCATAGAGTAATAAAATAACAGAGGCCGGACTGGAGCGACAGCCCCGCCCCCTTGTTATTCATTTCAATACAAGTTGCTCATTGGCGCTTTGAAGCACCCGGAAGACCGCCGGAAGTGCGCCTATTTCCGCATTTGAGCACCAAAATTTGGTGCCCAAATGCGGAAGTATTTCTCCATGAACGCGCCCGACGCAAGGGATTATGGGAACCATGAACGAGCGCCGTCGCGCACGAGCAAAGGAAAAAAAACATCAAAAAGCATTAAAAACAAGCTTGTGGGTTTGCATTGAGCTTATTATCTGTCATATAATACATATGTTATGTTTTGAGAGGTAGTATATGACGTGAGGACCGCTGGTTTATTCAGAAAACAACTTAAAAACAAATTGCCCTGTCCGCGTGCACAAAGCAAACGAGCGTGCGTGCTCTCGGGGCGTTCGTGCATGAATTCCACCCGCCTGCAGTACCAAACTTGGCCACCAGCGGGGGAGCTTCAAGCCTGGAGCCGCTGTCTGCTGAAAAAATGAGTGTGGGGACCACCTGGAATCCACTCAGGGAGCACTGGTGGTCCCTGGACCACTGGTTGAAAACATTTTCATTAGAATATGACATGGTGAATAGAGCTAACGGCTAAAGCAGCATTTCAGACTAACAGATCTTAGACGTGCAAAAGCCACACTGCTAAAAAGGGATATGTAAATGACCTAGGAAAAAACAGTCATCATTGAACTATGTTGAACTATGAGTTGTTGGAGATAATAATAGCTACAGTAACTTCTTTAAATATACATCAGAACAGTGGTTTTCAACCTTTTTCATACCAGGGCCCACTATTTATTCAGAATTTTAGCCACTGACCAGCATTTGAGGATATTTTAGCTTCACAAACCTAAAACTAAAGATTTCTTTTGCTTTTGGAAACAAAGCGCAAACATAGATCAAAAATGGCCATTCTTCTACATTCACTAATTGTGTAGACTTGGGCTAATTCAGATGATTAATATTTTAACTCTTGAGAGTGTAAATACGAAACCAAACGGACCCGCAAGGGTCCATTTGGTTTCAACATTCTATCATTTAGCCTGGGGACCACCTGGAATCTTCTCAGGGACCACTGGTGGTCCCCGGACCACTGGTTGAAAACCTCTGCATTAGAATATAACACCCTGAATATGGCTAACAGCTAATGCAGCATTTCAGACTAAAGGCCTGTCCATACTCTCTCCAACTTCTGAACATTTCGGAAAGTTGAAAAGTGACGTCATCTGAAATGTCTGAAACGCATCTTTCTGAAATTTTGTTCTGAAAGCTGCAGATGTTGTGATTCGCCAAACTACTTCGGAAGGTCCTATGAGGATGTTGTACAGCAGTGGTTCTCAAACCTTTCCATGTCATCGCGCCCCAAAATGATACCAATTAGCCCATGGACCCCCCATTAGCTCTAGCAATTAGCTCTAGCAATCTATCGAGACAATCTCCCTTTTTCCGAACATGAACAGGTGAAGTATGGACGTAATCTGTGTTCGGAAGGTTTTTTTTCGGAAAGTAAAAAAATTAAAAGTATGAACAGCGCTTAACAGATCTTAGACATGCAAAGTCACACTGCTAAAAGGAGATACGTAAATGACGTAGACCAGGGACCTTGTGTGTAACTGTGGCGCAGGACAAGACGACAAAAATACAGCACTTCAACAATGGCCTAATGCATCTACTTCCCTCAATCACTGAAGCCATGTTTGTTGTTTGACCCTGTTGAGTAACAGGGGCTGTTGGCCAGCCTGGCTGGGGCCAGGCTGTTTTACACATGCATCCTGATATACTGAAATTGTTTCAGTATTGATATTTGGATTTAGACATTATCCGCTGTCATTCCGGACAAGTTCGGCAATCTTTGCATGTAAGAATGGCAATGGTGATGGACCCTCCATAGTCTTTCATATGATATTGAGAGCAGACTTGAACCGTACAGATTTTCATCATAATAACCCTGCTAGCAACTACCTTATATTCGAAGTCTCCAGAGGTATTAGAGGCTAAGATCTGTGATTGTATGGCAACCTGACACTAATGAGACTTTCACTCCCTGAGGTCCGCCCCGTGGAGCTCTCCATGAGTATATTTTTTTTCTGCACACTGTGCACCTTTGCACTCATCAAACAGATACATGCAGAATTATGAAATTGCCTGACAGAGTGGATGGAGAATTGAAAAGGAAGCTGTGATAAGAGAGGTTATAAGGGCTGAGATGGAAGAGTGACAGGGGAAATGGACTTTACTCGTCTCATTAGAATGTAATCACCTAGAGAGAAGGTCAGGTCGTAGTTACTGCTGCTATAAAACACAGACACAGAGAGAGAGAGAGAGAGAGAGAGTTAAGACAGAGCAGACTAGTAGATCACTGCCAGGAGATTGCGACGTTCCACAGTGCATGTGGAACCAACAGGCATCATGAAATAAGATGGAGTAAGGGATTCAAAATGAAGGATGGAGGAATGGGAAGAGGAGAGAAAGAGCGTATGCAATGCCAGTTAGGGTTTTATCCACATACACAGAGAAGCTCTCCAGTGTTGAAGCTGCGGGCCCTAGTGGCAAAAAGTGGCAGTGCAGCCCTATAACGGAAGTGAACGGGCTTCATGACGTCACAGGTGTCATGGAGGCACACATGTGGACACCAAAATTTGGTGTCCGGAAGTAGCCTACAATGTTGGGAACTTCCGGCAGTCTTCCGGGTGCTTCAAAACGCCACTGAGCAACTTGTATTGAAATGAAAGGGAAGGGGGCAGGGCTATTGCTCCCGTTCACTCTATATTTTATTATTCTATGGTTTTATCTGGCAACTCATATCCTTACCCTAATATTATCCATCCATCCATCCATCTTCTTCCGCTTATCCGAGGTCGGGTCGCGGGGGCAACAGCTCCACCAGGGAGCTCCAGACTTCCCGGTCCCGAGCAACATTGGCAACCTCCTCCTGGGGGATCCCGAGGCGATCCAAAGCCAGAGAGTCGATGTAATCCCTCCATCTGGTCCTTGGTCTGCCCCGGGGTCTTCTCCCAGTGGGACGTGCCCCGAGGACCTCCCTAGGGAGGCGCTCGAGTGGCATCCTAACCAGATGCCCGAACCACCTCAGCTGGCTCCTTTCCAGGTGAAGGAGCAGCGGCTCTACTCCGAGTCTCTCCCGAGTGACTGAACTTCTCACCCTATCTCTAAGGGAGATGCCAGCCACCCGCCGGAGAAAACTCATTTTGGCCGCTTGTATCCGCGACCTCGTTCTTTCGGTCATGACCCACACTTCATGACCATAGGTGAGGGTAGGGATGAAGATAGCTCGGTAGACAGAGAGCTTTGCCTTCTGGCTCAGCTCTCTTTTCGTCACAACAGTGCGGTATAACGACTGTAATACCGCCCCTGCTGCTCCGATTCTCCGGCTGATCTCCCTCTCCATCCTCCCCTCACTTGTGAACAAGATCCCGAGATACTTAAACTCCTTCACCAGGGGTAATACCTCATTCCCTACCCGGACTGTACAATCCACCGGTTTCCGGCTGAGAACCATGGCCTCAGATTTGGAGACGCTGATCCTCATCCCAGCCGCCGTACACTCGGCATCGAACCGGTCCAGTGAGAGTTGTAGGTCTCCGACTGATGGAGCCAATAGGACCACATCATCTGCAAAAGCAACGATGCAACCCTAAACTCCCCCAACCGAACACCTTCTCCACCACGACTTCGCCTCGAGATCCTGTCCATGAAAATCACAAACAGGATAGGAGACAATGCACAGCCCTGACGGAGACCAACCCCCACTGGAAACGAATCCGACTTGCTCCCGAGCACACGGACACAGCTCTCGCTTTGGGAGTACAGAGATTGGATGGCCCTCAACAGGGACCCCCTAACTCCATACTCCCTCAGCACCTCCCACAGGACCTCCCGGGGGACCCGGTCATATGCCTTCTCCAAATCCACAAAGCACATGTAGACTGGATAGGCATACTCCCAGGCCTTCTCCAGGATCCCTGCAAGAGTATAGATCTGGTCAGTTGTTCCACGGCCAGGACGAAAACCACATTGCTCCTCCTGAATCTGAGGTTCGACTATCGGCCGGACCCTCCTTTCCAGTACCTTGGAGTAGACTTTCCCAGGGAGGCTGAGTAATGTGATGCCCCTGTAGTTGGCACACACCCTCTGGTCCCCCTTTTTAAACAGAGGGACCACCACCCCGCTCTGCCACTCCTTCGGCACTGTCCCAGACTTCCACGCAATGTTGAAGAGGCGTATCAGCCAAGACAGCCCTTCATCACCCAGAGCCTTCAGCATTTCTGGGCGGATCTCGTCAACCCCCGGAGCTTTGCCACTGTGGAGCTGCTTAACTACCTCAGTGACTTCCTTCCGGGAGATCGACGACACCCGCCCATCATCCTCAGGCTCTGCTCCTGTCAAGGAGGGTGGGTCTGATGTTAATGGGTTCAGGAGTTCCTCAAAGTGTTCCTTCCAACGCGCTACGACATCCTCATTTGAAGTCAGCAGGGTCCCATCCTTGCTGTAAACAGCTTGGATGTTTCCCCGCTTCCCCCTCCTGAGGTGTCGTACGGTCTTCCAGAACAACTTTGGTGCCGCCGGATTCCATGGATTCTCCGAACTCCTCCCACACCCGCTGCTTTGCCTCAGCTACAGCCACAGCCGCTGACCTTCGGGCCTGTCGGTACCTTGCAACTGCGTCCGGAGACCCCCGGGATAACATATCCCGGTAGGCCTCCTTCTTCAGTCGGACGGCTTCCCTCACCTCCACTGTCCACCAGGGAGTTCTAGGGTTGCCGCCCCTTGAGGCACCTAAGACCTTCTGGCCGCAGCTCACAGCTGCAGCTTCAGCAATGGAGGCTTTGAACATTGCCCATTCCTGTTCAATGTCCCCAACCTCCACAGGGATGCGAGAGAAGTCCAACCGGAGGCGTGAGTTGAAGTCCTTCCGGACAGGGGCCTCCTCCAGACGTTCCCAGTTCACCCGCACTATACGCTTGGGTTTGTAGGTTCAGTTCAGTTCAGTTCAGTTCAGTAATCTGAACTGAACTGAACTGAACTGAACTGCCACCCATCTGGCAGCGCACCCTGGCCCACGGCTTCCTGGCGCGGGTGGTGGGCCCACGCGGCGGAGAGGATGGCGTGTCCACGTTGCTTCTTCGGGCTGTGCCCGGCCGGGCTCCGTGGCAAGCCCGGCCACCAGGCGCTCGCTGACGAGCCCTCCCTCCGGGCCTGGCTCCAGAGGGGGGCCCCGGGCTTCCTCCGGGCCGGGTCTCATCTCTCTCTACTAGATTGTTCATGGGTGTATTTGGGCAAATAAACCTGGAGGCGCCCATCCCTCTCCAGGTTGGATGCAGTTTAACGTCATGCCCAGGACATATCCTTACCCTAATATTATCCAAACCCTTACTTTAACCATAAGCTTAAAGGGATAGTTCCTTTTTTAAGTTAAGTTCTATAAAATATTTAAGTTGTAGACAATAGTGATATCAACTATAATGATGGATTGCCAGAGTTAATATTAAATAGTATTTAATAATATCTATTTATTCAGAATTCGAGCCACAGACCTCCATTTGATGACATTTTAGTCCCACAGCCCCCAAACTAAAGAATTATTTTGCTTTTGTCCACAATTCCAGGCTGGAGTTGGGAAACAAAACAGTCAAACAAAAATCAGTCAATCAAAATGACCATTAATCCTCTACATTCTCTATAATTGTGTAGACTTGGGCTAATTCAGATGATGAATATTTTAACTCTTGAGAGTGTAAAGATGAAACCAAATGGACCCACAAGGGTCCATTTTATTTCATTTTTACGCTTTCAAAGAGTTACTTTTGGTTAACCATCTTTCCATTATTTAGCAGGCGACCACTTGGAACACTGTTTTGGAATCCATGTTTGACCTCTTACATGCACAACAATGAACTTGTGTGTGAAACAGTACAAAACGGGCGGAACAGTGTGTATGGAAAATGAATGGATTGATTAATGAATGGGGTTTAGATAGGGGCAGAGTAATCTGTAATTCTGCATGGGAGCTACTCTCGCTGAACTGATCATAATGCAGAACATAGGCCTACTGTAGTACAGGTAAAGAACCCCTTTTTCCAACCAGTTCATTTCCCTTTCAAGGTGAGGGGAATATTTTTTGTTATCCTAGACAGGGACACATGGAGAACTCCACACTTAAAGCCTCTTTCACCAACCTGAGCTAGGATATACACTGTAGATGTTGATACAGAAGAGACAACCCGCCCCATACCGCCTCCAGCAGAAATGGGAACCTGGGTCCCATGAGGCAACTCACACTCTCAGACCTGTGAGTTGCCTCACTGGTCTTTATTATTTATTTTTTATGATCTTATACTACAGTCCCGATAAACCAGGAAATTATACAATAGTTGTAATTTCATGTGGTCTGTTAGGAAAAAAAGAAATTGATTTAAAATTTTGTAAACAAATGAGTATTCAGGCCCAAGTTCGAATGTCGCTGCCCCCTGTCGAAACTAATTAAACTAAATAAAACTAATTAAAGCCAATTAACACTCATCTTTAGATTTCTCTAATTTAGATTTCTCTAAACATGAACCTTGGTTGAAAAAAAAATACCTTGTCGTCCTTTAATGTCTGCATGTGAACTATACCTGTTGTCATGGAAGCCGTTGGAACCCTGATGTTGTTGGAAATGAGGGCAGAGCTGTCACTCAACCAAGTGATCCAGAAACCATGATGATTGTCAGAGCATTCACAAACAACAGAGGAAACCAGCAGGAGATCTCATGGTTCTGCTCCCCTTAATAGGTTAAGTGCATGTACCTGTAGGGAGGGGAGAAAATGTCTCACCGTGGGTCCATGATTGAACAACCACACTGCACACTGAACGGTCGTTGTAGCACTAATATGCACTTTGATATAGCAGTGAACTTGTGTGTGTATGCCCATAAGCCCCGCAGGCTGCAGTCTGTGGTCCAGTGAGTCTTTTCCTGCTTGGATGTGAGAGTTCATGGATTGAGTTTAAAACTCTTGCCACACACATGCCTCCGCCACGTCTCCACCCCTTGGACTACAGGGGGGAGACGACGCCTGCATTACTTAAGTTTGGCCAGTGGCTATGCAAGATTTAGTCATAGTGCTGCTGCTGCTGCTGCTGCTGCTGCACACATGAGGGCCATACAAAACATGGCCAAAAAAACACATTTTGTTGAGGATTACAGCAGGAGGTAGGAGCAGCAAATGAAGTCAAAGCGGTTAAAAGTGCTGTGCTTTTACTCATTGGCCTATACCCAGTATACAAGCTGAAGAAAGTGAATGACACTAGACACAAAACATGAAAGAGATAACAGCTATAATTTTCTTCCAACGACTACATTCTCTTAATTTGCATTGTATTTGCATTTACTTATTAAATCATGCACACCTGCTGCCCAAATTATTTTTTAATGAGGTCCTGATTTTCCCTGGCTGTGGATCATTATGGTCACTGTGATGCAGTCTAACTGTATACAGTATATGTTTTCCCTGATTTCAGAAAATGCACACACTGTACAAACACTGCTTATTTAGTATGCAACAAATGATTATTTTATTGGCGGGGGTCGTTAGGTTTTAATTTTAATGAGAAATAATCTATACACTCCTAATTCTTAATTTGGAGCTCAATGACACATGCCCCCATTGACTTACTCCATCATCACACCTGGTGCCCAAGATATTAATTATATTCTACATTTCCCTGTGGCTCTGTACTAGATTGTGACTGTGAAACAATGACTTCCATTGTGTAGAGTTTTTCATGGGATATGTTTTTAATAGGAAACACCTACTGTTCTACTGTTAATGGAATACTTGACTCATAATTCTGCTTGAAATTTGGACACCTGTCGCTGCTGTTGAGGGTTGAATTACTATGAGCAGCCGATTCGACAGTTATCAATGGATAAGATCGCAGTTATTAGTTGTCATCAACAGGACTGTTTCGTCTCAGAATGGCCTGCTCTGCCGACCCAGCTTGCACGCTCAGCCCCGCCCCCAACTGCACCATGAGTGTGACTCGATGCAGTCAATTTTCATGCACATTTGTCTCCTTTACTGCAATAATTTTGATCAATATAGTAGTAGTTATTTTTGCTTTAACTCACCCATCATTGAGTCAGGATAAGCTAACCCTTCCTGTACAACCAATTACAGACATGTACAGCTGTACAACTGTAATGTTAGCAGTGGCTAGAGAGGCTGGGTGGATGGACCATTCTGCAAGGTCACCAGTTTGGATCCAGGCCCTCATACATTTATTGTTGCAGTGTCCTTGAGCAAGACACTGAAACTAAACACCCAATGTTCCTGAAGTTCTGGTTGGTACTGGTTTCCAATGCCATTGGTGTGTGTGTTTGGGGGTAAATGTGGTGCACAATCTCTGTAAAGTGCCTTGCCCACAGACATCTGATCACTGTGGGTGATGTAAAAAAAAAGCACATCTATTTCATTATTTATTCTGTTGTGTATTTGACGACAATACCCCAATATCTCTGTCTGACAGGTGAGGCTGAAGCCTGTTTTGTTTTTGTTTTCTGTCGAATTTTCAATATTGCGGGACCAATGTGCCGCAGATGGGCGGCGTTATTGTTAGTTTGTTTGGTGCGCAACCCAGTCATAGAACAAAGCATAAATTAGCCGTCCTTTCAGGACATTTCTACAGAAACAACAGGCCACTTACTTATCTGTCTGTGTGTAATTCATGGTGTTAATGCTCCTACCCTCCATGGATCATTGGATGGGGAATCCCATTCACTCCTGACCTGCCGCAGTCCTCCCTCCTCTTCCTTCCATCCATTTCCCTTTGTTTTCCTATTTAGCACTGCATTTCAATTAATCTTTTTAGTAGCAATCCCTCCTTCCTATTCTGTCTTCCTCTCTGTCTCCCTCTTGTTCTCCATCTCTCCCTCCTTTGCCCTCTAAATCGTTCTCGTAGCAGGGTAATGAGATATTAATGTCTCAGTGTCTCTGGCAGGTGACCTGTCTGTGTCTGTCTGTCTGTCTGTCTGTCTGTCTGTCTGTCTGTCTGTCTGTCTGTCTGTCTGTCTGTCTGTCTGTCTGTCTGTCTGTCTGTCTGTCTGTCTGTCTGTCTGTCTGCCTTATGTTGAAATTGACCAAATAGCTTACACACTTACAGTACGTGCTCACTCACACACACGCAGGCACACCCACTTATACAGTATGCAGTAGATGTACCTTCTGTGAAGAGATTTGGTCTAGTGGGTTCTTGTATGAAGATATGTTACTTGTATTCGTTAATGACATACAGTATATGCAGCATATTTTCCACTAGCTGCCATGTATAGGCTACCGCTCTTGTCTTCTGCTATTTCCGCAAACTCTTGAAAGCAACAGTTTTGTGTAAAGTAACTTAACTTTCCCCAATTGTTTTTGAGTTCTGCTTTGCCTATGGAGAACCGGCCTGGGTCAGAATGTAAGGGCTTTCAGGGGTTGACACTAAGGTCTCTGAGGCACTTGCCCATCGGGCAAGTGCAAGTCAGGTTCTACTTGCCCTCAGGTCATGGTCACTTGCCCCCCATGTTCCAGGTGGTCCCCAGTTAAGTTGGTTAACCAGATGTAACTCTTGAGAACGTAAAAATGAAACCAAATGGACCCTTGCGGGTTTCATTTTTACACTCTCAAGAGTTAAAATTCATCATCTTAATTAGCCCAGGTCTACACTGTAGAAGATTAATGGTCATTTTGATGTGTTAATTTGCCTGTTTTGTTTCCCAAATCCAGCCTGGAATTGTGGATATCTAGAAAGCAGGGAAAGACACAGAAGCAGAGTGCAATGACTGCCTTCAAGTCAAATTTATCGTGTGTTGTGTTATAGTGCACTATGTTGCACACTTGCCCGATCGGGCAACCAGGTAGCAGTCTTCACTTGCCCCACCATTTTTTGTACTTGCCCCGGGCAAGCGGGCAAGTGTTAGTGTCAAGCCCTGGCTTTCTCTGTTTGCATAGCTCAAGGGGGGGGGGGGGGTGCTGGGGGGCTGGAGCACCCCTTCCCCCCAGGGAGGAGGGGAAGGACAGGGACAGGAGGGGGAAAATAACAATAATTTGAATCAAAACTGATTTCTGTTACTAGCTCTGATACGTATGCTGTATCACAGCCTCAGGCGCTTATCCTGGTAAATTGCCTGTGTCAGTTTGCTCATGAATGTTGTTAGGGAAGGTAAAAGTCACTCTAGGTGAAAATGCATGAAAATATATGTGCCCTAGACACACACACGCATTTTGCATGCATTTTGCGTGCATGTGCATTTTGCAGCACCTAGTGAACATTCAGCAAGCTATACTGTATCTATCTTCCCGCGGCCATGTCCGTTCGTTTCCTATACCAGAGTGCCATGCAGCCAGGTGCCCTTGAACAACAACATAGCTTAATCAACCAGTCGTGCCAGTGGAACCTTGCAGCTGTGCTGCAGCTCCCAGGTGTGACCACGGTCGCCACACGACATGTGTGACACTGGGAATGTGAAGCAGGGGTCATTCAGAAGGAAGAGAAACAAACACACATGGACCCCACGCAGGCACGCACGCACCGCGCGCAGGCACACCTTTCTCTGGCTAATTGGCTATGTAATCTCAAAGGCAGAGTTCATTGCTGCTGACCTCCTCAGAGTACATGATGTGTTGCAAGCCTTTCAGTGCACTAAATCTTTCAACACAGGTTTCACCCAAGATTGGAATCCACTAGGGGCCTCAAAGTTATCGTTTACAAAACAAAGTAATAGAATTAAGTAATAGGATGGAGTAATTGAGAGATAGAGAGAGAGACAGGTATGTTGTGACAGGTCCTTCACTGCATTAGCAGTACAAGCTGTCCAAAAACAGCTTGGACAGGGTGTGTGCCGCGAAACAAACTTACCTTCTATGATGTCTCTGACGATCATAAAGGTATATAGGTACCAGCAGACTTTAATACACCAGATAAGTACCTAATTAAAATACTGCTGGTAGCAGGCAAAAAGGCAAAAACCAAAAGGTGGCTGGATAGAAACCCACCCACGAAAGGAGAGTGGACAGCCATTGTACAGAACATATGAAATGGAGAAACTCACTTTCTCAATCAGGATATGTACAGATAAATTCTACAAGTACAGGCAGAAATGGATGTTACATGTGAGAATAGATATGATGTCAATGTTCTAATATCCCTGTCTCTGTTCCTGTGAACACTTATTGTCTGACTTTCTATTTCTATTCCTTCTAAATAAGGACTATAACACGAAGGATGGAAAGACTGCCAAAGACTGTATTCGCCCATAATGTGCCTCCTGGAACTGTTGGACCCATAACACTGATGCATAACTCACTAGAGTAACTTGCAATTTATAGTATAACATAATGCATTGTGACACATGATCTGACCTTCTTTTTGTTTTTGTTTTTGTTTTTGTTTTGTTTTTTTAAAAAAGGAGGAAAAACTTGAATACAAATAAAGTAAAAAAAAAAATCTCTCTCATCACTATGCTTTGCAGGAGAAGGCGACAGGTGTCGGCACTACAGATGCCATGTGTCAAAGTGCAGCAGAGCCTGAGCCATCAGCACTGGGCCTCCTACCACGAGCCCTGATGCCATCAGAGCCATGGAGTCGGACAGAATTACGACATCGAGGGGGCAGAAAACTGAGTCCTCAAGCGCTGTGCATGAACCTAACCCCGGAATCCAGTGCGGGTACTGCCAGACAACCCCTTCAGCCAATCAAGGTAATAAAAAAGCACCATAAAGTCCAGCCGTGCATAGATTTCTACTTTTTGGGCTATACAGTATATTTTGTTGGGCCCAATCTATGTCAAGCTTTGAGGGTTTGTACAAACATTGAAGACTTCAAACGGGTGCTATTTTTATTAGTTTTGGACTAACACAGTCACAGATTTTATGGAATAGTCACCAATCAGCCAAAAAGGCTATAAAATGAAGCAACAACCTCTCTTGACCTTTGAAATAATGTGTTAGCTATCTAATAGCTATCTAATATATAGGTATAACATTACTATTTTTGGAAGAGTACAGTGATATATTACTAGTAACTAGTTACAACACTGGTGTTACAATATACTAATCCTTCATTGGATGTGCTATATATTCCTAACTCTATAGCATATAGGAGAGTGCAGGCAGCAATGTCAGTATTTCTAATCATGTTGGCCTGTTTACAGTGGGGCTTTTGGCTTCTTATTGACAGTCCAATAGCAAACGTTTCCTTATTGACAAAGAGCTGAACGGCGTCTTGGGGGATGGTGGGGATTACTTGGTTCTGAGCCATGTTGGTTTCAAATGTTTTACAGGACCTAATCCATACAGTGCTCTATTATTGAAATGATAGATTAGAATAATACATGAAACTCAGTCACACCTGTGTGAAGTGAGGGGTGCTCTTATCATACATCAGCCATTCATTGCCAAGGGGGAATTTCAGCTTTGTGTAGGACATTCATTGTTAATGGAACTTAACCTTTGTGTAGGACAAAAATAGACAATTTCCTTGTTTTAGGATGTAATCTCTCCCTTTGTCGTCAATTTAGTTTGTATAAGACAAAAATCAAACTAGATGGTCCTATGTACATTTGTAACATGGTACATTTGCAGCAAACCAAACTGCCAGTTATGATGATTGTAGTTGTGGCAAGATGCATTAGAAAGCACATCTTGCCCATGCCAATCTGGCAGGCACATTGAGAAATTAATTGCTCCAATGAACAGAAGCAGCCCATGCTCTGTCTACATGTACCCACTGGATGAGGATCTTGTGCCATCGTTATGTTTTGTACTGCCATGACATAACTGTTGGGATTTTTTACGTCTCTTCTCTACTTCTCTCTCCTGTGTTCTCTCACAAATCCCTTTTCCCTTTAGTCCTCTCATCTCCTCCTCCCCTCACTACTCCCCTCATGCTCATAATGCCTGAGGTGAAGTTACCATATATTAGTATTTGACTGCAACAAAGAACAATGAACACAGTATGCATGTGTTTGTGTGTACATGTGGGCAGAGTGTACATCAGCACATGTGTGTTGTGTCTGGCCATGCAGAACAGCACTGGGAGGGAAATTCCAGAAAATGGCACATGAGTGCGTGTGTGTAAAATAAGCAATATGTTCTCAGTAGTTTGAAAATAAATCTGGCAGCACATTACTTGCACATTACTTGTCAGATTGCCTTGTTGCTCCCCCACCACACACACACGCACACGCATGAGGCCTTATTGCCCCCCCCCCCCCCCCCCCCCCCCCCCCCCCCCCATGACCCCCCCCCCCCCCCCCCCCCCCCCCCCCCCCACACACACACACACACACACATGAGGCCCTATATTGGCCCCCCACATAGTCCCTTGTATGGATAGATGTGTTGTTGTTCTTGCTTAGTGTTGTTAACAGTTTACATAACTTTGTTGCATAGCTGTTGTGGTCTCATTAAGAAAGAATACATTTTCTGGACAAAAAAATGGAAAAAGTGTCCCTGTTGGCCAAGAGGCTCCTTGAAAACAATGCAACTTGGCAATACCTGTCATAACACCCATTCTAACTATCTGTCTGTGTCGCTTTTGGGGCAGGGTACAGTGTTTTGTTTTTTTATCAACCTGCTGCAGCAGCAGCAGGTTGATTGATTTCATAGCCTCCTCCACTGGTTCCCAAAGAGGCACCAGGGACCCCCAGGGGTACTTGACTGAGTTCCAAGGGGTCCCCAGCTAAATGATAGTTTGGACCAAATGGACCCTATATAGGTATGTACTGTAACTCAGATAGTGTACAAATGGACCCTATGGAGCCTAACAGGTCCATTTGGTTAGAACAAAATGGACCTGAACGAAATTTGGTCCACAATGAGTGTCAATTTGGGGTCCTTGGCGTGAAAATGTTTGGGAAGCGCTGCCATACTCCACTTCCATTTGTAGATCAAACCTGTTTAGCTATAGATATATTTCTAAGAATTTATAATCTCTCGCCATACTGAATGTATTTTCTGATTGATTGATTGACAGCTTGACAGATTGATTGACAGCTTGAGCCCTTAGGATATCCTTTGCTATCAGCATTTACACTCCATCTATTTCATCTGTAACTAAATGGATCCATGAAAATGTCATGTTTATATGCTTGCAGCTTTGATAGACAAGCAGAACTTATTACCAGGACTGATTACAGACCACAACTACTCTATCATTGTTCATTGACAAATATTCAAGTTTTTCCATGGGCATACTAGGTATTGAAGTTTCTTGGCAGCTCTTGCGTGCAATCTTTTCCCCCACCTCCAAAGACTGCCATTTATTTTAATGAAGCTACTGTACATCTTTGTTTGAAGTTCAGAAACTCGGGGAAACGATTTGGAGTAAGGAGGAGCTCAGCATGTGAAATCTTTTCAGTTTGGAGAACAATACTTGCTAGGTTTTGAGGAGAAAAAGGTGATCGCGCTGTTGCCTAGAGATACTCTCAGAAGAATAAGTCTTTTCATGTTTCAGTGAAAATGAACCCAAAACAACAAGCACTATAATAGACCGTACCGAATTGCAGCACTCAGACACAGGCACACAGACCGATGCAGACATCTAGCACATTTCACTTCAGCTTTGTCACTTTTAGTTACAGGAGATGTCCTGTACTGTATTGGTATCGGAAATGTATAGGTATCGACACTTATTTGTCATATCGGGTAATATCAGTGAATATACCAGACTAACTACCAATTTGACATGGGGTGGGGGTTGACACAAAGGCACGTGAAAAAATGTTGGCATGTGGAGTTTGCTTTCGTGCTGCCCAAACTGCAAGTGCACATTTGAGTGAGGAGTCTGCTGTAAAAACAACACAAGATACAGTATAGTATCCACAACTTTCCTACAACCCATAAGTCTTTGCGTTTCTGTGTGCTGAAGTTCCTGTTATTTCTTGAGTTGTTGCCTTGAGTTGTTGATAGTTAGCTATCTAACATAGCTATGCTGCATACAGAAACAGTGATATTTGGTTCGGATCTGGAATGAAAGATGTGCATATATATCCCATATGTGTGACTGAACAAAATATCAAAAGCATGACAATACGTCATATGCGTAGTAGTGATTCATCTGTCTACTCACCAATAATACTCATTAAATTCAAAGGAGGACTACTTTGTGTCAACCCCCAGGCCCTCCCCTAGCCCACTAGGGGGCCCCCTCCCATCAGTAACCTCTAGGGCTGACGGGATGAAGAAGAACCCTTCAACATGTGTAAGACATAACAAAAACATGCCACCAGTCTGGACAGAAGGAATTGACTTTGGGGCAAAACTCTTACATCCTATATTTCAGCAGTGGTGAGTAATTGCTGATATGACAGTTTATTTTGCAGTGCAAAATTTGCAAGGGTCGAAATTAACCATCAAATATCCAATTTGTGATACTGATAAGAAAACACATGGCTGGCCCTAGCTACACCATTGCGACCACTCTCGGTTGCTGTGATAATGCTTTAGTTTGGGGGGGTCCATACAATGAACTTGCAATTTGATTTTATTGGAGTACAATGCATTGCTAGTTGAAGCTGCTTACCATCCTGGTGTTGTTTCCCTCCGGATATGCCGTCCATTTCTATGCTAAGAAATCAGATCTTTGTTGGTTCAGTAATTATTATAAGACTGCGAAATGTGTGCCGCGAGTTATTTTCTCTGTAGGACATTAATGTTTTATCAAGGATTATCAAGCATCTAGTGCCATCAAGGCTGGCACCAAGCCAGCTTTCCCTCTCATGCACAGTGTGATCTGTACTCCCCACTGTTACTCCTGTGGTTTCCTCAAAACACTTTCTTGCCAAAGGCTCTGATGCTTGGCTGTGCCTATATGTGGCAGCAGTGCCAGCAGTTGTGCCATTTAAGTTTTTTTTCCCCCACACAGCTTTGTGGATTTACTTTTTGGGCACTTCAGAGGCCTCACTACTGGTGATTCAGATTGTCCTTTGATTTAGCTCAAGTTAACCATTCTGCCCCCCTAGTTTGTGCAGCAATAATCTCCCTCTCATCTCTTCCCCACATTTACAAGTTTACGTTTGTGTGGAGCACATTTTGACTGTGCAGTCAACACGTTATGCAAAATGGTATTTTGGGTAGACCTGCCTTCTCAGGGGGTGTGAAGTGCTGAATGACATATGCATCTGTAAAATGCCATTGTTGTGACTTTTTTGTTTGTTTGTTTATATATTTTGTTCTGGTCTTCTGATCCCATACCATTTTCAGTTACAGGACTTTTATTATTCAAAGCATCAATGATGACATCAGTTGTTGAAGTTGCAACAGGCAAAGCATGCATAAAGCTAAAGTTCTGACTCCGAGAGTTTTCTGTTTTGAATGATGAAATGCTGTTGGTTTAGTGGTGTGACAATTGTAGTTAGTAGCAGTGGTGTTTCAAAGCACTTTCCTTTGAAATATCTTTGAAATTTGGGTTGTTTTGCATGTCGTCGTGTTTGGTGGGGCAGTCTGGGCATTGCCCCCCATGCCTAGATCCGGCCCTGAGGCCGGATAGTCAAATAGTGCTGCCAGTGTGTCGTTGGAGATTTTTTTCAAGTTGCCAGAAGCTCCACCCATAGCCCCTTATATGCCGCAGTCCTGTCTCTTTCATGACCAAATAATTTCCTTATAGACTTTAATGATTTATATAAAGACGATTACGACAGGATACAACAATTTTTGTTTATTTTGTACAAATTATTTGATCTGCCCAAAACATTGTGTTTATTGACCCAACTTGGCTTTATCTGCACTGCAATCAGCCATTACATAAACCATTTTGTCAGCCTATAAGGAAAATGAATGAACCATGGGAGACATCATGAAAGGGGTGGGACTGCGGTGCTCTATATCAGGGGTTTTCAACCTTTTTCATCTCAGGGACCACCATTTATTCAGGATTTGAGCCACGGACCACCATTTGAGGATATTTTAGCCCAAAAGCTAAGTTGGTTAACCAACTTAGCTGGGGACCACCTGGAACCCTCTCAGGGACCACTGGTGGTCCCCGGACCACCTGTTGAAAACCTCTGCTCTACAGTATATAGAAAGGATATTATTACATAAATGGAGAAATGTACCAGCACCTGTAGGTATGAACATCCTGCCCACTCTAACATTTCTTATTTTACACCTGGTGAAAACATTTGAATCATCCCCATGTGATTGATGTTGGTATGTGGTAATGTAGGCCTATTTGTGCACATATTGATGTTCAGTGTGTGTGTGCGTGTGTGTGTGTGTGTGCGCGCGCGCGTGCATGCGCAGGTGTGCACACGCCCGTGTAACATTTTGTCCTCCACTTTAGATTAAAAATGTCTTCGGTTCTGTTCTCACATTCCTGAAATAATGTGTTAAGGACCAGGAGGTTCATTTATCTCCATAAAATATTAATCCTGTTTAGAAAAAACAAAAAAGGAGAGGGGAAAAACAGAATGATAAACAGCTTAACTACAGTCAGTTCACAGGTTTTGCAGCGTGCACGTGTGCGTGCGTGCATGCGTGCATTTGTGCGTGCGTGCGTGCATGCGTGATGGAGGGGTGTGCTGGAGATAAAACAGAGGCACCCACCATGAAATTATGCAGATTTACACAGACTGAAACAACCTCCCCATATTACTCATAATCTCCCGTTCTCAGCATTCTGTTCTTTCCTGTGTTCCCTTATTTCTTCTCTCATCTTCTGTTCTGTTGTGATTACTGAGTTCAGGAATAATTACAGAAAGATCAATCACATCACAGAGGAGCCACAAGTTGTGTTATTTTTTTATCTGACACAGTAATAGCACCAAGGCGAGACAGAAAAGTGAGATTGATGTGTGATTGATGTTTGTCCGATGCCCAAAACAGTCTGCCTGGATCCAGCCCTGAATCGCCACTTTAAATTATTTCCCCGGGGATTCAGGTCTGGTGACACGGTCTGTGGGGCTGTTAGTATTAGTTGAAAATCCGACTACAGCAGCTGATTGGCCGACAGCCCTGTCACTCAACAGAGTCAAACAACAAACATGGCGGCCCCCAATCATTGAAGACTGCCACTTTGACGAATGATATTTTAGACTGAGTATCAGGCAACAAAATCACAGATTTTGGAACTATACTGTGTGTGTGTGTGTGTGTGTGCGTGTGCGTGTGTGTGT
The DNA here is from genome assembly GCA_039105355.1 of Benthosema pterotum. Taxonomy (NCBI): domain Eukaryota; kingdom Metazoa; phylum Chordata; class Actinopteri; order Myctophiformes; family Myctophidae; genus Benthosema; species Benthosema pterotum. The sequence goes on from CM076977.1 coordinate 14,771,031, forward strand.
GTGCGTGCGTGTGTGCGCATGTGTGTGCCTGGCAAGTCAGTGGGGCAAATGATCAGTGTTATTTTTGTCTAAAGATAATTTCAACATTATGTGGTATTGTTTATCATTTTGGACCTCTATTTTGAGGGCAATAAACATTATATTAGCACTTGATGGGTATCATAAGTCTGACAGCAGATTCTGTACAAACTAACAGACTAAAATATAGTTGTAATAAAAAAGAAACAACCTACCACAGTCAAGGCCATTGTTTTTTATTCCACTTTATATTGCCTTTTTATGCTTTGTCTGTGCAACCAATCCATTTTGTACTGTAGGTTCTGCTGTATGTTTATGGGGAAGACTGTTGTTTATATTTGTTTACTGGTTGTTAGATATGCCGCTATACTGTTACTGTAAAACATTTTGATATGCAGTATAACATTGCAGGATTATACAGGGCAGGTATCAGCAATGTTCATGTTGTAGGCTGTCTATATACAGTATGGCAGGGGTTTATAACATTGCAGGATTATACAGGACAGGTATCAGCAATGGTCGTGTTGTAGGTTGTCTATATATGGCAGGGGTTTTCAACAGGAGTCCACGCACCACCAGTGATCCCTGAGATGATTCCAGGTGGTCCCCAGCTAAATGATGGACGTTGGTAACCAACTGGACCCTTTATAGATCTGTAACTCTTGAGATTTGTCTCAAGAGTTAAATTATATTTAATTATCTTAATTACTAAATTTCCAACAATCTACACAATTAGAAAATGTAGAAGAATTGTTATTTTGACCAATGTTTTGCCAGTTGTAACCTAAATTGTAGACAAAAAAATCATTGATTTTGGGTCAGAGAGATTAAACTCAATATCAAGTCGTGGTCTGTGGCTAAAATGATGAATAAATAGTGGGCCCTGATATGAAAAAGGTTGAAAACCACTTATATATGGGATTGACCTGCCAGTTGGCCTTAGAGTGTCCACCCTGAGATTGGGTTACCAGGGTTTCAATCCCCAGCCGACGACTAGCCTTGCCTCCCTATAAGGAGCCTCATGGCTCAGCTGGACCTCACCTAATGCCTCCAGCAATCAAATCAATGGTGCATGGCATTAAAAGCAGATCTGAAATCTAAAACAAAGGAGATTGTGGAGAAGGGGCCCTGACAAATACCCTACCCCGGGCTAGTTATATGATCTGCTAGAATGTGCCAGAACAGTGAGTATATCTGGTGAGGGCTGTGTATGTGATGAAATGCCTTAATTAAAATCAAACACTAGGCTGCATGGGTAATTATCAAACTAGTTCACCATTGTAATGCTCCTAAATTAGATCTAGACTGTAAGCAGGAGAAATGAAAGAGCCCTTAATTCTACTGTAATTTCATATCTCGGTGACGTGGCGGCAACACAATTATACACATTACTGTAAATTAAATTTGAGTGTCAATGTGGGACCGTGGTTATTACACATTTTGTAGTATTGAGCAATTGTATACACGTTATCAATCATTTATAATAGGCTTCTTCCTCTGATCTCCTCTATAGTACACATCTCACAGGAATGCCAGAGCGAAACAAAGGCCATCTCTTTTCGGTCAAATTGTCAGAGAGCTGTACAGTGCATCCATATAGTGGTTATGTAACCCTGTTTCTTTTTCAGATTAAGCCATTCACCACTGTTGTCTGTCGGTCTACGACTTGACAGGCAGAAACTGGTGATGTAGATATCCTCCATCCTCGTCTGCATGTTGGCACAGTGCTAGACAACTCGCATCCAGACCAGCGTGACAGTGAGTTATACAAATGTTGTGCTCTAGCTACGACCTCCCAGCTCAAGTGCTCGATGTTTTGGCTTAATTTGATTCTTTCACTACACGGTGTCTTGCTCCTGGAGACGTGAGCTAGCATGCTGAAGCCATCGCCTGGGGAAGGGGCCAAGGTGTTACTGATATAATGATGCATTATATCTGGGCTGTAACGTGACACAACGTTGAGATGTCCGACAGGCCATTTCAGATTGTTCTCATCTAACATGCATGTTCTGTCACTGTGTGTGATAAGGACCTTGTTGATGTTCTGCAACCGTCTTGTAGGTTTGTGCTGAAATGAGAGCGTGGAGAAACTAAAGGCCTGACAGTATTCTCACTGAAAGAAAAGGGCACTATAAATGTCAGTTCAATTTTGAATTCTTGTATATTGGAATTTATCTTATATTTGATGCCAATATACTTTTGAACTTTGATCCAAGTCAATTTTGAATTCCAGACTTTTACTTGTAACCAGGGGAGGATTATCCAACGGGCCCAGGCCTAGGGGTCCCTGAGCTAGGGGGGTCCTTGAGATTGTGTGTCCGCATGCTCGCTAAGAGGCTCAAGCTCGGGGCCTCCTTAAAAAAGGAGTAATAGTGAATAACAGTGGTGCATGCAGTCCTTATCACTGTTATTAACAAGGGACTTTTTCATTTTGTGTCAACAAAATAACCTCAACAGTCCTAAACTATCATGGTATAGAATTTGAGTACTTATACACACACACAACACACAGCAAGCATGGGCTTTCAGGGGCAAATAGTAGAAAAGGATGCGCTATGGAAGGTCCCATGGGTTTGATTCCCGCTAGGGATGCAGTGGGTTCTGGTGCCGTGTCTGCTCCTCCGCGTCATCAGTGCCCATACCCAAGACGGGGTTGGCGAAAGGGCCTTTCTGTGTCACAAAAAACCCCTGGCCAACCGGGGCACCACATGGAAGGGACAGGAGCATGGCATGTTCCTTCCACGTGCTACATTCAACCAGGGTCCTGTCAGGGTGAAAAGAAGGCAGCTTGGACTTCTCATACATTTGAGGAAGCATGATGTTCTTTTGTGTGATGGTCAGTTCACATTTAGCCCCATCATGTTCACTAATGGTGTTGTCTGAAAAGATTTTCATAGTTGTATTCTTCATTAAAAGCCTGAGGATTCTCAACATTCTTTGTAATGTGTTATAACAGGTTTCTTTCAAATGTGTGATGTTCCATTAGTATTGTTAGCCTTTATACTTCCTAATGGGCCCAGTGGCGCATTGTATCTAATGCTGTTTGTGGTGTACTGTTGGATGCGTTAATGTGTGATGTGCGCTGTTGGCTGGGTGATCTTTTTATGGCCTCCATAATGTTGCTCTGAATGTAACTGCGGAAAGCCTGTCAGCTAGACACACTACATTGTCATAATCTCTTTAATGGACTCTGTGGAGTGTGGACTGGACACACACACACACACACACACACACACACACACACACACACACACACACACACACACACACACACACACACACACACACACACACACACACACACACACACACACACAGACTCTCTCTGTGTGTTTTTTCTGTCCACAAATTATATTACACCTAAGGGGGATGACATATAACAGGGTTAGACCGTTCATGAACACCTAAGGCTACACATCACCTTCTAGCCTGATTATCAGACTCCAGTTCCTGAAGCTTGAGTTGAGTCTGACATTTTCGGCTGTCTGTGAGATTTTAAGGGGGAGGGGTTAGGTTGTTGTCAATCATGTGGCTAATGGACTAGCCTGGTTGCTAACCAAACAGCTGACGAGCGTTACTAGCATGTGAATCAAAGCAGTAAAATATGTCGGATGATTGTAAAGAATCTATTTATAATAGGTCAGTTTAATGGATAGATTGATATGGCCGTGATTCGTCACAGTTGCGGCCGCCATGTTTGTTGTTTGACACTGTAGCTGTTGCACTGCTGAGTGACGGGGCTGCTTGTTCGGATTTGTCATTACACCAACCCCCAACTCGGACTGTCATTGGATAAATATATATTGATACCGAAGTATAGGTTGACAATACGGGAAAAATCCCTTTGAAACCTTTTTCTCCTGATCCTGCCTAAAACATTAGCATTAGCCTTATCTGACTTATTTGAAGAATGTGATCTAATGAAAAGCTGTGGAATGTGGATACCATCTTTTCTTCATTGTGGTAATTGTTTCTGATGCTACGTTGAACAACATGGAGGCACTTTGACCCTGCTGTCTCCAACTAAAATGAGGCTCTACACACCTGCCAGCAACAGACTTGAACTCATTTTTCCTTCATGCCCAAGTTGCTTATTTTCTCCTGACAGACTGATGTTCATATTGTTCATAATATCAATATTAATCAATGGAGGGCAGGTAGAGTTGAATATTTTAAAACAGAGAACATGTCACAATCACAAACACAAACAGCATAGAGTATTAAAATACTAAACATGATGTAACAACAGCAACTCTACAAGCACTGGACTGTCCTTATTTGTGATTGTTCCAGACTGTATGCTCATATAATATAATTCATATAATTATTGTGTTGATTTATTTGAATTTTTTGACCTACAAAAGACTTAATAACATACCAAGACATTCAAGTTGTCTGATTCAAGTTGTCAACTTGTCTGATTTCAGACATCTTGCAAGCCTTTCATTTTATAGCATAATAATGGAACAAAGACAAGCATTCACATTTTGCAGGTTGTAAATTGGAACACTATAAATATTGGCATCAATTAGAACAAAGATGTCATCAATCACATGATCACAGCTTGGATATTTGATCATATACTGTAGTGTAGTGTAATGCATTGTGTAGACAATGCTTTTGCTGCTGTCGCTCGAGTGTGTCCGCTCCCCCGGGCCTTTTTGGTGACTGATGTCTGTGTCATACTTGTTTCACTGGGGTGAATGGAGGTGCCATACAGCATGTGATTTATTCATACTTAATGAGGGTTTTCACCTGCATAAATCCCTGAAATCGTTATTTTGTCCCCAAAGTCCCCATAATTAACAACGTGAACAGAGTGTAATGTTGCTAACAAGAGTCCTGGCATCCTGAAGCACACATTGTTTTCCAGATTAAGGGATGAGTCATATGCATGTGTTTCTGGCTGAGATCTTAGATCGATGACGTCAATGATCTCTATAATGATCATAAACGTATTGCATTTACTATGAAATCAAGCATTTCCCGTCAGTGACTCAGTTTTTTGGTTGGTCACCCTCATTAAACCCTGTATGTAATGTATACATATATGGAGCTGACCTCTTCCAACAATCCATTATGTTCGTCTTGGTCTGAAGGTCATCAAACCCTGTACACTCAAGACAGAGCCTCTTTGATGTCTCTCTCTTTCTGTCTCTCCCTCTTCCCAGCCTTTCCTCTCTACCTCTTGCATATTATACCGGTATTTGGCCAACTCCCCTCAGTTAATAGGCTATGGATGGACTGGTTATGGACTTTTCATGTGTTGACATGACAATATGTCATCATTAGGACAATTATACCCGAATGAGATCACGTTTATACCTGGAAAAACCTGATTTTTCTCTCTCAATCCGCTCTCAATATACGTTCCAACGCGCCTGTATTCAGTGATATACAGTATTTTCTGCCAATTCGTGCCAAAACCGAATAGGCCTGAAAATGCATTGCTGCGTGAATTCAGTCCATTACTAGTTGTTTAAGATGAATATGTGGTCCTTCCCTCTCACTTTTATGAAGCGGAAGAAACTTACTGTTACTACAATTTCTTGGCTATCCTGCTCTTCAGTGCACACTGGTAGGTCAGTTGTGCACAAACGTCTGCCCTTCCTCCTGCTCTATGTATAGTTCTCTAACTGCTGGAAAAGTGTTTTTTTTTTCAATAATTGCCCCCTCACCCGCTGCCCTCCTGCTCTTGACAGATTTGCGGACACTTCCGTTAGCTGGATTGTGTTTTGCTATGCTCTGTTCGCATCTCTTGTTGTTTACTCCTTGTTTGTTGGTTTCAGTCGATATGTCCTAGTTAATGTCCTCATCTGTTTTTGCTGTTATCCATTCTGTCTTGTTGTAGCCGCAGCTCTGCATCTCTGTACAGTGCGTGACTCAATCCCTCATATCGAAGTTGATTTCTTACATAATGGAATGAATATACAGATAAACAACCCACCGTGCAGCACAATGTTTATACCACCTGAAGAACAGAAACAGAGGCAGAAAGATGATGGCAAGAGACATTCAGCCCAATATAGATATAATAGTCAATCATTCTCTCTCTCTCTCTCTCTCTCTCTCTCTCTCTCTCTCTCTCTCTCTCTCTCTCTCTCTCTCTCTCTCTCTCTCTCTCTCTCTCTCTCTCTCTCTCTCTCTCTCTCTCTCTCATTCTTTATCCTTTATCTTTGTCACTCGCACCCTCACATGGGCACAGTCATTGCCATTAAGCTTGATCTGCAATTTGAGGAGGTCTCTCAGAGACAAATGCAGATCAGCAGAGCAGCAGCACACATTCATATATGCTTTTTTTTTACTTTACTTTCTGTCACTCTCTCCAAAGCACACATGCACGCACACGCACATGCACACACACACACACACACACACACACACACACACACACACACACACACACACACACACACACACACACACACACACACACACACACACACACACACACACACACACAAACACACTCGCACTCGCACACGCACACACACACACACACTTCACTCATCACTCTCCCTCTCACTATCCCAGCAGGAAGAAAGAACCTGGAACAAACACTTTGATTTGTTGATTAGCTAAAATCAGACCTGATTGGTAAATTAGTATGTTGATCATGATGTAAGAGTCTCCCCTGCAGTGCACTGAGCTGTGAACTGTTCTGGTTTCTCTGCCGATGATGGATGGTTAGAACGCTATATGGATAAGTGATGTGATGCCTGTTCAAAGTGCCTTCTGTTTTATAGCGGTCGTGACCAACGGTTACAACTGCAGGTCTCCACCAGGCCAGGCCAGGTTGTGGCCTCCTGGTGCTGGTATAATAGCCCAATGGTAAAAGGGTGCCATTTCTTCTTATTACTTTAGCATTTGGATGATTTGAGAGATTTTGATGATTTGAGAGATTTTGTTGCCACCTGTTGGTCGCGAATAACAAGCCATTCTGAAAAGATTGGGATATTTTCTTTTGTAGGAAAGTGCCTTAAAGATTTTGCTTTTTGATGCTTTTTGTTCTAAACAGGCCAATCTTGCAAACTTTGAAAGTGAATGATAGGCAATTACGACGGAATATGAATTAGGCGGAATGAATTACGACGGAATATGAAATATGGGACACATTCATCATGAGCACATGACTGTAGAGATAGTGTGAACGAATTGTGCGATTTTCTGACAGTCTGGATGGGTAATATGGTTTACAAAAATCGGCCTCCTGTTGGCACAAGAAATACAGGTCAAAGGTTCATCTTTGTCCTCTAACGAGTACATGCAACATCTCATGCAGATCGATGCAGTTATATTTAAAATTGTGTACTGACTAAGACGTTTCGAGCACAATTGTGCTTGAAACGTCACAGTCATCTTGATGGTGCAATAAAGGCATCATTTAAGCATTTGAGCCTGCAGTGTGCGAGCTGATTCTTTTTTTTCTTTTTGTGTAATTATTTACTGCTCGGCACCTGCCCAAATAGGGGTTGGGTGTGAATTTTTCATGCTTATAATAAACAGGCATGGCAACACTGCTTGAACAGAAGGAAAGCACACAAGGAGCTCCAGTGCCTTGGCAGGGTAAATACAGTAATACAGTGTCTGTCAGTAGGTGTTGCTAGTCATTCATTCATTCAACCAGACACTCTTCCAGGGTATTGCGTAAGGTTTTTGTATTTATCTCTAGCCCGCTGTTTGGGAAATTCCTTATCGCCAGGATAACCTGAAAAGGTCTGTATTCAGACCTGCAGCGTCTGAGAACTTATTTGACTTGATTCACTGAGCCCTTCCTTTAGGTCACCAGGTAAATAGGAACACATGTCTGTATTCTTTCTGTAAAGATCAGCAGCAAAGTTCCCTTGGCACTTGTCGTCTCTTTTGATGCAAGAGAAAATGAATTTCCCATGGGTCATGGGCCATGGCATTCATTACATTCTGCTTACTTTACTTTCGAATGAATCGCATTGTGCGGTTGGGACAAAAACTCACACCTTGACACCTGCACTGGTGAATAACATGAAATGTGTGGGTAGTAGACATCAGCGGGTGGGAGTTCTACACATGGATCAATAGTGGGGAGTGTTTTCTGCTTTCTGCCCCCTCCGTGTTCTACTAGATAGGGCTCAGTGCAACTGAACTGGCTGTGGTCTCCTCCACTGATTCACATCCACAGTCAGTGAATTGGCCAGAAAATGAGAACTCTAGTAGATATGTCTTACTTTACATCTTCTTCAACAGAAGTGAACGTTCCCAACAAAAGCATCTTTAATTATCCAATTATTATTCATGGTAATTTACTGAGAATTCATTGTGTTGCTGCAGACAACAGCCATGTGTTTAATGTTGCACTTCAACCACAGCCAGCATTTCTCCTGACAGAGATTTGCACAGCACTGAATGTTCCTTTCTAGTCTTCAGTCCACGGGAGCCTTTTTTGTTTTCATATGGAACAAATAAATGATTTAATAGCTGCTGTACAGAATATTCATTAACATTAGATCCTGACCGCTTCTGTCAGCAGGGATGGAGATTTTAAATAATCAATGAAGTTACGCTGCTGTGCCTCGTGGGTAAATGGCATTAATCGCTTGGTTAATGAGTCCAATTTCCTGTTGTAGATGGCCATGATATAGCGAATAAGCAAGATAAAACAGATGCACTGGATAGAAATTGACGATGAGGCCAAAATTAATATGATCCTCAATGAAGATTTATTACAGAACAGGTATTTTGCCCACCCGCACCCCGCTTGCACCCAGTATTAATCAGAATCATATCGTCTAAACTGCCTGATCCCCAGATAAAGTGCTGTCACCGGTACAGCTGCAATCTGCACATCTCTAAGTGTTATTGTGAGGTATTTTTCACAGACACACAGACAGGCAGATAGATGGATGGATGGATGGATGGATGGATGGATGGATGGATGGATGGATAGATAGATAGGCTTTGGGCTTTTATCATCTTCATCAATAATAAAAAATACGAGGCCCAATGTTGCCTTTTGCAACATTAACCCCTTAACCCCTTGTTTGTTTTTTCACATAAACATCATGGTTAGTGTTCATTGTTTAGTATTTCATTGCCATTGCTCATGATATTTGCATATAAATACCCCCATCAGAGGCTGCAATTAACCAAATTAAAAAGCTTTGCACTTTTGATTTTTGATGATTTTTAACCTTTGACCTTTAGCCTTTAACCCTAATAAAAGTAATTAAAATGCCTGCAATAAATATTTCTTGATCATTAGAACATGTACATTCATTATATTAAAATATATAATTTTTATAATTTTTAAATATATCATAATTATTTTAACCCATTTAGGCCTAACTTAAGGTTTCTGAAAAACTTGAAATATATAGGTAGCAGCTTCAAAACAAGTTATGTCTGGAATATTGTACATACTGTACAGAATCCAAATATGGATACCCGTCCTGAAAGGGTTTTAATAATCATCCTAATTTGCATAAATACAATATATTTTTTTCTTTTTTAAATATATCATGGTAGTATAAAGTAGTAGGAAGGTTGGAAACATTTTTTGCAAGTAGAACTATACCTGGGCCTTCTGGGATCAGCCTCCTAGCCTGTTCATTGCACCCTGTCTTATTTCAGTGTTTAACCTAATCTGACTCCACCAGATTGCAGTAGTGTTGTGTTCGCACTGCTGATTCCAGGTGGCGGAGTCAGGTCAGTGTTGCACTACATTTAAAAGTATACATCCCCTTCCAAGACAGGTTATTTTTATAGTCCTCAATCAATCTCAACAGTCTTAACCATAAGCACTATACTGAAGGCATGCAGAAAGTGAAGGGTGAATCAAGTGCCAAAGAACGTCATTTAATTAATACGATCAGATAGGCCTTTTCTTTTTCGAGAGCACGCTGCCGAAAAGCCCCTCTCTGTTGCTGTCACTTCATAGGAGCTTTATAGACTGGGTGTCATCAGAGCTCATCAGGGCTGGACAGTCTGTGGAGTGGACCAGTTAGTTGTCCCACAGCAGCAAACACAGCACATTAAAATCTTGCAGCCAGAAGTCACCACTCATCAACTCTCCACCTCTGAATAAAGGAAACAAGAGATAATAGCAAGTACAAAATAACCTATAATTAATATAACATAGAGATAACAATTTCATTAAAGGCCAATTTGCCCATGCATTTGGATTTTATTATGGACAAACAAATGTCCACAACGTATCCTTAAAGATAGGAAAGGCCTCTTTGGTGCATAATCCCCTGGCCTTGTGTTTAATTAGATTTAGTTATTGAGTGTGTCTCATTTTGCCTATCTTGACAACACTGGCTAAACAAACAGGCAGAACAAGAAACACCAACAAACCAAAAACGGAAAGAAACCAATGATAAATTATGCAAGACAATGTCAGCAGGCTAAAAAGCATGAAGGAGCCTAAATTACCCAAAGTGGTCAGTGCACCCATTTACTGATTTTCATGCTGCTTTAATGCTTCAGATTAAACTGCAGGTTTAATTGCTCATGAAATCTGCCAGCACCAAGTGAATATTTTTTCAGTGTTTTCTCGGCCGTCATGCATGTGGCTTCTGCCGATTAGTCACGAGAGAGAATAGAATTTAAAGGGCCGTATATTGACTTTTGCTTTGATCTAACGTCCTCTCATCATGCTATAGTTGTTAGATTTACCGTGGAATTACATTAACACATGGAACCTAGCGTTAACATCCATTAGGAGAAGACATTTCTTCTTTTCATCGAAGGAGTCTCTTGTGTTTCACTTAAGTCAAATAATAGAAGAAAACCAACATGTATGTGTATGAGAGGCATGCTGAAAACCAGCATTATTTAGGGGGTTGTGTCGTGTTCATGTGCCTGCCAAAGGACTATTGCACCAAACTTCATTTAATGGCAACGCCGTGATACCCATTCAAATTCTGTGCCCATGTAACTAAATAGTTGCTGCTGCATGGAGAAGATGGAGATAGATGGGCTTTAGAGAGATGGATGACGTTCGGGTTTGTTGCTGTGACGTTTACGTAGGTAATATCCATCAGGGAGAAAGGGAGATTGATTAGATGTGTCTGCTGAGAATAAACATGCATCACACTGCCACCTACAGTAACAACTTCTGTTTAATTACTGTGTTCTTTTTCAGCTGTACTCTCCCTCGCTCTTTCTTCATCTGTCAAGGTTAAAATAGCTCTATGTGACTGTATGATAGAGTACCTTGTATTTTACCTTGTGTCAGTCTCCGCTATAGGCACAGGATGTCACCCGCGTTTTAACCTGATGGTCAAGATTAATTTTATCCCCTGAGCAAGCAGGCTCAGTGTTAAAGCATTTCAGCAAATGCAGTATATCTTTTGCACAGTAAAGTGGGTACAATTATGGGGTAGAAGCAGAGAGTCACATAATTTATTATTATAATGAAACCTTTTTCTTTCGAATTTTCTTTTAGACGCCTCCAATTACAGCTGCGGGGTCCCTGGACCACACTTTGAGAACCACATACTGTTTAAAATACATATAAATGTGTGCCATTAGAGTACTGGAAAAGCGACTGACGAATGACAACGACATGCTTTCCTGTCATGCATCTATGAAGGCACAACTCGTGCGTTCTTGCACGTGTGCAAGAAGACACAAGCATAGTTACACAAGAATACACAAGGAATACATGAATCGTATAATCTATATGCATACATACATGCATGCATGCGTTCATGTGCATGCAGCTCAGCACATTTCCCTGTACTTCAGCTTCTGCTGTATATGTTAACAACATCACTTCACAATGTTTTTCTTTTTTTGTTTTTTTACTTTCTATGCCCTCTGGCCAGTGGAATGTTCAGAATCCATTATATGCCATTCATTAAAGCTAGGTCTGCCAGTGGTGCATTTTACTGTGTGCTAAGAGTGCAGTGCTTAATATGTATTATTAACACAAAGACTGCCACCGTCCCCCTTCAGAAAACAATTGAGATGTGCCATGGATTTTACAATGTAAATTGCAGTGTCTTTCAACAGCCACAGAAAATTATCTACTGCATCTGTAGAGACACCAAATACCTCAAAAGATAGCGTCACTTGTCCACTTCGATTTAAAAAAAAAAAAAAGATTTTCCCATTATCCGTTGTGGAGTTATTGAGCGTTTAATACAGCATGGTATGGCTGGCCAAGCTGTCAAAATTCTAGAAGCTGAGATAATCCATGTTTAATGTCACAAACATTGACAGGCAGATATAAAATGAACCCCCCCAAAAATCCTATACATACTATACACCAAACGAAACGTCTGAATCTCTGCTTTAATCTGCAAAAAAAACTACACTTGTACACTTTTTTGTTTTATAGTTATTGATCGTTAAATGCAGCTTTGTCCCATCAAGACAGCTTTGTTTTGTCTACCAAACAGCTAAACAATAAACAATGTAGAATAAACAGAGTGCAATGAGGCAGAAAGTCATGTAATCCTTTTATTTTTCCCACCTTCAATGAATTCCAGGCAACATCATTACACCAACATCATTACACCAACAAAATCACACCTTGCGTGAAGTGAGCGGTTCACTGGGTCACTACTGCAATGTCTCTGCATTCTGTGCTCCAATGGTTTATGAAAACACTTCAATGTATGTCTGCACATTCTGTAGAGGAAAATAGAGCAGAAAAGATAAATCACACCTGCTGTGAACTGAGCAGCAATTCTACCAACTTGACCGCATGTGTGAACTGAGCTGCACAATTACTCAGCATAGTTCTCTTTTGTGTGGTACACAGCAAAACATGCTCGGTGCAGTGGTACAGCACACCTCAGACAGTAGTAGCGTGTCTCTTTTCGGCAGGTCTTGTCTTTATTGTAACACACTCTACATCTTTTGGTTGGGAATTTTTTTTTGGGTGTTGGAGGAAGAGCTGCCATGACATGACCTTCAAGAGCAACCCTCAGCCTGCTTCGAGGGTCAGTTTTCCTGGGTGCCCTGGGTGCCCTGCGTACCCTGGGTGCGGGTGTGCCGCTGCCTACCCCCTCTCCCTCCTCCTCACTGCTCTCTGCCTCCTCCTCCTCCCTTATGGCCTCCTCCAAAATCTCCTCCTCCCTCACTGGCCTCAGGTTTGTCCAGTTTTCCACCACGCTGAGGATGAATTTCAACAGACTTTTGAACCGTCTCCCACTGCTATACTTGTAAAGAACAAACGCATTGTACAGAGAGATGGAAAATAGATAGAACACAAATTTCTTGCTCCATTTTATGGATTTCCTCATGAATGGATAATATGCTATATTCTGATCTAAGCGGTCAACTCCATTCATTAGAAAGTTGTACTCTGCTATGCAATGTGGCTTTTCCCGTGGAACTCTGCTTCTTCTTCCCTTTTGTCTTTCCAACACAACCTGCATTTTGTTCTCATGGAATGTTGACACCATCCGTACAATGCGTTTGTCTCTCCATGCTACAACCATTGCAGTACCATTGTGTCGCATTATGTACTCTCCCTTTTTGAGTGTAGAATTGGAAGCGTTATTTATTACAGGTGGTTCCCCCCTGTTCTTTCTAAGGGTCCCACAGACCTCTGTACCCAGGTCTTGTAAGAACTCACACATTGCAATGGAATTGTAGTAGTTGTCCATATAGAGACAGTAACCTTTTCCCGCCAAGTCACCAAGCAAATCCTTTACGGTATTCTGCAAGGAAGAATAGGCTCCAATGTAAGGCCTAAGACTATACAAGAATCCATTCTTTGAATCACAAAGCATGTATGATTTAATTCCATATTTAGTCAATTTCTGTGGATTATATACCCTAAAAGACAAGCGCCCCCTATAGGCCATCATGCCCTCATCGATACAGATATTTGAATGTGGAGTGTACAGGCTTTTGAATTTATCTGAGAGATGATCCAAGACTGGCCTGACCTTATACAATCTATCAGCTGGACAAGATGCAGCGTTATCACTGAAATGAAGGAAGCGTAAAAGCAACTGGAAGCGGTTCCGTGACATTGTATTATTGAAATGGGGAGTGCATCAACCTCCTTCGTTGACCAATAACTCTCAAGAGTTGGCTTGCGAATAATGCCAGTGAGAAAGTATAGCCCTAGAAATCTTTTGAGTTCTATGACGTTAGTTGGTGTCCATTTCCAAACACGAGAATGTTCTTTTTCTGGACTGACCTTACTCTGACAAAGTTCAGCATACAGGTTTGTTTGGTGGACGATGTCCTGTAGCAGTGCATCAGTCAAAAAAAGTTCAAAGAAGTCCACTGGATCATTGCTTCCATTGACGTCACCGGTGTGAATGCCTGGGGTCCCAGTGAACTCCATCTTGGTCGGCTCCCAGACTGAATCACTCCAATCTTCATCTGTTGGACGAGCACGGCGCCCCCGGGGAGGCTTGTGACGCTTGTCACCAGCTGTGAATTATAAAAATATGCAATTACCATAAAATAAATGATTCCTATTTTACATCTGCTGCAATGCTCACATGCAGTTTTTCCTATCGTGTAAATCTGTAGAAACGGGCAGAAAAAAAAATCTTACCATTTTTTTCAGCAACAGAAGTTGAAGCAGAGCTGGTTGTTGGCTGTTCCTCAGACACAGATGTGCCTGAAACACAAGGAAAAACAAACAAACTTCATAGAATGAAGAAAAAAAGTGTAATATCTGAGAGCTTTATGAGCACTCACTTCAGACAGGTATTTCTTCCTCTTTACAAACTTGTACAATGTACACAGACATGCAGTCTAGTGTCTCAGTAAACTACCGGTATATTATCACATAGAATCAGGGACGTGCAGAGTATTAGAGAGGCTGGGGCTGAGATTCCGTAAGTGGGCACTCTTGGGCAAAAATACAAAAATAGCAGATCTACCAGGCGTCACGCTGCGCAGCGTGACGCCTGGTAGATCTGCTATTTTTGTATTTTTGCCCAAGAGTGCCCACTTACGGAATCTCAGCCCCAGCCTCTCTAATACTCTGCACGTCCCTGATTCTATGTGATAATATACCGGTAGTTTACTGAGACACTAGACTGCATGTCTGTGTACATTGTACAAGTTTGTAAGGAAATGAAACTTTCAAAATTCTTACCTTCTACACTGGACACACATTGCACAGTGACACTGGTCTGTGCTTGCTCCTCCTCCTCCTCCTCCTCATCTGAAGAGAAAACATTGAAAATACAGGACATGGATATTTAGAACTAAAAGACAAGTCATTTTATGCTTGCATAATGTAAAAACTCAACACACCTCACAAATATACACAGAATATGGGTGAGATTGAAGCATCTCAGTACACTAAGGAGCTTGTATGTAATGTAAATATATTGAAACTATAATGCAATCTAATGTAAATGTCAAAAATGTTACACTTACTTGACTGACGGGCTTCCTCATCCGTCTCCTGGTGCTCTTCTTCCTCCTCTTCCTCCTCCTCATCGTCTGAAGTGACAATTGTAAAAAATACATTCCATCATCATCATCATCAAAATAGAGCATACCTATTTAGCTACAATATGAGTTGTACATTATAGTTCATGTGAGCAGAGAATAAGCACATTCATGCATGCACAACACACACGATTGTCCCCATTACATATTATAGTACTTAGTATAGAGATCAAAGTCATTTAGAACAGTTGCCACATTCAGGGGTCAGAAAAAACAGTATTTGCGGAACCGTTACTATACGGTTTTGATCGGTGTTGCGCATGCATTGCATAGCGTCAGTGAGAGCCATCTAGTACAAGAGTCGCGATATTGAGGGGCAGAAAAAAGCCGGGTCACGTGGTCCCTGCACCGTACGAGTCTATAGACTCCAATGCATTCTGTAACTTCCGGGTGTCCCCATTTGTTGTGCCCATTCAATGTAAAATGGCGGCGGCCATTGTACTACCCCATGAAATGAACGGGGTTTGCGCAAATCCGTCTACAGCCTACTCTGGCCAATAGTGTAGCACTAGTGGTCCCTGAGAGGATTCCAGGTGGTCCGCAGCTAAATGATTGACAGTTTATAACCAGATGGACCCCTATAGGTCTGTAATTTGAGATCGTAGAATGAAACCAGTGAGCGTTATGCTGAGAGATGAAACGAAATGGACCCGTGCGCATGCATAGCGTCAGTGAGAGCCATCTAGTACAAGAGTCGCGACATTGAGGGGCAGAAAAAAAGCCCGGTCACGTGGTTCATGCACCGTACGAGTCCATAGACTCCAATGCATTCTGTAACTTCCGGGTGTCCCCATTTGTTGTGCCCATTCAATGTAAAATGGCGGCGGCCATTGTACTACCCCATGAAATGAACGGGGTTTGCGCAAATCCGTCTACAGCCTACTCTGGCCAATAGTGTATGGCACTAGTGGTCCCTTAGAGGATTCCAGGTGGTCCGCAGCTAAATGATTGAACGTTT
Organism: Benthosema pterotum; assembly: GCA_039105355.1. Lineage (NCBI taxonomy): Eukaryota > Metazoa > Chordata > Actinopteri > Myctophiformes > Myctophidae > Benthosema > Benthosema pterotum. The sequence goes on from CM076977.1 coordinate 14,787,424, forward strand.
GTAACCAGATGGACCCCTATAGGTCTATGATTTGAGATCGTAGAATGAAAAAAAGTGAGCGTTATGCTGAGAGATGAAACGAAATGGACCCGTGCGATGCTGTTGGTTTCATCTCAGCATAACTAACTCTGTCGCTAATAGTGTAGCCTATAGCAGGCGTTTTGGTCCCGGGACCACCAGTGGTCCCTGAGAGGATTCCAGGTGGACCCCAGCTAAATGATCGACAGTTTGTAACCAGATGGACCCCTATAGATCTGTAATTTGAGGTCGTATGAAACTGTGAGCGTTATGCTGAGAGATGAAATGAAATGGACCCGTGCGCGTTCATTTGGTTCCATCTCAGCATAAACAAACACAATAGCAAACTTTTAGTGAACAAAATGAATAACTTACCCCTCGCAAAAAGGCGATCGAGCCCAGAGTTCGGCTGTGGGGACGGCAACCAATCGAAGTCCCTAGTAGTGACCCATTCCTCGTCATCTGTGCTAGGGTAGGAGCAGGCGTTCTCGTCGGAGTCATAATTTACCACAACAGCGGCCGTCCGAGTCCTGGTGCTTCGGCGAAGACTCGGGTGGGTTGTCGGAGAAGGGACAACGGGGGACTGGTCGTCATCTGGCCGCCTGTTGCTGCTGGCGCGTCGGTGCGGCTGTTCGCTCTGAGCACGCCTTTTGCTACTACTGTTTTTTCTGCGGTGCTTTGGGGGCGGGGGCGCCCGGGGGGGTGTACTGAATTGAGGAGGATCGGCGGGGGCAAGATCCTCACCTGCCCGCCTGGTGGTGGTGTCTCTGGGCGGCGGCGACGGTGGGCTCCGGCTACGCCTGGTGCTGCTGCTGGGCTCCGGTGAAGGATCGGCGGGGCCAAGATCCTCACCTGCCCGCCTGGTGGTGGTGTGTCTGGGCGGCGGCGACGGTGGGCTCCGGCTACGCCTGGTGCTGCTGCTGGGCTCCGGTGAAGGATCGGCGGGGCAAGATCCTCACCTGCCCGCCTGGTGGTGGTGTGTCTGGGCGGCGGCGGCTCCGGTGGGCTCCGGCTACGCCTGGTGCTGGGCTCCGGTGAAGGAATCGGCGTGATGGTGGTAGAAGGGCCAGCTGGCGAGTCATGGTCCCTTACTAGGCTGCTGCTGCTGCTGTTTTGGCGCGATGGTGCGCTCTTTGCACGCCTCGCTGGTTGCCTTCGTACAGATGATCGCTCACTACACTCAGGCTTCGGCTCAACCTTTTCTGTTTTCGGCTCAACATTTTCTGGGCTCCGACTAGGCCTACGAGGATCCTCGTCGCCCTCGGGCTCGGAATCCGTCTCCCCCGGTAGCTTTTTCTTCTCTACCCAAAAATCGATAGTTTTTTGTCTCTCTCCTGGGAGAGGTGGCCGGGAGGGAAGCCTTTTTTTACCTTTAGCTTTTGGAGGCATAATGGCGGAGGCAATGGCTGCTTCTCTATGGACGACGCGAGCTGACTGCTTCACTAAACCGGCGCCATCCGGGACTTTTGAAAAAAAAAAAGGTCACGTGATTTCTCAGTGATCCAATGAGATCCACCGGACTCAGATGAATGTATATGAAGCCCAAGACGGTGATCTAATGTAATCAATTAAAATGTCTATATGACGAGATATACCGTCTAAGGCAGAAAAGTGCTGGATTTTTAATGACGTTATGTCTCGTCCTTAGCAGTCTTTGTGTTAAGGTGCAAGTTTTATACATGCATAATGCATTAAGCGTGTGTGTGTGTGTGTGTGTGTGTGTGTGTGTGTGTGTGTGTGTGTGTGTGTGTGTGTGTGTGTGTGTGTGTGTGTGTGTGTGTGTGTGTGTGTGTGTGTGTGTGTGTGTGTGTGTGTGTGTGTGTGTGAGGAAGAGAGAGGGTGAGAGAGAGAGTGAGAGTGTCCATGCCAGCACGTTTTCCCATGGTGTGTTGGAATTTATTTAACAGCTGACCTTCTGTACCAATGCCCAAGAAATAGGCCTAATGCTGAATTGGCTCTGAACTCTATATACAGTGTCATCAAGAGGTAGAGAGAGCGGCTACGGACCGCAGTGTCCTTGAGCAAGACTCTCAACCCCTAATTGCTTCTGATGCAGTTTTCCTCTGGCATCTGTAAGCGTGCGCGTGCATGTGTGTGGGTGCACGTGCCGACAATTGTTGCCTTGGATAAGGGAACTATATTCATTTAACTTGTTTTAGTTTACTGCACAGTAAAGGGTAGAGTCATTTATTACCTGACAGTGCAGTAGGACATAGACATCGCATGTGGAAGGAACACGCATGTTTTTGTGAGGGCAACTCACGGCCGGATTTAGTCAGCCCTACTAGGGTGGGCTGGAAGAATGGCAAGGTGGGCAACTTTTTTTCATATGAAGCAATGGTTTTCAACCTTTTTGACACCAGGGCCCACTATTTATTCGGCATTTGAGCCATGGGCCACCATTTGAGGACATTTTAGCCCCACAGACCCCAAAACTAAAGATTTCTTTTGCTTTTGTCCATAATACCAAGCTGGATTTGGAAAACAAAACAGTCAAACATACAGATCAAATGACCATTAATCTTCTACATTCTCTAGTTGTGTAGACTTGCGCTAAGATGATGAATATTTTAACTCTTGGGAGTGTAAAATTAAACCAAATAGACCCGCAAGGGTCCATTTGGTTTCATTTTTACGCTCTCAAAGAGTTACATCCGGTTAACTAACTTTCCACCATTTAGCTGGGGACCACCTGGAACTCTCTCAAGGACCACTGATATTACCTTTCATTGGGTGGGCAGGATGCACGTTTTGGTGGGCCCTGCCCCCCTCTAGATCCGGCCCTGGCGCAACTACACATGGACAACATGCAAACTCCACATACAATGAACCAAATTAATGATGTTATTGATTAGGGATGGTATCTCTCTCCCTCTCTCTGTCTCTCTGCAACTCTTGCTCAATCCCCAAAATGTTGTCTCTCTTACACAGCATATCTCTCTCTGGCGTGTAGACACTGTACACACGAGCACTAGTGAAGATGGATGGCTTGCATATGCGAAGCCTGTACACACGCCTACACGGACATACGCACACGGTTTTGCAGTGTATCGGTTATTCCACAGATGAAGACTAATGACCGTGTGAATCCCTTCAGCCTCCTATCCACACACGCATAAGCACGGAAGCGCGCCCATAGTGCACGTGCACGCACTCTAGCGTGCCGCGGTGAATCCGGTCCGGGGCTGATAAATAGACTGTGAACACGGGACGACTTCTGTCAAATGTCCAGTCCTGTATGCCGTGAAATTTTGCCTCCCAAGAGACAGTCCTGTGGAAGCCGCTGAGACGTAACCTGGCACCTGTAGTGGAAAAAGTACAAGGTTTTACTTGAGTAGGCTAGTAAAAATACTGAGATGTAGAAATACTCTGGTAAAAGTCCGGAATTTAAAATTTATTTGAGTACAATAGTATTATTATTAGAATTTACTTAACTCCTTAGACCCCAAGGATGAGTAGTGCCACGAGCATCTAAAATCATAGGATGTAGCCTCCATACACTTTCCTCACTCTTTAACACTAGAATAATCGGAAAAGCTAACAAAATAATAGCTGATAATTCTCCGAAGTATTAATTGCTCAACATCTCGCTTCAGAGATAGCACTTACCCTGTAGCTATTAGACACTTGAACTTGTCTCGCTAGTTTACAGTTGTAATGATGCATGTTTGTAACAATATGCAATGCATATAGCACTTTAAAAAACATGTGTTATTTCTATGATGCTGGTCTTTGCACTGTACTGTATTCTTGTTGTCTTCTTGTATATATGTTGTCTGTACATGTTGAGCATGGACCGAGACAAATTCCTATCAACACCTTGACATGGCAATAAAGTTCTTGAATCTTGAATCTAAAATGAGTTGTAAACAAGGTAAACTAGGTTGTTTACCTGTGTCAAGGACGATAAGACGTAACTTGTTTACTCCATTGATTAATCATCGTAACTAATGTCCAAAATACGGGGGTGCACATGAACGGGTGCGGAATTTAGTTTTAAATGTTTAATGTATGTTTTGTAATCTGAATTTAAATCTACAAAATAACTACTACCTAAAGCAAATGACTGTAGTGGCTTAAAAGTACAATATGTACTTGTGATGTAGCAGAGTAGAAGTAAACGTAATGGAAATACTGTATTTGTATTATATAGGCTATACTTACTGCAGTTCCATTCCAACCACTACAGAGACAGTGGATCTGTCAGATGGCCAGTCCTGCATAATGCCGTATAAATCCTTCCTCCCAGGAGACAGGCCGCAGGAACCCACTGAACCATAGCCTGGCACTGACACTGTTCTCACCACAAAGGGAAACAGCTCACAGCGGAGGTCCAGTCCCTTCAGCGGATGCATTTGTTTCATGTTTTGGGAGTGGAACAGGTGAGTCGACAGGTGGTTTTCATTCTCCTCCACCCTGCCTGGGCCGATACCAGGCAGCGGTGCACCAAAGCGGAAATTGTGCGGAAAAAACCTGTTTGGTGACCCGTGGTTATTTATTATTGAAGGGGCTGATGTAAACACCTTGAAGTCCACAACTGCCCGCCCATTTCAATTGCCTTTTGCACGTCATTGCATCATGCCCTATACCTGAACAGAACATGTCTGTTATGTGCACTGACACATTAGAAAGTGCTTATACTTGTAGTTTGTTATTTTCCCCTCTGTCCCCACATGCTCCGTACACCAGCCTGAGTGATTCAGTGAGTGAATGATTACTTTCTGGCTCTGTTCGGTCCAAAATCCGTGCAAGACCCCTTGAGGAAATATAGGGAAATGTGCTCACTCCATGAATCACACTTATCCTGTCGTATTTCTGCCACAACTTTGTGCAAAGGGCATAATCAATGCATTTATTTAAAAAAAGAAGTGAAGAACAATTATGGTAGTTCCAGTGGTGGTTCCACTGCTCCAGCTTTGAAAATGGGCTGTAGCCCATTGTTGGGCCTTTCTGTAGCCATGAAAAATGAGCCGGTGTGTTCGGCAGGCTGGGGTAGCGCTGTGTGCATAATCCACCCACTGTATGTGCAGGGATGATTAATTTGCTGTGTGTGTGTGTGTGTGTGTGTGTGTGTGTGTGTGTGTGTGTGTGTGTGTGTGTGTGTGTGTGTGTGTGTGTGTGTGTGTGTGTGTGTGTGTGTGTGTGAGAGAGAGAGAGAGAGAGTGAGTGAGTGAGCGTGTGTTTGTGTGAGAGAGAGAGAGAGCACGTGTACGTGCACGTGTGCAGCTAATCTCGTGTGTAGGTTGATCAACGGGTGATATATTTTCAATATTTTGTCCGATGTCTGCATAGTGTGTGTTATTGTGACCGCGACGGCTTCATAACCATTGCGACCGTTTGGCATAAGAGTCGCGACCGTTCTGCATAACAGATGACTGTTTTGCATAACAGACGACTGTTTTCCTTCTAAACCTAACCCTAAACATAACCTCAGTAAAACCTATCCCTAAACCTTACCTTAAAGATGGAGTGCCATGAATTTTTTCTACCCTAAAACATGATCATCAGGTATTACTGTTATATGAAAAGTAAGATTTTTTCCCAAAAAGTGTACAGTTTTTGTTAAACTGTCATTTTTATGATTCCACCCTTCCAGTTCATTAAGTATGCCTGGTTTGCCTGGTGGGTGGTGATTAGGGTTGGGACTCGGACCCGGGTCCATTTCAGACCCGGGCCTGAGATCGCGGGTCCCGACCCGGTTCCATCATTTTTTTATGAACGGGTCCCTTAACGAGTCCCATCAATCAAAATTTCGCTCCGCTGTGTAATGAAGCGCATGCACGCTGTTGTTGAGTGCAGCGCAGCAGCAGCAGCAGCAGCAGCAACAGCAGCAACAGCATTGGACCACAATATAAGGAGCAGACGAACATTATTTTCAAACTCCTCTACCATTTTGCCAACGCGACAAGGACAAGACGTGTGTGTGTGTGTGTGTGTGTGTGTGTGTGTGTGTGTGTGTGTGTGTGTGTGTGTGTGTGTGTGTGTGTGTGTGTGTGTGTGTGTGTGTGTGTGTGTGTGTGTGTGTGTGTGTGTGTGTGTGTGTACTACACACACGCTGTAGTAGCGCGTCAATGTTCTTCTAAGCTTGCTACAACATCACCTGCTTTAATCTCTTCCACCCAAAACTAAAAGTATTCTTACTGGAAAGTTGACTGTAGTCTCTGATGCCCTCCGTGCGTTTGTCACGTTGTCACGTAAAAAAGTGTGGTCCAGTAAATCCTCAATTCCCCAACAAGAGTTACAGTATTCCATGGTAGTAGGTCCAAAACACGTGCGATAAAGGATAACATTTAAATAACTTTAGAGAGGCTAAATACACGACGGCATGAACAACATCCTAGACTAAAGCGTATAGGGATTCTCAGCAATAGCCATCTAATGTCGGAGTTGCGACATTGAGGGGTCAGAAACTGGGCGCCTGGGCGCTGTTCATACAGCCTGAATAGGGACAAACTGCCCCCGTGCTCAATAGGAGTCTATGTAGAGCAGCCGCCATTAGACCTTTCCATGGAAGTGAACGGAGATGTCGTAACTCTGTTTATACTCTACTGGTCCGGAATGGGTATTTTTCTGCCTTGACTGGGGTATTTTTCTGCCTTGACAACGCAAGGCATAGGCTACATTATGCATGGCTCTGCTTACCCACTGACCCATGAATAAGAGCATGCTGTGCCTGACACAAACTGCATCAAGACTTATTACTAGTACACTAGTTAAGATTATTAATATTTGAAAATAATGTGTCTGTGAGACATAAACAAAAGAGGGGAAAAATAATGTACCTTAACTATACCAATGCCTAGTATTGCCTACTAGTGCAGTAGTGCCTGCATGCCTATTTTAACTATAAAGTACATTTTTTCTGCCAATAAAGTGGCTTTTGTTATTGTTTTTTTTCTTTCTTTTTGTATTTATATAATAGTATGAAGTAGTGTAAAGTATGTCACAAAAAAGTATATATATATATATATATATATATATATATATATATATATATATATATATATATATATATATATATATATATATATATATATATATATATATATATATATTAGGACCCGTTAAGGGACCCGTCTGGACCCGGAATCGATAAGAGGGACTCGGTAAGGACCCGGACTCGATAAAATCCTAGCGAGTCCCAACCCTAGTGGTGATGGGTGGAGATCCACCTGAACTGAAGCCACACCCACAGCTTTAGTTGCATGATAAAGGGGGAGGGGTTAGGGGAGGAGCTGAACAGGTGATGTGATTATATTGAAGTTTTTTTCATTGGCACGTTGGGCTGGAAAGGTTCAGCCCCCAAGAAGAAAACCCTAAATAGAAAGGGAATACAAATGTTGCACATAAAAACACACCAAGGCGTCTATTTACATACTGTCACCTCTTAAACATGTACAAAATTGGAAAAAATAAAAATATTTTTGCAAAAAATATAAAAATCACGGCACCCCCTCTTTAAAGGGGAAGTCCACCCATTTCCAACATGTGTACAGTACAGTATGTTTCTATACTTACTATACCACTATACTAGTCTTATACACGACATATAGGCCTACAGTATATGATTACTTTTCTGTGGCAGTATGCCGACAGAAATTAATCAATCTCTCTCCCTCCATGGAATGTTAATGAGACAGAGGCAGCCGAATCACCTCATGGTAATACTGTAAAGGCACTGCCTTCACGGTGGGGAAAAAAGTGTTTTAATATAGACTGGAATAGATAGAGAAATACACAATCCTTTTGAAATTTGTCGGAAACAAACCAAACAAACAAAAAAAAATAAATAGATAAACTCGTGAGCCAGATAAAAATCGCAATCCACAACAAAAACAAAAAGGCAATATAGCTGCAAGCAGCAATAAAACGGGATCAAGCAAGCAGCAATAAGGAGTAAGAACAATACGCACAAATAAGCCATAGAAACATGGGAGCCTGAACTTCAGAAATACATCAGGTAATTATGTGTGAGACTGACTCACATTGTAATCTGGTGTGACTGAGTGAATGATTGGTGAGCTGTGAGTGAGTGGTGAACTGAGCTATGAACTGTCATTAGTGACAACATGGCCGAATAGTGACAGTCAAACAGCCTTGCCCAGCCATGAGGCCCATAGGGCAGGTGCCTATCTCCTGTTTCTGTAGCATGAGGCAGCTTGATGTACAAGTACACCCTCTGGACATGACGCTAGTATGACACAGGGTCTTACCCCCAATCCAAATGCTGAGTGCCAAGCAGGGAGGCATTGGATCCCGTTTTTAGAGCCTTTGGTATGACCCGGCCGGGAATCGAACCCCGGCCTCCCAGTCTCAGGGCGGACACTCTAACCACAAGGCCACTGATTTGGTGAATGAGTAAATGATTGGTGAGCTGTGAGTGAGTGGTGAACTGAGCTGTGAACTGTCATTAGTGACAACATGGCCGAATAGTGACAAAACACAACATGGCCGAATGGTGACAACCACCATTACATTGAGTTTTACCCTGGGTTACACATAGAACCATGAACTTAGATGTAGAAGACCACATGAGATTGTGCATGATTGACTCATATTACTAGGTGTCCGTGCCGGGATTTGAACCCAGGAACTCTCATTTCCAAGTCATGCGCTCTACCAATGAGGCTACCCAACAGACACAAGACGTACTGGAAACAACACACACATTCAGTGGACTGCTTGGTAAATGGTGCATTTATATAGCGCCTTTATCCAAGGCGCTTTACATAGATTGTGCATCACATTCACCCATTCACACACACATTCATACACTGATGGCAGTGGGACAGGGACACATCGACACTAACTCTGCAGGAGCCCGGGATTGAACCGGCAACCTTGTGGTTACCATCCGGTTACTCTACCTCTGAGCCACTACCGCTCCTTAAATATGCACAAATAAGCCATAGAAACATGGAAGAAATACATCATGTGATTGTGGAAACAAAGCAGGGTTTTTGGAGACTCAGACTTTGTATTGTCAGCAGTGGGACTTGAACCCTCAATCTTGTGTTCCGAAGTCAGGCACCCTACCGACTAAGCTATCCAGGCACAATGATTTGCTTAGTTGTTGTCATCAATGAAACAACCCAACAACACGCCACCAAGCAGTAAGCAATATGAACAATATGCACAATTCAGCAGTCCGAGGGTGGAGCTTAGTGGTCAAAGTGACAAATGGAAACTAGAATATTCGCAATTTAAAAATTGCAAAGTGTGGTTGCCGTTGTCGCTTGCCCCCGGCAGCTCCCCCCCATACTGCACACTGCGGTGCAGTATGCCCCCCCCCCATACTGCACACTGCGGTGCAGTATGGCCCCCCCCATACTGCACACTGCGGTGCAGTATGGCCCATACTGCACACTGCGGTGCAGTATGGCCCATACTGCACACTGCGGTGCAGTATGGCCCATACTGCACACTGCGGTGCAGTATGGCCCATACTGCACACTGCGGTGCAGTATGGCCCATACTGCACACTGCGGTGCAGTATGGCCCATACTGCACACTGCGGTGCAGTATGGGCTTCAGCCAGCAGGCGCCCTCATTCCCTCCAACTACCGACCCCGTTGGCAACTACACCTTTGTACATAGCGTTGTACAAGACGGTTTGTACACCTGCTTGTATAGCAAGCACCATGCAGCTCCAATGAGTGCTCCATCTCTGGTGTGTGTGTGTGTCTACATCAGTTCCCATTGTTGTACAACCAGAGGAATATAATTAAATTAAATCAACTATAATCATGACGAAATAACTTGATGTGATCAAGATCAAGTCATTTCATTCATTGATCATTTTCATTCATTTCAATTGTTTCAATTTTAGCATGCTTTTAATCTTTAGTAGGCCTACTTAATGTTTTACTCATCTTAAGTATCTTCAAATCAATTCATGAATTCATTTCTCTTAACTTAAAACAAACTTTTAGCTTGACCAATCATGTAAACAAAATTATTTAACTAAAAGTATCTTTTCAAACATAAATGCCAATTCAAACCACATAATGAAAACAAATATAACTCAAAACAATTGTAAATAACTCAAAATCAAATACATCAAATAATCAAACATTTCGGCCATCTTGCCACAGAGGGTGAAGATGGGAGTGGAGTGAATGAGAACTGTCATATGTCTGAGTGGGTTGCCACACCCACTTATGGTTTGTACATAGCGTTGTACAAAACGGTTTGTACACCTGCTTGTATAGCAAGCACCATGCAGCTCCAATGAGTGCTCCATCTCTGGTGTGTGTGTGTGTGTCTACATCAGTTCCCATTGTTGTACAACCAGAGGAATATAATTAAATTAAATCAACTATAATCATGACGAAATAACTTGATGTGATCAAGATCAAGTCATTTCATTCATTGATCATTTTCATTCATTTCAATTGTTTCAATTTTACACTGGGCTCACTGCTTCCCGCTCTTGCACAAGAGAGAGAAGAGAGCGGTGATCAGTTAAAACATCCACATCCTGCTCGAGGTTAAAATGCCATATAAACTTTTTTATGGCAGCGTAGGCAGGTGGCAGGTTAAAAGACACTGGAAATCGGAGGTCTGTTGGTAAAAGCTTGAGGTGCGTGAGGTAAGACCCCATCCAGAATCTGGCCATAGCGGTTGTCTTGTTGTTTCTGGATGGGGCTGTAGCGTGTGTGATGTGCAGTGTGGTGTAAAGGCTGCCAAAAAATAAAAACAGGTCTGGAACACCCTTCCCCCCCTTCTCCTTCGGCTTCTTCATCACCTCCCGCCTCAGCCTCTCCCACTTCGACCCCCACAGGAAATAAAAAATGGCACGCTCCAGGCCCTGGATCACTCGCCGAGGTGGCATAAAAACTGAGGAGACAGATAAAAGCAGTGGTAAAATCACAAATTTGATGATTAAATCCTTCCCTTCCATCGTTAGTCTTCTAAGTCCCCATTACCCCAGTCTCTGCCTAACTTTCCCTATCAGGTCTGGCCAATTGGTGTTGCCCCCTCCCTGTCGGTCAAATTTTACCCCCAGTATTTTCAGGTCAGTCTGGGTCACTGTCAGTGGCAGTCCTGTCATGTCAGTGTAGGTCATTGTTATGTATTTTGATCAAAGATTAACACACTGACAATGGCTGTCCTTGGTGTGGCAGGCCACAGAAGTACTTTACGTCCACACACAAACACAGTGATGGTGTGTACAAAAAAAAATGCAAGCCGGTTTGTACAACAAACCACACTTGTTGTGCAAATCAAAAATCCAGCCAGAAAATCAGGCATGAGCATTTTTCAAACTGCTTAAAATGGCAGACACTCTGGGGGTGGAGCTTACCAGTCGAAATTACAGATGTGTTCCACATGAATCAAGGAACATGTAGAAACAAGTCCCATGATTTTAAGCCAAACGAAGCCCGAGTTATGCTTGTTCAAATGTTTCAGTTTCAAAGAATTGCTATAGCGCCCCCATTTGAGCGATTGGAGCAAGACTGGTTTTAGTGCTATTTGGCATCCCCCTCTACCAAACTGTAAAATCTCATGAACAGATTACTTTGCATGTGTAGATTAGGGATAATAGAAGAATTTTCACAAACAAGCAATTTTCATTGGCTCGTAAAAACATCATTTTTTCACTGAAAACAAAATTCACACCCATTTCATGTTTGTATGGCTTCAAAGTTCATGTGTAGGTCATTGTTATGCATTTTGATCAAAGATTGTAGGAGAAGAGACATTTTAACTGTTTTACATATAATTCAAGATGGCGGTTCATCTAAAGGTCAGAGGTGAAAAGTCAGAATACAAAAGTTGTTTGACATAAGCAGACGCATAAGTGAATATAAGTTACATTTCTGAGAGTCGAGCAGTTCATGAGTTATGAGTGTTTAAAGTTTGCAATTTCAGTTGAGTGCTATAGCGCCACCATTTGACCAGTGGTCACAGGCTTCGCATCATCACCGTTTGGCATCACCCTCTACCAGATTACCAATTTTCGCAAAAACCGACTGCACGGTTCAGCCAGAACAGCTATTTCTGGCGGAAGGAGGAGAATGAGACAAAAACAAGAAGGGATCAAGTCCACTTCGTGGACTGCTTGATCCCTTAATTATGACCACTTTGTTTCGGGAAACACACAGATTGTTGGATAGGAAGCAGAGATGGGGAAAATGAAATGCAATAAATAATCTATCTACTGTATCTACGTGTTGTCTGTAGCTCTTTGTGTATCTCTGGGCTGCCTGTCTATATTTGTCTCCACATGTTGGCTGCCTGCCTCCCAGGGGCGGATGTAACATCTCCCAATTGGGGGGGGGGGGGGAATGGTGTTGGGGCAAGTTCAACTTCAAAGTCGCACCCATACCATTTGAAACCTCACCCATTCCATTTTTGGTTCAAAGACCTTTATTAGGCAAGTAATGCATCAATAATAACATCAGTTGTTGTTGAGGTTGCAACAGGCACGCATCGTGCATAAAGCTAAAGGTCTGACTCAGAGAGTTTTCTGTTTTCAATGATGAAATGCTGTTGGTTTAGTGATGACACAGCTGTAGTTAGTTAGTAGCAGTAGTAGTGTTTCAAATCATTTTAAAGGGGAATTCCACCCATTTTCAAAATTTCAAAAAGGGGTCTGAAAGAAAAATCATTAACATGGTGAAATACATCTTGACAGTGTTGTTTTTGTCGACTAAGACTAAAGACTAAGTCGACTAAGGTTTTTGATATTTAGTCGACTAAGACTAGACTAACAAAAGACTATCAGAAGACTAAATGGGGCTAAAAGATGTGTGTTTTCAAAAGACTAAGACTAAGACTAAGACTAAATCATAACCTAAGACTAATGGAAATAAGAAACACTTTTAACTTCTTTTTTCGTTCTTTTTAAGTATGGGAACATAACTGCAGTATTGATTGCATACGTTTTCAGGAAAGGAACTTATTACTAATGCAGTAATTTTATACAAAGAAATAAAACGAGACATCTTTCATACTAAATACTATAAATCTGTATAACATATATAAACCTAACCTACAATGCATTTGTATGTAAGACTAAACTACCAAGACTAAGACTGAAAGACTAAGACTAAAAAAAGACTAACACTAAAAAAAGACTAATACTGAGACTAAGACTAAATCAATGTTGATATTTCGTCGACTAAGACTAGACAAAAAAATGAATATCAGAAGACTAAATGGGACTAAAAGACTAAATGTGTGTTACTCAAAAGACTAAGACTAAGACTAAGTCAAAATATTCTCAAACGAACAACACTGCATCTTGATGATGTCATCAGATGTATTTCACCATGTTAATGTTTTTTTTAGACCTCCATTTTTAGGAAATACAAAATTGGGAGAACTTTGTTTTTTATCATGTCCACACAACATCTCTAAGGTATATTAATGGCATATTAAAATGTTGAAAATGGGTGGAGTTCCCCTTTAAATATAAGCAATTTGAAATATCTTGGGTTGTTTTGCATGCCATTGTGTTTGGTGGGGCAGTTAGGGGGACACCCCCCCCCCCCATGCCCATGCCTAGATCCGCCCCTGCCTGGCTGTGTTAGTGGGTGGTGAGCTGCTCTTCAAGGTCAGAGTGTTATTGGCAGAATGATGGTCTGTGGAGGACGCCTTTTGTGCTTCCTGTATCTTTGATGTTTGTGGCCACATTTGTAGCTGTAGCCGGGCGCTTGATTGCATATGTAATATTAATGTCGCTCCGTGTTTCTGGCCATGATGTGGCCATAAATAAATAAATCTCTTTGTGTGTGTGTGTGTGTGTGTGTGTGTGGGGGGGGGGGGGGGGGGCGTATGGCGTGTGTGTGTGTGTGTGTGTGTGTGAGAGAGAGAGATAGTGAGAGTTCCTTCTCCACTGTGCACTTCTCTCTCTCTCTCTCTCTCTGTGATGCTCACACAGAACTCTGATGCATTCCGATTCTATAGTTTGCTGCCTGTTCTGTTTCATGATATTATATACCCACATAGCACAACCTGTAGCGGCTATCATCTATTGCCGGGGTTTTCAACCTTTTTCATCCCAGGGCCCACCATTTATTCAGCATTTGAGCCACGGACCACCATTTGAGGACATTTTAGCCCCACAGCCCCACCAAACTAAAGAATTCCTTTGCTTCTGTCCATGACCATTAATCTTCTAGTTGTGTAGATTTAGGACTAATTCACATGATGAATATTTTAACTCTTGAGAGTGTAAAAATGAAACCAAATGGACCCGCCAGGGTCCATTTGGTTTCATTTTTACGTTCTCAAGAGTTACATCTGGTTAAGCAACTTAGCTGGGGACCACCTGGAACCCTCTCAAGGACCACTGGTGGTCCCTGGATACCTGTTGAAAACCCCTGGTCTATTGCAATGCTCTAATTATTGTCAGTTCATTGATGACAGTATATGGTCGGTACAGCTTGTGCTAATGGTGGGAATATGATGAAAGAGAACAGCACGTTACCAGAACACCGGCTATTATTGCGTTTTATTTAGCAGTTTGATAATTGGCCTGTCCTCCCTATCCGTTCCACATGCTGCTCTAAGATCATCCTTACAGTAATCCATGCTCTGCTGTGAGCTTGTTCTGTAGATAAAAATGGTACATGGTGCATTTACTGGATATAGCGCTTTTATCCAAGGAGTTCTATATAGATTGTAGATCCCATGTACCCATTCAGACACAAATAGCGGAAGAAACCATGCAAGGTACTAACCAGCTCCTCGTGAGCAATTAGGGGTTAAAGGGGTATTCCACTTTCAAAAAAACTTTTGGTCATTTTATGGTCTACTCAGTCTCATGTGAACACACCAGACAGTTTATAACTTACTCCTTTCAGTATTTAGATATTTGATGTTCATTTGTGCGTCTCCAGCTCCTTCCTATACAAACCCATTATAACTATAGTGTTTTGATCATTACCACCAATGACCAGCTATTTCCACTCTCTGATGGAGTCATTACCTGGTGGGTGAAGGGAAAGAGGGGTGTCAGACTGTATGTAATGACAGTTAAAGGGGAATTCCACCCA
Organism: Benthosema pterotum; assembly: GCA_039105355.1. Lineage (NCBI taxonomy): Eukaryota > Metazoa > Chordata > Actinopteri > Myctophiformes > Myctophidae > Benthosema > Benthosema pterotum. Next base: position 14,802,447 of record CM076977.1, read on the forward strand.
TTTTCTAAATTTTCCTGAGAGGAAATAAATGTGAACCAAATGGACCCTAGTGGGTCCATTTGGTTCCATTTGTACCCTCTCAGGAAAAATGGGTCTGAAAGAAAAATCATTATCATGGTGAAATACATCTTGATGATGTCATCAGATGCATTTCACCATGTTAATGATTTGTTTCAGACCTCCATTTTTAGGAAATACTGAATTGGGGGAACTTTTTTTTTATCATGTCCACACAACATCTCTTAAGGTATATTAATGTCATATTAAAATGTTGAAAATGGGTGGAGTTCCCCTTTAAATGTGTCTGCCTTTAGTTAATTATTGATACAATGTCAATGAGATTCAGTAACAGCACCTCCATACTGTAGGTGACATTTTGGCTCATTACAGTATATACATACCAGTACTTACTGTAGTTGTGAAACTCAGAGCAGACAGCAGATTTACTGTAGCTTGTGCCTGCGTGGGACACTGAGAAACATTCACACTGCTGAGAGATGGAGTTCACTAGTTCACCACCCCTACAGCTATGTGCTATGATGTCAAAAACACTCAGCTGTTCCAACCCTGTCAAAAAATAGCATCTACATGCTCTGAATAAAGTACTCTATTCCGATCTATAAGCCCACAGGAACACCAGGTTTAGAAGTAATTATATGCAGCTACATTATTAGTCTATTACTGCATTTGAGTGATAAAAATCTATTGGAACTTTTGTGGTTATAATTTATTCTAGGAGAACAATTAGTATGATCTTAATATGAGCTGTATTTACCTTATAACTCAACTTAAAATTGATTTTCCATGAAGAACCAGGGCTAAAAGCCAAGACCAGTTATACAATGTAATCAAAGTAAAAAACAATACTCAAACCAAAATGTACTTTAGCTTTAAGAGCAAGTTAGCATGGTTAGTAGTTAGTACTTAGCATCCAAATATAATTCATCTAAAGTAAGAACTCTACAAACATAATCTCAACCTTACTGAAATTGGTAAACAGGAAAGAACAAAACCTTAAATGAAGTTGAAACCGGAGTAAAAATATTCCCACAGGCATTGAGACAAAGCAAGGAGATGGTCCACAAAATCCAGCAGCATAAAGTTTAAAGGGTTTATTTTCCATTATGCATATGGGGAAATGCTATCAGCCACAAGCCTCACTTCATTTTCCAGCATTTCCCATAGCGTTTTCCTGTATTTCCCAAAGTAACACAGCGATGCATACATTCTTATTACAGTTCTTATCAAAGGTTCTAAGATGTAGATGTAGTTCAATAGCGACTTGAGAATCCAACTCGATGGAGAGAGCAAAGGATAAAACTAGGAGACTGTACTGTATGTCTCGTGAGTGGAACTTCAGCAAGGTCAAATGCAACAAACATGTTTTTTCATTTGATAAGCCTCGGCATAGCTCCCATTTAAACCAAAATACAGCAGCGATTAATAGTGTAAACACCATCAAGCCCAAAGTCAGCAAGTGAACCATTACCGAGAATGTCAGAGGACAAACGAAAGTTAGTCATACTGTATGACACACTGTTTACAACCCAGAAATGCCACTGTTGAAATCTTTCAAACATCTTTTGTCCACAGCACCAGGCTGTATCTAGTTGTATAGATTTGGGCTAATTCAGATGATGAATATTTTAACTATTTTAACTGCACCTTACAAGCAACCCCCCCCCCCCCCCCCCCCCCCCCCCCCCCCCCCCCCAACCCTCCTCGCCTCCTCTCGTTTGTCTTCCCTTTCTCTGGCTATCTTGGAAAACGAATGACAGTACACTGTGAACTACGCACAACAACAAGGTACTTTTTCTACCAAATCTTATCACATGCAGGCATCATGGGGGTCCGAGGCAGGAGGGGCGAAATCGTTGTGCAATCGCGACCATTGGTTGCAACTGTTGGCATAGCGGTCACGACCAGTGGTTGCAGCCGTTGGCATAGCGACCACAACCACTTGGCCTGTGTCTCACAGGAGGGCTGTGACGGTTCAGAAACCTGTCCTCCAATGACACCATCATTTGGCAGATGTTTATTTTAAACAATATATTTTTGAAAATATATTTATATTTCCATTATCGGGAGAATGAAGGCTGCCATATTTGCCAATTCCCCATTGATCATGTCATTGGAGGACGGGTTTCTGAACTGTCCACAGCCCTACTGAGAGACATTGATTTCGCTGTCTCTCAGCATGGGAGGATGTGAGGAATGGGGGATGCGAAAATTTGACCAACTATCGTAAGCCCACTTGTTTTAACGACCGCAGAGGACAAGGTTATTTTATTCATAATAGCAGCAACTCATGCACTTACCACAAACAATAACGCATGCTGAATAATGCAACACCGTAGAAGTAGGTCGACTACTAAAGTTACATGCGTAGGCATATCAGGGAATTGGCTGCATGGGGGTGGTTTAGGAGTTTTGTTTTTAATTCCCACTCAGGTCCAGCCACTGAGCTTTACTGGTGCAGCACTGTCTGACCGTAGTGAAATAAAATTAATTTATTTGAAGTTGGAACAGCCTCAGACAAGCGAAAAAAACAGCAATATAATTGTTTCTATTTCAAAGAATATACATTTATTATTAATCAGAAAACTTGAATTCATGAATGATTCTCTGGCAGCCGACACCCTTCAGCGCCTCTCTCTCTTACTCTTCCCCGATTGTTGCTCTTCTATCAGATGGGAGGAAAATGGAATTAGGGATATAAAAGTTATTATTCACAAGCATGCTGAAACATACTGGTGATGTGTTATGTTTGTGTCTACTATATCTCCTATGTTGGGGCACATTTTACTGTGATGTAGTGCAGGGCAGCCATGCACCACCTTCACACAACAAACCATGCATCTTTCCGGATTCCATATGGAACACAAGCTGGCCAAAGCCAGACGGAATCAGCTGTTGGCCAGTCAGTCAGCAGAGCAGAGGCAATGTCCACATCCACTATGGCATGTTAAAAAAAAATGATAATAATAATATTAGTTTACATATTATTTGTTTACGCCTCCATCTGAGCCACTAGATTGTCTTTCTTCGGACTTGTCTCGTATATCCTCCCCTTCCCTGCCCCTACACACACACACACACACGCACGCGCACTTGCGCAAACACACAAACACAGAGAGACGGGCGCTCGCAAGTCTGATTGCGGCCTGACGGAGCGTTAAATTACACCCTCACCACCGCTGCGAGGGACTCATTGTGGCTCTGCTCACTGTCTCTGCCAGGGGCGGATGTAACATGTCCCATTTGGGGGGGCAAGAGAACATATTGGAGGGGCGAGAGAAAATGGTATGGGGGCGGCTTCATCGCCCGTGTCGCTCTCGCTTCGCGCCACGGGCGATGAAGCCGCACCCACACCATTTTCGGTTACAGGACTTTTATCAGTCAAGTAAAGCATCAATAATAACATCAGTTGTTGTTGAAGTTGCAACAGACACGTAGCATGCATTAAGCTAAAGGTCTGACTCAGAGAGTTTTCTGTTTTCAATGATGAAATGCTGTTGGTTTAGTGGTGCCAAATGTAGTTAGTAGCAGTAGGAGTGTTTCAAAGCAATTTAAATATAAGCACTTTAATTTGTGTTTGGGGGGGCAGACTGGGTATTTAGGGGGGCATTGCCCCCCCCATGCCCATGCCTAGATCCGCCCCTGGTCTATGCTTTCTCCTTCTCCTCTCATCTCTCCCTCCTCTCTCCTCTGTCAGCCTCATCTCCTTATATAGGCCTATCTGCCCATTAGTCCTAACTGCTTATATCTCTCTAATGCCCCCACCCTCCCTCTGCCTCCATGTCTCTCTCTCTCTCTCTCTCTCTCTCTCTCTCTCTCTCTCTCTCTCTCTCTCTCTCTCTCTCTGCATTCCCCGTTTGGTTTAGTCCCTCGATCGCCGGTCAAGTTTCATGCCCTGCCGTTTTCCCTGTCATTGCCTCCTTATTGCCTGCCTCGATCGCTTCATCAGTATTCTCCTGTTCTACCTTACATCTGCTTTTTGTCTTTTCTTTTTTAGGCAAACCTCTCATGGGGGAACTCCCAAACATAGACATGAACTTAAAACTTAAACTCCCTTTCACCTCTCCTCCTCTTTCATGTCTCCACGCTATTTCTGAATGCTCCAAAACCTTTTCATTTCTTCCAACCTCTCTCTATATAAATCTTTTTCTGCCCTCCCAGGGCACTCCAATGCCATCTTTCGTTCATTTTCGCTTTCTCTCCCCAAACCAAAATGTTCGCTCTCTCTCTTTCTCTCTCTCTCTCTCTCTCTCTCTCTCGAAAATCCCCTCCCATCTCTCCTCTCCATCCCAGCTCTCATTATCATGTGTATCTCTGTCTGTCAGGATCCATCCTGTCAACCAAAGGTCAGTGGCAGGGATTTCCCTTGGCGTCGAGGCTAGCAGCGTTAGCACTCTGTGCCACCCGCCTTATGCTGCATATGATATTAGTGGTAGTAGTGCTAGAAGCAGACGAGCAGCTTAGTGCCACCAGACCAGTGTAAAAGATAACGGCTGGTCTTCAGCTTATAGTGACAACAGCTCTGCTGCGGCTAACCAGACTCATACCGTATATCCCCACAATGTATGCAAGAATATAGGCTATCTTCCTAGTATATGGTATAAGAATATCGGCTCTTCCTAGGATACCACGTTGATACCAGGGCCCACTATTTATTCAGCATTTGAGCCCCAGACCCCCATTTGAGGACATTTTAGACCCACAGACCCCAAAACTAAAGATTTCTTTTGCTTTTGTCCACAGTACCAGGTTGTTGTTTTTTTAAACAAATCAGGCAAACATACAAATTAAAATGACTATTCTTCTAATCTACATTCTTTAGTTGTGTAGAGTAGAATTGAGATGATAGATATTTTAACTCTTGAGAGTGTAGAGTGAACATAGAATAGGCACATCGACTGGGTGCTGGGCTAAAATAGACTTTTCAACGTTTCGATCGTCAAGATCTTCATCAGGTCATGACCTGATGAAGATCTTGACGATCGAAACGTTGTCTTTTTAACAATAAAGATAGTCTTTTGTACCAGTGGTCTGCGGTCCCCATCTCTTATCCGGTGAACTCTTGAGAGTGTAAAATGAAAATCAAATGGACCCTTGCAGGTCCATTTGGTGACAAAGAGTTACACCTGGTTGGCCAACTCAAGGACCACTGGTGGCCCCCAAAATCACAGTAGCATACAGTACAAGAACATAGACAATCTTCTGTAATGTCAGCTTACTTGGAGTATCTATTTCTGAAATTTAAACTGAATACCTTTTCAAAGCAAGGGAACTTTTTCCACATGTGTGAATATACTTTTCATATTTTGTGCTTTTATGTTCTCCATGAGTCTCACTATGCCTTCTGTACTTGTGCATCAGTAACTCCTGCATATTTACTGTATAATTACCAGTGATCTTAGCTTACTCACAATCTATCTGCATATTAAAAGCCCTACCTGGAAGCTTAGTGTGCTGAGCAAACCATTAGAGCAGCTTATAGGAACCCAGAATGCATATCTGCTCGGAAATGATTTATGTGTATGATATCCCCGCCTCTGCCCCTCCTCTCTCTCTGCTGTTGTGTTTATCAGCATTTGCCTTGCATGTACTCCACCACCACATTGTTTTAGTCTGTTCATCAAGTTTTTCCATAATACCTACTATCTGGCCACCCTCCACTGGTTGCCCATCGCCTTTAGAGTCGACTTCATTGCTTTTTACATTAAAGGCCACTAACTATAGGCGATCTTCAACCTCCCAATCTGATCAGAACAATCTTACCAGCAACCATTAAAACTGTGACAAAAAGATTAAATTTGTGTCACAATCGTATTGGCCATTTTAACCATACAGTATATCTTATCCCCTATCCCTATTCAAATACAGTAAATCTGAGATTATACAGCATGAGCTGAAAACATGAGCTTGTAGATCACATTTTTTGTTTTCTTGCAAATCTTTAAACATTTTTAAAGCAAACATTTTAACTCAAATCTTTGCTTCTAAAATATTTTGAGATTGTGGCCAAATCCATGAATATAATACTTTTGAGGGTCCTTTCAGCACCACTGTATAGCAACACACAGTAAGTTTTTCAAAAAGCTATTTTAGAATTCATTTGTAGCCTCAGCATTGACGGTACAGATTCAACTACTCATACAATCTGTCTTGCTTGCTTTGACAATTTAGAGTTCAGCGTTTTGGATGATTTAATTGGGATATCCCTACTGAATCTAATGGTCTATCTCATGCAGATTGTCACATGTCTGATGTCTCTTCTCTGAGACTATGCTGACATGGTCTTCCTCCCCAGCTATATACATTATAAACTGCCATTACTGTTCAGTTTACTGTAATAGAATGCCGATGTCTCCCGTCAATATTGGTAGAAAGCACTATGTCCACAGGTTCAGGTACTTTTGTGGGCCTATTTGCATTGTAAGCCCCTAGGGGGGTTTTAGATCGCCTCATATAAGAGCTGTGTTTGAAAAGTAAACAAATCATCCTGGCTGTTTCCATACCATGGCTATGGAGAATAAACTGAATCAACTCTATGAAAATATGACAGACTGACCGTCGTAACCTCTCTGACAATATCACTGAGACTGTTTATTTCAGCCATGCTTAAAGGAACACTTCACAATTTTTCAACATATCTTCAAATAATAGGTCTTCACTAATGTGCATAATAATGTACTTAACCAGCTTAGTGGCCTTGTGGTTAGAGTGCCCTGGGACTGGGAGATCAGGGTTCGATTTCCGGCCGGGTCATACCAAAGACTAAAAATGGTACTCAATGCCTCCCTGCTTGGCACTCACCATCAATTGTGTTCTGGTGTCCATGTCCAGGGCATGTACCTGTACATGATATATAGAGGCTATAGACCTCATGGCTCGGCCTATAGCCTCATGGCTTGGCAAGGCTTACTTACTAATGTACATGATAAAATAGCACTATTGCTGATTAAAAATCGTCAGATTTTTTTAGACCTCCGATCGGTGACACCGATCCGATCTGCAAACAGGCAAAAGCTCTGTTGTTTACTTCAAAATAGTGATGCTTTTTAGGTTTGGCACGGGTATTCTCTTGAAATATAATCGCCCTCGCTTCTGCACGTTAATTGAGAAACGTATCACACACGGCTGCTCTGTTGTGAAAGTGAATCCAGACAGTGAGAGAAGAGAGATGCGAAGTAGCTCAGATAGAAAGAGAGGTGGAGGAGGTTACTATACTGTACCTCTGCTCCACTGCTTGACCAGAGCTACAGCAAAAGTATAATCCACATGTCCTTGTTCCAAATGCATTGCTAGCAGGGATGTTGCATGGTGGCAGCCAGAAGTTAAAAGACGTCTCTCCATGTCACTCTAAAACCTCTGCATAGCCCAGCAACTGTGACCATTATGCTTTGCAGTTTGTGGTGATTCCCTACTGATTCTAATGTGCAGTTTTTGATTGGTCACCACATTTGGTGTGACACACACACACACACACACACACACACACACACACACACACACACACACACACACACACACACACACACACACACACACACACCAATTGTGTTTTTTGTTTACATGCAACCAGTGGTATTCGCATGGAAGACGGGTTTGTGAACTATTTTAACATGTACATTTACTGTATAATGAGGATCAATTGAAAATTGGTAAATTATTCGTTTCAAATTATGAGACTTCTCTAAGATTTTAAGACAACCCCAAGTTATTCTCCATATGAAAAAAAAACGACTGTGAATATGAACGACTGACGTCAGGACTTCAGAGCTCTGTAGAGGCTGTCAACTGTGTAGCCATGGCACCATGCCAGTGCCATGACAGCGCTTACCTCCTGTGACTCAGAGGAATATTGTGTGTTTCAGAGTGTTGCAAACATAACTGACACAAGGAATTGACAGTCTGACTTTGAGGATTACAGAGAAATTTCAATGACAGCAATTTGAGAATGTGTACAGTATGTGTATGAGGCAGGGATAATGACAGTGGAGAGACCATGTACATGTACAAGTACACTGCCATGGACATCACTGTTTATTATTAGGCCAGGCTCCCAAGTGGAGATTTTGCACTCCACTTTTCTCTGATGAATTTGCTTTACTTCTACGCTCCTATCTTTTGGTATGTCTGCGTGCCTGGGTTTGTGTGCCTGGGTGTGTGTGCGAGTGTGTGTGTGCGAGTGTGTGTGTGCGAGTGTGTGTGTGTGTGTGTGTGTGTGTGTGTGTGTGTGTGTGTGTGTGTGTGTGTGTGTGTGTGTGTGGTGTGTGTGTGTGTGTGTGTGTGTGCGCGCGTGCTCGTCCGTGCATGCGTGCATGTACCAATTCGTTATCTCTATAGCACACTATCTCTATAGCCATGCGATCAGCACAGATTTGTCCCATTTCCCATATTCCATCCCGATTGGCTAAGAGTGCCTTCTGAAGCTTGAAGAACTGGTGCGTTTTGAACAAGATGCCGCAAAGCATGAATACAGCGTAGCTCTATAACAGGGGTGCCCAAAGACAGCGTAGCTCTATAACAGGGGTGCCCAAAGCATGAATACAGCGTAGCTCTATAACAGCATGAATACAGCGTAGCTCTATAACAGGGGTGAATACAGCGTAGCTCTATAACAGCATGAATACAGCGTAGCTCTATAACAGCATGAATACAGCGTAGCTCTATAACAGGGTAGATCTATAACAGCGTAGCTCTATAACAGGGGTGCCACACTTTTTTGACTTGAGAGCTACTTTCAAAATGACCGGCTCAACAAGATCATACATCATACACATCAAAAATGTGATTATTCCATTACTGAAAATCCATTTCAAGCCCCCCTAGGAAGTTTGAGCTTTGAAATAGTGGTGATGTTGTTTAAGAATAATGCGCTTAAAATGGAAAATAGAGGGAGAGAATTGGAATGTTTTCTTGTATATGCTGCTAATAACGTTTGAAAACAGAATTTGGGGTTTGAGTTGACAGTTTGTAATGTTGAGTTTAGTCTCTTGCACCCAAAACTGAGAACTTTAACGTTTTTGTCCACAACTGTGTAGTGTTTATGAACAGGACATAATATTTCAATATTAATTTTCCATATTTATATGAAATTATGAAAATATTAATATTGAAACATAATGAAATTATATTGCTCACGTCACTGTTGTAACATGAGTTCTTGGACAGACTAGCAATAAATACCCCATCTGTACAATTTGTAAACCATGAGATAGAAAACACAACAACTTCTTAATAAAAATAATCAATTTATTACATGTAAAATAAATTGGTATAAAACATCCTAAAATGGACGGCAGGATTAAATGTCGATCATAGCAAGGTCGTGTGTATTGTCAGGTAATGGTGCAGACAAAGAAAAAGAGACACTTGAAAAAAAAAGCAATAAAAGGTTTGAGAAACAGCAGATCTACAACTTCTCTACTCTGCTGCTAACCTGGGGGTTGCCATTCCACATGTAAATGTGATATGCTTGCCTGTGTGTAGGAGGGGGAGGCAGTCATGTGGTAGTGGCAGCCATTAGCAGCCCTGTGGTGATAGCCAGGAGTAGTTGTAGTAGCTGGCGGCGGCCATCTTGGGAAGGAGAGTGGACAGTTGGACGTGCAGGCCTCCAGGTAGTTTATACCGGGTCAGTGTCAGCTCTGTGTCCTTGGTGACACCGGGTTGGACTGGAGTTGGCTCCTTGAAGGATGTAGTCGTGTAGGAGATGGGTGTCTTGTCTTCGCTGTGGCGTTGAGAGGAGCACCGTTCTGAGTCTCTGAGTGTTGGCTGGTTGAGGCGTTGAGGTCTGCTCAGAAGTTCTTTTGGTGGCGGGGACATGCAGTCAAACCCGGACTGAAGAGCGATGAGGAGACTCAGTGTCTTATCCTCGAAACAAGTCAGTAGCGCTCTATGCGGGGGACATTCGTCTACCCCACAGTCCGACCAAACAGAACAGAGGGCGAAACGGGGACATCTAGTCAAACCCGATTCAGAAGAGCACAGGGAGAGGACAGGACGTCTTGTCTGTTCCTCCGCCAAAAACCAAGAGAGAGCACATCTGGTCTGTGGTCCATACTCACTCAGTGGGGGAGTTTAACTCCTCCCTTCCAGTTCACTGGCCATTGGCCACGCATGGGTCCATATCTATGTGTGTAGGGGGGGTTCAGCAGCCCCTCCTTTTTCCTCCTGCCATATCTCTACATTTCTCTAACTTCCCTTAGTGACTAATTGCAAAACATCTGATCATGGATTTGCAAACAAATCGATTCTGGGAACGTTTAGATACTAAACACCATATATTAGCCATGCAGAGATCAGGCAAATATTAGAAGAAGAAATTATTTACAAATCAAATGAACATGCTATGTACAGTGTATAGTTAAGGTTCATAAGATAGCATACAAATATATCTATACTGTATTTGTGCTCCAGACATGTAAAATGCGCATAGTTTCATCTGTGTGGTATTGTTCATGAGGTAGGGGCACAGAGAGTGTCCATTTTCTTGAGTTCCTATCCTGCATTCCAAAGGGTCATAAAACTTGATCCAGCATCCTCCATCCTTCTCTGGGGAAGGGCATTGTCTCTCAGTTATCACTGAAAATGGTACAGTTGTACACGACCAATGGATTTGTATAATGTCCGTGTTCAGGCCTCACGCTACATATCCCCCCTTGGCCTCAAGGTCGTGAAGAAACGAAACGTTGAGTCTATGATCCTTGAGGGCACAAAGTAGAAAGTGAGAGCAGGGACATGGCACACACAGCATAAACATCACATGTAAAAATGGCAACTCCCTTTCCTTCTAAACTGTTTCTGGGAAATTTCGAACAACCATAAAACACGTTTAAACAAGAAAGAAAAAGGGAATAAACCACAGAGCACAAAAGGAAAGGAACCCCTAAAATGCACTTAAACTGCTGCAAGTTGAGTATATTTGCTGTCCTCAATATGATGGAAACAAATATATATATATATATAATAATAATATATGATGACCTAATATGTACAAACTCAACAACACAAGGAAAACAAAAAGAGAAAAATAACATTTTAGGAAAAGACAGATGCTTTAAAACTGTCAAGATTGTTTTAAAACTCCTATAGTTATCAGCGAATTAGGATGATGGCATATTAGTACAGGGGAAGCAAGAAAAATAATATACTTATAAATATATACACACATGTACAATATATACATAATGCTACAAGAGATGTCAAACTTTTTTTTTTTTTATCTTGAGTGTTTAAAAAAAAGAACACCTGGTTAGTTATCAAGATATAATTTGAAGGATTAACACCATTTGTTTGAGTCTAGGTAAAAAAAAAATGTTACAGATTTGGGAATAGACTTTAACTATATAATATGTATCATCAGTATCTCCCCTTGTCCACTGCATCATGGCAGTGTGTGTGTGTGTGTGTGGGGGGGGGGGGGGGGGGGGGGGGCATCATATTTATATTGTCCTGAGATTTGGCTGTCACAATCATGAAACAAAACAAATACAAAGCCGTTTCTTTGTTTGGTGTTAAATAAACTAGTCAGTTGTCAAAACATGATTGGAAAGCTTACATATTTGGTTGAGTCTGGCTATAATAAAAAAAATATATATATATAGCGGAAGGCATAATTTCTATATACAGTAGTTGTTCTGATTTTTGTAGGCATGATAGTAGACTTCTGTACGTGTAGCAGAAGGCATAATTTCTATATACAGTCTGAAAGAAATCATCATTTCTATATAGTTATCCTGGCAGATATTTGATTACTTGAGCTACAATAAAGTATTTGTTATAGCAAACATCTCCTTGTCAACTGAAATGGTGACCTTTTACTGCAAAATGTTTGAGTGTAGCTACGACACAATATTTGCCGCAGACATAATTTGGGTAGAACTATCATGCTGTTAATTCACCAAATGGTAATTAAGATGATCAAGGCATGCAGATCATGTTAATTATCCTATATGGACTACATTTTACGGTTGATACTATTATTTTAGGTTTGGACAAAACAAAACCGGTAGACTAAAAGAAAAACTAAAACGAAAAAGTAAACATAACAACAACAACCAGTGTATAAGGTGTATAAATCCGTACTCCCCCCTTTGGATTTTTCAATTGACCCACCAGCCACCACAGGGGGTTAAATCTGAAAAATCCACACAAGAGGATGCCACTGTGTTGTTGATTCAGTCATGCATCGATGCCCGCCAGTCATTATCACTCGACCCTGACTTCTGTCTCGCTGCATAGAGCCGTGCTTTTCTTTGCCGGCGTGATTCCCTAACTTCGTGACTGACTTCTGGGCTCTTATGACTTCGTTCAGCGAACGATAAGGGTGGGTCATCACGGTCTCTAGCAAATGCTTCCCGTGCCAGACTCCGTAGTTCCCGTATGCTTTTAGGGCATGTTGCCATGTTACTACTGAGTCTGACATCGAGAGGGAAACGCCTGGTGACAGATGGCAATAGGTTGTTAACAAACAGCTGTTTGAACATGACATCCTCTTCCATGTTTGGAGTATTCTTATAGCCGAAAAACGCTTTCATTAGACGTCTATAGAACACGTCGACACCTTCACCATAGAGCTGTTTAACGCCCATGGCCGAGACGAGACCAGGTTGAACACCACAGTCGTCACTGAACTCATCAATAATGACCTGTCGAACCGAACCCCAATCTTGCAGAAATTGTGCCGGTTGTCGTGTGAGACAGGAAAACACCTCACGGTTTGAGGTTAGATGAATAAGTCTGACTTTTGTTTCTACAGTGACAGGTTCATGAGAGCGTAGACAGTTCTCTATACTATCTAGATAAGCATGAGTGTCTGCACTGCCCGAAACTGGTGGGTTAAAACGGTCAATGTGTTCTGCAATTGTCATTAGATTGTCATCGCCCAGCGTTTTAGCAAGGAACCTTTGAGGTTCATGCGTCATTTTGTGTGAGTCAAACTCAAACTGACTGGGTGCTGAAGGTGGGCTAGAACATGGTGGGACTGGTCGTGTGCACGCAGCTATGTCTGCTCGTGCTACCACTCTATCAATTGGCAGGGTCATAGCCTGATCACTTGGGTGTACATGCAGTTGCTTTGGCTCTAAAGGGTCAGTGGCAGGGATGTAGGTTTTTGGAAAGGAAACATGGTCCAGCAACCCCTGATGACCACCCAATTCCATTTCCTCAAACTCGTGCTTGGTTAATTTACCCTGCAGTGTTGTGATAAGGTTGTCTCTAATAGTTATAGTGTGTTGTAACTGATTGACCTCTACACTCAGTCTGTCAACATGAGAATTCATTGCCGAGATTGCTTTGGCCTGGTCAGCTAGTTCAGCCTGGATTAGGCTGGACCCACAGCAAAGTTTACCAGTGCATGCTGGTGGTTGACCTCTGACCTCTGCTAGAAGGTTCTGAAAGCATTTCAGTAGAGTGCTATCCATGCTGGTAAATTTATGCTTTTCCAGGGTTGCGACCCTGTCTTGCAACTGGATTATGGAACCCTGAAGCTTACAGAATTCAGCCAGATCACCCCATGGTTGTTTTACTCCAGCCTCCTGCTTCAAAACACCCCCCTGTAACCTGCCAGTGCCATCTTTAACTGTCGGCAATGGGACAAACTGTGGGCGCACATCCATATCACAACCAACATTCCAAGAACTCTGCAGTTCTGGGTCAAAACGTTCTAGCCAAGCTTCTGCAGCATGTGTTATGGCATAGGCCATATTATACAGGAATTTCCTGATCCCTGCAACATCGATGAGAACCAAACACGAGGAAACTACTAATAACACCAAAAGCTGATTGAGTAAATCCAGGTAGCTGAGTGCCTTCTCAGACATATTGGCAGTGTTGCTAAAATCTTATTTTAGAAAAGTTCTCTAAAAACAGATCTCTAAAATCTGCAAAGTTGTAAAATGGGCTGCCAAAGTGTTGTCAATTAATCTTGTTCCAAAAATGTAATTTATCTCACAGGGCGGATCAAACACCTATAATGTACCACTTGTTAACAAACTTGTGACTTTTGGCAGTCAGCCCAAGTTTCAAAAATTGACACTAATTCTAAAATAGATTGCCGAACAATTAAAATCTAAATTTTGACCATACTTTAATTTACTTGAATGCATGCATTAGCTGGCAGGGTTAACAAGAGGTACATTTGCCACTGAAGTGAAATTCGAATTTGGAAATGCAAGGTGGGCAGTTCGCTTTACTTTTGCAGCCTACACAGTGAGCCCTAGGCTGGCTGTGTAAGAAGGAAGAACTGGCACACAAGAGCCGCAGGCCAACTAATGCTCAGACCCCCCTTGACATTCACTTAGATGCAGGGTGATGAAAGAGGTGAAGGGGTGGGGGTCGTTCTACAACCCAGAAATGAGAATGGGACTGGCATTAGCCGGCTATTGATAAGCCCTTTGCCTGTTTCCTGGTCTGGAACCAAGATTGCACTACTCAACCTCTTTTGGAATGATAGATGATGACTGACACGGTTGACAGTTGCCAGTCAACACAAACTTCTAACTTGTGTAAAGTGAATGTATTTGTGACAACAGTGTATGGAACGATAACTAGGTGTTACAGTATGGGCAAATGGTTGCTAAAAAGCAATCACAACAAATGTTGATTTGTCTTATGTGTCCGCTGACACACAAGGGGCAGGCCCAAACCCCCTTTTGCCCTGATGTGGGTGATAAGGAAGGAGTGGGAGGTCAGGACTGGTGTGGCTCAACTCTTCATGGAGCCAGATTGAGCCAACACTGCTAAGGCTGTGGTTCAAAACCCCCTTTTCTCAAATGATTGATAAAGGGTGTTGCGTGTATGTTGCATGCAGCAACAAAGACAAAATGGAGACCGTTTGTCTGCGCTCTCTGGCAGAATCTAAAATGGTTCCTGTGTCAATTTCACACACAACTGCCTTTCCTACCCTACCAAGATCAGATCATTAACTTGTTAAACATTTGGCCAGGCCAAGGTAACTTCCAACCAGCAATGATGTCATACATGTACTCACAAATAAAATAAAAATAAAATAATATTATGTTACACCATACTGCCACTGGAAAACATAAAGGGCTTACATCTATCTATAAACCAGGGTTTTCACAGTTTTACTTGTATTCACCAACAGATTTGCAGTGATGTCTATTGGTGTAGGTATACTTCATTAGTCATAGACCAATAGCTAATATACTCTAGAGGAAGTGGGATAAAAACCTCACATTTGTGGGAGAGGGGCACACATGCACTAATGTCAGATCAACTTAATTCAACACAGATATGGATCTAATGTGTCAATTTAAGGATCTTTGACAATTCTAGTCATGATGAAACTCACACCCTTCAGATTATGAGACGGATGTTATCCTAGGTAGCTCTCATATCTAGCAGCTAAATAAATTCTCAACAGTTACTACACCATGCCTCTTCGGGAGAATGAGTTTATATTATTGTTATTATTATTATTATAGTGCTTGCTTTAAAAACGACCGATTTTATTCCGGTTTTACTGGTATTTTAGATTTCACTCTTCTACCACTAACCAGATATTGATCAACTTAAATCACTGGGAAAAAAAAGTAATAAAATAACAGCCGTATTAGGCCTATATTATTAGTGTCATCATGGTCGTTATTATTACTATTATTACCCGTATGATTATTACCCGTATATTAGGAGGAGAAAAAAAACTTTTATATATGATTTCAATATCTCATTGTTTACAGTATGTACAGCTGGAATAAGAGTCTGCCTCACACGGGGCACCAATTATGTAGTGTTTATGAACAGGACATAATATTTCAATATTAATTTTCCATATTTATATGAAATTATGAAAATATTAATATTGAAACATAATGAAATTATATTGCTCACGTCACTGTTGTAACATGAGTTCTTGGACAGACTAGCAATAAATACCCCATCTGTACAATTTGTAAACCATGAGATAGAAAACACAACAACTTCTTAATAAAAATAATCAATTTATTACATGTAAAATAAATTGGTATAAAACATCCTAAAATGGACGGCAGGATTAAATGTCGATCATAGCAAGGTCGTGTGTATTGTCAGGTAATGGTGCAGACAAAGAAAAAGAGACACTTGAAAATAAAAGCAATAAAAGGTTTGAGAAACAGCAGATCTACAACTTCTCTACTCTGCCTGCTAACCTGGGGGTTGCCATTCCACATGTAAATGTGATATGCTTGCCTGTGTGTAGGAGGGGGAGGCAGTCATGTGGTAGTGGCAGCCATTAGCAGCCATGTGCTGATAGCCAGGAGTAGTTGTAGTAGCTGGCGGCGGCCATCTTGGGAAGGAGAGTGGACAGTTGGACGTGCAGGCCTCCAGGTAGTTTATACCGGGTCAGTGTCAGCTCTGTGTCCTTGGTGACACCGGGTTGGACTGGAGTTGGCTGGAGGCTCCTTGAAGGATGTAGTCGTGTAGGAGATGGGTGTCTTGTCTTCGCTGTGGCGTTGAGAGGAGCACCGTTCTGAGTCTCTGAGTGTTGGCTGGTTGAGGCGTTGAGGTCTGCTCAGAAGTTCTTTTGGTGGCGGGGACATGCAGTCAAACCCGGACTGAAGAGCGATGAGGAGACTCAGTGTCTTATCCTCGAAACAAGTCAGTAGCGCTCTATGCGGGGGACATTCGTCTACCCCACAGTCCGACCAAACAGAACAGAGGGCGAAACGGGGACATCTAGTCAAACCCGATTCAGAAGAGCACAGGGAGAGGACAGGACGTCTTGTCTGTTCCTCCGCCAAAACCAAGAGAGAGCACATCTGGTCTGTGGTCCATACTCACTCAGTGGGGGAGTTTAACTCCTCCCTTCCAGTTCACTGGCCATTGGCCACGCATGGGTCCATATCTATGTGTGTAGGGGGGGTTCAGCAGCCCCTCCTTTTTCCTCCTGCCATATCTCTACATTTCTCTAACTTCCCTTAGTGACTAATTGCAAAACATCTGATCATGGATTTGCAAACAAATCGATTCTGGGAACGTTTAGATACTAAACACCATATATTAGCCATGCAGAGATCAGGCAAATATTAGAAGAAGAAATTATTTACAAATCAAATGAACATGCTATGTACAGTGTATAGTTAAGGTTCATAAGATAGCATACAAATATATCTATACTGTATTTGTGCTCCAGACATGTAAAATGCGCATAGTTTCATCTGTGTGGTATTGTTCATGAGGTAGGGGCACAGAGAGTGTCCATTTTCTTGAGTTCCTATCCTGCATTCCAAAGGGTCATAAAACTTGATCCAGCATCCTCCATCCTTCTCTGGGGAAGGGCATTGTCTCTCAGTTATCACTGAAAATGGTACAGTTGTACACGACCAATGGATTTGTATAATGTTTCTGTGTTATCCATGTCCGTGTTCAGGCCTCACGCTACAACTGGGAAAGAGAACTGGCAGAACATACGTGGACTCTTGAGAGTGTAACTCTTGAGAGTGTAAAACGAAACCAAATGGACCCGTAATTGGGTCCATTTGGACCCAGAGTTACAGATCTATGGGGACTGTCGTGATCTACCTGCACAGTCTGTGTGATCTACTGGTAGATCACGACCCACCTTTTGGGCACCCCTGCTCTATAACATGCAGAATCATGTTTTCATCTGCCTGTATAACCACACTGATCCATGCAACTTTGTATGCCAGCTGCCTAGTTCCATATCAGATGGCCAAGCCCTTGTCTCCGGTCCTACTGTGTGCGGAGGCCAGCTTCTAAATGTCAGCCATAAATAGGGCACATGTAATTATATATTCAGCATACAGTATGTGCTCAATATTCACACACATGCACACTAACAGGCAGGCAGGTAAGGCATGTACAATGCATGGTCCCTCATGATTCTCAATATAGACACTGAGGTTTATTGAGCATCATTTTTCACCTAGCGGTCTCTGTCAGCCTCTCGTAACATGTACTCCTCTATAGTGACGTTAACCCTCTTATTGTCCACTCCACCACAATGCCAGCAATTTTCTCCAAATTTTCATATTTTTTATTTATCAAATTAATGCCAATCAAATAAAGCATATAATTCCAAATGCTCGGCATTTTTAGAATTTGTCATATACTATATGATAACACCCAGTAGGTGGCAGTAATGCGCCGGAAATGAAGTGCATTTCCGGTCATAGATTAAGGAGTACTTCCGGTCTGTCTTCACTGCTGCTATGGAAAAAGGCTGTTGTTGTTATCATATATAAGTCAAATCAAGCTGTAATGCCGCGCCAATGTTTAGGTTATGATCAGAGATGGACATACAGGCTGCACACGTGCACGTACAAGCGTGCACCCAACGATTTTGTCCATTTCTAAGTGAGTACTATGTGCGGTTAACCCATCATGCTAAAAAAACAATCGCCTGCAATTAATGTCACAATCATTGGGGATTAAATAATGCATCAAGAAAGCGTCAATTAGTGTCAACAGCGTCAAGTGCAATAAGAGAGTTAAGCAACTTGCTGACCGAACTAGGGGGACTGTGCCAAACAGTTTATACTGTTTGCATATATTTATTTGTATTTATATTCCCTTGCGTCATATAATGCTGTTGGGCTTGACAAAAATCAGCTGAGTGTCAGCAAACAGGGGAGGGGCGCAGGCTTGACTCCCATGACCTGCCTGAACTAACGCTATATGCTCAATTTATGGTAATAGGATAAGGTGTCGTGGCCATCCCCTCCTTTTATGCAGGGTATTACATTAATCAGGGGATTATGCTTCATGTTCAGAGGAAAGGGGAGAGGGGAAACCTCACCAACGGGGCCACTGGTAAATGTAAACACTTGAATTACAAATAGAACAGAAATATAGTCGGAGCGCAGTAGATCTCATTACTACTTAGGAGGGGACCACAAACACGCCATTTTCTCAAATTTATTTTCTGGAGGGGACATCAATAATATCCCTGTGCAGAGTTTGCGGTAGTACTATAAACTGCTGGTCAGAATGACTGGAACGATTACAGTTTGTTTGATTCTGTATAATTAATGGTCATATCCATGTTCTTCTGTATCCAGTGAACAGCACTATTGCATTGCTAAATAACCCATTAGAGCTTGACGTTACAACAAACAAAGCAACATGCCCACATACTTCTTGGCTGTGGGCCTTACAAGTATTGATACATTCACATTAATTTAAATTGAGATTTAAAGGATTCCCATCCCATGCATGCCTTCGATCTTTCAACCATACCAAGAAATTCCTATTTCCTAGCTCCTGTAACCTTTAAATTAAACTAGTATAATGTGCACAATAACCATTCCAGGAGGAATTGTGCAAGGCCAGGAGGTGGTGGAGATTGTAGTTTTGCATCTGTCTGTCAGTATTTAGGTCTTTTTCAACGGGCCTGTGATTAACGCACCTGGAATTTTATTTTCAGTGAGACCTGTGTTGTTGTTTTTTCTGTGCGGCCAGAGAAGGTGAACCATCGCAAACATTTTATGAAACAGGCGACCGCTTTGTCATGACCGCCATGACCGTTGGGCAAAACGGTTGCGACTGTTCCCTTTTAAACCTAAACGGTAAATGGTGGTGCATTTATATAGCGCCTTTATCCAAGGCGCTTTACATAGATTATAGATCCCATTCACCCATCCACACTCCAATAGCGGAAGAAACCATGCAAGGTACTGACCTTGCACATCAGAAGCAATTAGGGGTTAAGTGTCTTTCTCAGGGACACATCTGGGGGAACCTGGGTTCAAACCGGCAACCTTGCGGTTACCATCCGGTGACTGAAAAAAACTATGCCTAATCTTAACCCGCAACCTTTATGCCAATGGTCGTATGTCACGGTCGCAAAACGATTTCGCAGAAGTTGAAAAATACATTTGTCGTCACCGCTTTGGCGGCCATCGGTCGTATGGACCATTGGCCAGTACATTGCGGTCGCAATGTGATTCCGCCCATCCTGCAGTTGTGTTTGCCCACTGATGGCCGTATTGATGCAAGTAGTGGAAATGAACCTGAAATTTAATTAAAGATACAGTATATAAAATTTGAATAAGTTAAGTTTCTGAATCGCCTAGGATGCTGCAGGATTTGTTTCTGAGCTGCATGATTGAAATGCCAGTCCGACATAACATTTCTACAATGGATGGATACAGATGGCAGATGGAGTCAAACCTGACAGAGATGGTATAGATATTGGTATAGATATTGATACCAGGGGCGGATCTAGGCATGGGCATGGGTAGGCAATGCCCCCCTAAATGACCTGACTGCCCCACCAAAATGTATTCAAATTAAACTGCTTATAATTAAAATGATTTGAAACACTACTACTGTTACTACTGTAACTACCATTTTGGCACCACTAAACCAACAGCATTTCATCACTGAAAACAGAAAACTCTCTGAGTCAGACCTTTAGCTTTATGTATGCTGCGTGTCTGTTGCAACTTCAACAACAACTGATGTTATTATTGATTCTTTACTTGACTAATAAAAGTCCTGTATCTGAAAATGGTATGGGTTCACGATGAAGCCGCCCCCATACCATTTTCTCTTGCCTCTCCAACATGTTCTCTTGCCCCCCCCAAATGGGACATGTTACATCCGCCCCTGATTGATATGTTGTTGTTTTTGCCTGGCACCCTGATCTCCAACCGTCTGAGTTGTTCCAGTGCTCTGTACAGTATATTCATGTGTCTGGACAAGCCTGATTTATGCTCAAGGTGCGAGGAGGATCCTCTCTTTATTACCACCACAGTGGATGTTACACCATGGGAATGCTGTCTCATTATTCCATGCATTTTAAATTACTTTACTTTTTTTTGAGAATTGGCACTGAGCATTGTTTTGTTCATGGAAAGAGTCATAAAAATGATTGAAGAATAATACAAAGTATGTGATTAATTTGGACTGTTTAATTCTTTTGTCTTTACTTTTGGTTTAGCTCCGCTGTTGTCCGCTCACATTCACTGAACTTATTAGCTCATTATGCAAGATTAACCCGCTGCACTGTTGGAATGTGATTAATGATGACATGGCCTGTGAAATATTTTGGCAGACGATGATGATGATGCTGAGGGCACAGGAAACAGACGACTCATAATTAATTTGACTGACTTGTGATAATTTAATGAAACTTTAAATGGTAATGACAGTCTGGTTACATTATTAAACCTTCATTCTTCATTACTTTGCAACGCATCTGTCACAGGACAGGCTGCACTTAGGGTGGATTCACACTTAGTCTGTTTGATTTAAGCTCTTCCTGCATATGATTGCCTGGCCTTGATGCCATTGGCCTTGATCCTACTGCACCCGAGTACACTTTCAACTGTGGACCATGGGCTTTGGGAGAATGTCATGTAGAAGAGTCACTCATCAGAGCTTAGAGCAAATGATAACGTTTGACTGTGTGCCTGTCATTGCCGTGAGTTGTAATCAGTGTTGGGCAATATTACTAAGGAGAGTAAATATATTACATATTGCGCCTTTAGGATAGTAATAATATTACATTACTTATTACTTTGGCTAGTAATATGTAACATACAAATTATTTTTGTTATATTACTTTTGCGCCCCCATCGTGTGCTCAGTTTCTGACCCCTCAATGTGGCAACTTTGACACTAGATGGCTTTGTACTGTACTGTAAAAATAATAGGTTGCAGCCTGATTATTGCACTCAAGTAAAGTGTCAGTAGCTCATCTCCCTCCTCCAATGCGATACTGTTGAAAGCAGCAGCATGATGAAAGTAACTAGAAATATTAGTAGAAGTAACTGTAATATTAATACTGTTTCATAGGACATAATCTTGTTATATTACTTTTTCAGAGAAAAGTAATGTCAATGTAATATTATTTTATATTACTCGTGACACCCATCTCTGGTTGTGCAACGTAATATTAACAACATGACATCAATACACAGCCAAAGCAGTGTGCAACGATTGTCTTTGAAATAGTGCAATGTAACATCTCTCATCTGTTTGACGGTGACAAGTACGTATCCTTTGGGATGTTAACTGTGGCGTCAGTGTTTTTATCTTTGCAGAAACGTGTCTGTTTATTGCATTATGCAAGCAGTGGATTATCATTTCTTGACAGCATGACGACACGAGGTAGAACTATGCAAATGTGCTGTATAACCCAGGTAAAAAAATAATGTAATTATAAAATGATTTAAGTTAAACTTGATTATAGTTCACTTCCTTCTTGTAGTGTGGATAGCTTTCACATTGCAGTGATCCGTATCTGAGTCCACTTCATTGGTCTGATCGCTACATCTGCCAAGTGGCCCCTATAGCTCATCCCTATAGCTCCCATTCTAGTGTGAATCTGCTCTTTCCGCTCTTGAACTTGAAGTAGCCTGGGAAACCCAGATGTTTTGTTCCAGAGAGAAGAAGAAAAAAACAGATTGAGTCCCTACAACATACTTGGGTAATTTCCAAGGGCACATTGTGTCTAGCACATCGTGTCCAATCTGCCTCACGCTACAGAAACAGGATATAGACTCATGCCTCCATTGGCCTCTTTGCTGAGAAAGGGTTAGGGCACATTTTTGTTTGCATGATTGGAATACAGGTAACGTATTGAAAGTATGCAGTAGCACCAATTGAAAATCTTCTAAAGTCTTACTAGCGCTTGATGAGATCCAAGAGAACCTCTGTTTCCACTTGGATTTGAGTTGAGTTGACAATGCTTTTAGCCTAAAAACATGTTTCCTGTGATGTCAAAGACACTTATCTCAAGGTGCTGTCTATTCCAAACAGAGCGGAACATTTTAAGGTTAAGGGGAGAACTTTCCTTCCTCTGAGGCGATATTAATTACTTTGACCTTCTCCTCACTGCATTGGTTTAAGATAACAAGCTGATGTGTCCCCAAATGCTGTCTGCCTTGTTTGCTGAGATCTCATTTAACACCCTAAACCCCAAGGGGCTGCAGAAAGGCCAGACTGGGCAATAATGCGTACTGAACAGACCAAAATGCTGTCCACAGCAGAACCATCTGGGCACTGGACCATTTTTGCTTATTCTTACGGTAATGAATTGAATGCCTGCTGTTATTTGACATTCTTTCCAATAAGGGGTGGCTGATAGCTGATCAACAATGCCATGTCATACGTTAAGTGTAATGACCATGGCATTAACATACTGTACAACACAACACGACTGCAATTTTGCATGTTTTTCAGTGATTATGTAATGGGACACCCTTCTCTAATAGCCCACGGGTCATAAATTAACCCTACCTGTGATTTCTGTAAAGGGTCAAACATACTCCAGGTCCAGGGGGAAGTGAGTTTGGGTGAGTTTAATGAGGCCAGTCCAACGCCTTACCAAGTCGGTGGAGGGTGTGTAGAGCTCAGGATCAAAATTTTGAGATAATTAAGTAATCACCCGTAATGCCTCCATTCCAAGGTTATACTTTATTTATTGTTACATCTTGTGTGCAGGTACATAATAGGACAATGAGTCTCATTCTCATAGGAGGATGAGACTAGTGGGACACTGCCAAAGACACCACAAGTTGCCAGCCAACAAACAAGTGGTATGGGAGCCAACACATGGGCACAGGTCACGAGGACGTTGCACCTCAACATATGTGGATGTACAGTACATGTACTCAAGAATGACGCAGGAGTGCAACACACCAACGAGCTAGCCGGATGTATAAGAAGCATGATGACAAGAAGCATGGAGGGCTCATCTGAGGACAGGCTTTCTTTGGCTCCTCCAGACAATGCACCAGCATACTGTAGTTTATAACATCAAAAAAGAGATCAATCAGCAAACCAAGATGATAAGAGCATCATCATATGTGATACATACTGCTGCTTGGATCCAAAGAGGCCCCCTTCAAACTTTAGTAAATGCCTCATAGAACCTGAGTGTTAAAGGTCTTAGATCTGTGTGGATTATCTGTTATTAAAGGCTTATTAAAGGAGCCTCAAACATCTAAGACTAAATATACAGAAGCAGACATTAGCATTGCTGAAGGACTAATAATACAGCATCTTTCCTGGACATTAGCAATGCAAAACCTTAACATTCAACATTCAAGCCCAAACAAGGCCTGGTTAATTTGAGTGAGGTTTTACCATGAGCTTCTTTTACGCCGTGTAGCCTAAGGGTTTTGGGATTAGCATTGCAAAGTTGATTAATATGCTACGCCCAGTTGACTCTGCTTACCCGACTGTTATGCTACTGACTTCAGTGACAAATCCCACTTCAGGACTCGTTTTTTCAAAAATGAGTTCTGTTCGCCATAGACTGTGCAAGTATATGAACCATGCAAAGCGCAACCTGCACATCAGGAACAATTAGGGGTTCAGTGTCTTTCTCAAGGAGAGTTCGACACTGTTTAGACAGTAGGTATGTAACCAAATGGATCTATTTGGCGTAATGTTTTGGCCTGTAAGGTACACTTGTATAATGGCTAATATGCTTTGGTAGCCTTATAAAGTAAAATTAGCCTTATAAAGACAAAGTAATAATTGTATTACTATATTAATTAGGCTACTATATTACTATTGAAACACCCTGACTCAATACTGCCCCCAGTATTGGGTAGGTATGCATACATTGTTCAGCAAAGAAGAGCAAACAGTGCCCCCCTCAATGCCACAGAAATGCATCTTTGAAAGCCAAATTCCCAAATTCCTGTTTTTCTTCAAGATATTACTATAAACCATTATCTCAAAAACTGGTGGGTCAAACTAACTGCACAACCAATATGTCAAATTGTAGCTATGATGTCCTGCTTTCACATGATATGATAAAACAAAAATGTGAATTTCTACAAAGACTGATCTTGGGTCATGCTGGGTCACAATTGATAATTTTCCCATGTTCAGCGTGGCCAAAGATGGCATGGCATTAAAACAAAGGAGAAATCCTCCATGTCTCCCTAGTAACGTATATTATATAGATGGTAGATGCTCCTCGTCTCGACCTCCATATCTTCTCAGTTCCGAACAGGAATGAGTGCAAAGTGCAAACTTGCGTGTTGCGCACAAGTAGGCCATGGCCTACTTGTGTCGTGCGTGAGTGGAGCAGACTCATACTCATGATATTGGCTATGACTTTTACACCACCATTACGTCATCACCTAAACCGGCGAATTGGAGTACTCCAAGGGACCGAAAACTGCAAGTATTGTGCAGTGGAAGTAGTGGAGCCATGAGGAGGGCCTCTTTTTGGTTATTCTAGGGGGTTACAACCTTTTTAATACCAGGGCCCACTATTTATTCAGCATTTGAGCCACGGATCTGCATTTGAGTGTAGTCTCTTGGACCCAAGCTAAGGATTTTCAAATTTGTGTCCACGATTTAGTAGAGATAATTGGCAAAACGTTGGTCAAATAACATTTCTTCTACATTTTCTAATGGTGTAGATTTTTGAAAATTAAATATATGTTTAATCATAATATTTAATTATAATTTGAGAGTAAAATGAAACCAAATTCATTTTACACTCTCTAGAGTTACAGATCTATAAGGATCCATTTGGTTACCAACTGTCTACCATTTAGCTGGGGACCACCTGGATGGTCCCTGGACCACCGGTTGAAAACCCTGGGGTTATGCTAATGATGCAAATGCATTGCCTCGAGGCATATTTCGAGGAACAACAGCCATGGCGTTGTTTTCCCAAATATTTGCTAATGGGTACCCAGATTGCTTTACAGGCTTTACTTGTATTAGCTAGTAGTTATTTGTGTTGGGCGTTAATCCCAACACTGCATATGAAGCACACGAGAAAAATAATGATGACTGTACAGTAATATCAAACAACTGGTCTGTATGGTACAGCTCATACAGGCACAATTAAAGAGTTCATCATGCATAATCATGTATAATCAGTGCACCGTTCTTTTCCGCAACTAGAGCAAATAATTATGAATGTGTCAACTTTGTCAAAACACAACAAATTGAGCTTGTACGGATGGAATCATAATGTTTAAAATTTGTATGCAAACAGTTTGCGAACCACTGGGTAGTGTCGTTCTCCAGCAGGGAATACATTTTGTGCTGATTGGCAGCAAGTGGCATCCGCAGTCCAATTTCACCCCATGTAGAGACAGATGATACGTCTATTCATAGAGTCACCGCATAGATATGAGCCAGATAATGTCTACGCGTGTCTGAGTATGTATGACTAACACATTATTGTGTGTGTGCGTGTGTGTGTGTGTGTGCGCGCACGTGAGTGCATGTGTGCACATTGTGGAGGTACCGTGCGCCAACTTAGAATCCTCCTCGGGGAAGCAGAGTGACCGCTGTCAGCTCAGATACGTGGTGGAGGGCGGGGCGTTACTTCTCTCCTTACCTTGTCAATCAAACTTGACATGCCGCCATCTGCCACCTGTGGAACAGCAGTATAAAACCCAGCAAGCATGGCCAGAACCTGGACAAATTATGTCTGATTCACACTGGCACCAAAATCCAGCCTGATTCAGAGCTGAGCCACACTCTCGCTTGGAATCTGATTCGTTTAAAGGAGTCATGTGACCGGTTAGACCAATCAGATTATTGTCCTGAAGT
This sequence comes from Benthosema pterotum, assembly GCA_039105355.1. NCBI lineage: Eukaryota > Metazoa > Chordata > Actinopteri > Myctophiformes > Myctophidae > Benthosema > Benthosema pterotum. The sequence goes on from CM076977.1 coordinate 14,828,958, forward strand.
GAGACACATCTGATTCAGGCTAGGTTTGGCTGACAAACCTTGTGTAGATCAGGACTGAGTGACGTCTTGATTGGGGCCAGATCAAGTCAAACCAACACTAATCAAATCTGACCCACTTGGCTCTTTAGAATATGAGGTCCACATTGATAAACACTGGAGGCAGCTAACTATAGTACCATTATAAATGCTTGTGGAGTAAATGGTAAGATGGAGTATGAAGAGTTTTCAGACTCTACAGCGGAAGATGATGAGTGAGTGTGCAGCCCTAATTGCAATGGTGCTTGCATCCTTCCGGAGTTGGTCATCAATCTAGCACACATATATTATATAATTTGTTTATCTGTGTGTGTGTGTGTGTGTGTGTGTGTGTGTGTGTGTGTGTGTGTGTGTGTGTGTGTGTGTGTGTGTGTGTGTGTGTGTGTGTGTGTGTGTGTGTGTGCGCGCGCGCATGTCTGTCTGTCTGTCTGTCTGTCTGTCTGTCTGTCTGTCTCTGTCTGTCTGTCTGTCTGTCTGTCTCTCTCTGTGTCTGTGCACGCACGTGTGCATGTGTGTGCGTGCCCACAGGTGTGTGTCTATTGGTGAGAGGGAGACAGTGAGTCTTAAGGGAGTGTGTTTGTGTAAATGTGCATGTGTAATAGGGTAATCTTCAGCCATAAAAAGACCAGTGTTCCCTGTCTCACACAGACAGATGGTGTTGGACAGGATTGTGTGCGTCATTGTGTGTGTGTGTGTGTGTGTGTGCGTGTGTGCGTGCGTGCGTGCGTGTGTGTGTGTGTGTGTGTGTGTGCTTGCACACGCACACACGTTTGCTAGCGGGTGGTGTCATGTAATATGTAACAGATGACAAGCATTGCGTGTCATTGAGTGATGTGCTCTTTGAGATGATCTTTCTAAATGCGAAAAGGCAAGATGGAAGACTGTGCAGGAAAGGCTAATGAGGAGCGAGAGAGAGAGAGAGAGACTGAGAGAGAGAGGGAGAGAGAGAGAGGGGGAGAGAAAGAGGGATAGAGAGACTGCAACTACAGTGGTGTGTGTGCATGTACAGGTACGTGAACTGCCTGTCATATAGGTAGAGAGTGTTGCTACAAATCATAGATCTAAATGAAGTGAGGGTAAAGAGCCTGTTGACCTTTTTGTTAAATTATTCATGCGACAGGGTGTTCTTCCAGCAAAGTCTGCACAAAAAAAAAAACGCAAAAGAGGAACCCTCCTGTGCTCACTTGATTTCAACAACCCCTCACATGAAAATGAACAATTACACTCACACGCAGACATTATACATAGTCCCTCGAGAACGGATTCTGAGCTGCGCTACCGAATCTGTCAGGGGTGCAATCCGGCGGACCCCATCTGTCAGCAGTCATTCAGAATGTGTATCCGTTGTTGATGGTGGGAATGAAAACAAAGGTGCACCACAGGAAGTGGAGAGCTGATGGCGGGCTAAACGAGCCAACCTACTTGCAGAGGCAAATGACATGGAACCAGACAGCAGAGTACATTGTTTTTCCTTTGTTTCGCTGATGCGTGTGCATGCTCGTTTCGTACACACGCCCACAATGTATTTTACTGTAGACCTCAATCCTGTGAGCTTTTTTTTCCGCTACGCAATACTTGTCTATCAGCACTGAGTGACACGGTGGAATCGCTGCCATAATGCGTGTGTTTCAGACTCCCCTTCTGTAAAGCCCTTTACAGTGTCGGTACAGCCTTGGTGCCCATGCTTGTATTTTACTAACTTTCTTTGTATTTTACTAACTGTACACATCACTTTGCCAGTGATCTCTGCCATTTCCTACTTGGGAAGATTCAAATGGAGGGTAGGAGGGGTTCGGTTGCTCAGATCGGTGAACCAATAGTATCCACCGCCTGTCTTACGACCGGCACCCGCCCAGCTAGAATGCACACAAGCTGAGCCAAGCTATAGTGTGACCCCGGGCTTGTCGGTCAGGGACAGAGATGGCCCGAACCCGGACCATTTTCTCTAACTCATTCATCCATCCCAGCTTCGAGTTCAACTTGTCGCCCTGAAGTCAAGGAAACACACACAGTTTGGAAGAGACAGAAGCCGACTTCCAAAAGGCCGCTAGCCTGGCTAATAAACCAGACTCATAATGACACTGATGTGTAATCCGCAGGCAGGCAATCTTGATTTGGTCTGTCTTATTAGGCAGGCTGTGGCTGGGAGGTGAGTTCTGCAGAGCGTATAAATTAGCTGCCTCTCGCTACAGTCACGCCATCGATGGGCTGCAGTGTTGTCACTCCAGACCAGCATGCTGGTCAAAAAAACAACTAAGACCCTAATGAGGAGCACAAGGTTTCTTCAACGGTGCTTGTACCTGAGCATCTTAAAGGCCCTGAAACCAAGGCTACAGCCCTCCCAAAACAAACTAGGCAGGCTGTTGCTTGGCCTTCCCAGACCCACCTCACCCCTGCCCACTTTGACAGACTGGGTTGGCTTAGGGCTGATGGCCGAGTACAACAACTTGCAATGGGTCTGGTCCACAAGATTCGATAGTCTACCAAAACACCCATGTACCTGTCCAAATACTTCCTTAATGCCAATGAACCACTCCCACCACACTAGAAGGAGTGCAACAAACCATGTGCAACCCAGATTTGGCACAAACAAGATACTAAATTAATTCCGCTGCTACAGTATGCCACCAAAATGTATTCATTAAGACATGTGAATCCAAAAATACAAATTTCAATCAATTAATAAGAAATAATACAAATAATATCAATAGGAGTGGCACTTGCCATCCCGTTCTCCAGCAAGAGGAAGGTGAAAACAGCTACCCCAAATGACACCCCTGCTCCCGCTCAGCGCAAATAATAGATTTTCAACTCACTTTGATAATCCGTTTTTCTTGTGTGGACTGGTAGAGATTTACACAGAGAGACACAGACCAGGTTATTTATGTCATACAGTTTGGTGCACAGACGGAGAGCCAAATGGTATAGTGTGTGTGTGTGTGTGTGTGTGTGTGTGTGTGTGTGTGTGTGTGTGTGTGTGTGTGTGTGTGTGTGTGCGCGTGCGCGCACGCACGCGCGCGCGTGCGTGCGTGCGTGCGTGCGTGCGTGTGCACACAAAAGGCACGTGCACATTTACACACAGAGAGCCGGTCCGGTCTGGCAGATGAATCTGATGTTCTGCACCAGCAGAGCATGACGGCGTTGTTAGCCTGGCTGCGTGGTATGGAGCAGAACTGTAGAACCAGTGGAGCAAACAGCTAGCTGCTAAGCACCCATGTCAGAGACACTGCAGGTGTCAAGCCCTTTGAACCGCCTCCGCCGCATCGCTATACTGTACAGTATGTGGCCATTGCCCTGCTGCTCCATGCATGGATGCACGGCATGGTGTTAGAGATGGTTAGACCTTTATGGGATTCAGATGTCATATACTGTAGCAGCGCTGCAGAAAGAAAACACAATTATTCAGTATAGGAGATACAGATACAGATGCAGCAGTATGGCTAGGTTATAGCTTACTGTATATAAGCTAACATACAGCAATGGTTTTCAAACCAGGGTCCACTATTTATTCTGCATTTTAGTGTATTATTAGTGTATTTCATTGGTGGGAAAGTTTAGGTGATTAACAGTAGAGTGATTTATATGCTGATAAGGTCAGGATACCATTTCCGTTCATTTAGGACACAGGATAAACAATTGAATTTGGAACTGATGACATGAAGAAATGAGAATTAATGTTTGAACAGACGACATCAGTCACTCTACAATTCAATGTAGTAGAAGAGCTGACTGTTTAAACTGCAGATGTGTTGCCTACACCTACCGGAAATACATTGCCTGCTACAATGAGACCTGTCTGTGAACGTTCTATAGGTGTGGGGATTGCATGTTCTGTTTTTATTTTTTAAATGTCATCAATTGTATAAAGAAATTACAATACAATGGAAAACTGCATAAGCTTAGAGAGACAACATCAGACACAAAAAAGTAAATTGTAGTTATAGGCATAGGCAGAAAGAAAGAAAGAAAGAAAGACAAAAGAAAATGAAAGCCATGCTGTCCTACATTATACTGTAGCACTGTAGTGGTGGAGGGTGATAAAGGTGCTGTCCTCAATGCTCCAGTGATCATACAGTATGTGCAATGTTTCTTAATGAGAAGCTACCATCTCCACAAAACTACTCAACTGTAAATGATGACACTATGCAGGCCAACTGCAGTGTTATCATAGTTTATGAATGAAACACACATTTGGTTTACCCGAACCACATCCATTCATTGAAAGAGGCTTAATGTCTGGCTGTGAAAACTGAGTTGCAATATTTTACTGAGCCTAACACTTGAACACAAGCATGTCAATCTAGTGGGGTCATATCTGATATACTTATGTGACCGCGGAGAGCAATGGTCCATTCCTCAGTGGATTCATAATCTATGACTATCAGTATGAATGTTAATGAACAAATTGAACCCCCAGGTACCTCTTGTAGCCACTTTTTTGGCTACAAGAGGTATACATGGGGGTGCTGATCTCATCACATTTCACCACATTTGTGATGACAGATGCTTTTAGCCATGCCACATGCTGCTTAAAGCATTCTAGGTAACATTGCCTTATTGTGCCTTAACATAGTTGTTGTTGGTGGCCATTACGTGTTGTTTCCTACGGTAGTTGTATACTGTATGTATATTTTTTCCATATATATGGGTGAATTAAGCTGATTTGATTTATTGTCAAAGGACCTGTCGGTGAATCAGAATTCTGAACATTTCTACAGCCAAACACTGAATGCTACTTGTGATTATGTACCAATGGAGTGAGTCATATAAAAAGGCACATTTACCATTAAATTGGTTGGTTGAATACTGAATTTCTTTCTGATTATGATACTTCTTGGTCAATAGTCAAGTATGCTATTCCAGTATATTGAGCTGTGTGACAGCTCATAATAACAGCTGCAATAATAGCCTGAAATTCGGGCTATTATTGCGGCTCAGAACACTCCAATTTC
>CM076977.1:14838945-14916445 GCA_039105355.1 Benthosema pterotum
AGGTCAATACAGTACAATACAGTAGTAGTGACTTGTACACCTTATCAGGCTTACATACCAGCACCCATAAGTAGTGTTTAGTTAAGTAGTAATAAGAAGAATATAAATATAAATAGAATAAATACAACAGTACCAAAAACTAGTGCAGTTCTAGCAGAATCATAACAACATAGTTATTCCCAAATCCATTTTTGTAGCTTGGATGTGAATTTACTCTGGTCAGAGGTGTCTACAAGCATGGAATAGTAAGAAGAGGCCTTGTGACCCATTCCAAATATTTTATAAATTATTTTCACTGTCAATTTTTGGGAGGCAATGTAGGAGAACCAAAGGTCTCAGTCAGTAGACGTCTCGATTGAAGATACTGCCAGAAATGTTTCTGTTGCAGGCCGAATTTTGTTTTCAGTTCTTCAAACGATTTCAGATTGTTTTCTTTGTGCAGATCTCCCACAATCCTTGTGCCAATCCTTGGCACAACCTGCGGCAACCTGAAGCGACTAATATTTATAGATCGCTGAATTAAGAGGTATAGTCATTTCTCCTAAAAAAACATGTATAAACATGTATAACCCTGCCAATGCAGGTGTAGACTGTAGACAGACTAAACCAAACCGTAAAGAACAGCATTGGAGCTCTCCTGGCTGAGTTCCTCATTCTGAGTAGCACTGCTCTGCAGCCTATGCCACAGAAGGGGAATGTGACTGACATGTGCACTACAGCCGCTGCTGGATCAGCTGTGCTGCCACATACCGTGGCCTCGAGTGAAACAATGGTTTGACAGGACAAAGAGATTTAGAACACCTGCCTTCACAGTCCAGGCCAGAGCATGTGTCCACAAACCCACCAGGGACAGCATGCTGTTGTCTTTCACATTCACACACCTATGCAGGTCACAGCTGTCTGATGGAAAGAAGGTGGCATGCCAGCCACTTTCATATGGTGGCACAGTCTATTGTGTTTCCCAGATGTGAGGAAATATGCTGAGCAAGGCTACAGTTTCAGGCGAGCAGCCACAACACACTATGTGGCCTGCTAAATATCGTGATGTGTTTGCTCTGGGTTTTTAGGCAGAATGTAACTTGTTTTGTGGCAGCCTACCCAAGAGTACTTAACTAGGCTGCCTAATGCGCTAATAGTGTAATGTTTGCTCAGATTTAATAGGGGCTAGAAAATCTCTCCAAATAATTCTCAGAAACATGTCTGTCTGTTCACTTCCTGTGCAATGCACTGTGCCACAGCCTGACAGCCTGAATGAACCTTGCTTCGCACAGCCCTGTCATCCAGACCCGTGTGCACTACTTACGAACACCAAACATTATACGAATCATCATGTAATACAGTAGCTTCACATTTTAAAACCTCATCATCGTGCAGATCACGTGTCACGGATACAGATAAAAAACTCATCACTTGCCCACCCCCCGGGTCGGCTCTGCTCTGGCAAAATTCCTAAAGATTCAGCAGTGACTCATATGCAATTCTACAAGATGAGTGCCAGTTAAACATAGATGAGTGCCAATTAAACGTAGATGAGTGCCAGTTGCAGCTGTAGCACTCTGTAGCTTCCCCAGAGGGCAAGCGCTCAAACTCAGTATGGAGGGGATTTTTGCGTCACCATCGATGGACAAAGCTTTCCTTTTCAGCTGTGTTGTAAAGGTCATCCAGGGAGTTTTGTTGGCAGTCTGCTATCTTTCCTGCTATTTTGATGGCAGCCCTGGCAAAATGTCCACCATAGGCCATAATGTCATACTCATACACTCCCAGTCAGTACCCCTGTATGAGTTGACTGCTAAGAAAACTTTAAATTGTCTAATTGACCTGCTGTGGATTACGTATAAGATGTGTGCTGTCTAGATCTGCACAGGCAAGTCATTCAGAGCTGCTGAGCTTTTTTTGGTAAAGGTCTCATGACAGATGCTTTTCATGTATTAGGCACAACACAGGTGCAGTGAAACAGGAATATCCTAGATATAACGGAGGGATGTAGCACATCTTCAGAAATCGTCCACATAGACAGTCAGCTGTGGGCAAAATCTGTAAGAGGAAGGTATGCCAACCTACGTTGCTCTGATGGTGGGCAACTGTGGGATTTCCAGGAACAATGGCACAGATGCTGTTGTGTAGATCAGTATATCAATGAAACGCTTTTAAGATCCTTCATAAAGGAAAGAAAGTCCAGTAAACTATCAATGTTGTCTTTTGGGCATTCCAGTCTCCTTCATTTCAAGTCACTCTCATGCTCATATCTGAGCTCCTTTCCTTTGTCTTTGGCAGTCAGTGTCACCCTGTGTGTTATGTCAGCTTTTTATCATTAAGGCAGCATTTCAAGTCTTCTGACAACTGAGGCTGAAAACACTGTGGCAATAACAAAAAGGTTGCATTTCAGACAGGGATATGTATGAAGTTCATATCTGCTGTATAAGGGCTTCTGCACTACGTGCATTTGTGGTGATTTTATGAAATGTCAGATGATAGATGAAAATGTGTCGGCCATAATTAACACAGTCAGTTGGATGATGACAAGTTGACGAAGGTAACCTCTCTGCCTTTGAAGGAGCTGTTGCCCAAGTAACACCTACAGTATATCCTTGCATGTGAACGTAGCACACATTGACTTAACATTTGTTAATTTTAGATCTGCTGAACATCTGTTACAGTTAAACATGGCTGTGTAGTGATAGTATTTGCGAATGTCATAATTATCTGATGAAATCTACAAAGCTGAGTGTGTGAAGTGAAAATCAATAACACTGCAGGAAACCAATGTCACCGGCCGCACACAACATTGTGTGAGCCAATACTGTAGCTATCTGCTTTTTCTGCAGAATGTGTGCCTATTGTGACCGGAATAGGGATGTCATTCCAAGGTTAAGTCCTATTTTATATTACTAGACCGGCATCCGACTGTAGAGAGCACAGTCGATAACGATGGGAGTTGCAGATCCATGCCCCAGTATATATTTTTATGTTACTTTTATTGTGGTTAAATAGATCATATCATGATGTTTCTAGTACTACACATGTAATATCTGACTACTTTTTAAAATGTAATTTTCAAGGTGGGACTGCAATTTGAACCAATTCGGTAGAATTGGTTCAAAGAAGAGATCGGCTCCAAAGACCAGGCAGAAGATTTTGTACTGTTTCTGGACAACCGGGGATCCGATGGTCTTGGCACCCCCCACTCCCTGTGGGGGTGTGGAATGCACATGTCAGATTTGAAGTGGGTGAGGCAAACAGTTCATCATGAGTTATGGGGCTTATAGACATGTAGCAATGTTTTGACCTGTTATATGGTCTTCTTCAGCCCTGAAGAAGACCATAACAGGTCGAAACGTTGCTACTATTTTTAACCTGCTGTCGCTAAATAAATTTTGGATCACCTTGAAGTGATTTGCGAGCCACTTTTTCTTTTTATTTATACTGTGTCTGCAGTTTTGGCTCGGCACTATTGGATGCTCTTAACTCTTAACCTCTATTGTGGTCCCCTTTGGGAACTGGGGGGTATTTCACGAAAGGTGGATTAGAAAATCGGGGATTTAAGCCAAATCCACGCTTTTTATATCCTGGTCTTTAGAGCCTGGTTCATTCTGTTCCACCAAAGCCAAGCGAGGCTCAAAATGTGCGGATTTAACGAGCCACGATCATATAGCCTAGCTTGCTGGCTCGTGCACGTACTGCTTGAAAAGCCTTGATGAGGATTGTAGATTCCTTGAGCGTGACCAATCATGTGCGACACCAGCAAGCGCCGAGCCCATAGATATTTATAAGAAAGGCTTCTTATATATTTCTATGGCCGTGACTTTCACGGCAGAAACGCAGCAGCAGCTGATGATGATCTCGAAGGCGATCATTAATAAAGGACAATACGAGCGCGATTAATAAGGCCAGGGACATGGCATGGCGATCGGATCCGATCAATGGCAATAATTTGCAAGAAGTTGCATAAGTTGTCAAAAATAAAAGTTGAAGACCATATTCATGATATCATATCTCCGAAATGGGGAGGGTGAGCTGCTGTTTAAAACGCGGCTATATCGGGCTATAAGCTGAAATAGTTCACCGATTGCATTGCGCTCCCCGAACGAAGTGTGTAAATAAGGTATATGCTATTATGCGTCTCTCTCTCTCTCTCTCTCTCGCTCTCTCTCTCTCTCTCTCTCTCTCTCTCTCTCTCTCTCTCTCTCTCTCTCTCTCTCACACATCCTCTCACGGACCACTGGTGGTCCCCGGACCACTCGATGAAAACCTCTGATCTATCTATCCATCACATTTTGGTAGACTGTTCAGTATTTAATATTAACTTTTGATATACAGAACAAGCACGAGGGGTATAACATGAAAGCAATGTGAAATAAAGCACAAAAACATACTACAGAATGGTAAGTGCCTGCAGCCTCAATATTAGCCTAAATGTGAAGGTGGATAAATCACTTCTGTGTTGCTAACTTTTATTATTTTTAAACATAAAAAATTAAAATCTAAGACTGCACGGGTGGGGGTCCCTCCACACAGAAGTGCACCCCTGTGGAGATAATCAAGTTGAGTCCATATACAACCACAGGTGTTGAAATAACGTGTGTAAAAAGTCATTGGATTTGCCTAATAAACAGCAAAGACATGAGGATTAGGTTAAACCTGACTGTTAGCCTGGTCCGGAGCAGGCTAAGTGCATAGCATTAGTTTCCATGGGAACTAAGGTGGCATTGCTTTCATGAAACCAAATCAAGCCTCAACATATCCAGGTTAACTGGTCAAGTTAATCTGGCAAGATTAACCAGTTTTCATGAAACCGAATGAACGCTAATCCAGGATATAATAAACCGGGATATCAGTTAAATCCTGGCTTTTTCCCTAATCCACCTTTCGTGAAATAGGCCCCATTGGGAACTGGTCTACTTGGAATGATGCAAGTTGGAAATGCAGGCGCCAACCAGATATTATGTTTGTGTACCTTTTTAATTACACATTTGGCATGATTATGCAAAATTATGTCAGATTTTTTGTGTCTTTCTATGTCCCTTTATTCCTATCTTATTGTCCTCAATCTTGACAGTCAGTCAAATGAACTCCTCCTTGATATCAGGATTCTGAAGACAGTTGTTGCATATCCACAGGTTTGCTAATTGTTCAAGGAAGTGTGGAGACTGAAACATAAAATCATACAAAAGGTATAATCAAAAATATAACAATTTACAAACCTCAACAAACATCTAAGCATTAGTTACATACGCACAAGGCTTTCAAAGGCGTATGATGCAGTTAGGTGTTGCTGTGATTATAGAGACAAAACACACAGCTGCTCTGTGTTTAGGTGATTATGGTTGTTCTACTGGGTTTCTTGGAAAAGCCAAGTCGGAGGGGCTAATGGTTCTCGGGTTATACGTACGTACACATGCACTGTATACACGTATGATGTACAACATACCCACAGAGATAGAGATAGAGAGAGACATTGATTATGAGATTGTATCTGCTACCCAACCCCCAACCAAAAGATTTGAAAAAAAAAAAAAAAAAAAAAGAAAGACAGTAATATACAAATAAACAACTTTAAATTTTGATTTGAAATTTAGAAAACATGTTGGACATGTTTTGACAAAATCATGTCCAACAAAAATGTCATCCTGTGTGACATGCCGGACATAAGGGACGACAGGGTTAATGCGGTTAAAAGAAACAATATACATGTGCTCCCTCCCCACTCCCTCTGCCCTCTGGTCAGTCATTCTCACAGACTCTCTCTCTCTCTTTATTGACTTTTCCTCACCTCGTCTTATCGTCTTCCCATCAGTCTTTCCCCCAGCCTTCGGCCCCCAGAGACAACCTCCCGCCACCTCTCTATCAGCTCCCTCCATCTCTCCTGACTTCCATTTCCTGATCCCCTTAAGTCTCTCTCTGTACAGCCCTCTCCTGTCTGTCCCGTCTCTTATCTAGTGCATGCGCCCGCCGGACAGACGGACGGACGCCGGACAGACGGATGGACAGACAGACACACTTATATGCTTGCCTTGCGCACACTGCTTCTCCAACTTGAAGCTCTGATGACAATAGATATTAATGGTGCAGGGATCAATCTCTCTCTCTCTCTGTCTGTCTGTCTGTCTCTCTCTCTCTTTCTTTCTCTCTTTCTCTTTCTCTCTCTCTCTCTCTCTCTCTCTCTGCCTCGCCATGTCTTTCCTAACAGCATGTCTTTCTCTTCCCCTGACAGCATCAACTCTCCCTCGTGGGGTGGATTTAAACAACTGTGAACCAGCATAATGTGCGTGTATGTGCGGGTGCGTGTGTGTGAGTGTGTGTGGTATGGTGTGTGTGTGTGTGTGTGTGTGTGTGTGTGTGTGTGTGTGTGTGTGTGTGTGTGTGTGTGTGTGTGTGTGTGTGTGTGTGTGTGTGTGTGTGTGTGTGTGTGTGTGTGTGTGTGTGCGGTGTCAGAAGAGCTGTGTCGGCTTCATTAAACCGTCACCTTGCTACTCTGAAGGACGACCTCGCCACATCTCTCTTTCTCTCACTATCTTCCATTCCTCTCTGTCTCGCTCCCTCTGGCTCTCTGTCTATCTTTCCTCCTCTGTTGGAGATCTTGCGTTCCTTTTTTTTTCCTCCTGTGTTGAAGGAACAGATGGGTGTCCGGAGAGTTCGCTTGTGGGTGTTGATGGAAACTGCCAAGTTAAGTTTCCATTTGGCTTCGACTTCTGTCGAAGTTGTACCTGAGACAGATGCAGTTAGGTTGTCTAGCAGGTGCAACTTTGGTGACTGCTGTGGTTTCCATTGTTGTAAATAGTGCTTTCATGCAGTGCCTTTAAAGGTGCTTTACATATTGTAGACTCTGCACTGTTTCACATACTGATGGCAGAGGAAACCATAGAAAACATGCACAGAGACAACCTGCACATCGGGAGCAATTAGGGGTTCAGTATCTTGCTTAAAGGGGAATTTCAACCATTTTCAACATTTTACTATGTCATTAATAGAGATGTTGTGTCGACATGAAAGGAAAGGTTACCCCCATTCTGTGTTTCCTAGAAATGGAGGTCTGACAGAAACATGGTGAAACCCAACTTGATCACATCAGCAAGTTGTGTTGATCACATCAGCAAGTTGTGTTGATCACATCAGCAAGTTGTGTTGATCACATCAGCAAGTTGTGTTGATCACATCAGCAAGTTGTGTTTCACCATGTTAATCATTTTTCTTTTAGGACCTATTTTTCTCAGGGGGGACAAGTGGAACCAAATGGACCCGTTAGGGTCCATTTCGTTCCATTTGTACGCTCTCAGAAAAAATCTTGAAAATGGGTGGAATTCCCCTTTAACCTAACTTTAGGGGAGCCCTGGATCAAACTGGTTGATCTATCCCTGAGCCACTGCCGCCGCTATACAGACATGGTCACCCACACTGTCGCTTAGCCACATGGATTCTATAGTGTCCCTCTTCTTGGTCGAATATGTACAGAAAATACTAGTCATCAATACACACAATGTGTGAGCATCATTGTGATCTTGTTGCTATGGTAGCCTCATATAGAGGGGGAAAGGAGGACACATTAGTTGATAGACCCCTGCAAACTCATTCAAATAAGTATAGATGGCGCTGGTTAAACTTAATCAACTGCATTTCCATTTCCAAGACCAAATATTCAGACACATATATTGATATAATAAGACACATATAATAATCAAATTCATTCCCAATCAAACTGCCTCTGCTCCAGCTCATGATGAAGTGCAACACAGTGTGGAAATCTTATCGGTTTATGCAAATCAAGTTTGACGGTACGCCTCACCAAACTGACTGACATTTGACAGACAACATTTTCCAGCCCCAGACCACATACTGAAGAACATAATCCTAATACTCGGCCTGTGAGAGCTGTAATGTCCAGACATCGGCTTCAGCTTTCCTTGCTTATCCCAATGTTGGATTGTGGGCAGCATAAATAGGGAATAGACCTAGCATGATTGATCAAGTCGCTAAAATGGCTATCCATGCCTTCATATTGTTTAGGCATGGAGTGTTGTAGTTCTCGAGACATTAGCCACGTTTCCATAAGCCCTATTTTTGCGCAAAAACGGCTCTTGCGAAGAGAATGTTGAATGGAAACACTTCAAAATGCGAATAAGTTTCCATTTTGCGCAAAAATAATTTCTCGCTGAAAGGTGCCGTATTTTGGAGCGTATCGGAAGAGCCTAATGCGCAAATGAGGTATGGAAACAGCTTGCGAAAAGACTTTCTATTGGAAAGCACTGGACACGCATTATAGCGCATTTGAAGAGTTGTGTGGCCTGCCGATGAGTGCATTGTTATTTGTTAATTTAAGTTATATTTCTACAAAAAACGCTCAGAACGGACGAGGGACGCATGGCCAATAACGTTCAGACTCCCATCGCGTTTGTTCATGACAGGTCCTATATTTACAGTATCTGATCTGTATCATGATGCATGATAGCTAAGATACGCAAGTGATATCAGACATAAACAGCTGTTTTACATGACCGGGCTCTGCCCTTATAGATATTAGGCTATTCCGTCAATAAAGTTCAAACCCTTTTTCCTCGCACGTGTCGCGCTGCAGATGACATGGTGTAGTCTACAATATCGCATCTCATCATTTAATGGAAACAGCGGACAATTCGCTCTTCTTTTTTCGACTTAAAGTTCATACTCTTCCTATTTTCGCAAAGGTTTTATGGAAACGTGGCTATTGTCTTGTCTCGATAGCTAGTCTCACTCGCCCTCAATTGTCTTGGTCTTGTCTCGCCACTCTGCACTTTCTTGTGGTCTTGTCTTGGTCTCACCCGCAATTTGTCTTAGTTTTGTCACAATCTCAGAGCAAATGTCTCTGGTCTCTTTCGCCACCGAGACCACTTGAGGCGAGACAATGCAAAGGAAATATTCATATCCATTGTGTGGACCGAGGAGCCCATTCATAAAGGAAGCTGTCTTATACAGAGCGCAGCGCTGGATGACGCAAGGGAGAGAGAGACAGACAGGAACTGGTGTCAGCAGGCAGACGGTTCACAGCAGGGGATCAGAAAGGGGGCACATCAAAGCAATGTGTCCAGCTGTCTTGTGTGTCCAGTTTGATATATGCCCAGATGTATTGTTCGCCCAGTTGGCCCTATGCCCAGATGTATTGTTTGCCCAGTTGTCTGGTGTGGCCACTTGGCTTTTGTGCCCACTTGACCTGTTACCACGCAGATATCGCTAGCAGTCCGCAAACCGACAGTTAGTATTGTACAGTAACAAACTAAAGTCTCTGTAATGTGTTATGTTGTACTACTAACAATCATTTGGGCTTGAACTCTCTCTTTGCCTCTGCCTCGGTCTCGAGCTCTCTAGGTCTTGGTCTTGGTCTTGTTCTCGACCCCATAGGTGCTAGTCTCATCTTGATCTCGTCTTGACCAAGTCCATGATTGCCTCGGTCTCATTTTGGTCTCGACCCCCCTAGGTCTTGTTTTTTTCTTAGTCTCAATTTAGGTGGTCTTGACTACAACACTAGGCATGGTTATTGTAATGCTCTGTAGGTATTTAGCAGTCCGCAGGCTACCCGCCCTTCTCACTGACACAAAAAGCAAGCCCAAAATAACTCCCGTCTTACTTAGCTGCATGCACTCCATTGACTGTATGTCTATTTTAGTCCATTTGAGTCCATTTTAAGGTGATTTTATAACATATAGTAAGTGATTTGGGTGATTTGGAAAGCCCTCCGGTTCCCCTGGTAGCAAGATGTGCACATGCACACACTCTACAATGCGGGGAAGTGCAACAGGCCAACAGCATATGCACCAAAGCACAGCCTCAATCCTGAGTGTAGAAAGGTCTCCTCTCATCCCGATTGGATGAAAGGCTTTTCTTCCAAGCCCAAACTGAAACTGAAAGGTTTTTTTTTACCCCAAGGGCTCACTAACCCTAACCCTAATCCTCACCACACCCTATAGTAGGGAGAATTAGCCAAAAGAGAAAAAAAAAACAATATTTGAATAAAGTGAAATCACTAACTATACCTTTAAATCTTTACATGGGGGTTGTAAGTGTATATAAATAAAGTTTGATCTGAATTGATCAAGGCCATGCAATCGACAATCCCATTGGCTGGCCATGGCATGGTCTGTTTTATATTCCTTTGAAAATGTCAACAGAGATGCCTGTCATTGTAACTGGCAAACAGTGTGTGATTTGCGAAAGGCTGCCTGGATGCTGTCATCTTGTCTGTGTAAAAAACAGGAAATGCCAACTTGTGACTCAATGTGCTCAATATACACAAGAAGAGTAAAATTTGTTCTGAGACACTGACATGTTGTCCAAAGAGACTGTGAACTTTTCTCCTGAACCTCCTCTTTTCCTTCAGACACTTTGGAAACGTATGGAGCTGTCTCTTCCACTCACGCATGACAATCCTCCCCTCCCCTTTGCTCCTCTTACTAACGCAGCCCAAGGCTTATTTTCTAAAAAAGAAAAGATTATGTGATAACTGTGCAGTGTTCCAACTCCAAGTTCATGTTCCAAGTCTACACATTTTCTTGAAAAAGCTGCTTCCGTGATCTTTGTTTATTTCAACGGAGCAATAAAACAATCT
Organism: Benthosema pterotum; assembly: GCA_039105355.1. Taxonomy (NCBI): domain Eukaryota; kingdom Metazoa; phylum Chordata; class Actinopteri; order Myctophiformes; family Myctophidae; genus Benthosema; species Benthosema pterotum. Next base: position 14,849,519 of record CM076977.1, read on the forward strand.
CCTGCAGGGCTGTCTGTCAACCATTAACATTTCATGTTGCCAGATTAGGCAAAATGCAACCTAAGCGCAAACAAACACACATCAAACACACATCTGACAGTTATCACTGCCTTTTCTTCATTCAGGCTGCTGTTTCATATTTCTCTGCCAGTGTCTAACGAAATGCAGTATGAATTCAATTATAGTCACAGGCAACACAAGAAATTTGTGACGAGAGACGATGCCCAACCATTTCTATTAATAACTCATTTGAAATTGAACATTGGCAGACTTAAATGTGTCTGCTATAAATACAAAACTCTCTGCTCACATGCTGTATTTATCCATCTCTCAACAATCCTCTGAATGCAGTATAACAACATCCAGTATACAAGGAAATTATTCGGCCATCAGTAGCCAAGTGATAATAATACCACTTTGGCAGTGTCAAACCTGCAGTGTGTTCAGGGTTTGTGAACTAATAACACGGAGCAGAATTTCTCCATAGCGACTGGCTGGGCTCAAGGACCACCAGAATGACGACGCACTTGCTCTGAAGCCTCTGTGCCCAACACGCTGGACTGTAAGAGCTGCGAACTTACGATCAATTCTGCACAACTACACTGCAATCCTGGCCTTTCTCAACTCTCAGATGATTCAAACTGTAGGCTGCTGGCAGTGGTAGAAGTTTTACCCTATCTATCTCAAACATTGGCTTCCCTGTGGCATCTGTGTCCTCATAAACTTGCAGCTACGAGTGTGTGGCTATACATTATTTTTTTTCTTCTCGTGGTAGAAGTTTACCACCTTTTTCTCTCGGAAAACTATGCTGATGGTCAATGCTTCTCTCCAAAGCCAGCCATTTGCACTTCCAGCAAGCTGCAGGCAGGGTGGACTTTCTCAGAGGAGAAAGTTGCTTTGCAAAGGATTCCAGCTGTTTTGGGAAAAGACAACTGCAGCAGCAGAGAAGTTGAACTTGTACTGAAACAAAAAGGCATCATGGCATAATCATCACTGACTAGAAGATTTACTGCTTCAGGGCACGAACACATGCAAGATGCAGAGGGCTTTCTTGTCGGGATGGGCGACTGCAAAGCATAGTGCAGTTTTATGGGAATGTCACTTTGACATGCCAAACCGACAAGGACATTACCTGTCTACTTTTCATGATGCCGTGAAGTTCTTAAAAGGCGAGCACGCTAGAGCTAGTGGGAGCACGCCAGGGTTAACTTTACCAGAGGCCACACACCAACTGCTGACTGTCCCTGTCACAATGCAGTTCAGAGAGGTCATTTTCAGGGCTGAAGAGACTAAAAGCCTATATGTGAACCACAATGGGGCAAGTGTGACTCAATCATCTTGCTTTGTTAAACTGTCACAAGGACATGGTGATGGACCTGGACATGGCCGTTATAGCCGACGAGTTCTTCCACTGCTCAGCTGTAACCTTATCCTACAGTAATAGACATTCATTCATTCTTTACTGTTGATCAATTGATTATGCCAAAATGTGGAATCAAGCTACTGAAACAATTTAATATTTTACTGTTGATCACTCAATCAAGCTATAGCAAACTTAAAATAATAATAATGAGGTTAAAGAATAAATGTTTATTGCTGATCAATTTAATGTGTTCATTGTGAACTGAAAGCTTACCGCTGTGTTTATGGCAAATGGTACCACCCACCAACCCAAAGGAAAAAGCAAGCAGGGAAATAGATTAGTTCATAGGTATACTGTACATAGTTTTCTATGCATTCTGAGGGCTGGTAACCTTACCCCCGAGTGGAATAGGTCCGGGCAGTGTGTGCGTGCGTGTGCATGTGTGCGTGTGTGCGTGCGTGCGTGTGTGCGTGTGTGCACACAGGACTAAAGGAAGAGGCCCGCTGTGGATGTGACTTGCCATCTGCACAAACACTGCTGAGAAAAAAGTTTGATTTCCCTCAGGTCAGAGTACACTGGTCTGTTAAAAGTTGTTTAATTGGTCTGTTGGGGAGAGACAGGGTGCATTTAAATATCTGCTTGCATTATTCTGTGAGTTGTTGTTTATCCAAAGAAGAATATCCACGCTTGTTATTTATAAAACAAATCACACTCTATTTTTATGTTTAGTCGGTTCAACGGCCATGAGATGGAAATAGTTTCGCATAATTGGTTTCACATAATCTATATTTTTTATTTTCCTGCAGGTGTTTGCTATTCTTGTTTCTCTCAAACTCAAGACATTTAATGATATGCACTTTGGATTTGGATTTATTTTTGCAGAGTCGTTTTTGATTTTTGTCTCTCCCTATGGAGCAAACTTAATGAAACTCTTGGAAGGAAGCTTCAACTAATCAATTTATATTAATTACCCAGAGCAGCTGATCAATACTCATCCATCAGCTCCGATGTTCATATAATTGTCTGATCGGTTCACTGATCTGCTGGATCATTGTTGACAAGTGCTAGGTGGGAGACCTGGCTCAGGCAAATGCAAATGTGTGTGTATGTGTGTGATTGACAACTGAAAGTGTCTGGCTGTGTGTGGGCGTGCACATCATGTGCGCATATATTTTTAAGGCTACTGTGCACACTCTGCTGTGTATCACATATTGGCATACAACCCCTCATTGAAGCTATATTCAGTGATTTCACTTAATTCAAATATTACTTCTTTGTTGTTTTGTTGTGATAATCACCCCTACTATAGATTGTGCTAACCTTATAAGGAGTTCCTCCTTGTCCTGGTTAACCGGGGTCAAAAAACCTTAGGTTTCATTTTTGCCTAGGTGGCCCAGCCTTCATACAATCAGAATAGAGAACGGCCGCCCGCCTATCATAATCGAACATGCGGGCAGGCCTTGGTGTGCATGCTGTTGGGCTGTCACGTCCCACTGTAGTGTGTGCATGTGCACATCTTGTTACCAGGGTGATTGTTTTTTGTGTTACAAGACACAGAGAGAAAAAGGGCATAATATTCAAATATGTTTGCATACTGTGTCATGATGGCCACCCCAATTTTCTGGAGTAGAAAATGGGTGTACAATTAAGCTATTCCAGACCTACATAATCTGCTGACAGGCATTTTTTTGCCAACAGCTGATTTGGTCTGGCTTTAGTCAGGCTAGGATGTTTAAGGATGAGGTATATTCTGTACAGTAGCCTAGCCCATATGAGATATGACAACTGGGGCATGACCATTACCCCTTGCATGCTTGTGGTGTCGGAGCCGATTTTCTGGATTAAATGGGTAAAATGCTGTAGAATTTACTTTTTGCCCTCACCATTTCAGAGTTGATTGGGCAAAAGGTAGCTGACAGCAACGGGGCTCTTGAAAATGTGGTCCTCTGCGCTTGTGTAGGCCAGTGAGGAGTCAAGCAAAAATGTATTAGATTTGAGGATTGAATTTATTCATGCAGCACACTGCATTCCGCCTGATTCTCAAGAGACTCTAAATATACTGCTATCAAATATGGTGCAGCCTCTGCATTACATTCTTTCACAGTGGATTTTGAAGTTATGTGCCTGATCTTCATGACCTAAGTAAAGTGTAATGTGCATGTATACCTGGGCAATTAACTGCAAGAACGCTGAACTTGGAGAGAAAAACATTTTTTGAATGCTGTAGCTAACATGGCAGTGTAATTATATCCTACAGCCAATCTTACTTAATTGCATCAAGTAGAGCAGAATTTTCTCTAGACATGGCACTACAGGAAGCCTGAGGATAGAGTGGTCCTAAACCATCCTGGGATCTCTGTCTGTAGAATCAGAAGCAGGAAGTTTCTTGACCAAAGTTGATGGAATTTATGTATTGGATCTACATTATGCTAATATTACTAATGTGTTTGTTCTTTTTTTACAATAATACTGGGGAACCATAAAATAAATTACTGGTTACATGAGATTAGTAGGCGACAAAGACTGAAAGGCATGCATTTGCATTTCAATATGTGATTGAGGGTTGCGGTCTACATGTAATGGCCAATCCACTGTCCACTAATAGTTCTGACAGTGTTTTCCCTCTCGTTTTTCCTCACTGCATGGATTTTGGCCAGGCAGAAATGAATTTGGACAGATGGCCATCTGTCCTCACCTCATTGTAGATATGCCACTGCACGTCTTACTGACACTAATACAGAGCTATTAAAATAAATTGGAAAAAGAATTGAGCACAAAGTTGACAGATAAGTGTTGGACACTTGAATCAAGTCAAATACTACCTCATGTGCACGCCTCGGTCTAATTCAACTGAAAGTAACAGAGCTTGTCTAAGTGAAGCCAGAATATCTGAAATGTATGCTGATGACAAAAAGTGTGATCACTTGTGCCCAGACACAAGCACCTCACATATACTGTACATTGTCAGTATCTATCAGTCTTGTTCACAGTTTAGTCATTTGTATTTGACACTTTGAATGTCAATGCAGAAGGGGGGACACGCCGCCAGCACCCACAGCGGCACTCCTAGCGGGAATCGAACCCCGGACCTTCTAGCTGTGAGGCGACAGCACTGACCACTGTTCACTGTCTAATTATGATATGAAAGAAATAAAACATGTAAGGTGCTTTTATTTTATATTTTAGTTAAAGAGGGTTATGGGCAAGTACTATATTTAAATGCATATTGTTGTATTAGCCAGGGATTCTTTCAAGGCTCAAACATACTCCAGTGTGAAGTGAGTTTGGGTGAAGCGTTTTCACCGTGGTGCAGGTGTCACCCTGGAGTATACACATTCCAGAAGCCAGGGTGAAGCTTTAAAAAGGATGTGGTGAAAACCCTTCACTCAAACTCACTTCACCTTGGAGTATGTTTGAGCCTTTAAACTAGGGTGATGACATCAGAATCTAAAAATACCTCTATGGAACGATAAGCTAGGGGACTTACATGTGGCCAGTTCAAACTGATATGAGATTCAGTCAGTTGAGGCACAAGTAACATGCATTTCTAAAATTGTCATTTTTTTTTTTTTAGAAATGTTAAAAAACACTTAACAACCATATTGTTATGTCCATAAAGCCTAATGGTTTGAGCCCCAACCACCATTGATGACTAGTCCTTGTTATTTCTTTCTGGACAGTTTAACTGCAGTACCACAACGCCCTGAGGTGGTAGGGGCGCTGATATGAAGATTATTTTGTTTGAGTCATTATAAAAATGATGTTAGATAAAACCAGGCTTGTTTCCAGTCCATACCAGTTTGGAAAATGAACAAGGCTGAACATTGTAAACAAAGTGGAAATGCAAACGTTTCCTATAAATTGCAGCCTCCCAGTAGTAGCTACTCCCACTCTCCCAGTAGTACTTCCAATAGGTTGACACGCTCTTCTTGAGTAACCTACTGGTGATTATTAGTTGATTTTTGCTGCCCATTGCTAGCTGTATTTGACACACTATCAAACAGCTTTAACAAACAATTTACAAGTCAGAAGTTCTTTGCAACAGTCAGCAAGAAGAATTTTATTGGAAATCTCCACAACTACGTTTTCACTCAATATGACTTAACTGTACCAGGAAAAAGGTACTCTTGATAGTACACCCTCTAGTAAGTTAACAACAAGGATTTTATGATATTAAGAGTTTTCGCAGAGGGACTTACTGTATGAGTGACTGAGCTGTAATATAATTGCCATGGATTTTTTTTACTTATGGCCTGTGCCTGATTGATTCATTGATGGTTGGATTGAGGGAATGTCGATGTTTCATACAAACATTTGATTCCCTTAGAGCAGGGGTTTTCAACCTTTTTGACACCAGGGACCACCATTTATTCAGCATTTGAGCCACGGACCACCATTTGATGACATTTTAACCCCAAAGACCTAAAACTAAAGAATTCTTTTGGTTTTGTTCACAATTCCAGGCTGGATTTTGCAAACAAAACAGTGTAGACTTCTTAATTAAAGGTAGGGGAAGTGATTTGAAATTCATGGTGTAGTACCAGCCTGGTGCACTAGGGGCCCCCAAAAGTAGCTACACTATGTGAACCTGCTGCTCTCTCCTGATTGGAGGAGAATTGTGGTGACCTGGGGAACTTTTATTAGCTCCTCTGCTAACGTGGGGGAGGGGGAAACTCCATATATGGTTTCCACACCTTATAATAGAGCATTTTAACAGAAAAAAAAAATGGGTGATATCTGACAAAAGTGAAATCACTTCCCCTACCTTTAAATAGTGCTAATTCAGATGTTGTCCATTTGGTTTCATTTTTACATTCTCAAGAGTTACACCTGGTTAACCAACTTCCCATCATTTAGCCTGGGGACCACCTGGAACCCTCTCAAGGACCACTGGTGGTCCCCGGACCACCTGTTGAAAACCCCTGCCTTAGAGGAATACAATGTTTTTTTTCTCGCATCAAATGCAATCATCTGATGGATTTGACATCCTATTTCTGTTTGACCTATATACAATGTATTTCTTTATCCGCCCTGTCTGTTGTCCAACCCCACTTGCTACGGTTACAAATTGCTCAACCTTTTTTTCCACTCCTCTATTCTCACCCTCTTCCCCGACTGAGAGGTAAACCAGTGTACCAGTGTGACTTACACAAGATGTCTTATTGTTGACCATCAAAGCGATCATGTTGAAAGAGAAAATTGCGAATCCAGTGGAGTTGTGCAAGGGGTGTAGGATACAAGGGAATGTCAAAGGGATGAGCTAAGTGGGCTATGGCAGATATAGGACAGGTGCTATGTGTGTGTGTGTGTGTGTGTGTGTGTGTGTGTGTGTGTGTGTGTGTGTGTGTGTGTGTGTGTGTGTGTGTGTGTGTGTGTGTGTGTGTGTGTGTGCGCGCGCGCGCGCATGTGTGTGTGTGTGTGTGTGCGTGCATGCGTGTGCGTCAGAGAGAGAGAGAAATCAGAAGGTATTGGCTTTTTGCATTACATGAACAACGGTGTTATTATTTGTTTCAGGGGGATTATGATTTACTTAATACTGTTTATGTGCCACATTTACAGTGAGTGATCCATTTGATTTTCCTCAAGGCTGTTTTTTAAACATTGATAACCTATAGGCATAGGCTATATATTTTCCACATGCTGATTTATCGCAACAGCAAGATCACATTACATTTTGGCAGGTGCATTTGGGACTTTATATAGTCCATACTTATTATGCACATAACCTATGTTTGAAATCCCCACAATGACAACCTAAACCGTTTTAATCTCTGTATATCCTGACCTATAGGCTCCGACGGACCCCCACTCTTGCTCCTTCCGTCCCTCCCTCCGCTCCGAGATGGGGTTCCGTTGCATTACCCGGTTAATTCTTCTGGGCGAGGCGCCCGGTCGGTACAAATGCAAGTCGCATGTACTCACCTTAGGTCCTGTGGAACAACCAACGCGCTTGTCCGGGGCTCTCTGGGGTTTATGTTTTTTCGGCCGCATAAAATCCAACCGATGATGTCGGGAAAGTGTTTTAATCCGCCAATTCTGTCACAAATTTAGGTGGTTTTTGCAATGCCGCCATGTTTAATATGACGTCATCGTCAATATCAACATTAGCCACATTACTACCCCTCTGGCCAAAATGTGTAACAAAACATTGCAAAAACCACCTAAATTTGTGACAGAATTGGCGGATTAAAACACTTTCCCGACATCATCGGTTGGATTTTATGCGGCCGAAAAAACATAAACCCCAGAGAGCCCCGGACAAGCGCGTTGGTTGTTCCACAGGACCTAAGGTGAGTACATGCGACTTGCATTTGTACCGACCGGGCGCCTCGCCCAGAAGAATTAACCGGGTAATGCAACGGAACCCCATCTCGGAGCGGAGGGAGGGACGGAAGGAGCAAGAGTGGGGGTCCGTCGGAGCTAATCTCTGTATATCCTGACCTATAGGATAGCCTACCTTCCCCCTAATTTGTGATGCATGAGTACAGTATAGAACTTAATAGCCTAGGCTATCCCCTTTCCTTTTCTGGGAAGTACGCCAGACTCACTCTATACTCATAATCTGATAATTATGAAAAATCCACATTACATAATCCACGGTATCCCGCAGAATATGTGTAAAGAACATTTAAAGAGTCACTCTAATTTGCCTCCCGTGGTGACTGTTTTCATACCCTCAGCCTATAGCGAGCGCCATACCACCGCGGGAGGCTTATTTATCATCATGACGGTAGAGAGACCCGCGCCGACCCACAGCTCTATATCTGTGTCGATGAGGAGCGAATCTGCATCCATCCCATTCCCATCCCGTCTCCCGCGAGGCGTAGCCTGCCTGACTATCACGGAGCAGTCCGCTGCACGTATCCGTCATTACCTTGTAATCCCGGTCCAGGAGAAGCAGTTTATCAGTAGACAGAGAGAGGGAATACTAGACAACTAAAAAACAAAAGTAAGAGAGAGGGGGCGTAAAGTAACCTATATCTCATAATGTGCATGACGGATAATAGGCTGTAGCGTCAGCGTCGAGAATAAGAAACATCGAATAGAGAGTGATTTATCTATCTGTGGCGATTTTGCTCTCTGTCTGGAGAGTCCGGGACGTGTGTGTGTGTGTGTGTGTGTGTGTGTGTGTGTGTGTGTGTGTGTGTGTGTGTGTGTGTGTGTGTGTGTGTGTGTGTGTGTGTGTGTGTGTGTTATTATCGCGCGCGCGCGATAATACTCTCTTTGGAGGAGCCAACATTAGCCTAAATATCTGGGGACACTCTTGCACATTCTTTAGAAAGTTGTTATTATTACTATTATATTATTAATTTAGGACCATATCCTCAATCAACGCCAAAGTAGGCTACAAAACACCAAGGATGACATTAAGCGTTACTCTATTGCGGGATTTGAGCAGCTGCTCAAGTGCAGATCATCATTAGATCAGCTGCTGCTGCGACCGTGTGGTGTGTGTCAGTGTGTGTCAGTGTGTCCGTGTTTTTCCTCCTCTCGCGGCTCAGAATTGGGCCACCGACGACCAACCGACTGGCTGCGCACATATACACCCACACGGGCTTTAAAACGGCGCTTTAACGGGATCTAAAAAGGAAAGGACACGAGGTGCAGCCACGAACCAGCGTCTGCGTCTCTCTCTCTCTCTCTCTCTCTCTCTCTCTCTCTCTCTCTCTCTCTCTCTCTCTCTCTCTCTCTCTCTCTCTCTCTCTCTCTCTCTCTCTCTCTCTCTCTCTGCCCCTGAGGCTAAAACACGGTGATCTGCTGCTGCTGCTATACTTTTTACCTGGTGTTTTAATGGCGAACTTAACGGGGAACTAATTGAAACAGCTCGTCTGCCCCGGGGAGCCCTCCTCCTCCTCGTCCTCCTCCTCCTCTCCACGCTGTTTCTACGGCACGGCACGGCACGGCACGGCACGGCAGTCTGAGACACGGAACGGAACGGGGCAGTCAGAAACATACTGACACTCCAACACACACGCTTTTTAGGAGGCTGACTGGTGCGCGGAACGGAGCTCCGATCATCGCAGACGGCTTTCCCCCGCGAAATGGATATAATTATCCTCCTTGTGGATTTCGGTTGCTGATTTGCCGTGGTCGCGGCGTGGCGAAAGGGAGTATCAGTATTTCAGCTGGGCAACGCGTATCTCCTCGTATCATCATCAGATATAAACGCGGGATTGTTCGCCTGGGTTTGTACAGGGAGAAGTAACCGGAGGGAACAGGGGGCGCCCGACGGGAGAACAGAAGAGGCTTCACAAACACCACACACACAGGTAAGGTTACTGTCTGTCTGACTGACTGTCTCACTGTTTCTTCGGCCACTTTTATCTCATCTGTGGCCATCTGTCCGATCATATAGACTACCCTCATTTCTCTCCAGAACCCCCCCCCCCCCGCTCCCGTCCTCTCCCCAGTCCTCTCCTCTTCCGCCCCTTCTTTCTGTTTCTTCTCACGTCTGAGTGAGATTATAGACTGCGTTGGCAATTTGGGTGGAGAGGTGAGGAGGAGAGAGAGGGCAGATCGGAGAGATAATGGCGATGTTGGTGTTGCTGGTGTGTGTGTTCTTGTTCTAGCTGGCTGGCTGTATGGGAGATGGAGGAGGTGCTGATGCGAGTTAATAGATTAAAGGATGAAAGGTATATGGGACTCGAGTCTCGAGGAGAAGGGGAAGTGTGTGTGTGTGTGTGTGTGTGTGTGTGTGTGTGTGTGTGTGTGTGTGTGTGTGTGTGTGTGTGTGTGTGTGTGTGTGTGTGCGCGCGCGCGCGCGCGCGTGTTTGCAGGGGGGGCAATCATGAGAGGACCCGAAGATGGGAGGTGTAAATTGGGGTGGGTGAGCCTGGAGGAAACGTGTGTGCGCGCGCCCGTGTGTGTGAGAGAGAATGTTGCAGGGGAGAGAGGAGGATAGTTGCAAGGGGTAGTAATATTAGGGAAGGGCCTGTGAGTAGGTCTGTTGGTTTGAATTGAATTGATTGTGGGTCTGGGGTTAGAAGACTACTTGAGATAATGGGATGTGATATGTGGAAATCTGAAAGGAAGGCAATTGAAGAAAGGCAAGAGGATCCTCTGTCCTATGGTCTTCAACTGGACATGGACTGGACCTGGTGTGTGTGTGTGTGTGTGTGTGTGTGTGTGTGTGTGTGTGTGTGTGTGTGTGTGTGTGTGTGTGTGTGTGTGTGTGTGTGTGTGTGTGTGTGTGTGTGTGTGTGTATGCATGTTTGTTGGAACGACGAAGGGGAGCTATGGGCTACAGGGTGGCTTGAAAAAGTAGAGCAATCTGGGAGCAGAAAAAGGGAAGGATGACGACGAGGGGAAGTCGTTAGGAAGACAGGTGGGAGAGGATGGGCTGAGAGAACAGGCACAGCGGCGTCTGGCTGTCTGCCTGGGGAATGATCCCAGAAGAACCATGCATGCATGCATGTGCACTGCTCCAGAATGCTCCAGGCAGCATGGTGGACTGTCGGGAGGCTGTGGTCGCCTCTTCATGTGATCTGAGAGAGAGAGAGAGTGAGGATAAGAGAGGGAGGGGTGGGAGAGAGGTCTGTGAAGAGGTACAGTTGCTCCCAGTACAACCAACACTTTAGGTTGCTGTGTCAGCTCACCAGTTCTGCTGTACCCTGCATGGCATCCCGAACATAACATCCTCCATTTGCATTTTGATGGAATGTGTTAACAGGACTCTCTGAGCCACGATCAGAGTGTGCACCTTTTTTGATATGGACGACGGGTAGCGCTCAGATCTCAATCTGTCTCGTAAATGCTTTCTCATGTTTGCATGGGGCTTAATTACAAGCTCTGTTGATCGATGCATGATCTTTGGGGGGTGAATCAAATCAGATTTCAGTAATTGGTTTGCTGACATTCGTGTCAACCTGTCTCACACCCATTTCAACATGGATGCGGCTCGGGACCCTATTATCTAAATCAGCATCTTGACATACATGTCCAATCCAAAGGTAGACGTTAATGTCATTTGATTGTACATCTAATTTGAATCTTTTCCAGATGTTATCAACAGTGATTTGACAATCAAATACAATATTTCTGCAGAACATCATTTAATTTCATCTGGAATCAGCGTCTGTACTTGGCATGATATTGAGAGATCCAAAACCCATGAACACACACGTGCGTGTGTGTAAAAATGAAATCTGGGTGCAGAGTCTGGCAGAGCCATCAATGTGTGAAAAGTGCAGGACATTTTGAAATGTCAAAATCACATCTCCATCTCTCTCCATCTCTTTCCCCTCACATTCAGAATATTTTAATATGATTACTTGCAACTTGGTATACAATAGGCCATGTTGCATTTGTAGCCCTATGGCAAAGCCTATTCACTTTTAATGCTAAACTAATTCTTGAAACCATGCCTGCGTTCTGATGTGCCGTGACATCGCACATTAAGCAACCTCACTGCCAGTTACAGTATGTCAACATGCTACGTTCCGCACCGTTGTATTAATGACTTAACCACACGCTATGTTATTAGATTAGCACATTCCCTATCTTGTGCAGCAGTTGGATCATGGCAGTGAGTGATTGTTTGGTTCACATGACTGGTTTTGTTGCAACACATCACCCTAATTTAATCGAGGTACTTTTGGTACAGTCCACATGCTGAGCCCTATTGAGCCCTGCAACCATTCTGGAAGAGATATCATTTCAAGCTTAATCAGGGGTTATTGCCTGGAATATGGTGGGAGTGCAATTTGCAATAACACTAACATAAACATACTGTAGTGTTGTATAACAAACTTCTTTGTGGTAAACATGCAGGCTATTTCAACTTTTGGAAGTCTCACACAACTATTAAGACAATGAAAATCCACAGGTTAGCTTAGTACTGTACTGCGCTAAGCCAGTAGGCATAGTGTAGGACCTATTGGTGATTGTACTAGTTGAAACCAAATGCAATTAGCAATTCTGATGGATTACCATGATTGATCCATATGCATTTTCAAGTAGTTATCCTTCACATTTAGAACAAAATGTACAATGATCCCCATCTTTTCCTGCGTGGATTGGACATGTGATGTAAACGCCAGAAAGACATTGATCATCATCGATCAGGATAATCTATAAGCTTGGAGGCATACAATGTCGATTCTCTAAGTTATCCTAAAGATTCTGATTCTTCTGTCCCTGTACCATTATAGGACAGAATGATGCTTGTGTAAAAATGAGGAGAATGAGCCTTTAATAATGAAAAAATGTGTGTGGATAACATTTTTTAGTAATCAGCCCCGTGCAGTTATGCTATCAGGGCCTTTGATTGCTCTGTGGCCAAGGCTTCCATTGTGCAATGGAAGTCACAGAAGATAAGGGTATGTTAGTATAATCTGATGTTTTATTGGAATTTACTTCATGAAAACAGTTTTCTCGTCATTTTTCCATTTCTTTTTGAAAATGAAATTATGCTAACATACCCTGACCACAGACATCAAGGGTTGTTCTTGCCACCATCATGAAATTTGATCTAACGATTAATTGTCACACATAATTGAGATTTATAATTTCATGGTGTTTTTGGCATCAGATGTAGGAAAGCTTAACTCTGTTGGTGTCCACTACGCTACAGTACTACTACAGTACTACTAACCATTAACCATATAGATTCACCCCATGGTAACAGCAAGGTTGCCAGTTCGAACCCAGTTTCCTCCAGAGTTACTGTCGAAGTGTCCTCGAGCAAGACACTGAACCTCTAATTTCTCCTGATGTGCTGGTTGTGCCTTGCATGGTTTCCACTGCCATCAGTGTATGATTGTATGGGTGAATGTGACGCAAACTCTTTGCAAAGCGCCTTGGATAAAGGTGCTATATAAATGCACCATTTACCATTTTACCATATTATGAAGCATCAGTTTACTTTCGAGCTCAATGCTGTGGATGTTATTACTGACAGCAGCACCGTTAGCCATAGCTGCTGCTGTTAGCCAGACACCAAAATGCTCTCAGCAATGGATACTTTTGAGATACAGCACTCAGAAAATAGTGCTTTTAATGGAAGTAAACAGAGTTGGGGACAAGGAGTGTGACGAAAAACGAGCAACGATAGAAGGCCAACAGAATATTGTTGCTTTGACTGAGAACAAAATGAATTACAATGGAAACACTGCAGCACATTTTAAAGCTTGTAGATTTACTACTACTTGTTTAAAATGTTTTTTTTTCTTTTCTGGACAGACACATGCACACACAAGCTCGCGCGCACACACACACACACGCACACAGGCACACTGTGTGATGAAAGGAAATCATGGGCGAATGGAGGGGGAGCAGGCAGACTAGTGGGGAATGAACGCCTGCTGCGCTACCACAGTACAATGCAGAGTGTTAATTGAACTCTGAGTGCACAAATGGACCCACCAAAGTGAAGTACCGGCAGGTGGTATGCTCGTGCAGGAAGAGCTTTGACCTTTACTTGACAAGGAGAGGGTCAATTATGAACAAATGTGTGGAGTAACTAAACAGACAAACCTAGGGGTGAGTAATGAAAGGGATGACCGAGCGAGAGGGAAGTTCAACAGGCCAACCTTCAGGCAATTTCATTGGTCAATCTCCATATCATAGACGGAGCTTTGCGGCAAAGACCAGATGATAACCAAGTATAACATTTAGATTTGCATGACCTTTTACATCACTTGACAACAAGGCCAGGCACAAGCGCGCTGCCAGAAGCAGACTGGAGCCTTGTGAGGTGCACCCATGCGATGCATTGTATGAGTGAGTGCCCACAGCGATATGCTGCGATGCTGTGTCTTTGCCATTATTTAAACGGAAAGGAAAAGAAGAAATGGAAAAGAGAATCAGTGCTGTGCTTGCATTGTATATACAGTATATGGAGTGGAATTAGCAATTTATTTGGCAAATCGATTAATCAAGGACAAAAACCAACACGTCAATCAATTATTTCCTTTTCTTTTTCCTGTACTGCATAGCAGTTGAGCAGAACAAATTTGCATTCCTTTAAGCAGCACAACTGCATCACAGCCCTATCCATATAAAATAGACTTTAGTTAGTAAACTAGCGACACACACAAAATTGGAAAGTGACTCATTACCTTACCTGGGTAATCTTACATCATGGACTTGAATGTTAACATGAAATAATAAGCCTGTGTAGTGTTCATGTTTATAATCGCGAGTGGGGAAACAATACGTGTTAACGATGCTAAACACCCAGCTGCTGAGATAAAGATACAGTACCAACGATTCAACAGTGACACTTTAAGGTGACACTGAATCCAACATGATAATCACTAACCAATCTAACCAATCAATAGCTGTCCAAGCAAACCCATTGCTGAATTTGGTAGGGGCAGGGCAGTTATGACATCTCTGTTCACTCTAGCCACGTTTCCATAAAACCTTTGCGAAAATAGGAAGAGTATGTTAGTTAAGTCGAAAAAAGAAGAGCGAATTGTCCGCTGTTTCCATTAACTGAAGAAATGCGACTTGTGGGAGTCTAGGGAAAACAAAATAGGTTCACAAGCAATAGGTGGTACAGTTTTGCCAGTAACGTGATACGTATGGTTATTATTTTACATATATTTTTACTTTTGAAGTTATTTTAGGCTTTACACACGGACTGCCTGCTTTATTCCTATTGACCTATAGGTCCGTTGTGCTGTGCAGAGGCTGTTCTGGCTCTGTTGTAGCAAAAACAATAATTAATATAGCTGCAAGCAGCAATAAAACGGGATCAAGCAAGCAGCAATAAGGAGTAAGAACAATACGCACAAATAAGCCATAGAAACATGGGAGCCTGAACTTCAGAAATACATCAGGTAATTATGGGAGCAGGGCAGGGTTTTTGATTCCTGCCCTGACTGACTCACAATCTGGTGTGACTGAGTGAATGATTGGTGAGCTGTGAGTGAGTGGTGAACTGAGCTATGAACTGTCATTAGTGACAACATGGCCGAATAGTGACAGTCAAACAGCCTTGCCCAGCCATGAGGCCCATAGGGCAGGTGCCTATCTCCTGTTTCTGTAGCATGAGGCAGCTTGATGTACAAGTACACCCTCTGGACATGACGCTAGTATGACGGAGGGTCTTACCCCCAATCCAACCCTTGATGCTGAGTGCCAAGCAGGGAGGCATTGGATCCCGTTTTTAGAGCCTTTGGTATGACCCGGCCGGGAATCGAACCCCGGCCTCCCAGTCTCAGGGCGGACACTCTAACCACAAGGCCACTGAGTTGCTGAATGAGTAAATGATTGGTGAGCTGTGAGTGAGTGGTGAACTGAGCTGTGAACTGTCATTAGTGACAACATGGCCGAATAGTGACAAAACACAACATGGCCGAATGGTGACAACCACCATTACATTGAGTTTTACCCTGGGTTACACATAGAACCATGAACTTAGATGTAGAAGACCACATGAGATTGTGCATGATTGACTCATATTACTAGGTGTCCGTGCCGGGATTTGAACCCAGGAACTCTCATTTCCAAGTCATGCGCTCTACCAATGAGGCTACCCAACAGACACAAGACGTACTGGAAACAACACACACATTCAGTGGACTGCTTGGTAAATGGTAAATGGTGCATTTATATAGCGCCTTTATCCAAGGCGCTTTACATAGATTGTGCATCACATTCACCCATTCACACACACATTCATACACTGATGGCAGTGGGACAGGGACACATCGACACTAACTCTGCAGGAGCCCGGGATCGAACCGGCAACCTTGTGGTTACCATCCGGTTACTCTACCTCTGAGCCACTACCGCTCCTTAAATATGCACAAATAAGCCATAGAAACATGGAAGAAATACATCATGTGATTGTGGAAACACAGCAGGGTTTTTGGAGACTCAGACTTTGTATTGTCAGCAGTGGGACTTGAACCCTCAATCTTGTGTTCCGAAGTCAGGCACCCTACCGACTGAGCGATCCAGGCACAATGATTTGCTTAGTTGTTGTCATCAATGAAACAACCCAACAACACGCCACCAAGCAGTAAGCAATATGAACAATATGCACAATTCAGCAGTCCGAGGGTGGAGCTTAGTGGTCAAAGTGACAAATGGAAACAAGTTCCACATGCTTATTCCTCTCACACAATCTGGCAGAATGTACTTGCTCCAGTGTTGCCAGAGAGAAACAAGCAGAAGAAGACTCTTCACAAACGAGCAACTTTCATTGGCTTATAAAAACGTCATTTTTTGATGAAAACAAATTTGCTTCTGAAGTTTTGTCCGGATGGGGCCAAAGTTCTCATGTAGCAGGTGTCATGCAAATTGATCAAAAATCCAGGCATAAAATCAGGCATGAGCATTTTTCAAACTGCTTAAAATGGCAGACACTCTGGGGGTGGAGCTTACCAGTCGAAATTACAGATGTGTTCCACATGAATCAAGGAACGTGTAGAAACAAGTCCCATGATTTTAAGCCAAACGAAGCCTGAGTTATGCTTGTTCAAATGTTTCAGTTTCAAAGAATTGCTATAGCGCCCCCATTTGAGCGATTGGAGCAAGACTGGTTTTAGTGTTATTTGGCATCCCCCTCTACCAAACTGTAAAATCTCATAAACAGATTACTTTGCATGTGTAGATTAGGGATAATAGAAGAATTTTCACAAACAAGCAATTTTCATTGGCTCGTAAAAACATCATTTTTTTCACTGAAAACAAAATTCACACTCATTTCATGTTTGTATGGCTTCAAAGTTCATATGTAGGTCATTGTTATGCATTTTGATCAAAGATTGTAGGAGAAGAGACATTTTAACTGTTTTACATATGATTAAAGATGGCGGCTCATCTAAAGGTCAGAGGTCAAAAGTCAGAATACAAAAGTTGTTTGACATAAGCAGACGCATAAGTGAATATAAGTTACATTTCTGAGAGTCGAGCAGTTCATGAGTTATGAGTGTTTAAAGTTTGCAATTTCAGTTGAGTGCTATAGCGCCACCATTTGACCAGTGGTCACAGGCTTCGCATCATCACCGTTTGGCATCACCCTCTACCAGATTACCAATTTTCGCGAAAACCGACTGCACGGTTCAGCCAGAACAGCTATTTCTGGCGGAAGAAGAAGGAGAAGGAAAAAAGAGACAGAAACAAGAAGGGATCAAGTCCACTTCGTGGACTGCTTGATCCCTTAAATATAGCCTACAATCCTAATACATAATCTACACAACTCACTGTTTTCCTGAACCGGAGCGCTTGTGAGACTCGTCTACTTGTGTAGACTACATCATGTTTGCAGCGCGACACGTGCGAGGAAAAAAGTTTTGAACATTATTAACGGAATAATATCTATAAGGGCAGAGCCCGGCCATGTAAAACAGCTGTTTATGTCTGTTATCACTTGCGTTAGTCTTGGGCAATATACCGGTATTACCGTTTATCGCGATATTGGAAATCAATACCGAGTAATATCGTTGGGTCTGTGAAAAATATCGAATACCGAATATCGTCAAATACCGACATTATACTGTATTCTATTAAAATATGAGCAATGAGACTTAATTGTAACTATACAAACAATTTTCATGTTACACACATGCCTAAACTAGCCCTTATTTGGGCTAGGCTTTTTGGAAACAATGTATTTCCAACTCCAGTTTTTTCCTATTTAGGCTGCTTTAACAGCAGAGCGCTCAGTTTCTGACCCCTCAAAGTCGCAAATTCTGAGAACTAGGTGACTGGTGGAGCGTTCCAACTCTGATTGCCGTCAATACCGGTAATATCGAATATCGAGCTAATTAAGACATTATCAATACCGATATTAAAAAATCAATACCGCCCAAGACTAACTTGCGTGTCTTAGCTATCATGCATGATGATACAGATAGCCTACTGTAAAATAAATATAGGACCTGTAAATGCCCTGCGACTTTCATGAACAAACGCGATGGGAGTCTGAACGTTTTGGCTCGTTTTGGCCATGTACGTGAGTCCCCTTGGCTTGGATGTCTGTGTGCGCACGGCCCTCGTCCGTTTTGAGTGGTTTTGTAGAAATTAAATATAACTTATATTAACAAATAACAATGGGCCTCATGCGCCAACCGTTCTTAAGATGTTCTTAAGAGGAAATTTGTTCTTAGGCACACTTAAGAAGTTTTTAAGAACATTTTGGGATCCCTCAATGTTTTCTTAGCTGTGATTTGTTCGTAGGTAAGAACAAAATGTACGCACACTGAGGAGGACTCTTAGGGTGGCTTTTTTGTTCTTAAATGCAATCTGAAAAGAAAAGGGAAAACAGCGCCCTCTACAAGATGTGTAAAGTCTGGTCTAGGGACCTCAAGGGTCTCTTCTAATCCCATTTTATACTTTGAAAATAGCTCATCTACAAGCTCACAGCACATTCCATTACTCTTGAGATTGGATATTTGATAAATCTTCAAAACAAAAAATATTTTGTTCCCCACCATGCCCCCCATAGCCCCCCCCCCACCCTACTCATAACCCCCCCACCATACCCACCTCATAACCCCCCCACCATGCCCACCTCATACCCCCCCCACCATGCCCACTTCATAACCCCCCCAGCATGCCCACCTCATAACCCCCCCCACCATACCCACCTCATAACCCCCCCACCATGCCCACCTCATAACCCCCCTCCACCATGCCCACCTCATAACCCCCCCACCATGCCCACCTCATAACCCCCCTCCACCATGCCCACCTCATAACCCCCCCTCCACCATGCCCACCTCATAACCCCCCCTCCACCATGCCCACCTCATAACCCCCCCTCCACCATACCCACCTCATAAACCCCCCCCCCCCCCCCCCCCCCCCACACACACACACACACACACACACACACACCATACCCACCTCATAACCCCCCACCATGCCCACCTCATAACCCCCCCACCATACCCACTTTATAACCCCCCCACCATGCCCACCTCATAACCCTTATCCCCATATACCCCCACCGACTAGCAATTGTCCCTTCATACCCACCCTCCAAAGTCCAACATTTTATATTCACTACTATCCACTACTTTTGCAAATAGCATGGGTATTGTGCTAATTTCAGCCATTTTAGCCTTTCTCTGTGTGAGGTCCTGTGAGTTCTGAGTGCTGCAATCACACACAGGTGTGACTGGAGTCATGCAAAACCACACCCACCTGGGTAAAGCACAGGAAGGAGAGGGAATTCCCAATGCCTTATATGGGAATCGGTGGGTGGTTCCCTATGGTAATCAGGATGCAAATTAGGATATGTGGGGCGTCTACCTATGGTAATTTGAAGGAACTGGCACACCCCTTCAACTTACAAGGATTTGAATTCATCACCATAAGAACAAATTTTGCGAACAAAATGGCTACTTAAGAACGCTTCATGAATCTGACTGAATTTCTCTTAGAAATTATCTTAGGAAGAAATCTAAGAGGAAAATGTAAGAACTTATTGGCGCATGAGGCCCAATGCTCTCATCGGCAGACCAGAACTCTTCAAATGCGCTATAATGCGCGCCAGTGCTTTTCAATACAAAGTATTTTCGCAAGCCGTTTCCATACCTCATTTGCGCATTAGACTCTTTCGATACGCTCCAAAATACGGCACCTTTCAGCGAGAAAATATTTTTGCGCAAAATGGAAACTTATTCGCATTTTGAAGTGTTTCCATTCAACATTCTCTTCGCAAGAGCCGTTTTTGCGCAAAAATAGGGCTTATGGAAACTCTGTTCATTCTGTCTAATAGCAGCTGCTTTACATAGACTTATATAGAGCATGGGGACATCCAATGGGGACTAATACTGGACCGGAAGAAGGCATAAATGCAGTCGACAGATAGCCCAACTTTAATGATCTTAAAGCTATTTGTTTTAGATCGTTTTGCAGTAATAGTACAACATAAACATTTCAGAGACTTACTGTAGAGTACACTACTTTAAGCTCTTACTTGTGCCGCCTTTGGAAATGATGCATTTCCAACTCCAGTATGTTCAGTTTTGATGGCCTGTTTTCTGGACCCTCAATGTCACAACTCTTCTATGCCGTCACATCTACTAGATGATCTCGGTTGGGGAAAAGAAAATGAGGTGTGTGTGTGTGTGTGTGTGTGTGTGTGTGTGTGTGTGTGTGTGTGTGTGTGTGTGTGTGTGTGTGTGTGTGTGTGTGTGTGTGGTATAAAGACACAGGGAGTGGAGTCTGAGGAGCAGAGTGGATGAATACCCTGTCCCATCGTCCTTGCTGTTAAGACTATCAGTGTGATGAGTTAACCCGCTGTGATACTGCTTTAATGGCCACAATGTGTCTTCATATTGTCAACTGCATGCCACCTGCTGAGATAGGGCATTCAGTGTCCAGGCATGCATTTGCATGTGTGCGTGCACATTTGTGACAGTGTCTGTGCTTGTGTGTTTTGAACACACATGCAGGTTCACAGTTGCTTAAACCCATCCCACCAGGGAGAGAAGGTGCTTCATGAGATCAGCCACGAAAACACCGGCTCCATTCAGTTGATATGAAAATCCTGACTTGTCAAGATGGAGGAGCATAGACAACAGCATACACAGTTTTGAGTCAAACCATGTGACTCACATTGGAAATGAAATGAAAGGTGTGAATGGCACCTTAGGAAAGACATGGCGATGCTGATGTGTGTGTGTGAGAGAGAGACAGAGAGACAGAGATGGAAGGAGGAAAGATAAGACAAGACAGAGATGCTGAAGCAAGAGATGGAAGGAGTAAACATAAGACAGATATGCTGAGGAAAGGTAATGAGGGGAGGGGGGAAATGCTGGTGAGCTAGATGGATATGGGGTGGGGTGCTGCCAGGAGATGGAGGCGGAGCCAAAGAGCAGGAAGAGTGTGGTGTTGAATGCCAAGCAGTGTGTTGTTAGACCGGCACTGTGCTGCTGAGCAGGCAGGCTGAAGGGTATTAACATTACTGAGCTAAACCATGCTTGTACTGCAATGTTTTGGTTTTTTGATGCCTTCTCTCTAGAGACCCCCCCACTTTTCATACTAATACTTTCTTTCTCATGGGTTGAGAGACCGCTTGAGGTTTCTTCGCAACTTCTGAATTGCTTTTATTTTCTTTCTGCTGATTTCTAGTGAATAAGCTAAGCGGCCCTTTCATACTGGTAAATTGTGCATTTATGTAGCTCCTCTATCCAGTGCACTTTACATAGATTGTATTGTGCTTTATGTGCAATCACTGCATTACATTCACACGCCCATGGCATGCAGCGGAAACCATGCAAGGCACCAAGCTCCATATAAGGAGCAATTGGGGTTCAGTGTCATGCTCAAGGACACTTCGACAATAACTCTATGGAAGCCTGGGGTCAAACTGGCAACCACAAGGTTGCCAGTTTGACCATCCAGCCCCTCTACCCCTGAGCCACGCCTGTATCACTGAACTGGTGCCTTACTTTATAAAGGTTACCATACATTTAATGAAACTCATGAAAATCATTTTGATTTGGCGGTCTATGGCAAATTTACCAATTTCAACACAAACATTGTTGAAATTGGAACTGGCATTCAAACTTGTAAATGCAGCATTCCCTCAATGACTCAGTGACCACCTGACTAATAAGTACCTAAAAAAAAAAACTTGAGCGACACCCACAGTCACAACACTAGTGGGAGTGAGAACAACAATCTAGTACAAATAAATTCTCCTTCTTAAACTGGCCTGTAAATCCACCATTCAGCAGCAGAAGGGAGAGGAAATGATCATCCCTCTTCCTGTACAGTACAGGGAGGTACATACAGTGTGTTATTACTTGCAGTAGTATTGCGGTTGATTGCGGTCGGTATGGCACATCAATGTTTAATTGGTTTTGATGATCAGGATGTAATTAAGATATGTTGCAGTGTTGTGGGGGGGTAACATACTGTGTGTGGGTGGGAATGGGGGTGTGGGTGGGTGAATGGTGGAATCCCTCGGCCAATAAAGGACCACCATCCTTGGCGATGTAACTAAGACTTGCTTTTCGACAGACATCCGTGTCCAAGTCTGGGTGAAAAACAACAGGAGGAATACTAGGAATGTGAACAGAAAAGGAAGCTAAGGAGAACAGCAGGAAAGAGATAGTGTTACCATGAAAGTCTGTAGGTGTTTGTAGGGGTCGGGAGTACTTGTGCACTCTGCTCATGCACAAGTAGGCTTTGTAACTTTGTTGGTGATATCCCTTTTGGAATACAATTATTTCACTGCATGTACTCTTTGGCTGTTTTTACATTCTGTCAAGTATTTGATCGATCAATCGTTAGAAGTAGTTCCCCCCTTTTTCCGTTGATGCATTTAAGATGGTGACATACATTATCCTCAATCCACCGCTGCTACTTCTCGGGACCATACTTCAATATCATTGCCACATACTAGAGAGACTATATATGTAATATATGTATACTTTATACTGTACGTGTGTGTGTGTGTGTGTGTGTGTGTGTGTGTGTGT
Organism: Benthosema pterotum; assembly: GCA_039105355.1. NCBI lineage: Eukaryota > Metazoa > Chordata > Actinopteri > Myctophiformes > Myctophidae > Benthosema > Benthosema pterotum. The sequence goes on from CM076977.1 coordinate 14,872,274, forward strand.
GTGTGTGTGTGTGTGTGTGTGTGTGTGTGTGTGTGTGTGTGTGTGTGTGTGTGTGTGTGTGTGTGTGTGTGTGTGTAATTCTAATTATTTAACAGTAAATGGTGCATTTTGCATTTATATAGCACCTTTATCCAAAACCATGCAAGGTACTGACCAGCACAATAGGAGCAATTAGGGGTTAAATGTCTTGCTCAGGGACGCATCGACACTAACTCTGGGGGAGCCTGCGTTCAAACTGGCAACCTTGCAGTTGCCATCCGGTGACTCTACCCCTGAGCCACTGCCACCCCCAGTAAAAGATCTCTTCTCTTCTCTTCTCTTCTCTTCTCTTCTCTTCTCTTCTCTTCTCTTCTCTTCTCTTCTCTTCTCTTCTCTTCTCTTCTCTTCTCTTCTCTTCTCTTCTCTTCTCTTCTCTTCTCTTCTCTTCTCTTCTCTTCTCTTCTCTTCTCTGCCGCGTCAGTGTGTAAATCACTCTGGAGTAATATTGTCTGCTAAATGCCTTGTAAATTGAATTTCAAATGCTGTTTGATTATGTACAGTTTGTTGCCTGTCTGGAGTGTGTGTGCGCACGCTTGTGTGCACACTTGGGTGCATGCGTGTGCATGTGGGCCTGTGTACATCTGCACCCCGGCTCCCCTTGTAACCTGTAATTGTCTCGGCCTGAGGTGACAGAGCAGACCTGACAGGTGAAACCTAGATAGCGACCACAGATAGATTGAAGAGGAGTGTCTCCTCTCTCCTCTATCTCTCCTCATCTATTACTCGTGTCTGACAGACGCAGTGCCGTATGATGAATGGATGCATGCTATACCTCTCCACTTTGTACTCTATCACTCCATTTCTCACTCCGTTTCGCTCCCACATCTCTCTCTTTCTCTCTCATATACATACACACGCACACACGCAACTCCCTCTTTTTCTTTCTTATTTGCCTCACTCTTCTGATCCGTCAATCACTCCCTTTCCTTTTTGCACCTATGCTTCCACACTACTACCTTGTTTTGTAAATCCGCTAACTCTGTATGGAATGCTCAGCATAGGTTTTTCTTTTTTTTTGCTACTTCAAGTGATCGACGGGTTATGTTTTTATGATAAGAAAACGGGTTGTTGCATTACTCTCCCTATTCGTCCTTCATGCGTTCCTTCTCTATTGGCAGGAAATAAATTATTTTCCAGTGACTGGTTCCGAGTGAGAGAGTCATGCAACTGAAGTAACTATACGGAAGAGAACAAGTGAACAAGAAAGTTCAATGGACAAATTAACGCACTAATATGAAGGTTGATTTTGAAGCTCTATTAATCAAATGACCCAAGACAACTGGTGTGTGTCAAGGTGTGTGTGTGTGTGTGTGTGTGTGCGTGTGTGTGTGTGTGTGTGTGTGTGTGTGTGTGTGTGTGTGTGCGTGTGCGTGTGCGTGTGCGCGTGTAGTTTATGGTACCCATGCTGCGTAACGGAATGTGGAAGTATACCAACCTGTGTGTATGGAGTGAGTGTACCAGCGTGTGTAAGAGTTTGTGCCGCGGAGCATGGCAGGTCCATCTGGCAAAACATCCTTGGAGCAGAAGGAAGACGTCTCTGTGTTTTGTGCGCCTTAACTCGGCACCATATTGTTTTGCGATGGCCAAAGAGGTTACTCAATTCACATTGGCCAGGGTAGAGTGCATTAATTTCAGATGATTAGGGAGATACAGTTTCATCCTCGCACTCAAAGTAAGTTTGTGCTTAATTTAGGAGCATAATAAACATTGGCTGGCTACTAAGGAAAATAAGGATAGTTTTGGAAACAGAGCCTAATTAGTTAGAGGGGCTGAACAGTGATCAGTGAACACAGTGATAGCTTGTATACAAACCCAAAATGAAATATAGCTGCAAGCAGCAATAAAATGGGACCAAGCAAGCAGCAATATGGAGTAAGAACAATACGCACAAATAAGCCATAGAAACATGGGAGCCTGAACTTCAGAAATACATCAGGTAATTATGGGAGCAGTCAGTCAGGGCAGGGCTCAAAAACCCTGCCCTGACTGACTTACACATTGTAATCTGGTGTGACTGAGTGAATGATTGGTGAGCTGTGAGTGAGTGGTGAACTGAGCTATGAACTGTCATTAGTGACAACATGGCCGAATAGTGACAGTCAAACAGTGACAAAAACCAACATGGCCAAATAGTGACAACCACCATTACCATTAAAAAAAATAAGTAAGCCTTGCCCAGCCATGAGGCCCATAGGGCAGGTGCCTATCTCCTGTTTCTATAGCATGAGGCAGCTTGATGTACAAGTATGACATGACGCTAGTATGACACAGGGTCTTACCCCCAATCCAACCCTTGATGCTGAGTGCCAAACAGGGAGGGAGTGCCAAACAGGGAGGGAGTGCCAAACAGGGAGGCATTGGGTTCCTTAAATATGCACAAATAAGCCATAGACACATGTAAGAAATACATCATGTGATTGTGGGAGCACAGCAGGGTTTTTGGAGACTCTGACTTTGTGTTGTCAGCAGTGAGACTTGTGTTCCAAAGTCAGTGCCAAGCAGGGAGGCATTGGGTCCCGTTTTTAGAGCCTTTGGTATGACCCGGCCGGGAATCGAACCCCGGCCTCCCAGTCTCAGGGCGGACACTCTAACCACAAGGCCACTGAGTTGGTGAATGAGTAAATGATTGGTGAGCTGTGAGTGAGTGGTGAACTGAGCTGTGAATTGTCATTAGTGACAACATGGCCGAATAGTAACAACCACCATTACCATTACATTGAGTTTTACCCTGGGTTACACATAGAACCATGAACTTAGAAGTAGAAGACCACATGAGATTGTGCACGACTGGTTCATGTTACTAGGTGTCAGTGCCAGGATTTGAACCCAGGAACTCTCAGTTCCAAGTCATGCGCTCTACCAATGAGGCTACCCAACAGACACAAGATCTACTGGAAACAACACACACATTCAGTGGACTGCTTGGTCCCTTAAATATGCACAAATAAGCCATAGAAACATGTAAGCAATTTGAACAATATGCACAATTCTGCAATCCGAGGGTGGAGCTTAGTGGTCAAAGTGACACAATTATTTCTCATTAATCAAGGAGCATGTGGAAACAAGTTCCACATGCTTATTCCTCTCACACAATATGGTACAATGTACTTGTGTAGCAATGTGTAGCAATTTTCATTGGCTTATAAAAACGTCATTTTTTGATGAAAACAAATTTGCTTCTGAACTTTTGTCCGGATGGGGCCAAAGTTCTAATGTAGCAGGTGTCATGCAAATTGATCAAAAATCCAGGCAGAAAATCAGGCATGAGCATTTTTTCAAATTGCTTAAAATGGCACACTGGAGCTTACCGGTCAAAGTGACAGATGTGTTCCACATGGGACAAGGAACACGTAGAAACAAGTCCCATGATTTTTGGCCAAACGAGGCCTGAGTTATGCTTGGTCAAATGTTTCAGTTTCAAAGAATTGCTATAGCGCCCCCATTTGAGCAATTGGAGTAAGACTGGTTTTAGTGCCATTTGGCATCCCCCTCTACCAAACTGTAAAATCTCAGAAGCAGATTACGTTGCATGTGTAGATTAGGGGCAATAGAAGAATTTTCACAAACGAGCAATTTTTATTGGCTCGTAAAAACATCATTTTCTTTCACTAAAAACAAAATTCACACCCATTCCATGTTTGTATGGCTCCAAAGTTCATGTGTAGGTCATTGTTATGCATTTTGATCAAAGATTGTAGGAGGAGATGCATTTTAACTGTTTTACATATAATTCAAGATGGCGGCTCATCTAAAGGTCAGAGGTCAAAAGTCAGAATACAAAAGTTGTTCAGCATAAGCAGACACATAAGTGAATATAAGTTACATTTCTGAGAGTCAAGCAGTTCATGAGTTATAAGTGTTTAAAGTTTGCAATTTCAGTTGAGTGCTATAGCGCCACCATTTGACCAGTGGTCACAGGCTTCGCATCCTCACCATTTGGCATCACCCTCTACCAGATTACCAATTTTCACAAAAACCGACTGCACGGTTCAGCCAGAACAGCTATTTTTGGCGGAAGGAGAAGGAAAAAAGCAGTCAATAACAGCTATTTTTGGCGGAAGTGACCAACAGAGACTGCTTGGTCCCTTAAAAATGTCACAGGTGTATGTAAGATATTTTCTCTGAATTCTATTGAATTAGTGTCTTTAAACTCATGGGATGACCTGCTTCTAAGCTTTGCATGAAGGAGTGTCATTTGTTGCCTCTTTACTTGGCTTAGAGCTTGTATTTTAAAGGTCCAGTGAACCTGTGTTCGGTATATGGCCATATCCGACAATGCAGGCCAAAATATCATTTTTCCTTTTGTTTATTTTTATATAAAAATTCCATAAAGTTGATTTTTAATTACTTCCTGTAAACAAAATCATGCTGCATGATGGCATATCCACTATCACATCACTAAAAACCAATAGAGCTGGACTGTTTTTTTTTTTAAATCCCATTTCTGAATCATCCTCCACAAACAAAGGTGCCTTGATTACAGTCAGATACTAGTAGTACTATTATTTCTGGCAGTGTATTACTCCGTTTAAACTCACTCATCACGTTAGAATATATAGTATATAGAAATACGCCGCATAGAACTAAAGTGTCAGAGTTGAGCGACAAATTGTAAACAAACAGTCAGGTGTACTATAGCTCAGCACAAGCCGTCCCTCGCGCTATGCCATTCCATTGCCTGAAGTCATGCATGCTCTGAATGGTTCAGAAACCCTCTGTGCCAAATAATCCGGTGGGATTCATAATTTCTGGTTCATTCCACCTTTAACTGATTTACCATATTGGCCGTGCTGCTTTTGTATTTCAAAACTGTTTCACAAATTTCACATGCAACTTCTTCGCCGCACCCAAACCAAACCATGCATTTCATTTTTCGCCACTCTACACCTCCACTACGAGACCGGCCATTGCTTAAATGCAGAGAACCTTTTCTCATGCATCTTTTTTTCTTCCTGAAGCCACTCATTTACACATTCTCTTTGTCTTTGTTTACAATAATTATAATTAGTCTCCCTATTGCCAAATAGCGCTATCAAAATGTTATTTTAACAACATGCCCAACATAATGACTGCATGCGACCCATATGAGCCCAACATACTGTATGATTGCACATGACTTTTACTACTATTTTATTGGATGCCAAGTGGCCATGAATCCACTATACATGCTGCACTTTGTAGGCAAACCCTAATTAGTACAGTATCTTTGGAGGAAATATTCCAGAAAACACTTGGGTCTCTTCTTGCACAATGAGTCTATTTTTAGTTTATGAAAAAATAATAATAAAAAAAATACAAGGCTGTACCCTGAATAGCCTTTGCAGATTAAATTGAAAGGCTCATTGCCTACCACAAACTTTTGCAATGGGAAAGCAGAATTTGGTATGCCAATTAAACCCTTGAAATGAAATGTGTTTGTGTCTCTACTTCCAGCCACTGTTCAGGATTAATTGGTTCATGGAAATTGGCCTCATCAAACTGGGCAACTGAAAGAAATCTTAGAGCAATCAGGATTTAAATAACTCTGTGTTCTTGTGACCTCATGATTTGATGGGTCAAATCGTATTTGTACTTTTTATTTGTCTGTCTTCAGCAATGGAAAAGACCACAGGGACAGGTTTTGTTCTGTAACATTTTTCAGGTTCGGTGTGCGAGGATGTGTAGTCTAGGTCAGTGGTTTTCAACTAGTGGTCCCGGGACCACCAGTTCCAGGTGGTCCCCAGGCTAAATGTAACTCTTTGAGAGCGTAAAAATGAAAGCAAATGGGCCCTTGTGGGTCCATTTGGTTTCATTTATACACTCTCAAGAGTTAACATATTCATCATGTGAATTAGCCCAAGTCTACACAACTAGAGAATGTATATAAGATGGTAATGGTCAAAAGCAAAGTATATCTTTAGTTTTGGGTCCATGGGGCTAAAATGTCCCCTAATGTCCCCCTGCTAAATAAATAGTGGGCCCTAGCAAAAAGGTAGGAAAACCACTGGTCTAGGTAATGTTGTTTGCATGACAGAGATTGATAAAAAAAAAAAAAAAAAAAAAAAAAAAAAATACACAGCCAACCAGAATATTTGAAGCATAATTCAACAATGTCATATGTAGCTTGTTGCAGAAATCCAACTCAACTCCACTCTATTGGCTCATTATGAAACTGCTGGAGACTGTTGTGCTGTGATTGGCAAATCCAATACCTTTGTGCTAAATTCTTATAGCCAGCCCTGAGTTCCCTCTACTGAAAGCATTTGGAATTAAGGCTCTTAAGACACTGTAGCATTGTAGCAAGCTTTAGCCAGGAACTTTGGTTAAGAGTTTGTCAAAGAAAATTGAATAATATTTGTGCCCTTGTGTGACCCATGTGTGATCTCATCTCTGTGAAATGCTATATCCTAAAGCAAAGCTTTTCATCTGGTTTACTGCCATGAATGCTTCAAAATTATCGATTGCTAAATGTCACCCAGAGCTCAGTATTACACCCGGGAGATAGCCAAATATAACAAGCTAAAACCGAACAAAGAGGAATTGCATCAGACCACAAGCGTGGAACAAGCAGGATCACATGATAATTTTATGATTAACATCAATCTTGTTGATGTTAATTAGTACAACATGCAGCATTTTGAGGTAGCAGCCATCCAGGGAGAGTCCAGCATTCACATGTATTATTCTACAGTCACAGAGAAGAAGCTAAAATCCAGTTGAAGCTGGTCATACTGGCCATGCCATTTTAACTCACCTTCACTCTATTGGCTCTATACGAATCTGCTGGAGACCGCTGTGTTGTGATTGGCTAAAACGCTGCCTCACCCCACATAACCCCCGTCCCCCTCACAAATTAGCACCACCTTTCCTGTGCCCGAGGAATGTTATGTTTTCATGATTTGTTGACAACAACAATGTTCTGGACTGTCTGCAGGGAAACAGCTGCAGCATCAAAGTAGATGGTACGTAGAGAGGAAAAACTATAGCTATACGTATATCCATATACATTTTATTTTTTGGCTAAAAAGTTTCTTCTATTACCTTTTAAGTGAAGTGCTTACAAATGAATTTTGACCACAGTTGGCTCATTCTAAAGCACAGACTGATTTGAAAAACCTTGACAAAAATAGGCCCCTGCATGGAGTCCCCAGAGAAAACATTTCCTAGAAATTAAAGTGTCCCTGTCTTGTCATCCGTGCAATGTTTAACCAACATTGAATACATTATTCAGGTAATTCCCCTGGAAAAAATACGAGCATATGCAAAATCTAAAAATAAAAGCCATTAACCACTTAAGCTCCACATGTTATGTTGACTGGGATCCTCATTCCCCAGGGAATCTGCATTTGCCCCCCTTTGCCATTTTCGTGAGACGAAGCTCCACCAAAGGCACGTCCAAAGCATGTCTGGGACTGTGATTTATACCGTGCTTGTCCGTCGGTGTGCCCAAATCACATCAACCTGCTTTGTGAAAAACAATAATCCACCCCCTGCCAGCAATCTTTCAAGTAGTCAACAATTATTCATGAGCAGTATGGTGGTGACTCAGGGGTATAGTCACCGGATGGTAACCGCAAGGTTGCCTGTTTCAACCAGGGTTCCCCCAGAGTTACTGAAAAAAGAAGGCCTTCATCCCTGATCATAAATGTGTGATCGCCGAATTGGTCTACGTTCGGAGACAATCGATATTTGAAAATGGGTGGAATTAGCGCGTCCATTTGGTTCACATTTGTATCCTCTCGGGAACATTTTGAAAATGGGTGGAATTAGCGGGTCCATTTGGTTCACATTTGTATCCTCTCGGGAACATTTTGAAAATGGGTGGAATTAGCGGGTCCATTTGGTTCACATTTGTATCCTCCCAGGAACATTTTGAAAATGGGTGGAATTTCCCTTTAAACAATATTAATTATGCGTTCTGTCCGACAGCAAACACAAATCATTCAGGCAGTACAGGATCAGACAAACTATACAGTTCGTCACACGCGAATCTTGCCGCTCATATTTGCCCATATTAACTCTACTGCATTGCAAAACATGGATTAAAGACTTTTTAGAAGAAATAGAGAGAAAACAGCATCTCTTCTTTGTCATCTGTCATTTACCTTTGTGACTTGGCTGTTCCCAACACAGAAAGCCACAATCCTCCAATGACTAGTGGGAAGATGGTTTAGTTTTTAGTAGAAGTAGAATATGGGTTATGTTTCCCATGAATATGGATAGCCGGAAGGGGAATGGAGGCTTGGTATGCAGATGATGTTCGACACACCGAACTTCAGAAAGAGCTGCCTTATAGAACACACGCGCAGAGACATGTACTGAATGCTGTACAGTTGCAGGTGTGCATGTGCACGCATGCATGCATGCACATGACGTACTGTATGTGTGCACGCACGCACGCACGCACGCACACACACACACACACACACGCACACACACACACACACACACACACACACACACACACACACACACACACACACACACACACACACACACACACACACACACACACACACACACACACACACACACCCCTCTCGGATTTCCTCTGTCGGAAGAGCCACATTGCGACACTCATGCATATTTGATGGTTAGCTTGTGTGATGATTGTAGAGTAGAGAGAAGATGCTGATGTGCATGAATGCACACAGAGCTGTTTAAATCATCTGCCGCCGCCACCACCTCATCAGCCATGACTATTGTAATTAGAGTGGTCACTGCGTAGGTTCTAAACGAGTAATTTGGCCACCAGGAAATGCCAGCCGACGAGTCATCAAGTTCACAACATGTGAACTTGGAGATGGACTGTTTTTGAAAACCTTTCACAAATTCTCACTTTTAACCCTAACCCTTTTTTGGAAATGTTCCTGCAGGCCGGTTAAACTGCAGTACCAACCTTGTGATATGTACTTGTGACATGAATTATTTATATACAGGTAGTTCTGCTGACCAAGCAATTGGTTGAAATAGGCTATCCAACCATGCTGAAATGGGCATGACAGCACCCATTAATAGTACATTTGAGAATGGATTAATAGCGTTTGAAATTTCATCAGTTGTGTTGAATAGTGTCAACACAACTGATGACAATCTTCCTACCAAATGAAACCATAAAACTAAGAAGGGATGGACTCTGTAATCTTTTAGTGTACACCCTTCTTTATCAGTCAGTGTGTATGTGCTGAAAATGTGGAACAATATATGGGACTGTGGTAACAGAATAATCTAGTCATCTTGGTTAATGTGGATGCAGATCTGGTGTGTAGTGCTGTAGGTGACATCTATATCTATGACGGCCGCTGTCGCACATTAATGCACAGTATGACAGGGTGATTATTTTCTCTGTCATTCTGAAAGAGGCATTGCGAGAAAAGCATTCACATGCACTCCAAATGTACTTAGAATGACTTCACTAATGGTTTCATATGCCAGACAGTCGTGTTTGTGATAGATTGATGGTTAGTAATTTGTTTATGTTACGGCTGGCGATGTCCACTCAGCATAGGGCCCTTTAGGCGCACAACCCTTTTAATATCAGCTGTAATATGCTGGCAGGATCCAAAGGGCCCTTCCCGGATTCTGGATGCAGCCCAGAACAGGGGCGGATGTAACATGTCCCATTTGGGGGGGTAAGAGAACATGTTGGAGGGACAAGAGAAAATGGTATGGGGGCGCCCATACAATTTCGGTTACAGGACTTTTATTAGTCAAGTAAAGCACCAATAATAACATCAGTTGTTGTTGAAGTTGCAACAGACACGCACCATGCATAAAGCTAAAGGTCTGACTCAGAGAGTTTTCTGTTTTCAATGATGAAATGCTGTTGGTTTAGTGGTGGAGTAGTGTTTCAAATCACTTTAAATATAAGCAAATTAGTGCTTAAATATAAGCACTAATTTGAAATATCTTGGGTTGTTTTGAATGGCATCGTGTTTGGGGAGGCAGGCTGGGTATTTACATGCCCATGCTTAAATTCGCCCCTGGCCCAGAATCCTGTTTGCCAGGCTGAGCACAGTCCCAGTCTGTGGCTCAGAAGCCTTGGCCAGCGGAGGGCAGATCCCCCCCTTGGATGAGTGGTAGATGATTGGGAGGAGGTGGAAGACACCGCTTTGAATCCAGGTTATTAGACCCAGTTTTTGCAAAGACTGCTGACGGAGTTGCTTTTCCTTTTCTATAGATCTATAGGAACTGCCCTACTTCCTTTGAAGAAGAGACATTACAGATGGCATTGGCATCACAAGTTACTTAACAGAATCCATGGGACAGGATTGTGGAGCTAAGATGACTCCTATGTGAGCTGACTCAGAATGGATTTGGGTCTAAAAATATCAGACAGAATGTTCGTAGGACCTATTTATCGCTGTGTTTTAATGCTGTCCACAGAGACGTAGGACCACGTTCGACTGTCACTTGAGCTTCTTTTTTTTTGAGGTGCACAATAGTCTTGACAGGAATTGGGGAGAGATATGGGGGCGGTGACACACAGCAAAGGTCGTCAGGATTGGGACTCAAACCCATGACACGCTGTCAAGATGAATTACCAGCCTAGGTGCCCAGACAACTGTGCCAGCCGCCCAGGCCTGTCACTTAAACCTCTGTTATATCTGTATTTTGTGTGTGTGTGTGTGTGTGTGTGTGTGTGTGTGTGTGTGTGTGTGTGTGTGTGTGTGTGTGTGTGTGTGTGTGTGTGTGTGTGTGTGTGTGTGTGTGTGTGTGTGGAACATCTGTGCTGTTTTCACACTGGGGTGAACTCACCCCAGCTGCTGCTTGTTATACTGCCAGCTCATCCAGCCTTTGACACGAGGATGTAAATGTGTAGCCTCCATGCTCAAGATGCCATACATTCATCACACGTATTGTTTTTCAGACCATCAAATATGTCATAAAGATAAATAGGCACTCCAAATCCAGTAAAGATAATAGAAAACAAAAATGTATATACTGTATACCAGATGTATAGAGAGTGGTAGCCCGCAGTCCAAATGTCCAGCCAGTGAGTTGATTAGGAAAACAAATCTTATTTGTGACAATTTACTGTGTGTATTTGTGCAGTAGATATCTCAGGTACTTAGTACTCGTAGTCTAGTACACCTTGGGACTTTGGAAAACAATAGACTATGGCTGACTACCAAACCCACTCCAGGCCCCAGTCTGCCACAGCAAGAATGCATTGGTTTAGACAAGTGTGCAATTTTTCTGAAAGGCCTGTTATAGCGCCACCAGGAGGCTGACTTTTTTATGCTCTATAGATGTTGTCAAAACATCACACGTCAGTAACCAAACAGATCTTTAAGATTATTCATATTCCATTCTTTGTGCTTCTAAAGTTTGCGTGAGGGTCAGCAATACAATCAAACACAGATACTTAATTATTTTTTCTGGCCATAGGGTAACTGCCGTTGCTTACAGTGGTGAAATGTCCCTTTAACTGCCAATGATATAGTGTGTCAACTCTACGGTTCTATTTTTGGTTTGTTTTTAACTGTGCAAACTGCATATACAGTAGTTTATAGGAGCTGTACTCTTTCTCATTAAAGAATAACCTGCAATCCATGTTATTCCTATATTTGTGTCTAATCAGTGTTTGGTTTTCAATGTGGTTTATTAAAGGGACATGATGAAGCCACTCTTTTCACAACAGGGTCGCCCAACAGGGTTGTGAAAAGGGGGTTTCATCCGTCAAGGTGAGTCCCTGTAGCACAACACAACTTGACAAGGCACAGACTACTGTGCGGAGGAGGATGCAAATGTTCACTTGTGCGAAGACAACCTGCATCTCGTGTGGGTTTTTGCACAATCACGCACACCTGCATAACTGCATAACGGTCTGCGCAAAGTAAATATTTGGCCCAGTCAGACCCTGTGACTGGGCCATGTATTGCAAAAAGCATTTTACTGTTTTAGCTAGACTAAGTTATTTATTTACTCATGCTTTTATTTTTTATTTTTCTGCAGTCCCCAGCAAGGCAAATCTAGAACAGGCAGCGTCAACAAAAATACGATTTGGATTACAGCACAACTGACCTGTGCATTACATGCATGTCGTTATTTGCCGAATTTTCTTTTATTGTGCCGTCCTATACTTGGGAACAATGCACGTTAGGAACAATGGGCAAATCCTTTGTGTGGTGAAGGAATTGTATTTTCATAGGATTTCTGAATGTTTTTTCAACTGTTTTTGTCTGAAGTGACAAATAGTTCAGTTTGACTAACAATAATTATCCTATTTTTGTGTTTTGCCAAACCTCACATCAAAACATAACGATTTTCATTTCAATGCTTTGGTTTACTTTGAAAGCAATGTTAGGTCTAAGGATGAGGTGTGTGTGTGTGTGTGTGTGTGTGTGTGTGTGTGTGTGTGTGTGTGTGTGTGTGTGTGTGTGTGTGTGTGTGTGTGTGTGTGTGTGTGTGTGTGTGTGTGTGTGTGTGTGTGTGTGTGTGTGTGTGTGTGTGTGTGTGTGTGTGTGTGTCTCTGCCAGGAGAAGTACCAGCACAGAACAAATAGCTTTCAACCCCAACAATTAGTGTCTGATCTATTATGCATCAGATACATCGGAACGTTCCTGGCGTGTTGACGTTTGGCAACCATTACGTATCCGGCATAATAGGTTTCTTAATAATATGTTGAATTATTTCATTATTTATCAAAGTTATAATTGCACATTCAGCAGGCATGGCCAACAGTTATCAGTTATCAGAATAGGATGGAGCGACAAGAAGATAGAGATGAATGATGAATGCATTTTTATATATAATGCTATTATAAAAGCATATTTCTGCATTGTGCAAATCCGTTGTCAGGTTTGTCAGCTGTACCAGGCATTGAATAACTGGGAGAAGATAGATTTTATTCACATAATTGAAAGTGGTGGGTGATCTAAAGGTCAGAGGTCAAATGTTATGACATGAAAGCTGTTCGGCATGCGAAGACTCATAAGTGTATCAAAGTTTTATTGCAGACGGCCAAATGGTTCATGAGCTATGCCTGTTAAAAAGCTTAACTAAAAGCAAGGGTCTTGTGTCATGCTTGTAAGAGGGTTTGCAGAGGTGATTGTCTAAGCCGACTTAATTCCAGGCTCTCTTTCCACCCGTGGGAGCAGAAAGCTGCTTCAATATATATATTTTTGTTGACAATTTTACAAAAGGAACTTTGAGGAGGCCAGCAGTGACGGACCTGAGGGGGCGGTTTGGTACATTATTATATCTAGGCAGGCAGTCGTGGAAGTAGAAGGTGCAAAGAGCATTGAGAGCTTCACAAACAAGTAAAACTAGAAACACACTGCTAACTTGTGACATGGGCTACTTGTGCACGAGCAGCGCGGGCGAGCAGAGGGCAATTTCTCCTGACACTTCAGGAGATAATACCTGAAGTCATTTTGGAACCCCTAATCATATGTCTGCAATATTGCGTCATGTTGTATTGGTATTGTATTATTAGGTTCATTTGATAATACTTCTATCTTAATTACCATTACATCACCATTGCATCAACTTACAGTATTACTTGCCTCACTTTGCTCACATAAGTAATACGTTTTAAAATCAATCCTAAAAACAACCAGTAGCCAAAGTAATGGCGATAAAACTGGAGTTATATAACTAATATGTTCTCTCATCTTAAATTTAGTTAAAACTCAAGCTGCCACATTCTGAACAATTTGTAGTCTGTCTGTTTCTTTGGCAGGCCGCGCAATAATGCATTGCAGTAAACAAGATGAGAGAAAACCAAACCATTTTTTTTATGTCTAATGTCAGATAGGCCGAATGTTTCCAGAAAATAAGGTAGTCTTGGTAAAACCTGAATATAAATGAATCGGTCAATCAATCAATCAGAGAATAAAAACATCTTCCAATGGAGGTACTCATGAGCATTCCTGTTGAATATGATTTTGGCCATGTAATCATGCAGTTAAATTTTGATTTTGTTGGTGTTGCTCAGGTTTAGCTGTAACGAAAAGGAAGAAAAACAACAAAGCAAAAAAAACGGGAAACTCATTAAAAGCTATTGAATCTCACCTGCAGTGATTCTGACAATCTAACGTTAGGTTATTGCTGAGTTAACAGACGGGTGTATCACTGAGGGAACATGCAGTGATCCATGTAAGTCATCATGGCAGTCCACCTAGACACTACAAACCTGCACAGATGCTCACACATACACACACACACACACACACACACACACACACACACACACACACACACACACACACACACACACACACACACACACACACACACACACACACACACACACACACACACACACACACACACACACACGTCTGTAGCCTTGGCATGGCCTAATCCCTCTCAGCTGTGTGAGAGTGGCTCCTCTATAGATTGGTAATCAGTGCAGCATGTAATTTACCAATTGATCTCCATCATGTTCAATTGTACTGTAATTTCAGCCTTCGGTGTCCGCTTAACGCACACACACACACACACACACACACACACACACACACACACACACACACACACACACACACACACACACACACACACACACACACACACACACACACACACACACACACACAGTTTCGCTTTCTGTCTCTTTTCATGCACACTCACTTGTCCACTCTCTCTCTCTCTCTCTCTCTCTCTCTCTCTCTCTCTCTCTCTCTCTCTCTCTCTCTCTCTCTCTCTCTCTCTCTCTTTCTCCGTGTTAGATGGAGCTTACATCAATACTGGGGTTTGAAACCTTCTTTGCACCTTTAAAGAAAATCGATGATAGCCAGTGCCTAGCATGCCAATGTCTGCAGCTGTGTGTGCTCTTATTTCAGGTCAGGTGTGTGTTGGTATATGGCTGTATGTGTGTATGTCCTTTCCTGGCAGTGTATTTTGCTCATGAGAACGCCATCGACCAGACTGGGTCAACAAAATTTGAGGCTCACGAGATATCTAACTAAAAAAAAATATATATATATATATTAATGCTTAGACAGAGATTGGTAAAAACCACCAACCCACCACTCCCACCAATCATGTGGTGAGCTGTGCAGCATGGCGTGGAGGCATGGATAAACGGCGTGTTGCTGCTTCTACTTGTCAAAGTGATTGCTTCTTTAGAGGGCTTTCCGGGTTGAGCGGCAGATTTGCTCACTGCCAACGGGAGTCGGGCCTAAATCCGCCAGACAGGGCTCTTGCAGCCAACAGGATAGGGCACAGTCACAACAAATCCACTCAGCTCAGTGGTTGGCAGCACTGGGGAAGCGAGACTTTGGGGTATAGGTCACTGAACTGAACACTAGTAAAGCCGGAGTCATATTGATCGTGTGCCAGGTACACCGCCGGTGTGCCATCCCCCAAGTATAAATCTCAGACAGATAAACACATCTTTTGTTTTGGATATTATGCAAGAGTTGTGATCACAAAATAGCTAGGGTTATAAACCATGGATGCTCAAAAACCACACAGATGACTGCTGCTACATACTGCTCATATCTCTGGTGGACATTTTGCGATTCTGGTCAAATTCACTCAATTCATTTTCCCATAGAGAAGACATTTTTTTCTGAAAAAACTGTTTATCAATATTTCATGTAAAGGGCCACAGAAATTGCCACGTACTGTACCCCCATCTGAAAATATGTTGTACCTCCTGTTGAAATAATATACTGTATATTCAAATATTTGTGCTCCATTTACATGATTTTTAAAAAATAGCGGACGTAGCATATGGTTTGGGACTGTTGTTGCATAGTACAGTATACTCTTTTGGTGTAATGTAATGTAATTTCTTGAGAAATGGGTAGAAATTATATTGCCTAGACACCCCCGGCTTTGTTTATTAGGGACAGGACAGTGGTTCCTGGTATTGATAAAAATGATTTCATAATAGTAAAGGTTGGACTTGCTAGGATCCTTCTTCGTAACTGGAAGGTTTCTTGAACACCCTGTCTTAAGGAATGGAACGAGGATCCAAATTACATCATATGAATATATGCTGGCCAGAGTAAATGCGCGTACCACACAGACACACTCATTTCTGCCTGGCTTACATGGTAATCTCTCTCACTGCGTTCGTAATTACTGATGCACTGAATATTCGGCTGCAGAAAATAGTCGGTAGAAAATGGCTAATTCAGCTTCAGCCCAAATTGGTAGAAATTATATCACCAAATAGTAATGAGTAGGCCTAGTTAAGTTAAGTTTTGCCATAACCAGGTATCGGTTTGTTTTAGAATAATTTGGGGTAGAAGTTAGTTGTCATCCAGGGAGTGTGTGTGTGTGCAGAGTATGGCATCGGCCTGGCCGGCAGAGCCGGAGATTAGCTGTACACAGACGGACGGACAGATGGAGTGAAAAACATAGTCTCTTCCCTCTGCCTTTGGTCTGGTGGAGAGGATAAAGTGCAGTGAGAAGTACAGGGGAAAAAATCAAACAACAACACGGTCCAGTGTGGATGGTGGGAGTGTGTTAAAGAAAAGTGAGGGGCTGGGAGAGATGCTGTACTGTGAAGGGATGAAAGGATAAAAGTGAAATGGGAGTGGACCTGAGGGAAGTCGAGCACGCCAAAGGGGAAGGCGAGGAGCAGAGCATGCAGGCTTGTTCCCCATTACCCCAGGTCCACTCCTATTGTCTGGACACTCAACCTTTTGGCTGGGTTTTCCACATGCACTACTGCAGCAGCAGGGCGGACCACAGTAACACAGTGCAACACCACCAGGGGAGTTTGCCATTTCATCACCATGCAGTCCCCTCTTCTGGTTTGCCTCGTCTTGTCTTGTCTTATCTCTCCTCTTCTCGACTCTCCTCTCTTTTCCTCTCCCTCTCCTCTCTCCTTTATTCCAAAGTCGCCATGGTGACTCAGCTTTCTGCTAGCCATCGACCAGAATCTCAAACAGGCTCACTAATCCCCCCACCCTCTCTCTTTCACACGCGCACACGTGCGTGTGCCACACTTTGCTCCTCCAGTGTGTCCAATGCCAGAGCCCTGATGAGATTAACGGCAGAATAATGAGAATAATGAGTACCTATCAGCCAGAGCTGGCCTCTTCCTTATGAACCGCTCATAAACATCTCTCTGCTCTTGTCCTTCTCTCTCTGTCTCATCTTTTTATCATTATGCTGTAAAGCATATTGTTTGCCGGACCTCCTCCATTGAATTACTCTCCTGTGAATACCACTAGTAAAAATCCCATTTCTTTTCCTGTGTGTGTGTGTGTGTGTGTGTGTGTGTGTGTGTGTGTGTGTGTGTGTGTGTGTGTGTGTGTGTGTGTGTGTGTGTGTGTGTGTGTGTGTGTGTGTGTACAGTATATACAGCCACAAAAGTGAGTACACACACTGTATTTCATTATATCTTTCATGGGACTACACTGACAGAATGAAACTTTGATACAAGGTAAAGTAGTGACTGTATAGCTTGGATAAAAAGGTAAACTTAATTTTACCGTCAAAATAACTAAAACTCACCCATTAATGTATAAACTGCAGGCAACAAAAAGGGGAAGACCCCTAACTGAAAATGTCTAAATTGGTCCCAATTGTTCCCATGAAAAGATATTAGGAAATACTTGGAGAAATGGGAGGAGTGTACTCACTTTTGTGAGATACTGTATACAATTCGATACCAACCCACTTGATAGCAAGTTCTGATTATCTAAGGGATTGTACTATTTAGTCCCATAAGATTAACTAATATATGCATTCATAGTACAAATGCTTACGTGGAGAGGTGTAAAGTAAAGCAGATTAAATAGCTGTTAAATGTGTGCGGATTTCATACTTGAGAAAATATAGACAATATACCGGTGTACACAGCTCCCCCTTTAAAAAAATCATAATCAACTTGACAATGCCCTGTTAAGTCCTGCAGTTATCCATAATATATTTATGCAAATTTGAGTGGCTTGTGGTGGAGTGGTGCTCTACAATTGAAACCAGCGTGATACTGTGTCTAAAACCACAATGCAAACGGAAGTAATCACGCACACAGCCAATCTCGCTGTGAATTAAATTAGCATAGCCACAAATAATTGGGACATTCATAAGAATTAGTTTCCATTATTTGAGTTTGATTAAAAATGGAGTGCCTTGATTTTTGAACCATTTTCAGCTTGCCACATGTTTATGAGGTGACAATACTTCATTAGACTTCATGGTGTGGTTGCTAATAACAATTTACAATTTAGGCATTTGGCAGACCCTCTTGATCCAGAGCCACTTACATTAGGCAGTGCACAAAAAGGAAAAGCATGACAATATATATATACTGTATACACATGCTGTAGTGCTATGCTTACATATATATATATATATATATATATATATATATATATATATATATATATATATACACAAGGGTGTTTATTCACTCAAAGGAAATGACAGGATGTTTAAGCCGCCGGGGCGTGGTCGTACGGCTGGCGGCTCGTTCACGCCAACGAGGAGGCGGGGCGGGACGTACCTCCCCTCCAGGACGCGTCCCCTGTCTTCTCTGTCTCTCTCGCACTCTCTCCGAGGCGGCCTAAAATGCGACAGTATCTAAAAGACTTTGCATATATTGTAGGTTGAGTACTACTGCAAGACTATGAGATTGCAACGTGAAGTGCATAATAGTGCATGTTTTTGGGCCAGAAAAGAGAAAGGTTTGGGATGTGTGGTGCGTTGTACAGGTATTTTTAACAAGGGCCCTTTCCATTAGCCTGAGTTGGCTGGTCTGATCGCCCGGGAGAGTTTGTGGGATGCGATCAGACTTGCAAGATATGGCAGTGCCATACCTTTGGTTGCTTTGAATGCAAGCATCAGAGTTTTGTACTCTGTGCAGGCTTGACCGGGAGCTAATAGAACGAGCGAAGAAGGGGGTGACGTGAGTACTTTGGCTGGTTAAAGAGCAAGCGAGCTGCAGCGCATTTGATTTAAATGAAGGCGTTTAAGTGTGCATGCCGATAGATCAGTAACAAGGGAGTTACAGTAGTTGATTTTTGACATTGACATGGCTGATGTCTTCCTGTGTGAGGAACGGTCTAATTTGTCTAATGTTATGGAGTGTCAACCTACAGGATCAAGTGATGGCCGCAGTGTGTGCTTTAAACGAGAGCTGACTGACTGGGGCTGAGTTTACCAAGGCGTTGTCTATGGAAATAGTTAGCTCCTGCAAGGGGCAGGACTTAGCTGTGAAGAATAGAAGCCCAGCCTTGTCTGTGTGTGAATGTGTAGGATAAATTGTGAGCACTGATGATAGTGCCAAGAGATTTACAGTACATGGAGAAAAGGAGGGGCCTTTCCAAGATAACCAGTAGGTCCCATCACTGAGGTAGAAGGAGAACCACTTGAGTGCTATCCCGGTTCGGTGCTTTGATGTCTTCCCTTTGTAGGTAGCCAAACGTGCCAATAAAATAAAACAGTTATAGTGACATCAGAATATCAACCTTTCACTTAACCCCAACAGCTGTGGGTGCAGCTTTAGTGCAAGTGGATTGCCACCCACCACCACCACCACCCACCAGGCAAATCAGGCATACTAATCTGGTGGGTGTGTCAACATAAAAACTACATTTAGACACTATACTATAGACCAGGGGTGGGAAATTATTAAGGGGCCAAAGGAGATACATAAAATATTGTGGAGGGCCAAGACTAAAGGCTGAACTAAAGTTTTGTGTAATATTAACTTAATTTCAAGATAAAAGTAAGAGTAAGACCAACCATTTCAACACCAGGGCCCGCTATATATTCAGTATTTGAGCCACAGCTGACATTTGATGACATTTTAGCCACACAGACCCCAAAACGAACAATTTATTTTGCTTTTGTCCACAATTCCAGGCTGGATTTGGGCCGTTGAGCATTAATCTTCTATATTCTCTAGTTGTGTAGACTTGGACGAATTCAGATGATGAATATTTTAACTCTTGAGAGTGTAAACATGAAACCAAATGGGTCCAATTGGTTTCATTTTTACACTCAAAGAGTTACATCTGGTTAACCAACTTTCAACTGGAACTGGTTGAAAACCACAGTAACCTTTCACGGGCCGGTCAGAGTCAGCCAAAGGGCCGCATTTGGCCCCCGGGCCGCATAATGTCCAGGTATGCTATAGACATTTTTGTGTCATAATAATAATAATAGCTGATGATCATGTTTTAGGGTGGGAAAAAATCACTCCTTTAACATTATTTTGGCCAGCTGTGTATTGGGCCAGCTCCTTTTGTCTGTCGATATGCTCCAAATCTCTTTGCCGTTAATAGATATTCTACAAGATTAAAATGCTCCTATTAACAGAAGCAAAGTGAGACTTATCAGCGTGCATATGTTTTATTTTTTGTTTTTCTTGCGGGCAGTTCAATATTTCTAAGCCCGCTGTAGCATTAACCCAGACACATTTCATGGTCAGTCAAGTGTATACAGGTATTCATTTCAATCAAGTGCCAACTTAGTTGAAATGAGCTTTCACAAATCAGTATTTCACAAATCCCCTCAACTCTGCTTGGTTGTGTGCTAATCTGTGAAACAATCTTGTGTAGTGTTTCGATTTTAATCGATTTGAGTTGTACATCTCAGCCAAAAGAACAACACATGATGCATTTGTTGGGAAATTAACAACTTTTCCACTTGGATTCGATTTTTACATGTTATTTGCTGTACTGTATATTATTTTGTGTGTTGTATGTATCTGGCTGCTTTCGTATCTGTTTGTTCATTTTCAATGAACAGTGGTCACTGTTCATTGCTGTTTGGGGCTTGCAGCAACGCCCTCCAGCACATGGGAGACCCCTGACTGTTCCTCATGTGTGTGAACGGATCGATGCGGTTGCTTTATGCTTTATGTTCCTTTGGCTCTTTGAGTGTAGCTCAGTTAGTTTTTCATTACAAAAACATGGTGATGTCTTGGACTGGCTACTTGGTATGGTCCATTGGAAAATTTGGATTCACTTGACTAGTGACAAAATGCAATTTGCTGGTGTTTCCAAAATGTTCAAATGCACAGATAAGAATTTCTCTACAAGTACACACAATCCCATTGAGATTATTTTGTTTTTGTTTGTTTGTTTGTATCAGGGGAGTCGGCAGGGCACGTCCCTCTCTGCTGGTACTTTATATCTATAAAAAAACAAATCACAGTGCTGCTCCATTCGTTGTCAATGACAATTTACTTGTCTACATATGACACGAAATCTCCATTCACTGTCTATAGCATGTATGTTTTAATAGTGGCAACAGGAATCGTCACTATAGCTTAGAGTTGTCCCGATTACAAAAACTTAATTTTACTTGCTGCTACAGAGTACTGATACTAACTTATTAAACTCACTCATTTGTTCAGCCTAGTGTCAATTGGACATTGTTTTGGTACTCGGGTCAGGCAGGTTGAGAGTACTTGAGGCTGGCATCAACTATAGCTGAATATAAGAGGGGCTTCCGGCCCTCAAAAATAAAAGGCTCAGACTTGAGTTTTGTGCGTATGCAGTAGTTTTACTCCAGAGCACTTTCCCTCCCTAACACAAGTCAATTGACTGTAGAACGGCTTTCCTCTCAATAACAAGTTACACGAGTTATGATTTCATTTTTTAATTTGGCGCTTGCAATGTAGTTTTCAACACTAAGACAGGTGATTACATTAAGGACTATGAAACCTTTTTAACACCTATACTAATTTGGTTTACACCTAGAACTAATGTGTTGCGAAGCAATACAAGCCAAAACTCTTCTTAGTGGCTGGCAATTGATTTGTTCTCCGTCAGCATTAGCTTATTCAATATTCTGCAAACAGTGCAAAACCATCCAAGATTTTAAATGCATAACCGCTTTTAGAAGGAAAAGTAGTGGATTTATTGCAACAGCATGCATTCCCTGACCACACCTACATCCCCTCATTCAAATGAACCAAATTTCCTTACTGTTTGATCACTAAAACAAAGAAACAACACAGCAAAAATCCTTAGTGTATTTGGCTGTAAAAAAAAAAAAAAAAAAAAAACTGTGCATCCAAGTGTTTTCTGCTAGCATTAAATGGACACTGCCAGTATAAGTTGAGTCCTAGGTATAGTTCCTACAGTACATGACAGCCGGTGAACCTTGACAAAAGGATCAGTCTATATGCCATATGTTTTGGACACTGTTACACAGAGCACATGGAAGTCTACCCATCTGTTAAGTTTGTTATTTATATCTATTTTATAGAGTGGCCATATGTTGAATACGTTGTTATTCAGTAAATAAAGAAAATGGGAGGGAGGGGGCTTTCTTTTGATTCTTAGCTTAAGCCAAAGTAGACATTAGATTCACTATGCGGTAATGCCAGCAGTAATCACTGAAACACGAATGCGTTAGAACATGGGTTTTCAACAGGTGGTCCGGGGACCACCAGTGGTCCCTGAGAGGGTTCCAGGTGGTCCCCAGGCTAAATGATCGAAAGTTGGTTAACCAGATGTAACTCTTGAGAATGTAAAAATGAAACCAAATGGACCCTTGCGGGTCCATTTGGTTTCATTTTCACACTCTCAAGAGTTAAAATATTCATCATCTGAATTAGCCATTTTGGAATGTATGTTTTGCTTGTTTTGTTTCCCAAACCCAGCCTGGAATTGTGGACAAAAGCAAAATAAATCTTTAGATTTGGGGTCTGTGGGGCTAAAATATCCTCAAATGGTGGTCCGCGGCTCAAATCCTGAATAAATGGTGGTCCCTGGAGTCAAAAAGGTTGAAAACCCCTGCGTTAGAATGCAAACAAACAGAATAGGAATGAATAGGGGGTGAGGCGATTCACTTACCTCACAATACAATATCGATATTTAGGGTGCCAAATAGATTTATATTGTGATTCTTAATTATGTTGCGATTCAATTCGATATATCGATGTATTGTGATTCCCCCTGCATATTACTTTGCTTTTATTATAGGCTACTAGAACATTTTAAAACATTCTAAACATATAGACCATGAAAAGTTATTCAAAGTAGCCTTTCCGTCAGTCTTTTTGACACAATCAAATTAATACATACATAAATATAAAAATGATATACTGCCACAACGATTTGCGGTAGTAAGAATTGCGATATATTGAAATATTTTTACACACCTCTAGCCCATTTAAGACTGACCTAGGTTTTCTGTAAAACTTCAAATATTTATATAGCAGCATCAAACAAATTGAATGTTTGAATACTGTACATCGTGTACAGAATCCAAAAATGTATTCCCGGCCTGAATGGGCTAGAATGAATGCAAACGAATATGTAAAACTTTGAGCCTCTGTAATAATGATTATGAGTAGCCAGCCCAATTTAATTGGACTGTATTCAAGCGAATTTAACAAGGAAAAAAGGATTTCATGTTCTGATCAGATTGAGCTTTTCTATTCTTCTATTTTTACATTGCACGACGTACTGGCTGTGACTTGGGAGACTGGTATTAGTCATAGATGAGTGGGTCACAGTACAGCAACGTGGCTCAATCTGTCGATGTGCACCGCAAACAGAGAGGAAATCTTTATCGTTAAATTTCAACCCGTGCACAATGGATCAATATTATAAGACTTTGTTGTGTCCCGACGCAAAGGTCAATAATATTGGCTCTTAAAAGCCACTTCCATTTAGTGTTTCCTCGACTTGACTGGGTCTCTCTCTCTCTCTCTCTCTGCGCCGTCATGTGTTCTCCTCCCGGTTATAAATACCTACTCTCTGTCACCATCTGGCTCCCAAGGGCTTTGCACCTCTGTGTGTGTGCGTGCGTGCATGCACGTCGGGGTGTGTATGCGTGTGCATGCATGTCAGTGTAACTGCTGTGAACCATATGAACTTGCTGCCACAGGAACAGCAGCATGATGATCCTATGCAGCAGGTCCAGTAAGGGAACCAGCGGGAGTTTGCTGTAGCTATATTGTGTTGACATGCTTTGGACTCTGACAGCGTATAAATGGACCTGTGATGGTCTAGACTGGGTCTCATGAGTGTGACTAGTTCAGTTACAGCAGGGGCAAACTTGGGGGCCAGAGACCCCCAAAATTATTTGGTTGTCGTTCACCCATCAGGCCATCACACACACCTGCTTGTGCCAGAGATGCTTCCTTTTTTGTTATTGGTTGTGACTTGTTACCTGTGAGAGAGGAGTGAGCATAACTTAAGCGATCGGTGTGTTTGGTCGGTCCGTGATCCGGGGTCCCTCGGGGTACTCCAATTGGGTGGTTTAAGTGATGATATAATGGTGACGTACTGTAAGTAAGACACCTTTATAGCTAATGTCATCAGTATTAGCTTGCCCCACGCACGCCAGTCTACCAAGTGCAAGCAATGCAAAACCAACCAAAGATTTTACATGCACAGCCCCTTTTTTTTTTAGAAAGAAAAGTAGTGGATTTATTGCAACAGCATGCATTCCTTGACCACACCTACACCCCCTCATTCAAATGAACCAAATTGCCTTACTGTTTGATAACTAAAACAAAGAAACAACAAAGCAAAAAATCCTTGGTGTATTTGGCTGCAAAAAACCCTGTGCTTTCTGTTGTTTACTGACAGCATTAAATTAACACTGCCAGCATAAGAACTTTGACAAAAGGATCAGTCTATATTATGCCATATGTTTTGGACACTGTTACACAGAGCCCGTGGAAGTCTACCCATCTGTTAAATTTGTTATTTAATATCTATATACGCCGGTCTACCTAGTGCTGATCTAGTTTGAGTTGATTGTGTGGAGAAAGGGGTTGAATGGTCTTAACTTGCCCCTCAGTGTCGCCTCGTGGTGGAGGCGTGACATGCTCCATAGATGGCCAGTACACAATTTGTTCCAGATGTTGACCTGAACTCATCATCCCCTGTACTCAAGACCCAGCCCCAGTTGACACCCGATCTCCATATATGGAGCTGACCTGTTTGGACATTCCATATGTTGATCTGCCCTTATCTAACCCTGTACACTAGACACTTTCCATATATGGCCAGTACATAATTCACTCCATATGTTGATCTGAGCCCCATGCTAAAGCTCCATCGCTTGCTCAGCATTATGCCATCACCCAAGTGGATGCATGCATGGACAAGGTCACTGCTTTGGTGTGTCTTACTGGTGTTGAGTTTACTGTGTCCTTTCCTTGCGACACAGATGCAGAACCTAACTAGATCAATAATAATAATAATAATAATAATGGATTGCATTTTTATAGCGCTTTTCCAAGTGCTCAAAGCGCTTTACAATGGTCCATTCATTCATACATTGGGAAGTAGAGCGGCGAACAGTCGACGCCAGCGTCCCCACTTCCACATTCACACACCAATGGTGGCCAGCTCACACTGACCAACTCATTGGAGGCAACTTGGGGTTCAGTGTCTTGCCCAAGGACACTTCGGCACGTAGACAGGAGGAGCCGGGATCAGCACTCAGTAGAGTGCAAACTTGCGCATTGCGCACAAGTAGGCCATGGCCTACTCGTGCGTGAGCAGAGTGAGCTAATACTGATGATGACATAGCTATAAAGGTCTTTTACATACATGCTTCACCATTACGTCATCACCTAGCAAGTAACAGCTTAGGGCTCTATGACCTCCGGTATGGTTGTACAAGAACAGTGTTTGCAAAAATGTAGTCCCCGGCGCTTCCTGAGACTGTGAGGACAAGCCAGGAAGAGAAACTTCCCGAGAGACTTCCCTAGTGCCTGCCTGTTTACTCAGCCAGTCCAGAAGGCTGTGTGCCAGACGTTAAAGAGGGAATAAACAACATGAAATTCAACTTTTTTCTCATGTGTGTTTTCTATCCCCACAAATAACCAAGTTTGAACATTCATGAAATCAAAAGCTTTAATGGAAATTGCTCTCAGGAACAGCTCATCTGATTTTGGCATCATGATGATGTCATTGCACTCTGCTTTGTATAATCGCTCCTCTCCTTCAGTCTTCAGTTCCAAATTTGCATTTCCACTTTATTTACAACGTCCACCCTTGTTAGTTTCCCAAGCTGGCATGGAATGGAAACAAGCCTGGTTTTATCTAGCATCGGTATGTCGTGTTCCATGTTACATATGGGATGTTTGTGTGTATTGTAACCGCTCAGCATGACTGGCACAAAGGACTTCTCACTCACACCTGTGATGGGAGAATCTATTGTTCCCACATACAGAGACAAGCAGATTAATCACAGCTTCAAAATGTATTTGTTCACTGCTCCTGTATCCCTTTATCTCTAGGCAGGGGGATCAAAAGTACAGTATTGATACAGATTTGGTGTAGGAGTAACCAAACATACTAGTGTAGTCCCATTCATCTTGTCTAGATTATTTATACTTACACACATTGTAATGAGTAGTCATGGAATTGTCCGACCCTTGACTGCAGAGAAGGGTCCATTTCTCAGTGGATTTATCATGTATGAAAAATAAAAAAAGAGCCCCATGCAAATCACAAATGTGGGTGAAATTCATGAGAGCCCCAAATCCACCATCAAATAACACTGTAAGACACTATAAGGAAAAAGTACCTAAATTCATTCTGCTTTAAGTAGCATAGGTGTTTTTATTATGGTGAATCTATTCCTAGCATTAATTCTTAGCATTAATTTGGCTCAAAAAGCACTCTTTGGGTTAAAATGGACATATGCACTTGCACTAAACATGCTCAAATTTCACATCTCATCACATTTATGGAGTTTTTTTTTTTTTCAGCCCAAAGAGTGTTTTTTGAGTCACATGATATGAAGTTTAGGTAGTTTTGCTTTATAGTGCCTTACCATGTTATTTGATGGGTCCATATGGATTCAAGGCTCATGGATTTTCCCAACATTTTTGCGATTTACGTGGGAGCTTAATTTGTTTATTAACCTTCAAGATAAATCCACTGAGGAATGGAGCTTTCCTCTCCATGGTCGTGGATCGGTCAGATATGACCTTACTATAGTACTAAACATTTGAACTTCTGGCTGAGTCTGCACTCAGATTGCCAGAATAACACATTAAAGCAAAACAAAACATGTTATAAAAATAAATAAAATTGGTAGCTAGCTAGTAAAAATGCACTCAAGCACAGTATGCAGAAACCTTAAAGCAGGGGTTTCCAACATGTGGTCCGGGGACCACCAGTGGTCCCTGAGAGGATTCCAGGTGGTCCCCAGCTAAATGATGGACAATTGGTAACCAAATGGATCCTTCTAAATCTGTAACTCTTGAGAGCATTAAAATGAAATTTAATTTTACGTCCTCAAGAGTTAAATTATATTTAAACAAATGACTAAATGACTTGATTTTCAAGAATCTACACAATTAGTAAATGTAGAAGAATAGTTAGTGACATTTTGCCACTTATCTCTCCTAAATTGTGGACAAAACACTTGAAAACCCTTAGTTTTGGATCCGAGAGACTCAACTCAACATCAAATGGCTAAAATGCAGAATAAATAGTGGGCCCTGTTATGAACATGGTTGAAAACCACTGCCATAAAGTATTGCACACATAGCCTACTATTGTGGTTACATTAGCCCTTATGCTCAATTAACGCACATAGCATTGGGGAAGAGGCGTTCCCCCACTAAAGTAGCTAATTTCGTTACCTCCGATCTCCCTTAAATACCTCCTATACCCGTTAAATTATGCATAGGTGTGGTTTGGGCGTTTTTAGCTTTCATCCAATCCGTGTTGGTCTTGCCATTCCCTTTAATTCATCCCTTATCTAGTTCCCTTATCCCTACTGCTAAGCCTGGCCCTCCTAAGCCCGCAGCCTGGCTGCAGGGTTTAGGACAGACACGTGCATGAGTAGCCTATTCTCAAAGATCATAGCTCTGATTTTCAAACAATTATAGCGGTCAATTCTCAATCATTTCTTACCATTCAACATGTTATGTTGAAAAAACATGTTCCATGTTTTTGCTGTATGTGGCGTGCATTTATCCCAAGTCTGCGAAATGTTATAAAGTAAATTTCAAAAAAAGTCGGCAATTTCGCGGCTAAAAAGACGTTTTTTTGATCATACATTTCTCGGTCAATTCTGGACCATTTTTTACATTTCAAAATGCAGCATGATGGGAAAAAGCTCCTCTTTCAGATGCTGTATAGAATATGTGGGTAGGTCTTCTCTACGATGCGGGACCGAGCAAACTGCAACTGTCGGGGATTAGGCGGAAACGGTCCGCCTAATCCCCGACAGTTATAGTTTGCCCGATCCCGCATCGTAGAGAAGACCTACCCACATATTCTATACAGCATCTGAGAGAGAAGGTCTTTCCCGTCACGCTGCACTTTGAAATGTAAAAAATGGTCCAGAATTGACCGAGAAATGAATGATCAAAAAAACGTCTTTTTAGCCGCGAAATTGCTGACTTTTTTGCAATTTACAGCATTGCGTCACAAGTTAATGAATGTATTTAATTATATTATATACTGTACATTACCTAAACACAAGGAAGTGACCGACAGCAGGCAATCTACAGCTGTTTATAGGACAATCCATAAATAAGGAGATGAATTGAACTGGCGCCTTTCCACGTGGAGTCGTGGACAACTCCAAGGCGCACAGACGCGCACACGTGGCTCTGCCTTTGCGGATCGGTTAAGGGGTGGTCTGAGCTGGCCTTATCTAGTTCCCTAATCTATTTGACGAAATTAGCAATTTAAGGGACTGCGCAACAAACACGCCCATGACCACACCTCCAGCCACAAATAACGGTGTCGGCATAAAGATTAGTGGCTAAGGAAGAGAAAAGGTGACCAAAATAGCAATAAGGGAATTCGCTGCGGGGATCGGGTAACGTTAGGGATAAGGCCGGGAGCGAAAATCGCGCCCATAGCCTACTATTGTACTCACTCACTTGTGTTGGCGTACAGAGACAACATAAACATACATTCATAACACAAATGTCTGCCTTGATGCAAGTAATGTTAACCACTGTCAACGAGGGGAAACTGGACAGCTGGCAGCTGGCAACACACACACACACACACACACACACACACACACACACACACACACACACACACACACACACACACACACACACGCACACGCACACACACACACAGAGGTGTGTGTTCAGCCCAGCGGTTCGTCGCTTGCATCAAACTCTGGCTATAAGGACTGTAAGTGGAGAAGACCATCCATTAAAAAATAAAATATGGGAAAATACCAGCGGTGAATGGAGCCACTTGAAACTCAGTGAGGCAACGAGAGCTGCCGAGGACATACTCACCAAACCGTACGGCCCACTGGGGTCAAAGCAACATGAAATGTTATTCTGCTACAGACATGCTGGATCACTGCAGAAACAAATTACATGCCTGTGATTGTTATAAGCTGATTATAGTGTGTTTTATTGCTTATACTAAATCCAGACGATCGCAAATTAGGACCGGGATTAACCATTTTGGAATGTGTGTTTTTAACTATGTTAAAGTGTAGTACCACAGCGTGAAATTCCTTTAAACAGCATCCCAACCAAAACAGGATGCAATCAGGCTTTTTCAACAGCTAGGGTGTAGGGATATAAGGTTAGTGTGTCAGGGGATTTGATGAGCCCAGGATTAACACGTGCACAGACACTCCAGGTGGAATGGACAGACAGCTGCAAGGGGGATTATTCGTGGTAATAAATAGAAGACAAAGATAAAAGGATGTTGGATTGGAAAGAGATTTAAACAGTGATTTATTGTCTGCTGCACTGGCACAGAACTCTTATCTCTTCAATGATTGAGCTATTCATTTCTTCATCGATAGATCCATATCGGGCCGTACATCATTCTTCATACTTTAT
Source organism: Benthosema pterotum (assembly GCA_039105355.1). NCBI lineage: Eukaryota > Metazoa > Chordata > Actinopteri > Myctophiformes > Myctophidae > Benthosema > Benthosema pterotum. The sequence goes on from CM076977.1 coordinate 14,901,975, forward strand.
GTGCGATAAGTGACTTAAATGTAGTTTATATTTATTTAAGACAAGCCATGGCCCATAGCTTATAGCTCTGTGCATTTAGATTTAAGACATCAGCTCACTGATAAACGCCCTGTGATCAAATTACTAGGGATCAAATCGGCAGGGATCATCCATCAGGCAGCAGGATCCAGCCTATATTATTTTCACATACCTTGTTTGGGACTGTAAAGTGTTGTAGTAGTACAGATGAACTAACAGTGCCATGTTTGGAGTCATGCCTCTCACGAGGTAAAAAGTTAACAACAAAGCCGCATGTTTCACAGTTGCTCCCCATCTAACAGTGATCTTGCAAATAATGCGCCGCACCTCTGTGTGAACACGAGGTAAAAGCGGCAAGGAAAATTACAGATAATTTAACCGTCAATTTCACCGCCACCTGTTTAGCACAGACATACAGTAGAATATGGCATTAGACGGGGGCAGCAAGGAGTGAAGAGAGACAGAGAGGTACTGAATTATAAGGGGATTTGGGCTAGGCAGGGGTGTGTGGGCGGGGGGTTGGGTTGGTGGCATGCCAGCTGTTGCTGCGTGATCATCTTCCCAACACACATCGGAAAACATTTATTGCTGTTGGATTAAACACATGGACCTACCCGCAACACTATCTACTGATGGATTAAGACACACACAGACACACACACACACACGCTCGCATGCTTGCAAAATATGCAATTTTACACTGAATCCCATAGAGCTGAATTCCCTAGACATCAGATGGCAAGGCTATGCCTCCCGACTGAGTGAATCTTGTGTTAAACTCTTGTTCTCTGTCCCTCTCTATGTCCTCTAGCACCCTGGTCAATTTCCCCTCTCTCTCTTGTTCCTCTGCACTCAGTCCGCCTCTATCTTTTCTGGATAATTGTCGACTCTGTAGACTTAACAGTAGTAGCCGAAGGTCTGCATTTCGCTGGTTCTGCTGCAGTTATCAAGATTGCTGTGCGTCCGCAGAACATTCGCACCACGAGTGCTACTGTAATTGAACTCTGAGCGAGTGTAAAAAAATGGACCCACAAGGAGCAGAGGCAGAGTTAATGTAGTACTCTTTTTTTTTTGGCTGTGTTTTGTTCTCCTGAGAGCAACGTTTCGGGGAAAAGCTTCCCTCGGCGCGTAGTGAGAATCTGACTCCGTAACTCTACGCTTTGTCAATGACCGACATGCCCAAGTCACTGGCCCAGCACGTCTTGTGGGTCCTCACATGAAAGGAGAAGAGAGACACTCCTGTGACCCTCGGCCCCAAGGCAAGCAACCTCCGTCTCCTAATTGGGCTCTTTCACTGAAAAGGGGTATTTCAGGTCTGGTCTTCGAGGGCTGTGTTTAAATTCGATGCTTGTGGTTTGCCAAAAGGACGCAGAAAAATGTATGAAAACTTGGTTTCACTCTTGTTTTCCTCCTACTGGTCACAATGAGAGGTTCAGGACATATAGTAGATTACAAACAACCAATCGCACCTGTGCAAAGTGGTGTCGTTAGGCATGGTCAGGTGGAGAGTAAGTGTGTTAATTGCATTAAAATGACATCAGATTAATCAATAAAATTAATTAATACCATTAACTAACATGTTATTTTCCACAGTCTTATACAGTGTATCACAGATTCTTGCTGGTTTTATTGACTAGGGCAGTGGTTTTAAACCTTTTGGACACCAGGGCCCACCATTTATTCAGCATTTGAGCCACGGACCACCATTTGATGACATTTTTGCTCCACAGAGCCCAAAAACTAAAGCTTTATTTTATTTATTATTTGTACACAATTCCAGGCTGGATTTGGGAAACAAAACACGCAGGCAAACATAGGCCTACAGATCAAAATGACCATTAATCTTCTACATTCTCTAGTTGTGTAGACTTGGGTTGATGGATATTTTAACTCTTGAGAGTGTGAACATGAAACTGAACTCCCTCAAGGACCACTGGACGACGGGAAAAAAATAACTGGCATTTAGCCCATTCTGCCTGAAATGAACACATTCACGCACACACACAGTGAACCCTTAAAGATGGAGTGCCGTGATTTTTTTCTACCCTAAAACATGATCATCAGGTATTAATGTTATATGAAAAGTAAGATTTTTTCCCCAAAAGTGTACAGTGTTTGTTAAACTGTCATTTTTATGATTCCACTCCACCAGTTCATTAAGTATGCCTGGTTTGCCTGGTGGGTGGTGATGGGTGGAGATCCAGCTGAACTGAAGCCACTTTAGGAGTTATGGGAGGAGCTGAGCACATGATGTCACTATACTGAAGTTTTTTTCATTGGCACGTTTGACTGGAAAGGTTCAGCCCCCAGGAAGAAACCCTAAATACAAAGGGAAGACATCATTGCACATAAAAAACACACAAAGGGGTCTATTTACATACTGTCACCTCTTAAACATGTACAAAATTGGAAAAAAATACAAAAATCACGGCATCCCCACTTTAACTGGACAAGTCTATGTGCAAGAGGCACACAGTACAGGGAAGGTCCACATTCTGAGCAGCAGCCTCAGGATTATTGGTGTTGGTCTGGTTTTGCTGCAGAATCCTGCACTCTCATCTGTCTGAAAGCACTCTCTGCGGTTCAGTCATCCCCTGGCCACAAGAACTATGGCGTGCCCACTGCCCACCAGATCCAAATCTCATGCTATCAAGTTGTTACAGAACCAAGAGTACTGCAGCATTATGTCTGTTCTGTTGTGCAGCACTAGCAGAAAGTTCTCCTACACTATAGGAAACATATGTGACATGGTCTCACACATGCGGTCACACACACACGCAGTCACACACACACACACGCACGCACACACGCATGCACGCACGCACACACATGCACACACACAAACACATGTTATGGATATTTTTCCTGTGTAAAATCATGAAAATAGGATAATGGTCAGAAATTGTATGGCCTCTAAATTTTGCTAAGCAAATTATGGAACACTATGCAAAACCCCAACAGCAAGGCATTTAATTAGATTATTTATGAGTCATGCTAAACCACAGAACATTGAGGAATATAAGGTTTAACATTTAAGTTTAACCTTTACGCAAGTCACACATGCATGCACACACACGCAGATGCAGACAGGCACGCATGGCACGCACGCGCGCATAAGGCAATCTGTCACATATCCATGTAACAATCATTCCAGTTTCTGGCTCGCAATACTGTATGTGTAACTGATTGAAATAGTCCAGCCATCTGCGCACATGAGTGCGCGCATTATTCACACCCGTGCACCTCATACATATATGACATACTTCACCAGCACCGCCACATCACTCATCACATAGATCTGTCTGTGTGCCTTTCTCTGGCCAGCCGCAGCAGCCTCCATCACCATGGGTTTGGGTCTTGCATGAGAATGGAGAGGAGGTGTAGAAGTTGGCGAACAGAGGGAATAAAAAAAGCCCTCTGTCATATTGCCATAGCGCTACAGGGAACCACGTGGTTGCTAGGCAGCGATGGCATTTTCTGATCTGCCAGAGAGAGAGAGAGAGAGAGAGAGAGAGAGAGAGAGAGAGAGACAGACAGAGAGAGAGACACAGAGAGAGAGAGAGAGAGAGAGAGAGAGAGAAGAGAGAGAGAGAGAGAGAGAGAGAGACAGAGACAGAGAGAGAGACAGAGACAGAGACAGAGACAGAGAGAGAGAGATGTCACATATCTCTTTACTCAGCGGCAGTGTTGGCTCTGCATATTCAAATATTGCACGCACATGGAAACAAATGTGTGCCCACACACACGCACACACGCACACACACACACACACACACACACACACACACACACACACACACACACACACACACACACACACACACACACACACACACACTCCAAAATCCCCTATATTGCACGCTGGCATTCTCCCGATTGTCAGTATGTTCCAGTGAAGTGTGGTTTTCTCTCTCCTGTTCCTTCTTATGGTGCTTGAACTCTCTTGAAACCCTCATCGCAATCTCTATCTGTTTCTATCTGCCTCTCTCTCTCTTCCTCCCTCCCTCTCACTGTCTTTAAGAGTATATATACGTTTCTGAAAATATCGATAGGTCGTTGGAATGGCAAAATTTGAGGAAGGCTTCATATATGGAAACACCAGTCACATTGATTCAGCAGACCCATCCCATTCATTTACTTGACATAGAGCGGTTCGCCATAGTCTCTCACCCACAGTCTCATAATGAATGAATAGCATCTCTAAAACAATGTTCATTTATGTTATTAATATTTGGTTAATGTGCACAAAGCGGACAGAGGAGAGGGACAATACAAGTCTCATAAAGTAAGCTGTTGACGTTGCCACCAAAATGTCAAAAATCCGATGGGGAGGACATGTAATAGTAGGGTAATTCACATTCAGTCTTGGTTGCTTGCTGCTGGAGCATGCAGCTACAGTATGCGATGCCATGTAATAGCTTATTTACTATTCTCTATCAAGGATAAACAATAAGTGTCCACAGTTAGTCATTGATATTGTAGGATCGCTATTCATACTAGGAGTTGCAAGTGATCTGGCAAAAGAGTACCATCTCAAAGAAAACCACCAGTGTGTTTCCCACATTTGGATTAACCCATTCCGTGTGAGCGCCATTCAGTCCAGGGCATTTTCAGGAGAAACACTCGCCCGATTGATTTCACGCTGCATTTCCTCTGGCCATCAGGGGTTTAACCCTTTAAGTGTGAAGTTGATTGAACGAATGGTTCTCAAGATAAGTGAAGGGCAAGACGAAGACTGAGGCTCGATTGAGGCATGGGGACCATTCTGAATGCAGGTCAGTCTGGATGGGGCTCTGGAGAACGACTTATCTGATTGACCCTTGATGCGGCACTCGATTGAACATTCATGTGGAACAGGCAGACCTTAGACACAAACATTTAAGATAGATGGAAATGTCGGTAGCACTTTATAATTATACTAACTCTACACGATAAACCATTAGTTAATACTTAATTAATCATGAATTCATGATAAATTAGTAACACATGATTCATGCATTACTAAGCATGTTATTGCATACTGATAATCTACTGAAATGTATAATCCATCATTTCCAAAGTTTGAAAGCTTGGGTATTGTAATAAAACAAATATTGCATTTACATTAAAGTCCATGGCTCGTATGGTAATGGAAGGCCTGGAAAATTCATTATTTGGCCTTGAAAAAGTTATGATAAATGAAAAATTATGATTTTGGAAAGGTTGTAGAAATCTGGTAAAAAGTTGCATCATCTCTGCAGCGATGGAACCGTCACGGGGACAGCGGGGTTTCTTTGCTACTGTCTGACTCACAAATGCACTGTTGCATCATACTGTATTTATTTTACTGTAAGGTAAAGCCTGTGAAAGGTTGTGTTTTCTCAGTGGCGTGGGCTGCAGGAGTCTAGCCATCTCCCAGAGAGGGTCTGCATGTCTCACCTTACACCTGTACAGCCAGTCCAAGCAAGCGGATTGCACAACATTACCGCGGTCCTCCTTGACCTCAAACTGCAGTGCGTGGATGAGTTGCAAACTCATTCGCATGTAGGTAATCTCTACTGCACTCTTTTCAAAACAGTGGGTTGCAATTGATCTGTGGATCCTGGACACATACTATATGTATGGGCCCCTATATATATTTATCTATTTACTAACATGGCTGATCTGAGCAAAGCCACATGGAAGGAATATACAGTACATGTTTATGCCACATACAGGTATACGAAATTGGCCCCCTACATAATATGAACCTGACTGTGGCATATATGTGGTTATATATGACAAATATGTCCTATATATCCACATACTATACTGCAACATACTACACTGCATGATGCATACAGTATATTGGCATATGTGCATGTATTTCCATGTGGGAATGCCTCAATCTGAGAAAGGGATTCCAAGAAAAAAAAAAAGGGTCGGGATTGCAGTTAACGTCAGTGGACAGCAGGGAATGAATCATTTAATTGTCAGACCACGTCCAAGCTGAACTTTACCTAGCAACGGATAGCTGTGAAAATAGTCTATTGAAAGACTGAACAGTTGGTACCGGAAGTGAGAAGGAGCTCTGCTCTTTACTCAGCACTGGCTGTCATTGGATGTACTGTGTAACTCAAATACCACCACATAGTGTTATATCACCACAGGGAAGCCAGAATAATACCATATCATTGACTCATGTTTGTCACGAGTCTCTGTACAACGTTTCAGCATACGCTAAACAGCTTATAGCTCCCCAAGTCCTTTAACGCGAGCAAAGCATTAACTCATTAACACGACAGCCAAATGTCAAAACACCTGCTGATCGTCAAATTTGAGTATGTCATGACATTTTAACTACGTTAACGGTTAATGTGTGAAGTCACACCTCGATGTTGATGCCAAATACCTGCTATTTATATGACCAGGGGTTCACACGTTATTTAATATGTGTGGCAAGCACATTATAGGTAAACAATCCTCTTATATTTTATCGTACATGCCACAGACCAAAGAGAAAGCGATCTTGACCACATTCAGGTGTTTAGACAGATAATCTTCTGTATTTATAGACAGTTTCGTCCCCGTCTCAAATGAGCACTTTCAGAGCAACCTGAAAGCAGGCTCCACCTGCCAGAAAGATTTATTTTCCTGCCAACAAAGTTTGGCAAGCCTTAGTTTCAACGCCTTAAAAATTCAGGATTAGATCTCTGGGCAAAAAAGTTTGGCACATTTCAGTTGTACCAGCCAATTATGCTTTTCAAACATAACACTAGGCCTGCCAGTGGTGGAAAGAGTCCTCAACTGATGGAGTGAAGCCGATTAAAAACATGTTGTCTTCTAAATCCGATTTTACAGTAGTTGGACAGGAATGGGGACGAGAGATGGGGTTGACGACACACAGCATTGGGTTCTGGACCTGAACCCACAGCCATACGTTGTCAAGCTGGTTTGCCAGCCTAGGTACATGGCCCACTTGGCCCCTCCCAGGCGAAAAGATTTCTTAAAAAACAAGGTTCCTATTGGTATGTCAGTGATGCTCAACCTTTTTAATGGAGCGTCTGTATCTGGCCACAGACCACAATCTGATAATTTGTTGTTCCAGAAGCAAAGATACGAGTTAAAATGCTTGCTCTGAAAGAATGTACAATAATCAAAGATTTTCACTTAAAAAAAAAAAAAAATAGTAGATCTATAGGCTCATAGCTATGAGCTTTTAGATCTGCAATTTTTCAGTACCTATAGGTTCCCTTCCTGATTGGGTAATGTAGAACTACCCCATTACTAGACAAGTAGTGTCTAATAAGAGGCTTTGGCCAGCATAGAAACCACCATGCACCACCATGCGCATAACTGTTAAGGGCTTTACAGACGGGGACTAATAAATCGCAACTTCTAGTTAATTTTCAACAGGACCGGCGTTTTGTGCTTAGAAAATGCTGTATGATAAAGCAAGTGTGTGGCGCAGGGCGTTATCGCATGGCGTCTAGTGGTGTTTGTTGCACACATGCTTTTTTCGTGCACACACCCGCGATTTATTTTAGATCTCAATCCTGTGAACATTTTTTTTTCTCGCTGCAGTCCTTTATAGGAAGATTTTTTTAACAAGAATATAAAATCATCATGAGAACGAGGGCTTCCATCCATTCCTTCCATTATGGTGTTGCAACTTTTTCAGAAATAGAAAGCCTGCAGTTTCTATTAGCTTGGATTCCTCACCGCGTATGGTGGACATACTGTACCATGCGTATGGTGGACAAGTGAGTGACTTCAAGTGAATCGATATAAGTTAGGACTGGAAATGTTTGCCACAATTCAATTTTACCTGCACATTATGTTTTTTCTGTAAAGAACGGTGCCATTGGTGTGCCAGTAACATAATCGTTGCACACTGCATAACGCCAGTGACACCGGACACCATGGCAATCCTGCAGGTAATACCGTGTGGACCTTTTTGCTTTTGATGGTCCAACACTTGACACAAATTAAAATGGCACACGTCGCTGTGAGAGTGCAGTCATGGCTTAGCTTGGGGGAGGCTTTACTGTGCAGAGTACATCATTCTGATTATAGTAGCTTAAATATACAGTATATGTGGCGGACCCTGGTAGCTGCAGGCTGTATAAGCTGTGCACTCATTTCAGTATAATTTAATGTATGTTAATGGGCACCATCCTCAATATTTTAAAGCCACATATGTTTTTTTCATGAGGGAACCAAAGCAGTGAGAGGCATATTTCAACATAATTGTCTATCAATCTCTCTCCCTCTCTCTCTCGTCTCCATGTCAGTTCTTGGCTTCACTCCCTTCTCATAATCTCGTTCGCCCTCACTGTCACTTTATATCCCAGAACTTTCGTCATGTAGTAAATGTATATATATTCTCCCTACAGTTTAAGTGTCAGCTCCCAGTGCTTGCATGGGCTTAGTAAAGAGGGCCTAATGCACTCACACATACACAAACACAGCAGATGTTCACTTAAACTGCTTACGCTGCATGTTCAAGTGTAAGTGCTTGGAGTGTAAAAGACTCACACATAGACAGGCAAAACACTCACTCTCACGCACACACATGCACATGTACACAGACATGGACAGACACACATGCATACACTCACATGCCCAAGATGACTTTGAGAACAGGCTGTGGGTTGATGATGCTGTGCTGGTGGTATGTGTATTCAATACAGTATATCGATATTGCAATTTATCGATCGAACACCTGGCCGATGTATATATCGACAGGCTGCTATGTATCGATACAGCAATAAACAGCCTGAATTATCTGGTGATGAGCGTATACAAACGTACCTATTTTCTGGACCAGCACATACAGTGCGTGCATGCGTGCGCATGCGTGCGTATGTACATGCATGCGTGTGAGAGATAATACTGTAATGGTGTTGCCACGCGTCTCTGAGATGCCCTTTATGTAGAACCCCCCTGATGGACAGAGCAAGACGAGAGAGAGGGAGAGAGAGAGAGAGAGAGAGAGGAGAGAGAGAGAGAGAGAGAGAGAGAGAGAGAGAGAAGAGAGAGAGAGAGAGGGGGGAGAGAGAGGGTGGGGGGGGGGGGGGGGGGGGGGGGGGGGGAGAGGGAGAGGGAGAGAGCAGGGAGAGGGAGGGGAGAGGGAGAGAGGGGGGGGGGGGAGAGGGAGAGAGAGAGAAGGAGATCATCCAATGCCAGTTATTTCTGGTTATGAAATCTGGCCCATATTCCAACATGCTGTTTCCATCCATAACATCCCAACTGGGTTTTGGGGCTCACTAGGACAAGGTTGATGCAGACAGTGAAAACTTGGCCCAGGAACGTCTGATGTGGTGCTTTAAAGCTATCTATATTTCTCAGATGGACAACTCTCTCTGGGAGAGAGAGAAAGAGTGGTGTGTGGGGGAACGGCATGTATGCGTGCGTGCGTTTTGTGTGTGTGTGTGTGTGTGTGTGTGTGTGTGTGTGTGTGCGTGTGTGTGTGTGTGTGCGTGTGCGTGTGCGTGTGTGTGTGTGTGTGTGTGTGTGTGTGCGTGTGCAAACGCATTTGTGTAAAGGACCTAGTGCAGGACTCGACTGGTTTCATTGCCTGAGGGATTAACACCAGTGAGGATAGGTTAAAATAGCCCCATTTAGCTCAAAGCCTTTTTCCTCTGACCTAATAACTTCACATTATTGTGCTCTTTGAGGCAGCATGGGAATCTATGGAGATTCTATTCTTTTCTTAATTAATCAGTGGTCTTTAGATAGTCAGTCTAACACTGGAAACGGTCTAATATCAATTGTCTGTGCTGTAGTCCTGTTGAGTACATGGACATAGGATCTGAACTCTCCAAGAGATTAAAGAAAATGTATTTTTGGTCTCAAAACTGTTGCATAGCAATACATGCATGGCAATTAAAAAGTGATATTTTCATGTGATGATATCTTTATTTGTTTACTTGGACGGTGCATAGCATTTCAACAAAATACATTGCATTTAGGAAATATGCGATAGTAGCGATAGATCACCCGCTGTTAACACGTACTGTTGTTGTGTTAGGGTGTTTGTTGAAATTGGATCAGGAGCAAAAAGCAGTGGTTGGGACGACCCTATATGAAAACACAAAAACAAAATTGGTAGAAGCACAATACACTGCAAAGTATGAAAGCATACCATCAAGAACAATGTACAAAAAATAAAGGTAGGCTACAAGTCCCTCTATACCAGTGGTTTTCAACCTTTTTGATCCCAGGGCCCACTATTTATTCAGCATTTAAGTCACAGACTACCGTTTGACAACATTTTCACCCCACAGACCCAAAACTAAAGATTTCTTTTGCTTTTGTCCACAATTCCAGGCTGGATTTTGGAAACAAAACAGGCAAACATACAGTAAATCAAAATGACCATTCTTCTACATTATCTAATTGTCTAGACTTCTTAATTAATTTGTGCTAATTTAGATCATGAATATTTTAACTCTTGAGATTGTAAACATGAAACCAAATGGAACCTTGCAGGTCCATTTTGTTTTCCTTTCTTACCCTCTCAAGAGTTACATCTGGCTAACCAACTTTTCATCTGGTTAACCAACTTAGCTGGGGACCACCTGAAACCCCAGGGCTTGACACTAACACTTGCCCGCTTGCCCGGGGCAAGTAAAAAAAATGGTGGGGCAAGTGAAGACTGCTACCTGGTTGCCCGATCGGGCAAGTGTGCAACTTAGTGCACTATAACACAACACAAGATAAATTTGTCTTGAAGGCAGTCATTGCACTCTGCCTCTGTGACTTTCCCTGCTTTCTAGATATCCACAATTCCAGGCTGGATTTGGGAAACAAAACAGGCAAATTAACACATCAAAATGACCATTAATCTTCTACATTCTCTAGTTGTGTAGACCTGGGCTAATTAAGATGATGAATTTTAACTCTTGAGAGTGTAAAAATGAAACCAAATGGACCCGCAAGGGTCCATTTGGTTTCATTTTTACGTTCTCAAGAGTTACATCTGCAAAATTTACAATATATTTTTGGGGGGCAAGTGACCATGAGCTGAGGGCAAGTAGAACCTGACTTGCACTTGCCCGATGGGCAAGTGCCTCAGAGACCTTAGTGTCAACCCCTGAACCCTCTCAAGGACCGCTGGTGGTCCCCGGACCAGTGGTTGAAAACCACTGCTATATACGTTGCAGCGCAATACAGTTAAAATGCATAGTAATGCAGTAATACAGGATACACTGAAGTTGCACTAGAAGAATATTATCTCTATAGGGCTGTGAATTGTTGGACCTTCAGCTGGGCCACTATATGTGTTAAAGTGTCTCTTTTCAAGTCACTTTGGGTAAATGCAGAGGAATGTCTGTTATATTCAACTTTTCTTCACAAAATGCTACCTATTTTATTACATTTTAGTCAAGTCCGACTCCTGACATCCCCACCTATCTCTAACGCTGTACTTTTCTGAGCCCTAAACGCAAAAATGAAATGCATAGTGACAACCCATTATGGCCAAGACCCACGGCGAAAACGAGATGGTTGCAGAGATGCCTCGTTATTAGCATGTTACCGGACACCTTCCCATATAGTGTTTTACTGCTGCATAAATTGTTATGCAGGAAAAATAGCCTGAGCGTCTAAAATAGATGCTATGACTGTAAACGGCAGTGAGCGTTCCTCAGGCCACCCCGTAGACACAGGCTAGCTGTGTCAGAATGCTTTAAATTCACTGCATTCCATTGCCGACTGCTGCACTGGCACTTACCTACTCAACTGCACACATCCCAGAGCGAGCGGCGTGAGTGCCTACCTGTGTTTGGTTGTATGCTGTGCTGTTGAGAGTACATAATGGGGACTACAGCGCATTTGATCTTTGCCCCTGTTACAGTGACCTAGAAATGCATCTGAACTATGAGCAATGTTTTATTCAACCAGAGAGAAAGTAAGTGTACAGCGCAGGTCCCGTTGGTTCATATGTAATATTTATACCCACTCTGCAGGTGGATCTTTCTTACTTTGCAATTAGATCTCAATAATTAAGTTAACAAAAGTGTATGATAGTTTAAAAATTAAAAAAGAAATACAGTTAAGTGTTGTTCATGACCAGAGTGTGTAAGATAATGAAGTTAAGAACCATCACTGCTTTGTGATATGTAGTGTGAATACAATAGTTCTGGTATGAATACTTTGCATGTTATGATTACTTTGAATACTTTGCATGGGTTTCCGCCTACTCCCTTGGGGATGGTGAGCTTGTTGGGTCACACCTGCAGTGACGGGAGGGGATGAACTGATTGGACAATGAGGGTACCCTTTGAAAAAACTGGTGTGTTGTATGTTGACCATGACCTGATCAAGATCTAGACAATCGAAACTTCACTTTATTAATCATAGTCATTTGTTACCTGCGGTATGCGGCCCCACTGTATCTCTTATCTGCTGAAGTCCTTTTTAGCCCAGCACCCAGTCGATGTGCGTATTCTATGTTCACTCTATGAATACTTTGCAACCATTGTCATTGGCTTCATGAGCGGTACCACGTTATAAGGTTCATACAACATGATGCACTTTATGTTGAGAATGAGAATCAAACTAATAAAAGTAGCCGCATCTGATGGAGTAGCTGTTCATTCCTAAATTCATAGACAGATCCCTACACCGGAGACTTTTTATTCCCATTTGCAGGCGCATATTGTCTGCACACACGCATATCCATTATGACATTGTACATGACATTGGACATTGTTGTACATGCGTAAATCCTGCATTTCAGCAGGATTTAGAGCATGGGAGTGCTTAATCATGTTAGTCATCACACAGACACTCAAGCTCCGGGGCCCCCTTTGGTCAGGGGCCCCTGGGGGGCCCAGGCCCCCCTGAGCTCAGGGGCCCCAGGCCCCCCCTAGCTAGGGGCCCCTGGCCCAGGGGCCCCTGAGCTCAGGGGGCCCTGGGCTGGGACCCCCTGAGCTCAGGGGCCTGGGCCAGGGGACCCTGATGCTGGGGGGCCCAGTCCTCCCTGATAAATTTAACTTACGGTATATTGGGTTACCAAGCCATAACACTAGCTGAAGGGACTGTACACCTGTCATTTAATGATTATAGGGCCGCTCTGGAGAAGTACAAATACTCCTTGGCCACCCCAAGCTGAAGTATTTAGAGGGGCCCCCGGAGTATCATTTAATTTAGAGGACCCCCCTTAGGAGTCTAGCTTGGGTATATGGGCCCCCCAGCTCAAACTTTTTTTAAATGAAAAAGGGGGACGGCCTGGGGAAATTAGCTTATATCAGGTATCCGCAGCAGGGAAGATATATAGATTGTGAAACTGTTTTAATGAAATAATATCACTCAGAGCTCGACCTGTGGACCATCCAGGCATTTAAGGATTTACGAGAACGCGTGGCAGCCTTATATTTTGTTGTTTTTTCTGGGCTGCTGCGCGCACACACAAAACACACACACACACACACATGACACACAAACACGACACATGGACACCACACACACACCACACACCACACAGGGGAACATACAACCACACACACAAATTAACACATAATATCACCCAACCTCACACACACACAGCACACACATACACAACACACACACACGCACACACACCACAGACACGCAGGCGCAGACACACACACACACACACACACACACACACACACACACACACACACACACACACACAGACACACACACACGGCATTATTGCTTGCATGTATCTTGTGTGTCTAAGCAGTTTATCGCCTTGTGTTCAGCTGTGCGACAGAACACAGGACTGATCTAGGATCATCATTCTGGAGACCCTTATAAGGCTAATGTCATCCATCATCATGACTATGAACTGATCCATTTACAGCACTCCCAGGGGCTGTCATGGTTTTCCTGTGTAAGCATATCCAGGCCATGATGCATGCGAGAATGTTTTTTTCCCCGGTATTCATCACCATAGTTAATCGTTAATCCATTGTCATTTCATTTCTGGGAAGTGAGCTATTCCTATTGTTTCTCTTAAAGGAGCACGCGTTGGGACTCACATTGTGTTCATTGTTAAGCCACGCACGCACGCACACACACACACACACACACACACAACACAACACACACACACACACACACACACCACACACACACACACACAACACACCACACACACACACAACACACGTTGATCAACTTGACATTGACTGATCTTCATGCCTGGAGAGGTCATTTTAATCCTTGTTTCTCCTGTACCATCGTTCTCTCATCTCCTCCTACACCTGCTCCTTTCCCTTGTTCACTTGATTGATCATTAAAATAAACAATGGAAATTCATGCAGCCCACTTCATCCGACGACCACTTAACATGGCTGCCGTACGGGCTAACCCGGGTCCTTGACATGGAATATTTTGAGAACCAGCGGCTTAAAGCAATGTTACATGATATTATCCCCCAATGAAGTAAGAAAAGGGCTATACTCTGGTTCCACTGGTACGAGTCCTGGTACTGGTACCAGTACTGGCACTTGAACCAC